>CM066031.1:467467355-468067355 GCA_033557465.1 Ichthyophis bannanicus | reverse complement strand
GCAATTCTGCTTTATCCTCATCAGCTTCTACATATTCCTCCCCTTCACTCTTGAGTCTGACAATACCACTTTTGCCCTTCGTCTTCTAACTAACATATCTGAAAAATGTCTTATCCCCCCATTTTATTGTATTGGCTATTTCCTCCTCATTTTGAATCTTTGCTTTCCTGACTACTTTGCTAGCTTCTCTAAGTTTTCCCAAATATAGATGCCTGTCTTCGTCTTTCTGTGATCTGCCACGGAGTGGTGCAACTGCCGCTCCGTGCAGGTCACCACTCCGCATGCCTTTGTTTAGGGATGTACCAACTGCTCCATGTAGGTCAATCCTATTTGATGAAATATAAGAGTTAGTTATGTTTATTTTAGTTTTATCCTATCCTATCCCTATAAAGGGATCCACTGTATCTGTCCCATGACATTTTGAATTCTGTCACTGTATTTGCCCCACCACTTCCATTGGGAGGGCATTCCAAGCATCCACCACCCTTTCAGTGAAAAAGTATTTCCTGGCATTGCCTTTCAGTTTACCCCCTTACAGCTTCATGTTATGCCCTCTAGTTTTACAGCTTCCCCATCTTTGGAAGAGGTTTGTTTGTTCATTAATACTCTAAGTATTTAAAAATCTGAATCATATCTCCCCTGTCCCTCCTCTCATCCAAAGTGTACATATTTAGGTCTTCAAGTCTCTTCTCATAGATCTTCTAATGTAGGCTCAAAATCATTTTGGTCCCCTTCCTCTGAAATTTTTCCAGTCTTTTTATATCCTTTGCAAGATATGGAATCCAAAACTTAACATAATATTCCAAGTGAGGCCTCACCAGTGATTTGTACAATGGCATTAGTACCTCTTCCTTTCTGCTGGTAACCTGTTTGTATGCAACCAAGCATCCATCTGGCTTTTGCTACTTCCTTGTCAAACTGTTTCACCACTTTGAGATCCTCAGAAACAATCACTCCAAGGTCCTTCTCCTGGTCCATTGCTTATAGAGAGTTGTTGTTTTTGTAGCTGTAAGATACTCAGTTCAGTGCTCTAACCATTAGGCTACACTTCCACATCACCCTGTGCATCGAAGCCGTGAATCAAAGAGACTGCAGTTCGCTGCCTGCAATGGGTGAAATCAACCACATGTAACAACGTGCCTGACACCTAATGAGACCATGGTACACCACACCTAGAGCCTACCTACAGTGTCGCACACTCAGTACGTAATGCACATGAAACACAGTACTGTAGCTGCTTAACAGATGCAATGTTGCATGATACTATTGTCCAAAGGACAAGGCACATGTGAGGTCACTATGCCCATCCCTCCACTGTTCCCCCCATGGGAAACAACACTTACATGCATGTGTCTGCACCAGAGATAGCACATGTGCAGGGCATGCAGTCCCCTGTGACCTGCCACACACGTCAAGATAGATACACCTGCACACACACAGAGCAAAAACCACTTTACAGAGCCATGCGACCCATAGCAGACCATCCTGGCCTCCCCATAGGGTAATGCATACCTCTCCCACCATCACAAATGACAAGCAGGTACAGGGCACTGCCCTTTGTGATCACAGTCAGCAGTATGACTGCCACAGTTCCACTCAAAATGGCAGGTGTGAGCATCCTGAACTGAGGCCCAGCACATCCAATAGTCACACTAGCTGTGTCCCAGAGTCCACAGTTGGTAGTAGGCAGCATGCCAGCCATTCCCTCCCTCCCTGTAAGCATGCCCCAGCCACAGCCACAGTGCCATGGGAGATCTTATTTTGGTAGCACACATATAGCTACACACCATGATACTCCTGCCCCCCTCCACCGAGGGCTGTGAGGACAGGTTCCACTGGTGGAGACCTCAGAAGGGTGAGAGCAGGATGTGTTACACTGTACCCTCTGCTGACATGCTTGGCTTCCCACTGACAGTGGCAACTGCTGCGTTGCACCTGTCACACAGCGCCAGAACGCAGATCTCTCCAGCTGCAAACTGCGGCTGCTGTGCCACCACCCTCATCCTTGTACAACATTGACATGGCAGCATGGTGGCAGTGAGGGTGGCAGACATCCCTTCTGACTGCAATAGCCTCTATGTCACAGCAGAGTCATGCCAGCCATCATAACTGCTCTCCCTAGGCAGCTGCTTTGCCTGCCTGGTGGAACTGCCTGCCCCACATGATCTCTCACCTCTAAAATACCCCTTTCTACAAGGTTTTACTTAGCATTAGGGTTTCCAGCATTGAGGGCTGTAACGCATGATTGTGCAAGCCAGCGTTAAAGGAGCCCATGCTGTCTGCCCACTCTTCGCCTCATTAACACCCATTCTCCATCTCCTTTTCCTTTAGCACTGCAGGTCCCTCTAACGCTCATTAATGCATCATTATTGGCACTTTCCACAGCGTTAAGGGTGCAAGAGTGCCGATAAGAGGCATTAACGGCACACTTGCTCGCTTAACGCTCTTTAGTAAACATACCCCTTAGTTATATTGTAATAATTATAAGTTATTAATGTTCCATGGTTTAGCTTCTAAGTTCTTTCCCTTTTCATTGTAAGTTCCAGTTCTATTGTAAACTGCTTCGAATTTCATGATGGAGTGGTATATAAGACCTGTTAAATAAATAAATAAATAAATAAATAAAAATAGTTGTAGTAGGGCCTCTGGCTATGGCATCTGAGGCCCACCTATCTGGGTACTGGCATTTCTCACAGCAACTACACCTGTCTCATTGTAGCGTATGTCAGTCTGTATACATCTGCTACCTGTGGGGCAACTCTATCTTCCTTCTCACAGCCAGCTTTGTGGCACTGCTCCCCTGGTCAGGGCTGTGTGGGCATGGGAAGGGAGATCGCTGTGCCATCATACCAAGTAACCAGACTCCAGATATATCCTCACTCTTGCAGCTCTCATTGATCCTAGCCTGGGTAGAGATGTAGGCTGCATGGGACAATCCGGAGAATGTTGGCATTACATCAGTCATGTCTCCCAGTATCATGCAAAGCGGCTGTATGACTGCCCTGTCACCCTGCCAACAATATCTGATCTTATTAGAGTACCCTATGTAAAATGATCCAGAAGGAATCAGCATAGGTTCCCTATGGCTCAATGCCAAACATATCCCTGTCGATAATAGGGATCCTCAGAATAAGGGCATTCAGCAGTGTAAGCAGCACAAATACATGCTCAACAGCAACACCATTGGTCTCACAAAATGTGCATTTTAGGCATGCATTAGTGCTGTTTTCACTGTTGGGTGCCTGATTCTGAGGGTCTCTTAGCATTGACAGGGATATGTTTTGACATTTAGCTATGGTGAGCCTTCTCTGAGTTTGACTGCCCAATCACACTGGCACCTGGTGACACTGTGGTCATCAATATGGTCTAGGTACTGGCCAGACTTTCATGTCCCCCCTGAACTGCAGATGAGCACACCCAATCCCCCATGTACCCCTCAAACCACAGATACCCTCCCTTTCTGTCATAGAAACATGATTCTGCCAAAAAGAGCCCTGAACCTATACATAACAGCTATGACATAACATAATTGCATGGGGTACAAAGACTACAAATGTGATCTCCGTTTCTCACCCAAAAAAGAATCCTTTTCCTGCTCACGCCCATACTATCCCTGCAACAGCAGTTCCATTTTTCTGAACATGGGAATTGTTAGGGTCCCATAGATTGTTTCTTTAGCACAAACAGCACATTAGTGCATAGCCTGAATAATCCTATTGCTCTTCTTAATATTTCTGTAAGGGTGTTTATTAATGTGTCTTTACCTTGCAATATGCCCTCACCTCTGCTCCTTGTACCTTAAGACTGCATCTTGTGTTTTTTCAAGACTACAGTCACACCAATTCATGACATACTTGTCACAACCATTCTTCAATATGGATCGCAATGCAGAGAAGAGCAGATTTTTTTCTAAGTCCTAACCTTACATCACGTTTCAGCAGGAATAACGTGGACATTTCCAGGAAATACTTAATATACATGGGCCATTCCTGAATATGCTCTCTACGTCTCTGAGGCTGACCACACCCTTGCTGCACCCTCTCCCGCCATGTTCTGAGATCTCTCTGCTAGCGCTGTGGATGGGCATTTCTGCAGTGTTTCAGAATATGGTCTGAGATGTTTTCAGCACATACACTACCCTGCCACAATACAAACCCCTTATTCGTGTTCTGGAATGACTCCCCAAGTGATTAGCCCTTATTAAATTCTTAAGTTGGGCAATAAGTGATGAGCCTTAGTATCCCCACACCTGGATTATTGCAACATCCTCTTCCAGGGTCTATCTGACTACATGATTCACCCCTTGCAGATGGTCCAGAATACTGTGGTCCGGAAACTATATGGAGCTTCCAGATACGAGCATATAACTTCAGTTCTTAAGAGCCTACATTGGCTGTCCATTGCAGCTTGTGTTAAATACAACACCATACTTATGGCTTTTATAGTGCAATCCCTAATACACAAGACACCAAGTAATTGATCAAGACAGCACAATAGTCAGTTTACCTTACTGTTCTATACACACTTAGGACAAGCACCCAATCCACATCAAATAGAGCATTCTAATTGTACGCCCCTAGCCATGCCACACAGGACCTCAACAAATTCCACAAGAAGCTAAAAACCCACCTGTTCACTGAATACTTAGGAACCTAAAGCTAATCACTCCAACATGACCTACTGAGACTGCAACATATTGCACTTCTCATTCCCTGGTCCTCTGCTAAAACTGGAATCACTACCCCCCTGGACTGCCACCCTATCTCACAACCCTCATGTTCCCCACACCTCTCCTCTCCCCTACCCCAAGCTATCGCTCACTTGATTGCATTAAGTTAAAGCTATTATTCCCTTGGTTACATTAAGTGGAGACTCAAGCTTGTTTTGTTACTATGCTATGTTATGTTATATTGCCTTGTTCAATGTACAACCTAATGTTATAGCATTAAGTTCTCTGTAACATGTTACTTGTAAACTGCCTTGACTCTGAGATAAGGCAGTATATAAAGAAAACAGTTAAATAAATAAATAAATAAAATAGCTCAATGAGAACACACATAATATTAGTAGATAATCTACCATATTCCAACTCTCTAAGCATCTCTAAACTACTAAACAACTCATCAATAAAAAGATACAGACAACAGGTGAACAGTGAGATATGGGCTATCCAATCTCTAGGATTGAATGCCATGTATGACTATCTCCCAGTTGGTGAGGGGGTCATACATTATGTGTGCCTTCAGTTCAAAGAGCTTCTGGCTATCAGAGTATGAGTCCAATACTGGAGGCTAGAGTAGCAGTCTTGAAGAAGCCAAGGCAGACAGAGAGGTATCTAGAGGAGACCTTCAGGAACATAGTAGAGTAGTCCCACCTCCAGTCTGGCAGTCTCTGTGCTGCCTTGGATGAGAGAGGTCACATGGAAGGAAAGCTTAACTGTGGTGTAGCAGGACGTGATCCTGTAGCCAGGATCTGCCCTCCAGGAGCATGCAATATCCTTTCACACCAAGGATGTGTCTCCAGGAGTTTCTACCCAGGAAGGAAGGGTTAGGATGGCCATCTTGGTGATTTAATCATAAGTCAGGAAGATAGCTGGATGGCTGGTGGACATGGGGATAGCCTGGATACTTGCCTGGTGGTAGACCTTATGCACAACCTAGATAGGATTTTAGACCATGCTGGGGAGGAACCAACTGTCCTGGTACATGTTGGTACCACTAATGTAGGAAAATGTGGGAGGGAGATTCTGGAAGCCAAATTTAGGCTTTTAGGCAGAAAGTTGAAATCTTGGGCCTCCAGGATAGCATTCTCAGAAATGTTTCCTGTTCCACATGCAGGACCCAAGAGATAGGCAGAGCTCTGAAGTCTCAATGAGTGGATAAGAATATGGTACAAAGAGGAAAGTTTTAGAATTGATAGGAACTGGGCTACATTCTGGGGAAGGGGGCTGTTCTGCAAAAAAGGGCTTCTCCTTAACTGCAGTGGTACCAAGCTGCTGACGCTAACTTTCAAAATGGAGACAGCAGCTTTTAAACTAGAACCTGGGAGAATGACAAAGTCACTGAAGAACACATGGTCAGAGTAAGGTACCTTTGAAGCATACCATCATAACAGGGAAGTTAGGGCATCTGGATGGAGGCGATGCACTAAAGACTATAATAGACCAGGTGTCCTTAAATAAAGAACAGAAGGAGTTGAGAGATGCAAATTATCCCTGTCAATTGAATTTTGTAAATTCAGACATACCCTGAAAAGTCTGCATACAAATGCTAGAAGCCTAAGAAATAAGATGGGAGAATAAGAATATTTAGGACTAAAAAAAGAGATAGGCATTTCGGAAACCTGGTATTTACTTTATTTGTTTAGCATTGTTTATATACCGCTTTTCTCCGGATCAAAGCGGTTTACATAAAACAGTGATATGCCATCAGGTTTACATAGAAACATGCAAACTATATACAGTATATATTTATTACATTTAACTATGTACAATGAATAATAATTTTATGTTGTGATTGTTTGTATCAACATATGTTGGGAGGGGGTTATGTTGTTGGGTTGAAATGTTCTGAGAAAAGGTGGGTTTTGAGTTTTCGAAAGGTATGGAGGTCAGTGGTGTTTCTTATTGTGGTTGAAAGTGTTCACAGATAGTGGGTGCATATAGTTGTAAAGCTCATTTGCAGGCTTGTTGGTTGTATTTACTTTTAGCATGGTGGATAGTGAGAGTGTTTTTGTGGATGTTTGTCTGGTCCTATTGGGTTGTTGAGTTTGGAACAGTGTGTGGAGGTATATAGTGGAGTATGAGTGTATGGTTTTGTGGGTTAGAAGAAGGGTCTTGTTATTCAGCTTGTTATTGGCAGCCAATGGAATTGCTTGAGGACAGAAACATAGAAACATGACAGCAGAAAAAGATAGGCCACATGGCCTATCTAGTCTGCCCTTCCATATCAACTACAATAGTCCCTTTTTACCTTTAGAGATCCTCTGTGTTTGTCCCATGTGTTTTTGAATTCAGATACTGTCCTCATGTCCACCATCTCCACTGAGAAACTATTCCATGCATCTACCACTCTTTCTGTAAAGAACTATTTCTGCATATTATTCCTGAGTCTATCCCTTTCACTCTCATCCTATTTCCCCTTGTAGCAGAGCTTGCCTTCAATTGAAAGAGACCCTCCTGTGCATTTATGCCATGGAGGTATTTGAAGGTCTTTATCATATTGTCCCTATCCCACTTTCCTCTGAAGTATACTTATTAGAATCTTTAAGTCTGCACTTATATGCTTCATAACAAAGACCTCTAACCATTTTAGTAGCCACCCTCTGCACCAACTCCAATCTGATTTTATCCTTTTGAAGGTGCAATCTCCAGAACTGCATATAATACTCCAAATGAGGTTGCATCAGCATTCATACCAAGAGATTTCTATTCTCAGTGACCCCCTCCCTCTCTTCAACTCAGTCTCCTAGAATGTGCCCTGGACTAGGAATACTTCCTCCTCAAGATTATCACAAAATCTGTGAAATCCTGAAACATTACTAATGATCCCTGCAAGGGAAACACATACACTGCAGATTTACAATAACAAAGTAACCAAGGCCACTAGTACTGCACTATGCTATCCAGGAATGACCAGCCAGCAGCAACCTGAAAAAAAGCATGTTATGACGGCAGTTGCAAAAATAAACCTAAATAGTTGAAACACCATTTTTTTACAGAGTTTGATGTTTTCTATTATATTATAAAATATTTTGTCATTTTGTTCTCCCTTGATCACATATAGTGAACAACATATAGTGCAACAGTAGAAATATATAGACAAAAATTAAACTAAAACCTCAGAAAGCCAGATGCTGAATGTAGTGCAACACAGGAGAAATAGAAATGCATTCCCCCCCTGTCCTATACAAAATAAAAGACAGCAGAGATCAGGATTGGCATTAGGAGGGATGCAACCTGGCAAATGCCCTGGACCCACAAGTCAGAGAGGGCCTCAGATCTGTTGGAGATGGAAAATGGCACAGCTTACTAGTGGGCTTTAGGCCAGGGGTCTCCAAACCTGTTCTGGAGGGCCACAATACAGCCAGGATTTTAAGATATCCCTAAAGGAGTGGCCTAGTGGTTGGGGCAAGGTACCTCAGGCTGGAAGGTCAGGGGTTCAAATCCCACTAGAGGACAGCAACCCTGGGATGGAAGGACTGGGGGTTTCTAGTCCCACAAGTTGCGGTGCCCTGTTTAATGTGATTTCAGGTTGTTCAATGTAAGCCACCTTGATATCATGAAAGGCAGTATATAAGAAATGTTAAAAAAAAAATAAGATATATTTTGAATACAATGGGGCAGTGCATGCAAATATATCTCATGCATTTTCATTAGGGATTTCCCAAAAACCTGGCTGGATTGCAGCCCTCCAGGACAGGTTTAGGCAATGCAATGTGTGCCTTTGAGTTGAGTTGATACCCATTCCTGGCATCTCATCAGCTCCTGAATTTTCTTGGTAGTGTGACTAGAAGTAGATTGCCAGGCTTTTCTTCTGAGGTAATGGAGAGTTAAGTGACTTGCCCAAGGCTACAAGAGTATTAGTTGGAATTGAACCCTGGTCTCTTGGTTATGAAGTCAGTGCTCTAACCACTAGGTTACTCCTCTAGCTCCAGCCCCTCACAGCATCAGCTCCCTTCTATGGTGCTTGTGGCTACTCTAGAGGCCTTGACTGCTGTGAAGATTGCAGCGGCAGTGTTCGGGAGTAGCCACAAGCACCACGTATCTTAAACGGGAGCAACCACGATGATCGCAGCTTTCCCCAATGCCTGCATGACCCCATATGCTGCCTAAACCCAGCCCTGTGGCTTCACGTTTCTTTTTCAATTCTGCTGCCACTGCCCAGGGCCGACTCGGGTCCACCATGGTTGCTGACAGTCCCAATCGCAGCCCGAAGCTGTCCTGCTGCATGTGTATGGCCAGCCCTAGGCAGAGCCATGCTAGGGGTTTCTGGCACTCCCCTGCAACCTATACATCAACGCCCCTCCCTATTATTATTAATCTTGGCTGCACCCCACCCTCCTTTTTCCCAAAACTCCTTTGTGAACTCTTTTCACGTGATGCTAGTATTTCTCCTTTAAATCCAACGTTGTAAGAAAATTGCAGTGAAAGGGCAAATGCATAGCCAGAATAAAAATTACTACTTAGCAGTAAATATTTAGCATCAATCCATCAATCTGTCAGTCCACAATATTGCATGTATGTAATGCTCTGATCTGCTTAATCTGTAACAGCTTTTTCCTCAGACCTACACCTTCAATCTGCCCATTAATTGCAATTGAACTGTAGAAACTATTGAACTGTATTACCTATTCCAATCACAGTTATACACTGAATTACCTGTGCAGCCCCAATCTATTAAGTCACCTATCTCATCCCCCTAGTCCCTTTCAACCTGTCTATAAGGCAACTGCAGTACAACACGGAACGCAACGTATCCACTCACTACAAATAATAATGTCCTCAGATCAAGTAATCCCACTCATCCCTCACCATGAAGACCCTGAAAGCACTGTTAATCACCCTTCTCCTACTTACATTAGCCCAACCACTTATGTTAGCATTCACCGTCCAATCAGAAACATCACCACACCTCCCCATTCCCATCATACATGCTGGATATCACCCTTCCCTCATCTCCCCAAGATACACACAGAAACTAAACCACACAAAACAAAACTACATGTGCAGCAGATTCATATGCATAAACACACAAAACAACACCACCCCAAGTCCCCAACACACATCTTTCATACCACTAAAATGCATCTTAATAAACATGTTCAATAAAGAACAAAATCCCAGCCATACTAGATATAATGACAGATGAGAACCCACATTTATTTTGCATCATGGAAACTTGTTTTTCAGAAACATATTGTCATCCTAAACCAGTTAAGAATGAAAGGATATCAACAATTTAACTGCCCAAGGAACAGTAAAAGATGGGGTGGGGCTCTTATGATATGTAAACAGGAACTAAATATCTCACTTAGAACTTCCAATAATATAGAAGACATGGCCTTGATGATGCAAGAAAATAAGCACATGTCCATATGCCTAATTTACAGTCCTCCAACCTCCAACCACAATAATCTAACCTACATCCTTGAATCTACATGCACAACATCACTAAAGAAGCCTCACATACTCCATGGGGATTTTAACTTGCCATCCCTCCACAACACTCAATCAACCTTATTCATAAACTTACTGAATGACATGGATTTTCAACAAACAGTCACCACACCAACCCTCTCAAAAGGGAACACCCTACACCTGGTGTTCCTACCATAAAGTATCACCAACAACCCTAGTTACATTCCCCCTAAAACAAAACAGATCCCATGGTCATATCATTTCATGATAAAATTTACCATTCCCATGTTACCACACAATCTCCCCCAACTTAAAGAAACATCTCAAACAAAGTGATTCACCCAATTCAATAAAGACACATTCATTAATAATATCCTCCCTCAACTATCAAACTTCCTAACCGACATAGACGCCTCAATAAACTTATGGAATATCACAATCAAATATAGCTACCCATACATACACGAAGAAAAAAACTAGACAAAAACCACAGAAACTTGGTATACAAAGAACTCAGAACCTTAAAAAAAGAATTAAGAAAAAATTGAATATAAATGGAGAAAAACAAAAAAACATAGACACCAGAACTATCTATATGACAACCCTACAAAAATATAAAGAAGCAATCTTAGACAAAAAGAAAGCTTACCGCACCAACTTACTTAATAATTCTCTAAATCGACCTAGGGAACTCTTTAACATAGTCAAATCCCTAATCCAAACACCCAACGAGGAATCAAACTGTTGTCCTATAAACCCACAAACCCTCACAAACCACTTTGATAAGTTGAAAAGCAAGCCTATACCAAACTATACACCCAGAAGAGACCATATCATAAACCTCAATAAATGGACTTCCTTACATCCAATTAACCAAAAGCAACTACTAAACATCATCAGCTTAATCAACAACACCACTTCAGCTCTAGACCCTTGCCCTATAAACTGGATTAAGGCATCTAAAACAGAATTAGCCCCGATCATCATACCCTTAGTAAACCAATCTCTTACCCAAGGCATAATGCCAATTGCTCTCAAACAATCAATGATCTGCCCCATTCTCAAAAACAAGTCACTTGACAAAACCAACCCAAATTTCTACAGACCAATAGCAAACATCCCACTATTTTCAAAAATAAATGAGAAAACCATCCAATTACAATTACAAGATCATATCGACCAGTATGCTCCCCTAGAAGAACATCAATATGGCTTTTGACCTCACCACGGGGTTGAAACCCTACTTTTAACCCTATTAGACAAACTGATCTGCAGTTTAGACAACGCAAAAAATAGCATTCATCCTTGTATTCATAGACATTGCCTTTGCATTTGACAATGTCAACCATGCCATCATGATTAACAGACTGGAACAAATCGGAATCACAGGTATAACATATCAATGTTTCCGATCTTATCTAGAAGACAGCACACAACAAGTTCAGATAGGAGCAGAAACCTCACTAAAGTTCAAACAGGAACAAGAAATTCCCGAAGGCTCAGCCCTGTCTGCACTACTATTCAATCTGTATTTGCAACCGGTATGCAACATATTCAAAAGCTTCAATGTAAGATACCATATCTACGCTGATGATATGTTGTTGTATGTATCTATCGACATCTTCAACCCAAATCAACACCCACTCACAGTATGCATCAAAGAAGCCCAAACATGGCTAAACTCAATGAACCTATGGATAAACTTTAATAAAACAGAAGTCCTATACATATCGAGGAACACAACATTTATCCCCCCCCCCCAAGATCTTCTTACACATGAAACTGACATCCCAATCAGAAAAGAATTAAAATACCTAGGAGTTATATTAGACCACACCCTTAACCTGGAATCCCACTTAAAACTAACTGCAAAAAACATATTTTATAAACTAAGAACACTCCAGCATCTAAGACCATTACTTGGCCCCCAAGACTTCAGATCAGTTATACAAGCCCTTGTTACACTACACCTGGACTTCTGTAATGGCATACTCCATGGGCTCCCAAAGAAAACTATAAACCAACTCCAGACAATACAAAACGTTGCAGCCAGGATCATTTATAAAACACACCACCATGAACACATCACGCCCATCCTATACATGCTGCATTGACTCCCAGTTAGAAGCAGAATAAAATTCAAATTATTGTTGACCACATTCAAATTAATTAACAACATAGCCCATCATTCCTCACCATGCTCATACAACCAACAACAAACACATGTGACAAGAGAGGATGTCATATGAACACAATTAAAATACCTTCAGCCAACAGAAAAACCAAACAATCCACAAGCAACAGAGCATTTTCCTATGTCACCCCATCCTCTGGAATTCACTCCCTGAGACCCTCAGGTCCATCAAAGACCTCCAAACTTTCAGAAAACAGATCAAAACGCACCTATTTATAGAACATTATGGAACTGAGACCTAACCTTCCAAACCTCACTTACAACCACCTCTTAAATTGCTCACCTCACATCCAATTGAATTGTCTATATATGAGCTGCCTTGCAAAACTTGTTGTACTATATATAAATTGTCTCTGTACGTAGTTGTTAAATGAAATCTCCCAAGTTGTACTCCCCCAGCTGATTATCCCCCACTTGTTTAATGTATTTCAGTTTGAGTTCCATGTAAACCGCCCTTGATCTCTGGAAGGAGTGGTATATAAAAACCTTAAAATAAAATAAAAGTACAGAAATAAATCATTCAAACAGGTTGTGATAGTCCAAAAATAATCTGATTCTGGTCATCTCACTAACAACAATATAAACATTCTCCAGTACCAGACATATAGGTGAACTAATATAAAACTCTACAAAAGTCATCGAAGATCAACAATGCCAAATTACCATACCATAGCAGTATAAACTTCCAAAACTCATACAATGGGCTTACCCGGATAAAAGCAGCACTATAAATACTACAATGGGCCCTAGAACATCCATACATGTATTTAAAAAGCTGAAAAAATTACTACAGTATGTACAAATTCCATGTTAATAGAACATCTGGCCTCAGTCACACACTCAGAACACAGACCCTTACCAAGTACAGAATAAGTGACCACAACCTAAAGTAAAAATAAAAATGTATAGACAAAAATTAAGCTGAATCCCCAAGAAGCCAGACTCCGCATGCAGTGCAACATCATATAAGAGAAGCAGTTCCCCATACTGTGTAAAATATAAATCTAGCACAAAGTCCAATCACTAAATTGAAAATAAAATTATTTTTTCTACCTTTGTTGTCTGACCATTTTATTCTCTGATAATGCTGATCCCGATCTGATGCTTCTGCTTTCCTATTTTTTCTTATATCTCTTTCTATGGTCTATAATCCATCCACCATTTCTTGTGTCTTCTTTTGTTTTCTTCACTTCCTTCCATTAACCTATTTCCAGTCCCAGTAATCCTCCCTAGTATCAGTCCCCTTTCCAATCCTCCCCTCCCATTACCTTCCAGTGTCAACCCCCTTGCATTCCCAGGACTGCCAGTGGTATCCATTCCCTTCTAGTCCTCCTCCTTCCCCACTGTCCAGCCCTTCTAGTCCACATACTATCCCAGGTATCAGCTCACTTCCAGTCCCAGTGCCACCCCCCATGTCAGCTCTCTTATAGTCACCCTACTCTCTGTCCATCTCCCTTCCAGTGCCATCCCCATGTGCCCCCTCCCTTCCAGCCCCTCCATTACCCAGCTACTATGAGTCCCATCCCCAGATGTCAGCTCCCTTCCAGCCCTCTCCTTCATCCCTCTGTCAGCTCCCTCCTAGTCCCCATCTCACCCCATGTCAGCTCCCTTTCAGCACCCCCTTCTCTTCCCATGCCAGCTCCCTTCCAGCCACCACCTTCCCCCCCCCCATGTTAGCTCCATACCAGCCCCCACCTTCTCTCCCCCATGTCAGTCCCTTCCTGACACCTCCTCCCCCCCCCCCTCTGTCAGCTTCTTTCCTGCCACCTCCTTCCCCCTCGGTCAGCTCTCTTACTGCCACCGCCTTCCTCCCATGTCAGCTGCCTTCCTGCCCCCTCCTTCCTCTCCCATTCAACTCTCTTCCTGCCTCCACCTTCCCTCATGTAAGCTCCTTTCCATCCACCACCTTCCCCCTCTAGCTCCCTTCTAGCACCCACCTTCCCCCCTTTCAGCTCCCATCCAGCCCTCATCTCCCCCCCCCCCATGTCAGCTCCCTTCCTGCCACTTCCTTCTCCCTCTGTTGGCACCCTTCCTGCTACCTCCTTCCTCCCCATATCAACTACCTCCCTGCCCCCACCTTCCCACCATGTCAGTTCCCTTCCAGCCCCCACCTTCACCCCTCTGTCAGATCCCTTCTAGCCCACACATTCCCCTCTCTTTCATCTCCCTTCCAGCCCCAGGTCCCCCCCCCCCCAGTCAGCTCTCATTCAGCCCCCACCTTCCCCATGTCAGCTCCCTCCTATCACCACCTTCCCCCATGTAAGCTCCCTTCTAGCCACCTCCTTTCTCCCTCTGTCAGCTCCCTTCTAGCCACCACCTTTCCCCTAGGTAAGCTCCCTTCCAGTCATGTCCTTCACCCCTCTGTCAACTCCCTTCTAGCCCCTACCATCCCCCCTTTCAGCTCCCTTCCAGCTCCCAGCTTCCCCCCATGTCACTCCAATCCAGCCATACCTCCCCCTCATGTCAGCTCCCTTCCTGCCACTCCTTCCTCCCATGTATCAGCTCCCTTTCTGCCCCAACATTCCCCCTGTCAGCTCCCTTCCAGCCCCCACCCTCATCTGTCTGTCAGCTCCTTTCTGGTCCACACCTTCCCCTCCCTTTCAGCTCCCTTCCAGCCCCCAGCTTCTCCCCTATGTCAGCTCCATTCCAGCCACCTCCTTCCTCCCCTGTGACAGCTCCCTTCCAGTCCCCATCTTCCCCCCATGTCAGCTCCCTTCCAGCCACCTCCTTCCCCCTCTGTCAGCTCCCTTCTAGCCCCCCCCCTTCAGCTTCCTTCCAGCCTCCACCTTCCCCCTGTGCAAACTTCCTTTCAGCCCCCCTCCCCCCATGTCAGTCCCTCCTTCCACTGGCAGCTGCAGCTCCTGTGTCTTACAGAGCCTCGACTGCAATAACGCTACTAATTTAAAATAAAAACGAAACCGGTGCAGAGCCTTCTGGCCCTATGTAATCCCTGCTGCTGCGTCCTGCCCCCTCTAGCATAAGTTCCTTTTGAGGATGGGATGCAGCCACAGGGGTTCCATAGGGCCAGAAGGCTCCACATCGGTTTCGTTTTTATTTTAAATTATTAGCGCTATTGCAGCCGCAGCTCTGTAAGAAGCAAGAGGGTGGAGAAGAGGGTGAGGTTGTGCCGGGGAGGGGGTGTCAAGAACTCCAGGAGAGAGATGAAAAGCCAGTCTTCTTCTCTGGCCGCTCCCGGTCCCGCGGCCAGAGCTAAAAAACAGCTTTTTAATGGCCTGTCTTAGATCTCTGCCGGCAGCCGGCCTGGCCATGTAAAAACTAGCCAGGCCAGCTGAAAACCATCCGATTGGAAACCCTTATTGGAAGTCTAGACCAGATGTATTCCATGCTTTAAAAATACTACCCTTCTTTTATTAATGTAGGAGGTAATTTTAGGAGACATATGCAGTTACACTTATAAGTAGAGAACTTTCTCATGTAAATTGCCATAGATATATATAAAAGGGGGGTTTAGAAATGGTGCTACTTTCACATAGAAACAGGGTGATATATATTTTTAGACTTTTATGAAGGGGATGGGCTTGAGGTGCATTTGGACATTCCTTGGATCATTATGCATTCACATTGAGGGGAATTGTAGAAGATATGTCCAAGTGCAATCTGGGATATCTAAAGAGTGGTTGCACGGTCTCCATCTTATCTGTTCAGGTCAGATAAGTGATGGCCAAAGGGAGATATGATAGAGATCTATGAAACAGTGGAGTGGAATGGGTAAATGTGAATCGATTATTTACTCTTTCAATGAGTACAAAGACTAGGGAACACACAGTGAAATTACTAAATAATACATTTAAGACAAATCAGAGAAAATATTTTTTCACTCATTGCATAAGTTATGGCAATTAATAGGAGAGGAAGGAAATTTTTCATCTCCAGGATTAACTGGTCATTTTTATCAGCAAATTATTAGCACTTAGGAATACAGTAGCTCTAGGTCCTTGCAGGTCACCTTGAAGTGAACATAGAATGAATATCAAACAGTATACCTAATAAGTTTAAGGGGCTTAATATTAGTTCAAGTAGCCTACTCCCTTGACAAATTTAAATAACTAAGCTCTGGAATTTGTCACACTTCTCTTTTCAGAAGCACTGTTAATAACTGAAAGGGTGGTGGATGCTTGCAATGCCCTCCCGATGGAAGTGGTGGGGACAAATACAGTGACAGAATTCAAAATGGCATGGGACAAACACTATCTATCTAATTTCTCAGCAAACAAGGGTGTCCTACACGGAGCGGTGGGTTCACCCCTAAACAAAGACATGGGGAGGGGTGGCCTGCACAGAGTGGCAGGTGCACCTACTCTTGCCATCTTACTGGGCAGACTAGATGGACCATACTGGTCTTTATCTGCCGCCATTTACTATGTTACTATGTAGAATTGAAGCTATCCCTCCTCTCTTTCTGTTGATTGTCTATAGGGCCCTATTGTCCCCTTCATCCTCTCTTGATGAACTCTTATTACTGATTACAGTTGCTGCCCTACATCAGGGCCCAGTTTTTATAACTGGGGACTTAATTATTCACATTGATTCTCCAGTGCAAGGATCAGAAGAAGAATTTCTCTCTTCTATATTAACCCTGGCTTTACACCATTTTTATCATCTGCCACAGCATTACTACTACTACTACTGAGCATTTGTATAGCGCTACAAGTCGTACGCAGCACTGCACAGACATGTATGAGACAGTCCCTGCTCATCAGAGCTTACAATCTAGTCAAGACAGACAACACAGAAGGTGTAGGCAGGGATAAAACAAGGGGGGAAGGAAAAGAAAAAAGGAGATCAGGTGAGTCAAGATCCAAAAGCAGCAGCGAAGAGGTGAGCTTTCAGCCTAGATTTGAAGAGGGTTAGAGAAGGTGCCTGGCGTACAGACACAGGTAATTTGTTCCAGGTGTAAGGTGCAGCAAGGTGAAAGGAATGAAGTCTGGAGTTAGCAATAGAAGAGAAGGGCACAGATAGAAGCAGTTTGCCAGAAGAGCAGAGTTCCCAAGGGGGGTTGTAAGCATTAAAGGTCATTGTTTAGATGTGACCCTTTGAAATAAATCTGGACACACATCCTGCCTATTTCATGATTGGATCATCATTTTGTGACCTTTCCAACTTTTTTGACCTCCCCTGAACCTAGTGGGATGCCCAGATTATCTAGATAATTAAAACCTTTGGATAGAGTCATTCTGTCAGGAATGGGTTTTTGATTACTTTGATTCTCTTCCACTAGAATAAAAATCTAAGGAATAGATTACTGTATTAAGAAATGCCCTTGATAAGACAGTCCCATTAAAAGATATACAGCCGGAAAAGGGACAATGTGCTTCCCTCCTCTTGTAGCCCACAGACTGTGTAGAAAGGAAATGTGTGTGCAATTCCATCTGTTTTCCTAATAAGTTACTATTATGTCTTGATTCTATTTGGTTTTAATATTTGTTTTAGCTTGCTATGTTTGGTTTACTTTTCTTCTGTAAACCATCTGGATGTCAAGGTACCAAATGTGTTATATGAAATACCACAATAAATACATAAAAATAGTGTAGCTGGGTTTAAAAAAGGTTTGGACACATTCCTGGAGGAAAAGGCCATAGGCCATTATTAAGGGAGAAATCAGCTGCTTATCCCTGGGATAAACACTATGAAACCTGTCGATCTTTTAGGGTCTTTCCAAGTACATGTGATCTAGATTGACCACTGTTGGAAACAGGATACTGGGCTTGATGACCTTTGATCTGACCCAGTATAGAAAATCTTATGCTCTTATGTTCTCTGGTAGCTACAGTGGGTATCAGTCAGTTGGCTGTCTCACTCTGCAACCATAAGTTGCTGAAGGCCTTTCTCAACAAAACCAGAGTATATTGCTTTCTCTCAGTTTGTGCTGCAGAGATAGCAAAGTATGACTGAGTTCTGTGAGAAGGCTGATTTCCAATCAGTGCTGGGGGCAATTGACTGCACATATGTAGCAGTCATACTTCCTCAACATGCAGGTGGCCTACAATGCCAAAGTCTCATCATTGATATTTTACACAGCTCCCCCAGCTCTTGTCTACTGTACAATCTCAGCTAATCTGGAATACACGACAAGTATGCGAGTGGCAAATCACTGGGGAATGGCTTCTATCAGGGCCGGATTTGCCTATACGCCACGTACGCCGTGGCGTAGGGCCCACAGCTGGCAAGGGCCCACCGGGAATGTTTTTTGCACAGGGCCCCGCGTTTCAGGGGGCCCCGCGCAAAAAAACATTCTGATACATCATTAAAATTTAAAAAAAAAAAAAAAAACCTGTCGCTGCCTCTGCCGGGGCCGCCGCGGCAGAATCGAGTGTGCCGCGGGGTCCCCCCTGCCCAGCAGGGCCTGTCCTCCCCGGTATCACCTCTCTCAGCTGCCTCCCTCCAGTCACACGCGCCGGCTTTCAGAGCGCGAGGGAAGAGTTTCTCCCTCGCTGCTCTGTTAAGCCCGCGGGGGCAATGGGTGCAATGGACTCTAATATCCAGGAGGAGCTAAATTCTAGCATGAGCCAGGAAACGATGCTATAGCTTCAGTTTACTGCACAGGACCAGTGTTCCAAGGTTGGGGCTGCCAGTCCTTGAAAAATGCCAAGAAACGTATATCACCTTCCTGCCCAAACAGGTGCTTACCAGTCAATGGTTTTGAATGTCAGAGAGGTGCTTACCTCTCTGGCATTCAGAACCAACTCTCTCTTAAAAAGATGGGATTTTGGAGGACAGTTCCTTAATACTCTCCCTTCAGATGGGCAGGTTTACAAAATCTGCCACGTCTACCTATAAGTGGTACCACATACACCTCTGTAAGTAGCAAAATCATAGCAAAATACATGTGTATGGCACTGTTTATATGTACCAACCCTCTTTTTCTCAATATGTTTATTTATAAAATGTCTTTCACCATTGTGTGTCGTGTCACATATATGCATTTATTCAATAGCATGATATATATTTTAGAAAAGGGTCCACATTCATCAAACCTCATCAAATGAAGGTTATGAACAGGAATAGGGGCTCTTTTAATTTTCACTGTCCTCCTTATTTTAGACTCTCTATAGCACATCACGCATAGTTCCATCTGTAGTATTACATCCAGTACAATGACATCTTCCAAGGCTTTTTTTAGAAGACTTCCAATTTCACACTTAATGGCTTTAAAATGTTTGCACATCTGAATAGATTGTTTTCATTAGGACCCAGGAAGTTGGTTTAAACCTGTTTGGAAATCTTCCTTATTCTTTGGCGCTAGAAGAGAAATACAGCTGGGCACGGTGCTTTATGCAATTAACTGTGTAATTGCAACATTTTGCACTGACTGCTAAAACCTGTTTTTACTCCATCAGTTTAATACATGAATTTAGGAGAGTTATATTGATACCACAAAGTCCCCTTCAGTATATAAGTTTATATTTTTGTAATAATGCATCTATGAATCTCTCAAAGGTTAAGAGGTTTTGTAGTAAATTTAATAAAAAATACATGGGTGCTGTTTACACGTGTAAATCATCATATCTGTACAAGTAGTGATTTTAGAAAAGACTCTACCTATACGTATATGTGGCAGCATGCAGAGTGTTAAAGGAAGCATGCCTTAGGAATGGTTTTGGAAGTCTTCCAAAGTATGTGTATTTTGTATTTTCGAATGGCAAGAAACACATACCTTGGAAAAGATGGTATTTAAACCTGCTTCATGTCACACATAACCCCAAGCTAGCTTCTCTTCCGGAAAGGGAGTTTGGAGACACGCTTGAGGGGGAAATGTGCTTACCTCTCTGGCATTCAAAACCAACTCTCTTTGAAAAAGTTAGGATTATGGAGGATAGTTCCTTAATAAGTTCCCTACAGATGGGCAGGTTTACAAAATCTGCCACTTCTACCTATAAGTGGTACCACATACATGTGTAAGTAGCAAAATCATAGCAAAATACATTGTATGGCACTGTTCATATGTACAAAACCTCTTTTTCTCAACGTGTTTATTTATCAAATGTCTTTCACCATTTTGTGTCGTGTCACATATATACGTTTCTTCGACAGCATGATATATATTTTAGAAAAGGTTTCACATTCATCAAACCTCATCAAATACTAGCATAGCTTGAAACGCATAGTCCTAAATGTCCCTTTATCCGTGCTAGACAATCTATACAAAGGGGTATAGGTCCGTAAAGGTCCGTAAGGGAGCAAGTGAGCTATTAACATATGTTATCGGTGTCCTTGAGTGGTTAACGCTACAGAAAGCGCCGATAATGCTGTATTAGCGCTCGTTAGAGGGGCTGACTGAGTTGAGAAAAGGAGGCGGAGAGTGGGCTTTAATGGGGCGGAGAGTGAGCATTGACAGCATGTGCTCCAATACTGCCAGGTTGTGCAATCACAGAAGGCTCAACGCTGGGAAACCAAACGCCAAGTAAAAACTCGCGGAAAGGGGTAATTTTGAGGGGGAGAGAGCCTATTTAAATGTCTGCAATGTGCTACACAGACAGGGTATCCCAAGAAAGTGATAGTAGTGCTCCATTAGCAGCACCAGCATAGTGCCCTATTATGAAAGGGCACTAAGCTGATGGTGCTAAATATGCAAATATGGTGTCACGTGGATGATGCAGTGGTGCTTTCAGGGCCACAAGGCTGATCAGGCTTTTGCGTAGGGTGTACATCAGTACACAGCAGCAGCGCACAGACATGCTGTTGCATTTAGAAGGGCGTTGTGCCACCCCCACTGCCACCATACTGCCGTATCAGCATGGTGTGGGAGTGGTGGTGGTGGTCACAGCAGCTGTGGCCTGCTGCAGGCAAAGGCAGTGCCCTGGCCCTGTGTGTATGGTACAACACCACAGTTGGCACTATCAGTTGGATGGCACGCATGTGAGCCGCATGGGCAATGGTGATCTCTCCCTACCGAGGTGCAATGCAAAAGCATGCATTGCCATGACTCCCATTGGAGGGGGGCAGGTGCAGCAAGGTGTGCCTGCAGCAGTGAGGCATTGGATGTACCGTGATGGCAGTGAGGGAGGGATCAGCCAGGATGCTGCTCACCATAAGCACTGGCCCATGGCACCCAGCTAGCTATCCAAGTGGATGGGTCGGGCCTAAGATCAGGATGCTCCCACCTGCACATATTAAGTGGATTTGGGGGAGGGGGGACATAATGCCACCAAGGAAGGAATAGAAAGCAATGGGATAACAGGCCATGTCAAAGTTAAAATGACCACCCAGCTCCCTCACCTTCCAGATGACAACAAGAAGCTGTGGTTGACCCAGGGACCTCTCCAAAAGTAAAAACTCAGTTAGGAACAGCCATCTCAGCCACATGTGAATTGATGTCAGCTATGTCGGTCTGTGAGATCTGAGGTTATGTCATTACTGCCCCCCAAGCAAACACCAGGTATTGAGGACCATGCCCATTCTGCTAGTACCGCCATGCTATGCAATGTGTGTGTGCCTGTAACATGGGCTGACCCTTTGACTGGACAGATCCCATGTGTAAAACATGAATGTCATATGTGGCAGCAGCATTGCAAGCCATTTCAGCACACTGACTTAATAACAGATCCCTCACCCACATCCGCCAAACACACCTTGTCAGACAGGTATGGCACAGAGCCTGCAAAGATCTAAGCAAATACAGCCATGCCCCTACTCATGCCCACATGCATCCTGACAATGACAATACCTACACCCATGGATTAGTGCATGGATTAGTGTACTCATAAGACAGCTGTGTAGCTCCACATCCAATGCCAGTGTATATTCGTGAGGAGGGTCACAGGTTTGAGACCCAGCTATAGACCAGTAATTGTGAGCCCTGGTTTGTTAACTATGCCTTACACTGCAGGGACTGCATCAGCATGTGCAAGTCACAACTCATCATCTTAGCCAGAGTCCATGTGCCCATCAGCCACACTGACAAGCTCCAACACCCACAACTTGATGGCAGGGCAGACTTAGAGTACTGGAATACTGAGTGGACCTTAACAGTGCTGGAGCATTTCAAAGCATGCTAATTGTGCCTGCACACTGAGCACAATGCTTGAGCAGCTAAGGAGACCAAAGGGGCAGTCAGGAATGCCAACCAGAACCACTTTTGTACATCTCTGTGATATGTATACATATGTGTGTTTTTCCAGAGTATTGTGAACTTCAGCAATGTACTTTGCCTGCTATTGAATAAGCTGTTTCGAAGTTCAAATTGAAGGGATGCAAAATGAGGAGCAGAGATTTGAAACAGAGCGGTGTGCATAGGATGTTAATGAGCAGAGGTAGGGTCAATGGCTGTGTCATGTCAGTGTCAATCTGCCACTGCCATGGCCTGGGTACATATATCATGTCATGGTGAGAGATCACTCTCACTCTGACCAAGCTGTGACCATGTCAAAGCTATGCAGCCACATATAGTGTCAAGTGGTGGTGATGTGGGTGCTGTTCCATTCTTGATAGGCCAATCACTGTACTGGCTGCTGGGTGTCTGTGCTGTTTGTATCAAGCCAGGGTATGCATGGTCACACTGTGCACATGCAGTGTGTGCTGACTAGCAGACTGGACACAGTTGGTATGTGAATGGCTGACACAGCTCTGTGGTGGCCAACACAGAAAATTGACTGGGCTTGCAGTAGTAGATGGTGGTTTCTGCTAACAGCTGTTCCTGTCCTGCTAACTATGGCCTGTGTAGGCCCGTGTAGGTCCATCATTTTAGGGTCAGCACTTCCCCTCCTGCCTTTACAAACATCACTGCATTTGGGCTCCTTGAAAACAGCTTCAACAACCTTGGGGGCAGACATGTTATAGGAGAGTTGCAGGACAGAAGGTGCAGCTAGGACAGGCCACTCCAGCATGCTATACTCAAGCATAAGACACTGTAGACAAGTTCTGCAACATACTGACAGTGATGTAGATTTGTTCCTGGACCTGGAGAGTCTAGCTATTGCAGTGCAAGCTCTAGGGACCAGATGATGTGTGCCCCCCTTCCTCCCGCACACTCAGGGTGACCACCTAAACAGGTTAGTAGCACATTTTGCAGTTCTTATATGCTTGAAGTACACAATGTCCCTGCGAATTACTGAGCTGATGTGATGGATCATTGCATTTTCCATCTGATAGTTGGTTGCAGAAGACTGTTCAGAATGTGCAGTGCATCATGGGTACTGGAGAAGCTAACCTATACTGGCACACAGAGCAGAAACTTCAGCAATAGTGGCAACTATAATCACTGGGGCATTGCCCGGCTTGTCTTCTATGATGGTGGCCAACGTGTGCATGGCCCCATGGGGAGGCCAGGATGGTCTGCAATGGACTGCATGGGCTAGAATTGTATCACTCACACCTCTCCTGTGACTGCTCAGCATGTCACAACTCCTGCTCCATCATCCTTTTGATGCACACATTACGGCAATTCCAGCCACTCCGAGGGACACGGCTTTCCCATCCTATGCCACGCACTGACATTACAGCATTTTACTTGGACACACCTTACTGCATGAGTGCAACTGCCTCCAACATGCTCATCCCACTTACTGACTGCCACGTCAGATGCCTACAGATCTATCAGGTCCATTGGATCCTACTTGTCCTTCCATGCATCTGCTCAAACCTGCCTTTCACTGGGCCTCCCTTATTCTGCATTAGGGTGACAGCCATTTTTGGGCATTAAGGTGCACACTGGGCACCTTAACTCCTGGTGTCCTGTTAGTGCCCATTAAGTGGGTCATTGCACCCTTACCGCCAGAATGCCTATTATTGGCCCAGTGCCTTTATTGCACCAAACGCTCTTTAGTAAACATACCCCAAGTCATCCTCTTTCTGTGAAAAGTTGCTTGTAGCATCTATATATTCCAAAATTATACCCACAAAGTGGCAGGGTAGGTTTAAAGGTGAGAAGCAGTAAAACCAACCATCAAGGTTTCATCCCAGTCTAAACCTGATCAGGCACTGCCGTACATGATCTAACTCTCCCACTTTGTTTGGATCTCTTTCCTCTCCCTCCAGCCAAGAACTAAGCACACACACATATCGTAACACTGCTGCACGTGAGATGTATATATTCCTTCGAGAAATCAGTGTGGTTTTGGCATGTGATAAGTTTGGCATAATCTGCCTAATCCTCAGTGCCGTAAAGAATGCTTTCCCCCTCTTCCTTTGGTTTTGCATATCAAAGAGTGCTTCGCAAAGCATGGTT
This sequence comes from Ichthyophis bannanicus, assembly GCA_033557465.1. Lineage (NCBI taxonomy): Eukaryota > Metazoa > Chordata > Amphibia > Gymnophiona > Ichthyophiidae > Ichthyophis > Ichthyophis bannanicus. Next base: position 468,042,839 of record CM066031.1, on the reverse strand, counting down.
TAGCCCTTGCCAATGATCTAATTCTGCCTGGAAGGCAGTGTAATATAGTAAAGAACTTTCAAATCAAATTTAGTCTTATGCTGCAACCTTTTTAATATAAAACCTAGTACCTCATTGATTTGTACTTCACAGTACTTTGATTTAGTTCTCATCTTTTCTTTGGCCATCCTCCAATGATCCTACATCAGCTTGAAAAAGAGTACTGAGAAGTTTTTTGGAGTTAAAACTTCTTATGTAAACTATCACGGAGCAAAGTTAGCAGCAATGCCCTGAATTTCTAATGGCTATTTCTGTTGTCTCATTTAGTATATCCTTATAAATTTTTCTTGATTTCCCAAGTTCTGTACCAGTATTTTGGCAGATTAATAATGCATTCATTAAGAGATCAATTCTCTCTCCATATTATCTATTTATTGTGAATCAACTTGTGTATTTATTCAGATTCATAAATTATGAATTTCTTGGCTTTCCAGCATATTTTCTGAAAACAGAAAGTATTAATAAAATTCTCACTCTAAGGGGCTTCCAGCTTTCCATATGAAAGGCCAAAATATATTAGGTGAGTAGGAATTGAGGGGCTTTTCATGTATCGGAATATAAAATTGAAAAGATGTTATGTCTTGCCCCATCCCTTGAATGATTATCCTGCACTCATGCTTGCTTAATGCCATTTAAAAGACTATTCCAATGTTACTATCAAGCAAGCATGCACACACTCGTCATTACCTATTAAATTACCAAACCTCTACTTCTTAAAATCTGTTTTCTAAGTTCTCCATTGAATATTAAGCAAAAATATTAATCTAGCTGTGTATACCCAGCTCAGCCTAGACTTGTAGTGGTTCAATGATATTGCAGAGATCTTAATCTCTCACTATTTTTACACACAAGGTGATAGTAACAGGAAATTCTCTCTGTTAACATGCCAAGATAAAAGGGTATGTTTACTAAACGGCGATAACGTAGCAGCGGTGCAATCATCGCGCGATACGTGATGTTATCGTGCGATATATGCACGTCATCGCACGATAACGTGCCATATCGCCCGACAACATCCCTGGCGGCGCTAAGGCACAGAAAAGGTGGAGTAAGGCTCCCCAGAGGGTAGGGAGAAGGGGTCAATGGGCGGGAGGTGGGCGGGGAGAGGCTCCAGGCACACTAGCGCCGTGAAATGAAGATCTGAAAAATAGTGCGAGTGAAAACCTGGCGTTAGAGGCAAAAGTGGAGGAGAGAGAAACCATTTCAGTCAGCAATGTATAGCAAAGGCAGGGAGACCAAGAACAGTGATAGTAGTGATGCATGTGCTGCACCACCAGATAGTGCCCAAGTACGAAAGGGCACTATGGTGTGGCTGCCCATGGGGTACAGGGGACTGCAGGTGTGACATGCAGTGGGGCAGCTGGGGCAGAGGGCAGGCTAGGCAGATGCCTAACTGACACACAGAAAAACAGACACACAATATCAGCAACTGATCAAGGTCAAACATGCCCACGAGTGTCTGTGTCCCACAGTGTCCAGGGGACAGTACCTAGCAAATACCCCAAACAGCACAGAACATTGGCAGGCAGTGCCGGGGGGAAGCATGGATGTCCATGCAGGCAACCCTACCCCAGATTACACACCATAGGCAGCCGCCTACCGGCACACTGGATGGCCTGGGACTGCGCACCACCAGCACCACCGGCATAAGGGCATGTCAGCATGGTGGCGGAGGGGTGCCCGTGGTGGTGGGGGCAGTGGCATCTGCCAACAGCAGACCAAGGCCAAGCCCTGTTTAGGTGGGTGCTGTGCACTGCAACAGCCAAGGTCTGTCTGACAAACAGTAATGGTATCCCCAGGGAATGACCTGCCTCTGTGGCAACAGTTTGGTGCAGTACACACAGCCGGTGCATTCAGGGGCAGAAGGTCACAGGTTCAAGTCTCAGTTGTGGCTCCTGCAGACCATGTCCCTATATATTACCCAGTCCTAAACCGTGGTAATAAAGAAGGAACCTTTTTGCAGATAAAATAAACACGCCATAAATGCCTATATTCTACCCTACAGAGCACATTCACCATAGACATGTGCAGTCCCTAGAGCAGAGGTTCCCAACTGCAGTCCCGGAGGGCCAAACACCATTCAAGTTTCATGCTGTGCCTAAGAAATATGCTTGAGATGCATTTGTGTGTACCGTCCCCATTGTATGCAAATGTATCCCCTGCATATACATTAGGGACAGCATGAAAACCTGAATCGTGTTGGGCCCACCAGGACCGGAGTTGGGAACCTCTGCCCCAGAGCATCGGCCAGCTCCACTATCCAAAGTCTCATGGAGGGCCAGGCTGTTGGGCCCTGCGCGGAGCAGCATCTACCAATACTAGAACCCGCATACCTTAGTAATGCTGTCATAAACCTTGAAACACGTTCCACATATATCAAGCGGTTGCTATGATTAATGTCAGATAACAAGTCCAAAATGAAACACAATATGTTAACAGAGATCCATCAGAGCAACCTGTCTGATATCTGTGGAGTGTGTCTCGGTTTATGTCTCTGACAGTGTTTACCACCCCGGAGAGTGACCCCAACAGTATTGAGTACCATAGCAATGCCTGCGCTGTGCCCAGGACTGGTGTGGCGGCCAGGGCTGCCAACCACCGTCTATATTTGCACAATGCTGAAGTAGGTGTGGGAGTGTGTGTATGTCTATCCAGTGTTTTGTGGCTGGCCACACTTTGAGGAGCCCACAATGCTTGCACTGTTTCCAGTATTAGCCTGCCAATGTGCATAATGAGGAGCAAGGTACAGTGGGTATGGGCCAGACAGGGCAGCCTGGGCAGGATGCAACTGCACAGGGCATAGGGCAATGGCTGGGACATTGTAGTGGCTGACCACCACATGCAGGGACAGGGTGAGCACAGCATGTCATGCTGGGGGGGGGGAGTCACTCTCACCCTGACTGAGCAGTGACCATGGCATGGCTAGGTCCCCACATAGTGCCATACAGTGTTTTTCTCAAGTGATATCTGGGAGTTTTCCTGGTTGGGGCCCAATCACTGATGTACCACCTCTGAGTGTGTATGGCTAGAGCACCTTGCAGTGTGAAGACTGATAGTGCTCTCTGCCGGTGAATATCAGATGATGGTGGGGGGCATCTGAGGATTTACAGACCGTCTGCCAGTGCCCTATGTGATACAAACAGATCTGCATTGACTGCCTTGGAGGGTGCCCCTTCCCCTGCAGGACCGGGGTAGCTGATCCCACAGCCCTACATCATGTTCCTCCACTGCCGCTATTGCAAAGATGTAGTGTGTGGGTCTGTTGGTGGCAGATCCTGTTCCCCCCCCAGCCTGGCCCTGAGAGGGTGGGTTGGTAGGCATTGCGCCCTAATCTGCATGTGGGTCCTGACACCCCTCCTATCTTATAGGGTGCAGTAGGTGATGGCAGTGAGGTGAGGGTGTTTCTGCTGGCAGCACAGATTGTAGAGATGTGTCAAACTATTACATGCAGCAAAAGAGATTGCCTCAGACAGCCATATCAGATGAGACGCCTGAGGGATTGAACTCATGACCTCTGGCTGTTGGTCATCATATTAACCAGTGGGCTACAGCTCTATACACCTTCTCACAGCGCTGCCACGAACTTAAGGTTACCGCGCGTAAACAGCCAATGTGCCTCCTATTGGGCGATACACAGTGCATGCTACGTGGACGCTGGCACACCCACCCCCCTATATGGCATTGCGCACATTATCGCTGGGAGTTTCACCGGTAACATGAGAATGGTGTCGTACACAAACCCCACAGCAAATATCAGTGTGTCCACCAAAAATAAACCATCACCTCAGCTGGAAAACCTATGGTACCCTGTAAAGTGCCTTAGCTGTGGGTATACCCAATCCCGGTAAGCACAGCTGACATGTACTGGGTTGACCTGCAGTTGCTGTGTAGTCAGCCCATGCTATGAGAAAAGGCATAGCATACTGGTTAATGTGATGCCCTCAGAGTCACTGCTTATGGGTTTGAATCCCCACTGCACCAACAGCAAGATGAGTGTTAGTAACAGTCAGACACATCTCTACAATCAGTGATACAAGCCTAATACACTATAACCTTTGTCCCGTGCCCCTAAGGAGAGGCGTTGCATTGGCAAAAGCGCATCATAAGGTGCACCAGATGTGGTCCAGGCCAAACGGCATAAGTCATGCAATGTTGTAAACTAAAGCCAGCCACCGTGTCCGCCAATCTCTGTATCTGACGTGTATACATGCAGCCCCAGAGATAGTTTTCCGTGTGGCATCTGTGACATGTGCATGATACAGCGCATGCGCGGCGTACGTGCGTGCGTCATCAAACACATGGGCATCCCCCAAAATGGCGACGCGATCCCGCAAGCTAGCATTTAGCCGCCACGACCTACGACAGCTGGCAGCCTTAATCTGTACCAGGCAGCCACGCCTCTTCCCAGGCACCTCAAAACACCAGGATCTGGAACGCGTCAGGAGGGGGTTGGTGCACATAACAAGGCGCTTCAACCATGTAGCAGACTACCCACATGAGGTAAGTGTATGGGGACAGGTCACTAAATGGAAGGTATGCAACACAATATCCAGCAATAAAAACACATAAGACATGCACCACATGTGTGAGACACATGTATGTGGGCAACCCTGTGATCAAGCTATCTGCTTATGTTGCTGTGTGCACATATGCCAATCCCCAGGAGCCACACAGACATGAAAGCAGAGGTGCAGAGGTTAGCGCGATGTGATGTAAGCTGCCCCTGTTACAGTGCACACCTCTGCCCAACCCCCAGGAGTTGCAGCCCCCATGACAGAGCTCTATTAGGCAGCACTGTGCCATGATGGCTGCTGCTATGACACATTACCAGCTCTGGCCAATCCCCAGGAGACATTGGACCTGATCACAGAGGTCAAGTAGTCATCATGGTGCACTGGTAGCTGCTGCAATTGGAGTATCACAGCCCTGCCCCATCCCCAGGCATCAGATCTGATGACAGAGGTCCAGCAGTCATCCTGGTGGTGTGGTAGTTGCTGCTGTTTATGTGTGGAACATAACCCTTGGCCCCGAAGTCTCCCAGACCTGCACACAGAGGTGTATCAAACATCCTGGTGTTATGGTGGTTGCTGTTGTTATAGGTTCCCAGCTCTGCCGTAACCCCAGAAGGCCCCATACCAGTCTACACAGGTCTATTCTCCATCTTCGTGTTATGGTGGTTGCAGTTGTTGCAGATTCCCAGCTCTGCCTTATCCCCAGGAGGCCCCAGACCAGACTACACAGGTATATTCTCTATCCTGGTGTTATGGCAGGTGCTTCTGTGTATGCTTGGAACATCACCCTATCCCCGGGAGGACCCCAGACCTGATGACAGGGGCGCAGTACACATCCTGGGGTCATGGTGGTTGCTGCAGTTGCCGTCTCACAGCTGTGGCGCACCCCCAGGGGGCCCCAGCCCATAACACAGAGGCCTATCAATCACCCTGGTGTTATGGCTGCTGCTGCTGTTGCAGGCTCCCAGCTCCATCACATCCCCAGGAGGCTGCACACCAGATTCCAGTGGTCCACCAAACATCCCGGTATAATGGTAGCTGATGTTGGTGCAGGAATCCAGCTCCCCCACACCCCCAGGTGTCCGAGCCCGCATCACAGAGGCTGGAGCAGCATCCAGGTGGCATGGTGATGGCTCCTGTTGATGTGGGACGGGCTGCCCAACACTGAGGTGTGTGCTGGACTGCACCGAGGATATGGAGTCACAGAATTGGAACGCCCCACATGCCATGTTGCTGTCATGTCATGGCATGGGGTGGGTGTGAGGTGGCATACAGGGCACGTAGGTGTCACACCACACATGCCCAGCCGCATGCCCACACATGCAGGCGGATCTTCCAACAGCTAGTATGGGACTCCCTGCTCATAGCAGGGGCAGCCCCCATTGCACGCAGACATGTGTGCCATGTGGTTCACCATGGGCAGGGAGACAGGGCCCTAATGGTTGCAAACATTGATTATCCCCCCAGGTAGAGGACATACAGAAGAAGGGCAGAGAGATGAGGCTACACTGCCCTGGATACCTCAGCCGCATGCAGCAGGAGGCAATGGACGGGGGTGACGGTGAGTGTCCCAGCCTATGCATTGCGCCACACCATGTTCCAATGGCACGACAGCCTGTGATGCCACATACAATGTGTCTGTGCTGTAACAAACGCATGACGCCCTGTTCATACCTGCTTTCTCTACGGAGGCTGCAGATGCTGGGGAGGGGACTTCTGTGCCCACACCACCTGGTGGCAGCCCCCCACCCCCCGCGATGACTGGAGGTACCGATGTGGAGGACGTACCTGCAGCGGCGGTGGACACCATGGATGTAGGGGAGGAATACATGGAGAGTGGGGAGGGGTGGGAAGAAGGTGTTGGGGAGGTCGAGTGGGAGGGCGAGGAGGTTTAGGGGAGGGTGGCGGGGAGAGTGAGGGGAATGGCCAGGGCGGGGGGGCCATGGAGGGTGCAGAGGGGGTCCTGTGCCTGAGGGCGGATGCAGGTCACCACAAGGCACTGGGGGCCCCTGCCACCTGCCCCATGTGCATGGCCAAGGTGTCAGGCCGGGTGTGGGACCCCCACACATTGCCACACAGAGGGCCAATGCAGTTGCCACCACCCAGACCACAGCCACATGGTGTGGATGTGGTGGCAAATTTGTGGGTCTCCTGTGTGTGGCGATGGGCACCGTTATGCAGACCCTGAGTGACTATGGCCACGCAATCAGGCAGCTGACAGCTGCTGTTGAGGGCATGGCTGAGGTGATGCACCGCCAACATTACCATGGCATGTTCATGGCGCATCCCCAGCCATACCCCCACGGCAGGCCCCCAGGTATGTGATCAACATATATATCTGTGCCATATCCCAGTGTCTGCAAGGTAGTTTAGGGGACGCACAGATGAAAAAGGTGGCAACCCTAATAGCCAAATGTATCCCCACTAGCGTGTGAGATGGATGTACATGCTGGACTAATGCCAAATGTGAAGCAGTTTTAATGTTAACCCGCTGTGGGAGGGTGTTGTTCCATTGTACGTTCTAAGGTTTGTATGGCACCTACCAACACATATTTGTATTAAAACATTGTGTAGGCAGCCACATCTTTCAATGGTCATGTGTCCTTTGTACATACATGCTGTGGTGTTTGTGACACCTGTGTGCATGACCCAGTGTGTATTTGTGCCACAGACATTGTCCCTGCCCCACAACAAGCTGTGTGGAGTGCCACATGTGATGCCAGATGTATCCTCTGATGACATCGTGATATAACCATGTGCTGCACTGTCCAACAGACATGGACACATGCACATTGTCACGGATAGTCAGTCTGTAGCATGGATGCAGCACATGATAGGATGGTGAGGAGGTGTGTATGTGGTACCCATGATGCAGCCTAGATGTGATGTATGCGGGGATCCATGTGTCTGACAGGGCGTCAGTTGGTGCGTCTCACCAAGATGGGGTCTGGTGGGGTGAAGGGGCAGCGGCTCACTACAAGAGCTGTAGGTGGGTAATCACCTGACAGCAGCTAGGTAAATCTGTACATCATGTCTGTCTGCCAAGCATGTGCGGTTAGTATGCCATGGTGACCCTGGTGTGTGTCAAACAGACGGGTCACCCATGTAGATAGCCTGATGTGGATGATATACGGGGACAGAGGGGAGGTATACCCCACAATGTTGGTGAACAAGCAGACATATACAGCAGGTGGTAGGGGGAGGGAGGGTGTAACCCCCAGGCATATGTATGGCTGTTAACACATGGCACGGTGCATGGAACACAGGGCATGTGTGGACCACTCTGTCATGACTGCTGCTGGTGCATACACTCCACCAGCCTGTGACATGGTAGGGCACATGTGACCATGGTAGCCCCAATTGGGACAGACCACTCAGGGAACCCCCGACACAGAAATGGACACGTGCACATCTGTGACCAAAGGTAATGCTTTAATCAACGTGGTGGACAGTCCACTCATGCTCACGCCCCCTCCCCCTCCCATGGCCCCCCACACCCCTTGTTGCTGCTGCTGCTGCTGCTGCCTCTGGTGCCACCTCAGGCCGCAGGATACGTCCCACCACGGCCTCCAGGGCATCCGCCACCCGGCCTATTCCAGCTGCAATATCCATGGCAGTCCCTCGCAGCTGCCATGTCTCCAGGCTATGCTCTCTGACGTCCTTGCAGAGCCCACACACTGCCCGTGTGAGGGCCTGTACCGCCTGGCATTGGGCACGCTGTACCTGCTGCTGGCCACGCATCTCCGCCCGTATAGCAATCAGCGCCTGGCGAGTGCCTGTGGGAGGGAAACAGGGTGACTGGTGAGACATCTGTTGACTAGACCCCAACATGTATGACCTGCCCATTCCCCACTGAGCCACACCAAACACCACAGACATGGCCAGGGGGGCATATGTATGTGTGGAGGCCCACTGTTATCGTGCATGTGTGTGGCCCCACTGCTGTATCTGGAGGTTGGTGTGCCACAACAGCACATGCAACCATCCTGCCAGTTGCCTACCTGCAGCATCTCTGCGTGCTGATGCCATATGTGCCCACATCTCCTGGAGGATGACATGCATTGCGCCCATTGTTGCAGTCAATGGCCTGGCGGTGGCAGTGTGGAGCTGACCCCCACATCCTCATGCCCCTTGCCAGCCACCATGGTGCCTGTGTACCCACTCCGCTGGGGTGACTGTCCTCTTGAGTGGCCACCTCCTCAGGCAGCACATCGGCCCATGGGGTGTCTGGGGCATCGCTGATGGCAGCCTCTGCTGGCTTGGGCTCCCCGCCATTGATTGTCCTCCTCGGCCACCTCGATGGCCTGGATGTTATCTGGGGGGGGGGGGGTGGAGCAAGGTACACAATAGATATGGGGTTGTCACAGACACAGACGACAGACAGAGAGCACATTGTAATGTGGACACATATTTGTTTATGTACGCCTTGCTTTCCTCTGTCTCTCTTACTTGGTCAGCCCTAGGGACAGGAACTCTGCTGCTTGCCCCTTCTATACCCCCAGTCCCTCCTCTACCACACATGGCATGCACAAAACTAATCTCAACTATAAATTCAAAACACACATAAATAATCCAACATTAATATCTACTTCAAAAGATTATCTCTGGGCAATATGACCTCAGATGGCTCAAACCCACATTTAGTGAAAAATCACCATAGGGTTTTGGCAGACGCTCACATCACCGGTCACAAGCCTCCTACACATTCACCACCTTTATTCAAAATTAACCAAAAAAAATTTTTTTTACACACAACCACCACTTCACCTTTGGGAAAAATGATTAATAAACTTTAAACCACCAACTAACAACTCTACATTCACACTATCATTCACACACAATCATTCCAATCATAAATAAAGCGTCTAAAAATAAGTCTTTCTCATCGGATTGCATCATCGGTGCGTAAACGTTGGAGTCTTATTAAAATGCATCCTAAACTTTCCAAATGTGTGTTACGGATGGCCTATAGCCTTGGCCGTAATCTTAAAGATCGTTTGTGTCCAGCTGTGTTACAACGTGATACTACTACTTCTTCGGCTATAATGGGCCATTCAGCATGTCAGCGTTGTTCTTTCTGCAGCATTATGAGTGCACATATTTGTGATAAATATTAAAAGCGGGTGAAGAGTTTAACTACGGCTACGACTTGTGGCACTTCATATGTCGTATACAGTATATGGTGTGAGTGTCAAAGACTATATGTTGGAAAAACTACACGGCCTCTGCGAACACGACTGGCTGAACATAAATATAGTTTGAAGAAAGCACGCATTGGTACTCCTTTAATTCAGCACTGTTTGGATCACTGTCATCAGTTTGAGGATCTTCGTTGTACTGTTTTGGTGTATGTACCTTCTTATATCCGTCGGGGTGATCGTAAACGATTACTTTTACAGAAAGAACAACGTTGGATTTTTGAATTGGATACTTTACAACCTGGGGGCTTAAATGATAAATTAGAGTGGACATTGTTTTTTTGATGTAATGATTTACGATATATGTGTAGTTTGGCGGTCTGTGACACTGTGCAGTTCCAATTGATAGGGTATGTATTGAGTTTAGGTGTGTATGGCTTTTAGATGATGTCATGGTTGTGGAAGGATTTTGATTGGTTGTTGATTTGAGATATTTGGCGCGTCACACGCCATTCTTTGTAGATGGCGGGGTAGTTTGAGTAATTTTTGCAGAGAGTTTCATCTGTATGACATAGCCCCTGATGAAGCTGTATAATGGCGAAACGAAAGCTTTTGTAGGGCTTGGTATGTTTTGGCAATGAAATGTAGTGGTGATTACAGCCGATATCAGCATTCCCCGCGTTGGAGGTCGGACTGAGCTATTGTGTTGCGAATCAACTTCGAGGGCTGAGGACCCATCTGGTTGCAAGACTTCTGCTTTAAGATAAGTTTTGAAAGTACTAAGCTAGTATTGCTACGTTAGATGTTTCACCTGTCGTTATTCATTTACAGGTGATATTTGGATTGCTCCGGCTGTGTTCAGCTCCATCTGATAAGCTGACTTATTTTTATATGCTTTATTTATGATTGGAATGATTGTGTGTGAATGATAGTGTGAATGTAGAGTTGTTAGTTGGTGGTTTAAAGTTTATTAATCATTTTTCCCAAAGGTGAAGTGGTGGTTGTATGTAAAAAAAAATTTTTTTGGTTAATTTTGAATAAAGGTGGTGAATGTGTAGGAGGCTTGTGACCGGTGATGTGAGCCTCTGCCAAAACCCTATGGTGATTTTTCACTAAATGTGGGTTTGAGCCATCTGAGGTCATATTGCCCAGAGATAATCTTTTGAAGTAGATATTAATGTTGGATTATTTATGTATGTTTTGAATTTATAGTTGAGAGCAGCTTTTGTATTGTTGAGTACCCTCTTCTGCTCTTTACAGCTGTTTCTGTGTGATGCACAAAACTAACCCATTTGAGGAGATTGCCCCATTTTGTAAACCACATCTGGGATGAGGACATCCATGTCTGACTGGGAGCGTGGAGTGTACATGTGTGGGGTACACCCAGAACTTGGATGTCCTCAACAGATTTCAGATATGCCCAGGATGTCCTGAGCTGTGTCCCAGCCTACATCTTCCCAGGGCATGAATAGGTAGTAGAAAATAGCTCATGTTGTCACACAGATATCTGGAAGGTGTTGAGAAGGAGGTTAGATTCTAGCCCATATATGTTCCATGGAAAAAACACTAACGGGGAATGCGGACTCAGGATTCTGTTTTTCTACGTTCAGCCACACCTGCTCCCAAGACATGGGCCCGCAACAGCCCGTGGCATGCCCAGCATGTGCGTGGTAGATAGCGGCATGTGTGCTGCATGTCTCGGACATACCTGCTTGTGGGTCAGCCGTGTCCAGCGCCAGGGAGAGGCCATGTATTTAGATCGGGCCTAGGCGCTCAGCAAGCTGCTGCTCCAGAGGCATGAGGCTTGGTATGAAGGGGCCGCCCCCGTCAGTGCCACTAACATGTCAGCATTCTGCAGTCATGTGTGCACAGACCCCCCGCCTGATATTGTTGAACCTCTTACGGAGGCTGTCAAGGTCCCTTGGTGGCCCCTCAGCCTGTGCCACAGCCCCCTGCACCTCCTCCCAGACTTGGGTCCTTACGCTAACAGTTGTGCATGAACTCATGCGCCCATACAGCTCCTCATAGTGTTCGAGGACACTTGCCAGCAGGTTGTGGTTTTCCTGCTGGCTGAATCGTATGGCCCTCTTCCTCTCGCCATCAGGTGCAGGCGTCTACCTACGCTTGCCTGTTATGCCCCTCAGGCTGCTCCTGGGTAGGGTCAGTCCTACCCAATGGGCCCGCAACCTCAGACTCAGGATGACCAATCCCTCCCGTCCCTAGGAACTGCGGCCCTGGCGTTTCCCCAGACGCCCCACCTATCATGTGCAGCTGCAGCATGTCCCTGCTCTCCCTGTCCTCCCTCTGCATCCTAGACCTGTCTGACCTCCTGTCTCCCTTGTCCCCTCCCCTGTCACCTTCACCAGCCCTCACCACCTTAGCCACTCACCAGCCCTGCCTCCTGTCACCCCCACCACGCACCAACCCATCCACTCACCACCACTGCCAACCACCCTTGCCACTCACCTCTCCCACCACTCACCAACCCAGCCACCCACCTCCCCCAGCACTCACCAAGCCCGCCGCTCACCTCTCCCATCACTCACCAACCAAGCAACCTACCTCCCCCACCACTCACCAAACCTACCACTCTCTACGCCTAACCTGTCTCTGACCCTCCGTTCGCTTCACCACCAATAACACACACCTTCCACCTCGCTCACCAGCACTAACCCCTCATCATGTACCAGGTGTGCACGTTCATTTATGGTATGTTTGGATGTCTGTGCATGTGTGTGCACGTTGCACATGCGCAGAGGCGATGCGTAGAGTGCTTACGCAAAACCATGCGCTGCACATGCGCAAGACATGTACGTGTCTGCACATGTGCGGTGCATGGTTCTGCTGACCCCTGTTGCCTGTGGGACGGCCGCGGAACCAGGCGCCGCACCTGCGCATGCAGGCGACATATTTGTGTGGGGGGCGTATGCATGTGCGGCAGCAGCTCACACCATACCGTACGTTACGGCTAGCGCATATCCAGGCACAGCACATGCGCAGACATATACATGTCTGGCACATGTGCAGTGCACGGTTCTGCGTACATACTCTATGCATCGCCTCTGTGCATGTGCAATGCGGGCACACACGCACAGACATCCAAACATACCATATATGAACGTGCACACCTGGTACACGTTGAGGGGTTAGTGCATGCGAGTGAGGTTGAAGGTGAGTGTTATTGGTGGTGAAGCGAACGGAGGGTCAGAGGCAGGTTAGGTGTGGAGAGTGGCAGGGTTGGTGAGTGGTGGGGGAGGTAGGTGGCTTGGTTGGTGAGTGGTGGGAGAGGCGAGCGGTGGGCTTGATGAGTGCTGGGGGAGGTGCATGGCTGGGTTGGTGAGTGGTGGGGGAGGTAGGTGACACGGTTGGTGTGTGGTGGGGAGGTGGGTGGCACGGTTGGTGTGTGGTGGGTGTGATGTGTGGCAAGGTTAGTCGGTGGTGGGCGTGGTGTGTGGCTGGGTTGGTGAGTGGTGGGGAGGTGTGCGGCGGGGTGGTGTGTGGTGGGGGAGGTGAGTGGCAGGGTTAGCATGAGGTGGTGAGGTGGTGGGTTGGGTTACTAGTGTCCGCTATGGTGGCTTTTGTGGTTGCTTCATGTACACTGGGGGATGTGCAGGGCTTGCGGTTGCCTGACGAGGGAGATGGTGTCCATGGGGCTGGGGCACAGGGCAGGGGTGCAGGCCCGCTACAACATTGACCTGCAGCTGTGGGCCAGGCAGGGGCTGTGCCGGCACGGTGCAGGCAGCGTGCCGAGTTGCAGGCTCTCCAGCCTCGCCTCTATAGGCTGCAGGACATGTGTGAGGACCAGGTCATCTCCCTCTATCGCCTGAGCACAGGGGCTATTAGGGAGCTCTATGAGGATCTGAGACCTGACCTCGACCCCCTGACTGGTCCGTCACATGCCATACCGGGTTTGGTCAAGCTCCTTGGTGCCCTACATTTCTTTGCATCTGGTTGTTTCCAGTCATCTGTGGCCGCAGTGGGTGGCATGAGCTGCCCCACCTTCTCACGCTGTCTCCACCAAGTACTGCATGCCATGGTCAGTCGGGTTGGGAATTACATTGCATTTCCCAACACTAGGCAACAGTGGGGGACCCTGACCCAGGCTTTTGAGGCATTTGCCAGGTTACCACACATGATGGTAGCTATTGATTGCACACATGTTGCCCTGGTCCAGCCCAGAGACAGGGAGGCAGTGTTCCATAACCGCAAACACTACCACTCCCTGAATGTTCAGGTTGTATGTGATGCAGGTATGCGTATTCTGAATGTGGTCCTGCGGTTTGCAGGGTCAACCCATGACTCCTATATCCGGCGTCTCTCGGCACTGTACAGACAATTTGAGGCCGGTCAATTTGAGGCCTGTATACTGCTGGGTGGGTATCTGTCATCGCTGACATGTACATCGTATACCCCTGCTAGCCATCTGCACACATGTCTGTCTGTGAAGTGTGTCCCGAGTTGTGTGTGTGTGTCATCTGTGTGTGTGGGAGCTGACGTAGGGGGGGATGACTCCAGGTCTTCTGTGCTGCAGTGCTGTGTGTTGGTGGTAAACTGACATTTGATGTTACATGCCATTTGACATTGTGTGTTTAGGTTGGCATGGTACGGCACACATGTATGCTTCCTGTTTATCAAAAGTGTGGTGTTGTCTATGCCATCCTGCCTGCCACGGTGAGGTACCTGTTTCTGTCGCACCGTGAGTGGACAATAGCATGACCATCACATGCTTGCACATGTGTGCATCTCTGCCCTTGTCCAGGGTGCAGGGCATGTGTGTCTCTGATGTGTTCAGGGCTGGCGCTACTACCTTTCAGCCTCTGGTGTCTGTCCATGTGTCTGCTGTGGTTCTGGATAATGTTGTTTGCACTCCTTCTACCTCCCCCGTGCTCTGTATCTCACACCTCCGGACACTGGCACTTAGTTGTTGTGTCCCATCATGTGTTCCCCTATGTTTCTGTCTGACCTGTAGGTGCTGTGGGTTTGCACATACATTCGTGTGTGCATGTGTGTGTACATCAGCCCCTGGTTTAACGTTCAACATTTCTTTCTGCAGGTGACGCAGGATATGGGTATCGTCCCTGGTTGCTAACCCCTGTGCGTCTACCACGGACATGTGCAGAGCTGAGGTACAATGAGGCCCATGCCTCCAGTTGCTCCGTCATCGAGTGCACCTTTGGCGTTTTGAAAAGTTGCTTCAGGTGTCTGGATAGGACTGGCGGGGCCTTACAATACCAACCCATGACAGTGGCAGAGATCATTATTGCCTGTTGCATCCTGCACAACATTGCTCTCAGGCACGATATCGATGTCAAAATTAATGAGGATCTGGAAGACGATCCAATGTGCCCTCCTGTACATGCCCATGGTGACACACGTGAGGGCACAGCACTCAGGCAGCAGCTGATTGAGGAGCTATTTTCATGTGAGTACTGGATGTTTTGGGAATAACATTTGGATAGATATATGTACTACTACTACTACTACTGAGCATTGGTATCGCATTACCAGTCATACACAGCACTGCACTGACATTGCTGGCACAATGCCTGGCCATCTGAACTTACAATGTAGTCCAACCGCTAACACAGAAGGTGTGGGCAGGGAACAACAGCGGGTGGAGGTGATTAATGTAGTCAGGATTATTAGGCTTAGGCGATGTGGTAGGCTGTCACACAGGGTTTTTAAATGGTTGGTGAGGGTGGCTGCCCTGCAGCCACAGGTAGTTAGTTCCAGGCATTGGATGCTGCAAAGTGACAGGTGTGTGGTCCCGCGTTAACAGTGGGGGAGTGGCCTATAGATAGGACCAGTTTGCTTGACGTGTGGGGATGACATTTGGGGGATATGAGGGGATTGATTGGATTGTATGCTCTGATGAGCAGGGACTGTGTGTTACATGTTTCGGTATGGCGATGCATACAGGTGTCAGCACTGTTTACATGCTCAGTAGTAGTAGTATTGTTATGTGAGTCATGATACAGGGCAACCACAGTGTGACTGCATGTATAGATCAGCAGGTGCGTCTTGACCTCACCTGGGGCCTGTGAGGTGTCGTGACAGGTGGGGTGATATTGTCATACTGAGGCTGTCGGTAGATTAGCCATGCAGCGCAGTGTTGCATACATTGCGGCGGACAGAGATAATTTTGAGGCAGACCAGCAAGGTGTAGGTTACAGTGACCATGATGGCAGGTGCTGAAGGGGGCATTAGTGATTTATTTGTGTGTTCTGGGGTGACGGCAGGAATCTTGCTGATGTTATCTAGGGGTACACCGCAGGCCTTAGCTACATGATGGGTGTGTGTGCGGAAGGGGAGCGAGGGATCATAGAGACCTGCTACCTTGATGACAACATCGACAGAAGGTGTATCCAACCTATACACAGACGCTGTAAAGGTTGTAGAGGGTTTAGGGGCGATGCCCATTTGTCCGGTCTTGGCCATGCTCAATTCATGCAGCAGGGGAACCTGCAGCCAGCAATGTCAGGGGGCTAGCTGAGGTCAGGGTGTGGATTGCCAAACATAGTTCATGCGTGGGGAGATATCTTTGGGACACATCAACGTACAGCTGCTACTGATAGCCAGGGGATGTGCCTGCTTCACCAGGGAACTGGGTATGGGGCCATGGGACTGTAGCAGCCCCTGCATATATCCCTTTCGTACAGCACCTGGGAGTGGGTTAGCAGGGGAGGTGGACCCACAAGAACACACACTGAAGGTGCTATGGGGGACATATGGGGGACGCAGGATTGTACCGGGATCTTTGGGCCGAGCACGTACAGGGTAGTGCGGTGATGGTTGTGGTCAATGGTCTCGAGGGCAGCAGAGAGGTCACAAAGGGGATGGACAGGCTATAGGCCCTTGGACCTTGCCAGGAACATGTCAGTGGCGGGTTTGGGTGGGGACAATTAGGTACAGTGTCATGATGAACTGCCAGACTGTGACGGATCTACGGGGGTTATGAGAGATGAGGACGTGATGCTGGTGTGTTTGTTGCACAGCTTGGACATGACATATGTATGTTTCCCTTGTGTTTCTCAATTCTCAGGATATGCTTGGTGACGTTCCTGGTGCTGTAGTGCAGTGGCAGCTGTGTGTACCTCATTCAATGTGCAGGACACTGGGGTAGGTGGACATACAGGTAATTTGTCTGTGTGGACAGTCAGGAGCAGCACATGTCAGAGGTTATCTGTCTAATGCACATATGTTGTGGGTGACCTATTTAGCGTGCTTCCCCGTACCCCATATGTTGATGTTGGCCACACATATCCACATGTGTTTGTGCCCAGTTTGTCTTCTCCAGCACTGTCTCTGGGACACATCCAACAGGGCTGCATGTGTCTACAGGTCCTAGATGTTCTGGTGGTGGGCCGCACATACACCCTTCCCTGACATTGTAGCATCGGCCAACAGCAGTGTATCATGGCATTTGCAAGACCTTTATCTCCACTATTCTCCAAATGTGCACATACAGGCCGTATGTTACTGGTGGCACGCTCACCTTCTCATATTGTGTGTGTGTGTTTGTGGGTGGCTCTGTTTTGATACAGTGTGCATGCCGTTTGCATTAACATGTGGTGGGCAGGGTCAGCACACCTGTGGAGCGGTGGTGAGTGTGTTATCTCCACCTTACTGGTGTTAACCGTGTGCACAGTGTGCGCATGTGTTGTGTGTTGTGGGTTGACCTATCTCATGTGTGTTGACAGACCACTGCACAACAGCATTTATGTATCCCAGATATCACCATAATTTGGACATGCGGCAACGGCGGCTTGACATGGGGACATGGTTATTTGGCACATTTTGATGACATCTTCTGCCTTTACTGAGACGTGCTGTGGACTTTGCCTGCCTGTGAGGAGCCCAAGCAGACATTTGCTGAAGACACACAGTAGGTAGCACCTTGGATCGTTTGGGTGTGACATCAGCCTTTATATGTTTGTGTTTTGCTGTTTGTTTCATGGACCTTTCCTGTTGGGTCTCTGTGCACCAACGCTGATGGACATGGGGTACAGCTGTGATACGCCTGTGTTACTTTGGCATGGACATGACCATATCCATGGGACCCGCTCGTCTGCGGTTGCATTTCCAAATGTCCACAACATGCACATTGTTCTGTGTTGTGATCATGTTATGTTTGCCTGTGTGACATTTAATTACGTCGGTACTGATGTTTGACTCCCTGCAATGTGCCCTGCTGTTGCGTCCAGCATACCAAGACAGTGTTTGTCCTTATTCTGACACAGGGCAGCAGACACACACAGCACATCTACTTACATGCATCTGTGGGCGATATCACCCACCTGTTGGAGGACACAACAACACCATTCAACTATCCCTGGGAGATGGTACCATAGGATGTTTGACCTCTGCGAGTGGGACACATGCCTATGATGAACATTACTGTTGGACTGCTACTTTCCCTATAACAGGCCTGACCAACACACCGTTGCTACGGTGGGCTGGCTGGGTGTCCTGTTGATTGCACAAGACACACATGACCGCTCGGGTACTGTGGCACAGTGAGATATCACACTTGTCTATGCATGCCCAGTGATTCACGGACAGTCTTAACGGGACATGTGGGGTTGCAGACACTGTGTACTGGTCCGTATGTGTGCATCTCAGACTGGAATAGTCGCTGTATGTTCTACATCCATCTGACATGTTGTTAGTGTGTGTTGGCCATGTGTGTAACATGCACTGCCCGATATCTTCATCTGTTGAGGTCACGGGGGCATACAGCCTTGCATGTGGCACAGGGGCAACATTGTATACGTACTCTGATATATATCGGCCTACCCTGCACTTGGACATGACACAGTTGTTACCACCACACCAGTTTAATGGCCGCCAACATTTTGGATTGATGTTTGCCCTCACCAAGGGAGTTACAGTGCATGTGGGGCATCACTGTGTCATGGTTCACCATACACAGTGTATGTGCATGTGACTGAGTATGTTGGTATACAAGAGCATGTGTCAGTTTGGCTTCTGTGCGGGGTACTGGCCCATGTTTGACCTTTCTTTCACACTCCATCTACAGGTCATTGTGTTTGGCTACTGTGCAGACGTGCTGCTGTATATTGATTTACAAACATAGCATTGCATGTTTGAACAGTCCTCTTTATCCCCTGACGTTCCGCCACTCACATTCATCCATGATATTTGCAATGTGGCAGTGTGATTGCCCATTTTTGTCCTCCATTTGTGCATCCCATGTACCGTTATCTATGTGTACGGTTCATGTATCCACAAGACCCATTGCAGGGGACCTGCTGCATGGTGATATCTCTGCATGTCTGTGAGGTTCCTTTTTTGGTCTTCTCTGGGATCATGTGCCTCTTGTACCTGTTACCTTATCCTCATTTTGCATTTGGCCTTTTTTTTTGGGTTACATTGGTGACACTTTCATTGCTACATCATGCTTTCTGGGGCAGCTGTGACATATATATCTATGTCTGTGTGTACACTTGCTTACATGTTGGTACTTATGCTTTTTCAGGCTTTTGCCACCTGTCTTGGCAGACAATTCATGACTGATGTGTGTTGGTCCCTCATCATGCACCGCCTAGTGTCTACATGCGACTAGGGCATCTGGGATGGGCAGCAACATGTGGGGGGTGGGGGGAATACTGCATAGTGAACACCATGCAGCTACAGCACATTATCTCTCCTGCCCATCATCTGTAGACGTGCCAGTGACTTTGGGGTGACATGTGGGTAGCTGGCATGCTCAATGTGTTTTCAGTTTGTTCACTGTAAACCAATCACCTTGATATGCTGACAGGCGGTATATACGATATGTCTACTGATTGACCACAATAACAGTATGTGTTTGACCCACATTTCTCTCCGCTGCTGCTTGACCACACTGACACATGTCTTTCATTATGTTCTGGTAATGTACATGGCTCACCTGTGCTCACATCCTTGTACGGTAGCAGCTGGCTATGTGGCAGCCGTCTGACACATCACAGGGTGCTAAGGATGTCCATACTGACATTCCCTTTGAGGGGACATATTTGGGTTGAGCTTGCTGTGGTTGTTTGGGATAGTGGTTGCCAACATGTGTTGGCACACCATAGGTTGCAGGTTCAAGTCCCCCATGTTCCTTCTTTTTGTCCTTGTTTTGTGCTAAAATGACCAGGAGCTGCCTGACGATTAGTCACCTCTCTGCACACACTTCCATCTCTTCACTTTACACCACAGTATGCTCTCGATGCAGCCTATCTGTCACATATTAGCTGTTACATATGGCTCTTTCTTTGTACTGTCCATGTCAGCTTGGGGGATTGGCATTGCTGTTTTGATCTGATCTGGTTCATGTCTGTTTGTAAGTTCATGTCTCACATGCTCCTTTTCTGTTCTGTCTCCCATTTTGCCCTGCTCCACAGAGCATCCCCTGCCGCCCATTGGGTTTAGGTTCTTTGCTCTTTTGCATGCTGTGTCCACTGCATAACATTTCATTGTGTGTGTGTATGTGTTTATATGTGGCTGTCGTCCAAATTACTGACTGTGATATAAGCTGTACACACCGGTTCTGCATGTGCATTGCATCTTCGTTACTGTTGGGGTTGCCCTATCCTGGCAGCCAGCTGTTTTTTGGTGTGGTGCCTTCCAGTGTTCTTGTATGCAGCCTTTGCTGTGGCACTCATGTTGGTGTTGTGGCCTACTGGTTTGTGCATTGCCATTTGTGCTACTGGTCATGGGTTTGACTCTTCTCTGTTCTAATGATTTTATGCCTCTCGTCCACATGTACTTTGCATTCCTGTTACAGTCCTATCTGTGACGATCTGTGCTGCAGGCACATTATACCCTCATCACTGTTGCCAAACATCCTTCTGTGTCTGCAAGCTCTGTGGCGTCCTGCCCTACTGTGCAGGCTGCTACCCCATGTCCTGCATTGGCACCCTTTTCTGCATCGCGGCTCTTCATTCTTGCCTCTCCCGTGTCTTCTCTGCATGGCACTGCTACTCCTCTGTCCTCCTGTCATTGCACTTCTCCTGCTACCTCTGGCTGCTCTGCTGGACACGTATTCCCGTCCTCTGCCACACACTGTCATTATTGCACTTTACAGTACCATCACCCTGTGCATCGGTACAGCTGCCCCTGATATATTTGTCCACTTTACCAGCTGCCACATGGGCTGCTCACAGATATGGCAGATCCATCACCTCAGACATCTACTTCCTTACATCACTTCTTCATTGGCTTTCATTACTGCTCTATGCAGTGTTAGGGTTACATCTGTGTTTGACCCATACATTTCATGCTTGTGAGGTTGGTGCACCTTACTGCCCTTGCCCAACGTTTCTTTGGTCACCTTAACATCCTTGGGGCATCTTTTGCAACACCTTGGGTTCGGACAGCTTCTGGGGCGCCTTATGTGATGCTTTGGGGGTACCACCCATTCGTGCTGCCCTCTGGGCCACATTCTGAGCCGCCTTGGTTGCCATGGCACTTAATGATGTGCCTTATGGTGCGCCCTAAAAGGTGCTTTAGGTTAGGGCACAGGGATGAGCATTTTTTGGGGGGCACTGCAGATTGTTGAGATGTGTCTGACTGTTCAGGTGGGAAAAGGGATTGGCTCAGACAGCCTGAACACATGTCACCACTGTGGAATTGAATTCATGACCACTGTATCACCAGTCATTGCATTAACCAGTGTGCTACTCCTCTAGTCCTTTGATCACAGCTCAGAGTGAAAACGTAGGGTTACTGCGTGATGATGTGCCACGGCGTGTCTATCCTGCGATGTTGGCCAGGGCGCCCTCTATCGCGCGATACCCCGCCATTGCTTCCTTTATGCCTGAACGCCCCCCCCCCCACCTTATATGGCATTCCTCACGTTATCGCTGCAATTAGCGCCGGAAACATTAGGACCGTTTAGTAAACATACCCCAAAGTCTCTGAATTCGCAACGGATCCATAAAGAAACACAACAAAATAAAAGCACAACAAAATGATAACTTCAGAATTCAAATGAAGAATACATTTTTTAAACTCAAGGAACATACTGAGACAAAGAATATTAGAGAAAATTAGCTAAGATGCTAAATCTATATTGAAAAACTGGATGGAGTGCTGCTGTAACACAAGGGCTTTTCTGAAATGCCTTCACTATACAAGACAAGAAAATCTTTCACACCAGTGGCAAGAAAATAAACAGGAAACTAAAGCTGTTGTCCAAAAGGGGAACTAAAACAAGAGATCCAGTATCCTGAAAATCTAAATGCTGCCAAGAAAATAGAAAGAACTGAAAAGCTAATATCATAGGAACTAACCCAGAAAGCAAGCTGGTAACAATGGAGTGGCAAAGGGAGGCTGCAAGCAAAGTAGCTGCTATATCCAGCTCCCTGCCCTTCCCTCCCCCCTGGAGCTGGTTTTTGAGACATACAAAACCTGCCATTGGATTGGGAACCAGCCTGGGTCTCTGCATCACAAGAATACCACCCTCCCTTCTCCCAATCCCTCGGCAAGCCAATGTGGGTAGGAGTCAGTCAGTGTGATTGGCTGAAAGTGACTTGAGCCTTTTGGATATAAGATTCTGATGGCTCCTTGATGATTCACACTGCTACTTACTTGTGCTAATTCAATCATTGTTGAGCATGTTCTTATAAAAGTATGCATGATGACTTTTGCATAACCTGAGGGTAGGCACATTTGGAGGTGTAGATTTGACTGAGCACAGGAAGAGTTCCAAAGTAAGCATGTGGGATATAAAATACTCCCACAAGTACTTCAGCAGTGTAGATTTGTAAACTAATTAGATTGTAAGCCTTGATGAGCGTGGACTGTCTCTTACTTGTGCAGGTAGAGCGCTATACAAATGATAAGAAGTGGTAGCAGTAGTAATAGTAGATTTACACCAACAATTTCGCTGCCATTTCTGCTGCTTTTGTGAAGCTATTTTATATTGACACATTGGTACATATGTATAAAATAGATTCCAGATAGATGCCTACTTAGCACTTCTAAGTGACGTGTTATGGGGTCATTTTATAAACCTTTTCTGCACATAAAACATGGTTTTGTGCATGTAAAAGGATTTTTATAAAATTACTCAAAGTACTGCCCCCGTGAAAGTGCACACGGTGCTAAGGAAAGCATGCGCTTTTATGAGACCTAGGTTTAGGCATATTCTGGCGTGGATATTTGGTGGAGCCCAGGCAGAGTTGCAGTTTACAATGTATTGCATAAAATACCATGCATATGCGAGCAGGCGTTAAATGTCCATGGCTAAGCCGTGATTTCTGCTGGTTTATCCCTGGTACTGTATTTGATAAAGGCACACGGGTGCCCATGGGGGTTAGTTTAGATGCCTTATTCGCAATTTAAGAACATAAGAAATATCTTACTGGGTCAGACCACTGTTTCTAACAGTGGCCAATCCAGGTCACAAATACCTGGCAAGTTCCCAAAGAGGTACACAGGTTCCACAATATTTGTCCCCAGGGTAAGCAAAGGATTTCCTGGGTCCTCGTTAATAATGATTTATGGACCTTTCCTCCAGGAACTTGTCCCAACCTTTTTTTTAAACCCAGCTACACTAACAGCTTTTGAATTCCAGAGTTTTATTACATGTTGAGTGAAAAAAATATTTTCTCTTATTAGTCTTAAATGGGTTGCATTGTAGCTTCATCGTGTGTCCACATGGAAGTGACAATTTTAGAAACTATAAAATCTCTGTATTAATAATTGAGGGTTTCCCAATAATTTTTGGGAGGTTTGCTATTAGGGCCATACCAAGCTATAACTGCGCCCTGTACAACTTGCAAATCTGGTGCGCCCCCCCCCCCCCCCCACACACACACACACACACACTGTGCATCATTTGGTTTAATTTTCAAATTTATATGCTGCCCATCTAAAATTTTAGGAGACTTCCAAAGGAGCGCTTCAGAAATCTTTTTTTTTGTCCCAGCAATAAATTAGGAATATGTTTAATAAACATCAGTGTGCATTAAGTGCCACTACACCCATAGAAATACATGGGAGCTTCTGCACTTAGTGCGTGTTAACATTTGTGAATATGCATTAACCTTTAGTAAGCATGCCTCTTAATAAGTGTCTTGATACCATTTGCATAGACAGTGAGGATAAAGAAAGACTACCATATTTCTACATTACCATCCTCTAGTGTCAACCAACAGGTACATTAGGAAGTACTACAAAACCCTGCTCATTTAGAACCCATAGCAAACCCGCCATATCATAACCGCACTACCAGGATTCACACAGCACCAAACTCTACGTATAAAAAGGCAGCACTGAAAATATAAAACCAATACATCTCAGAGAAAACCAATACATCTCCTACTGGGAAAAGAGAACAAGTAAAGACTGCTACACAGAAACTACACAAACAGAATATCGCAGCTCAGTCATGTATGCAAAACATAGACAGACTATCATCAAATACAGAACAAGGGTTCACAATTTAGAAATATGAAGGCAATAATTGAACTGGGAACCCCAAAAGCCAAACTTGGGATGCACCACAACGCTGGAGAAATAAAACTATAAATTCATTTCCTCTTGTACTGAACAAATACAAAGACATCAGTGATGTACATGTCCCAGCACTGACATATTCCAGTTTATAAATTCAAAAAAGCCAAGTGCCTTCCAGCGCAAGGACCTTCATACCGGCACCCAATTCAGCATCGGTGGTGGAAGCGGGAGTAGTAAGCCCCTCCATCTCCCTCCGCCAAGGCCAGTTGGGCCACAGATCTGCACCAGAAAAAGGATTTTAAAAGCAACGCGACTTCAGGCGTGCCTGTGCCTGAGGACCTCGTCAGAGGGCCCTTTGGCGTGGGGTCCTTAAACAGGGACCGCTTACCAGGCAGAAAATAAATAAAATCTAAACCCTATCTAATAAAATAAAAGACAAAAGAAATCTAGATGCCAACATTCTCAAAAATCAAGATGGAGCCACGCAGCACTCACCAGAGTCAACCAGCCCAGCTCAACTAAACCAACAAAGATCAAGGTAACCTCTGAATTACCAATAACATTGCCACAATGAAGAATCTGTTATCTGCCTTCTTATGCCTCTCCTTTTTGCTCACAATTGCAATCTTTACTACAACCCACATTCACTCCCCATAGACATGCCACCATACATACCTATTATTCACACATACCCACTACACATAACCCCTTCCTACCTCTATAGACACAAGCCCAGACACACGCAATACCTCATTCAAATCAACCTCAAAACACTCATGACCAAGCTCCCTACATCAAACCCTGTAGGATAAACCCACCAAATTAAATGTACTCTTTTAAACGCATGATCCACAAGAAACAAAACACAACTCTTATCTGATATACTACTCAATAATCAAATCGATATCCTAAACATAACTGAAACATGGTTCAGCGAAACGGATGCAATCCTACTAAATCAACTAGCACCACAAGATTACCATCTATTCAGCTCTCCAAGGACAAATCAATGAGGTGGTGGTGTCTGTATCCTAGCCAGAAAGTGCCTAAACTTCCACATCCTCTCAAGAACCTCTGTCAATAGTCTAGAGACTTTAACAATTACAAACAACAAAATCACCATACTCCTTGCTTACAGATCCCCAAATGCTGATGCTAACAACCTGGAGACTATCCTAGAACCATCTGTAATAACAACTCAAACAATAAATACCTCATGATACTAGGTGACCTCAACCTCGCCTCAGCACTGCCAAGCAAAGCCAACACCTTCCTGGAGGCAATGGAATCCCTAGACTACATTCAAACCATCAACCAAGCCTTCCACATCAAAGGCAATAGCCTTGACACGATTTTATTACCACGCAACATACTCAAACAATATCAGATCCCAACACCTACCACCATTGATGTTCCATGGTCTGAACACAAAATGATATCATTAAACATACCTCCAGAAATAAAGGAACACAAACAACATTGCACACGCAGGTTCCACAACTGAGAAAAATAAAAATTCCTAGCAAGCATACTCCCAAAACTACAAAATAACCCTGATGACAGGGACACCCTAATTAAAAACTGGAATAAAGCCATAGCTGATAACGCAATGAAGCCATCCACTTGCACTCCAGACAAAGCATAGCAACTTGGTACACACTCCTACTAAAGGCATTGAAGAGAAGCCTACAGATCACCAAAAGAAAATGGAGGAGCACTAAATCAGACGACACCCTTGACATGTACAAACACAAGTTACAATCATACCAAGCTGTCACCACCTAAGCAAAAAGGAATACTATACTAAGCTACTCCAAAGCTTCTTAAATCGCCCCTGAGAGCTCTTTGATATAGTTAAAACACTAAGCAAAGATCCTGCATACCGAACAGAAAAAAACAATCTCACACCACAAGCAATGGCTGATTATTTCCAAACCCTAACCTCGGCCCACCCCAACAGTACAAGGCAACATACAACCACAGCAAATGAAACCACACGCCAAAGTACATGGACCTCATTCCTGAAAATCACACCGGAATATCTAGAGAAAGTCGTCACAATCATGAACACAACTACCTCTCCACTCGACCTCTGTCCAGTCAGCTGATCAAGGCAGCCAAACAGGAGCTCATTCCAACAATGGTAAGCATCATACAACCATCACTAACCCAGGGTACCACTTGAATTCAAGTCAGCCTCTGCCCTGCCAGGAAAGGGACATCCAGCGACATCAACCAGCCATCCTCCTGCAGACCCATAGCCAGCCTCCCATTCATGACCAAGGTCTTGTAAAAATTATATACAGACAACTCCAGGATTACATAGATATGAATCACTCACTAGATCACCAACAATACGGTTTCAGGCCACGCCACGGAGTAGAATCACTTGTGACTGGCCTACTTGACAACCTAATTAAGGGTACTGACAAACCCAAATCTGGCTTCATTCTCATCTTTCTAGACATTAAACAGCATTCGATTCCTCCCACACGAACCTCATAATTCAATGACTACAAGCAAATTGGATTATCAGATGTCCCCCTCTCTTGATTCAAGTCCTACTTGACAGACTGCAAACTGCAAGTCAGAATAGGCCAGTCAAAGTCAACCCCGTACACTCAAACCCAAGGAGTCCCACAAGGCTCGACCCTCTCAGCATTATTATTCAACCTCTTCCTGCAACCAGTATGTACCATAATAAAGTCCTGCAACATCCTTTTTCATATCTATGTGGATGATGTGATGATTTACACACCTATCAATACAACAAATCCCAACACCACACTCGTAACAAGCTGTTTCTCCAAACTCTGCAAATAGCTCAAAAGTCATAACCTGAACATAAACCTTAAGAAGACTGAGGTCATGGTCATCATCAGAGACACTAGCTTCATACCACCGACTGCCATACCTATTGATAGAACATATATCCATGTGAAAAAAAAGAGACAGGTAGTTTCCACATTTCACTTTTAATAGTGCAGCGATGTGATCATGCCAACGGCTGCAGTTTTAGCACAGCCGTGGGACTGAAGGAGAGCAGTCCAGCGGCAGTGCACAGGTGAACCAGTGAGGCGGACTTGTGGTGTCCTGAGCCAGTGCCTCACTGGCTCACCACTTAAGCTAACCAGGTGCAGTGCAGGGCCTGCTCTGGAATGGGGCCAAATGCAGGCAACATTCGCCTCTTCGGCTCATGGAAGTAACAGGCTGCTCCCACCATTGCGCTGCTAGCCTTTAACAGATTAGTAAGACAAGACTTTCTTTGGCTAAACCCATGTTTGTTTCCTCCCATTAAACCACAATGATCTACATGTTCAATAATTTTATTCTTTATAATGGTTTCTTTTTGCCTGGTACTGACATCAGGCTGACCGGTCTGTAGTTTCCCGGATCACCCCGGAACTCTTTTTAAAAACTGAAATTACATTGGCGATCTCCAATCTTCAAGTACTATCAATGGAAATCAATGGAATTCACACAAAAAATGACCCTCCCCACTCATTACAAAGGAAACACCCTGGACCTAATCTTTACCCCACGCACCCCATCCACACCTGACCCCCCTTCCTAAAAACACACACACTGCCCTGGACAGTCCATAGCCTCATCTCCTTTACAAATAACACAAATATTCAAAAGCATCAACAAGACCGCCTTCCTACAAAACATTCTACCATATCTGACCACCGACTCAACAGACACTACAACACTAACAGAAAATTGGAACAATGTGATCAGATTTGCAGAAAAACTACCAAAAAAGCAGCAAAATCCCCCCCAAAAACATCATACTCACAAAACCCCCTAGTATACCCATACCCTCTGAAAACTAAAAACAGAACTGAGAAGAGTTGAGCAAAAAAGGCAGAAAACCAACTCAAAGAAAGACTGGAACAAATACCTCATACTCCTACAAAGCTCTCATACCAGCACAGATCAAGTCAGGAAAGAATACCACTCAAAAGTCATCAACACAGCAATAAACTACCCAAGAGAACTATTTGACATAGGAAAATAACTTACTGAAACATCCAAAAAACCCAACTAAACAATCAATGTCACTCACCAACAGTTAGCTGCACACTACAAACAACTACACCCCAACCCTACTCACAACATTCCACCCCTCACTGAGACAGCTTCCAAAGGGACTTGCTGGCTCACATTCCATATAATTGATACCAAAAATATCATGAACATCCTAACAAAGATAAGCACTACCACCTCTCCATTAGCCCATGTCCCCCTAACTGGATCAAATCAACACGCACTGAAATCAGCTCATTCATAGCCAAGATAGTGAATGAAGCACTCCAACAACGAATAATACCTCCCAGTCTTAAGATCTCCTCCATCCACCCTACACTGAAGAAGCCAAGCCTTGGCCCAGCAGACCCAGCATCATTCCGACTTATTGCCAGCCTCCCATTTCTGGCTAAAATCATAGAAAAAATGTACAGCTCCAACTACAAAAACATATAGATGAAGACCATCCATTTGATCCACAATAGCATGGATTCCGCCCACTACATGGTGCTGAAACCCTCATGACCTGCCTCATTGACACCATAACCAAGGGAATTCAAGATCATACATGAACCTACCTGATATTATTCTTTGACATCTCCTCAGCATTCAACAGTCAACCACAACATCTTACTACAGAGATTACAACTATTTGGAATCCAGCACACAGTGCTGAAATGGTTCAAATCATATCTTACAGAGAGAAAACAGCAATTAAAAATTGGCACAAGCATATCCAAACCCTTCCAGCAAACCCAAGGAGTACCTCAAGGCACCACCCTTTCCACACCCCTCTTTAACCTATACCTTCAACCCCATGCACAATAATCAGAAAACACATCTACTTTCACATATATGCTGATGATTTTAAGCTGTACTTCCCACTCCTCTCCAATCAACCTGATTACAAATAAATTCAAGACTGTTTCACAGAAGTCGCACACTGTTTCTCAACCAACAACCTATCCATCAACGTAAAGAAGACAGAAGCTATGTTCATTACAAGAGATACCTCCTTCACACCCCCACCTACCATAAAATTAAACAATATACCAATAACTCTAAAAACTGAGCTGAAATACCACCGCATCACAATTGACCAGCAACTATCCTTCAAAACCCAAATAACACAACAAGGATGATCTACTTCAAAACAAAGACCCTACAGAGACTTCAGTCACTTCTAGAACCAACAGATTTCAGATCCGCACTACAAGCCCTCACCTTCCTCATGCAGACTTCTGTAACAATATCTACCAATCATCACTCCTCCTTCTACACACTGCTCTACACACCACTGCATGTACCATACAAGGTGCAAATAAGTACAATCACATCACCCCAATCCTGAAACAATTACAATCAACCCTCCTCCCTCTACAAACTGCTCTACACACCGCTGCACGTACCATGCAAGGTGCAAATAAGTAAAATCACATCAGCCCCATCTTGAAACAATTACACTAGCTGCCACTTACCAGCAGAACAAATTACAAATGCTTCCTCCTCACACACAAAGCACTTCACTCCCAACAAGAAAACACAAACATCCAGAAAACACAAATACAAACATACAGACTACAATCAACAAACTCAACATACCACAAACCAAATGTAGATATAATCAACAAACATGCCGCAGAGCATTTGAGCTGTACGCCCCATCCCTATGGAACTCTCTCCCGTACACTCTAAGAAACATCACCCTACATTCCGCAAATACCTAAAGACCTACCTATTCACAGAACACTTTGCCCCCCCCATCTAACTCCCTCAACTATATAACTCAACCACAATAAACTCACAAATGTAAATAGCTGTTTATATCAGTTAAAATGTTAATAGTTGTTTGTATCAGCTAAAATGTTAAATTGTTATAGTAGAAAAAATGTTTGAATGTTTAAATGTCACCATATTACTTGTATAACAAACGTTCAATGTAAAATGTTCTGTTCTCTGGAAACTGCTTTGACCTGGTGAAAAGCAACATATAAATATAGATAAATAAATAAATACTACAGATGATTTTAATGGTCATTCACAGATTACTAATAGTAGATATGCAATCTCATATTTCAGTTCTTTTAGCACCCGGGGATGTATACCATCTGGTCCAGGAGATTTGCTGCTCTTCAGTTATCAAATAATTGTAATACATCTTTGTGATTTGTTTCAATTTTTCTGATACATCACCTTCAAATGCTATTCCAGGCATGGGTATCTTCTCTACATCTTCTTCAGTAAAAATTGAAGGAAAGAATTCATTCAGTCTCTCCGCTATGGCCTTGTCCTCCCTTTGCGCCTCTTTTACACCTCTATCATCTAATGATCCAGTGGATTCTCTCATAGGTTTTTTGCTACACATGTACTTGAAAAAGATATTATTATGTGCTTTTGCTTCCATAGCAAGCTTCTTTCCAAATTCTCTCTTTGCTGCCTTTTCAATGCCTTGCATCTAATTTGCCAGTGTTTATGTTGTTTCCTGTTTCGTCATTTGGCTCCTTATTCCATTTCCTGAAAGATGTTTTTGTGGCTGCAACAGCATCTATATTATTGCCTTTAAATTATGTTGGCAGTCGATTGGCCTTCCTTCCACTTTCTTAAAGCCAGACATAAGTGTTAGTGTGTGATAATTCCCACATTAAACAGCTAACATAAATAGGTCTCATAATTGTTTGTCAGCATGCCGTCTCCTTAGAACTGTTGGCCCCCATATTGAGTTAGACAGGCTATGCGCCGCTGCAGTGCATAGCATGCCCACCGACCCCCGCAACCCGAATTTTCATTTCTGCAGTGGTGGAAGTGAAAATCTGGGTTAGCCCGAACGCCCCAGCAGCCACAGAGGTTACACGGGTAGTAGCAATTTTCGATGCTACCCACATAGCCTCTGTGCCTTAAAGATAGGCAAGGAAAAACCTTGCCTATTTTTAAGGTGCAGAGGACTATGCAGGTAGCATCGAAAATTGCTGCTATCCATGTAGCCCTTTCCTCCACCCCTGCTCCATCCCAGAATGCCCCTAACACGCCCGATGCTATCCGCATAGCATCCGAGCGCGTTAGGGACTTGTCCAGGATTTTCAAAGGGCATGGATGTGCACTTTGAAAATCCAGGATAAGGCCTTTACACGGGGAAATAGGGAAGTTACCCAGGTAAAAGGCCTTCAAAAACTGGGCCTGTTGTTTTTTCTGAGGCATAGTTTCTTAATGTGGTAACTATATCAAATTGAATATTTTATTAGTTTCAGCCCAAGCTCAGGGCAGCCAGCACAATACCAAACTACACTGAACATATTTTTTGCAGGTACATTAAGCATGAGAAATACAGTGCATTAAGAAGTTTGAGAAGAAGCTGATGAAAAACAATAACATAAAAATTAGCAGTTTTTTCCTAGCAAAAAAAAAAAGTGTCAGTATTCATAAGCAGGGCTTTCAGAGGACCATAGATCAATTTTTGTAGGTAATGAAAAAGATGTCAGTAGTCAGTACCACTGAGTACCCCCTTAAAACATAGCCCTGAAGATGATTATATGGTTAGGTTGCTGACTAGTTGGTTTAGGGGAAAGAAACAAGGCATTGGGATGGAAGCAGGAGAAGAATGGTGTCAGGAACGAGGCAGGAGTAATATACAGTATATATACACATATGTGTGTGGGTGTGCATGTGCATGTGGACTAAGCTATATTTTTCTAAATTCTATGTTATTTCAAATCTCTATTCATTTTTTTCTTTTACTTTTTTGGTTAACAAAGGTCTATTGACAATGGTTTTGTCTTCTTCGACACTTGACAGAATATACAACTCGCTCTAACACAGTGCTTCTCAGCCCTGTCCATGGGACGCACCTAGCCAGGCAGGCTTTCAGTATAACCACCATGAACATGCATAAGATAAATCTTCATGCACTGCCTCTACTGTATGCAAGTCTCTCTCATGCATATTCATTATGGTTATCCTCAAACCCTGACTGGCTAGGTGTGTCCCTAGGACTAGGTTGAGAACCTCTGTCCTAACACCATTATGAAAATGAATCAAATGCGGTTTTTGAACTCATATCTATTATCCTAATGAAAGTCTATATCGGCCTGGATAAAATATGTTTATTTTCACATTTTTTTAGGTGCAAGGCGCGTTGAAAAGACAGTGGATGCAGTGCAAAACCCAATGGGGCCAAAGGCGAAGAGAGCATTGCTCCATGAGATCCACTTCCTATACAGCAACATCCATCACCGAGGGCCCAATCTACCTTTACCATCATGATTCTAATAGCGAACAATTAAATGGAAAATATGGAGAGGATTCAGAAATCACAGCCTTAAAATCTGCAGAGACGTATGCCTGAGAAGGAAAAGAAAGCTGAGCGGGTTCATTCCTTCTTGAAAGAAGATCAAGATTTGAATGTCACTGTCAAGACAGCTTGCTGGCAAGACTCACCATATCTAAAAGGCCTTCGACAACAGTGACCCTAAATAAACTTGATAAAGACAGCCATATTTACCACATTGCTGCTTTTAGAAATAAGACTGACGTACAGAGTTTTCTGCAGTGACGTCTGAAATTCCCAGTTCTGCAAACGGTGGCTATAAAAGCAAAAATAAAGTTAGTTAGTTTTAGCTTCATGTATATACTGAAAGATGAATTCATAAACAGAGGCATCAACTGAGTGTCCACTCTGAGCCAAATACATAATCAATCCCAAGAAAAATGTTATTATTACGCCCTCCTTTGTTAGATGCTTAAGTCTTCTAGACAATCAGCTGCAGGTTTGCAGTATCTGTATCTAGCATTAGATGATAAATAAATACCTCCCTAGATCTTTGGTAACTAAGAAACCCCTCCAGCACTGGAAGAAGATAAGATTCTGGCATTAGTGCACAAACAAGGATGAAAAAAGGTACCGAAAGGAGTTTAACAATATAATGATGAATATGGAACTGCATAAACAAACACAGTGCTCCTTCTGATTTGCTTTTAATTCTACCAGACAAGTATTTATACCTTTTCTGCAGAGCATTGAGTCGACGTTTGCCACAGCTCATTTTAAAGTTACCTAATATATGATGTGGTTTCAACAAAGATGTTCTTTTATCATTTTCTAAGTACGTCATATCCTTCACAATGATTTTTACTGGCCGTGAAAAGCAGACTTGGATTTAGTTATTCCAGTGGTAATTTTGTAACTGCCTACATCTTTATACTAATTTTCAAAGTGAAATTACAGGAGCACTTCACTGTGAATTTTACCTTGGAAAACTACCCACGCACATTAATACGTGCTAATTTCTGTGGATAGTTTCCCAAGAAAAAAATAAGTGCATGTTTTAAAAATTCAAAACTCTGCATGTAAACAAAAAACGTTCCCCAGCACCCCATCATCTCAGTTTTTCAAAGCACTTTTTTTTTAAAGTTCCTTCAAGTCAATGCTGACTTCTAGAAACCCAGCAACTCCTGAGTTTTCATGGCAAGGTACGACCAGAAGTAGATTGCCAGCCTTTTCTTCCAAGGCAATGGAGGGTAAAGTGACTTGCTCAAGGCCACAGGGAGTGCCTGTGGGAATCGAACCCAGATCTCCTGGGTAGTAGGCACATACATTTGCACAAAACAAATAGAAGATCATTTTTAAAGCCCATTTCTGTCAGTAAAGCATTGTTTTAGTCACTGAAATGTCTTTAAAAATTACATTTCCTAAAGCTATGTGCCAAGGGCTATTTTCTAAGTCTCTTACCAAGATAATGTGGTCATCTATAACTTTGGGGCCCTTTTTACAGAAATGCGCTAAGCCATTAATGTGCATTTTCACAGGTGGTAGCTGCCTGCTCGGGCCTGCGGTGACTGTTATCGTGGGGCCATGACAGTCGCATGCTGATTTGCATGCTGTCACTAGCACGTTAGGCTGCTGAATGGGTGAGGTAGGCGTGGAGAGTGGACATGATGAGCACATTGCAGTTAATGCAGAAGAAACATATCACAGGCTGTCAATGTTGCCAATAGTGTGGGCGCACCTAAAGCTACCTCAATAAGTGGAGGTGACTGCGCCCGCTGTAACATCAGCATGCATTAGGGTACTCATCCGCACATTAACCTGCTGGTCACACCCCCCGATAGTTATCACAGAGGCTTTGCACTTAACACATGTTAGTTTTTGTGCTAACCCTGCATTGGATGCAAGAACTTAACGCGCTTTAGTATGAGGGCCCCTTGATCTGACAGGGTTCTCAGGCATGATGATAGAGAGGGCAAAGAAAGAGTGTGCTTAGATTTTATTTTAAAATCTATGCACATTATTTTCTAGCAAATTTCCACATCACTTCCCTTTGAAAATTAGGTTCATGAGTAAAATGTGTTATTGAGCTTTTCAGCTATGCAGACTGTCTGTTTGAAAATTGTCCTGAATGAGCGCAGATAAAGATATCATTGATCTTAGTTGGTGTATAAATTGGATAAAGTACAATGAAATGCCACTTCTTTGCTGGATGCCAAAAATGATAAAGTGCTCATTTTTCAGGCACAGTAGTTTTTTATGCCTTAGACATTTCTATTTGTATTGGTGAATTTTTAAAAAATGGAAGTCTACGTTATTAAAGCAAGTACGGCAGCTTTAATATGAATGATATAATATGATATAAGAACATTTGTATTTACTTAATGGTAGAGCTCAAAAATGTGCTTAACAACTCCATTCAAATATTATAAATTGTGGAAATGCACTATACATTTATACGATTAATACTCATTTAACCAATGTATAAACACATTCATGGATTATATTATATTCTACAAGATGGACACTCACTTCTTATATCATCCTAGTTCTTAAGCTTAATGAATAAAAATAAAAATAAAACAAAAATATTATATAAGGTGATATCTTTCGTTTGGATTAACATAATACATTTTCCCTAGCTTTTTGGAGGCCAAAACCACCTTCTTCAGGTCAGAAGAGTTATGACCTAAGGAAGTTGCTATTGGCCTCTGAAAGCTAATCAAAAAAGTATTAAGTTTATCCAGAAAAAAGTTATCAGCTTGTTTTCTTTTTATTTATTAACCTTTAAAGTGGACAAACATAGCAATCATACTTCCTTAAATCTTTGACAGCTAGTATAGTAGGTGTACTGTGTGCACACAAAGATGAGCCAGAAGGCTAAGGAGGAATTTAGTACAAATGTTTTCATAGGCAGGCTATATGCAACTTTAATTCATCATGTAAAGGATAAGTTTATCACAGTATATAACACTAACCTAAGATACAGCATTGTATCATAGTAAAATAAAGAGCTTCCAAATACTGGCAGTCTAATGCTACAGCGGACTATGTAAGCCTGATCCTTGTCTGACCTTGGAAGCCAAGCAGGATCAGGCCTGGTTAGTACTTAGACGAGCGACCATCTTGGAATACCAGATGCTGCTGTAGAAAGAAAGGCCCAGAAAATTACTTCTAGTCAAATCTTGCCAAGAAAGCCTGGGGGAAGCGACTACATGGGTAACTATCAACAGCACTTAACAACAATACTACAGCTAACACACTAATCCTGCACTATTCAGCTCAGTTCTTGATCAGTTCGCAACAGTTCATCATGTTACTGCTTAACCACAACAGTGACCATAATTTCAAAAAAATTCTCATCAGGAGCATATAACTTTCTCTTATTTTTCCATATTACATTTCAAACGATTCAGAAAGTCTTTACTTCCTTTACCTCTCCAAACAACGTTGCCACGCTTGCCGGGTCTTTGGAGAGTTGAGCCTTATCTGCCTACCCCCTGAAGCAGTTCAAGCATAAAGCACAAAGCTATGTCAGGTACAGTGGTACGATGGACGATGCAGTTTGGAAAAACAAAAATGACATATGTTCATGGCGAGAATGTTTTTGAAATAATAGTCACTGCTGTCGTTAAGCAGTAATTGTAATTGTTGTGAGTTCATAAAGAACTGTAGAACTGGCTCAGCCGATCTGACTAGTGCGATGCAGCATTGCTGTGTCAGTTGCGATATTATCTGACCAGTATTCTGAGGCTTTTTATTCCACTATGATAGTCTGAGAGTGAGTCACTGTAATTTCTGGAGAGGGTCAATGCTGTAGTTTGGGTAGGTTTTATATCCTGTAGTGGCCCCTTTAAGACAGTGGCTGGGAGCAACAGGCAGCGTGTTAATGGTGGTCCAATGCTCCCGATGGAAAAACTAATGCCAGCTTTGAGCTGGCATCATTTTTCCATGAATAAAGCAGCTTGTAGTAAATTACAACAAGCCATGTTATTCACTTGAATGCTAATGAGGTGTTTTGCATGCTGTGCATCTCATTAATAGTGAATACATGCTGTGGTGGTATGTGTTATGGTGAAATAATGCACATCATTGCCCTTTAAGTTATGTTAAGGACAAAATAATGTGTGTTATTGCCAAAATGCACTTTAATAACTATGCCTCTCAGTGCTTATGATGAATAGAGTTTCTGTGTCAGTATTTATTAACTAGTTTTCTGTCTTCCCCCTTAAAAATCATCCAGGCAGAATTTTAGAACTGGTGTGTACTACACCACACTAATTGCTTACTTTGTGGTTACTCTAAAAAAGAATTTCCCATGCACGACACCATAGGGGCTGCTGGCTTAGCACCTGGGGTGTGTGCTATGAAACCAGGAAATAAGTGTAATGTATGACTGAAATGTATTAGGATCATTACATTTATTTATTACAACATTTGCTCTCTTTATATATATATATATATTTATATATATATATATATATATATATATATATATATATATATATACATATGTATACTAGAGAGAGAGAGAGAGAGATTATCTGATGATTGTTTTTGCAGGGGAAACAGAACTACATGGAGATACCACCCCATACTGAATAATAGAATTTGCTTTATGGCAAAAAGGGGTAAGAGTATCCCGACATATTTGTTATAGATACCAAACATAACCTGTATGAACTTGGTATAAAGAGCACATTCAAACTCTCCTAATTTGGTTGTATTCTCTTCAAGTTTTTTTAACAGGATATTTCTCTACTCCACTGAGCACTTTAACTTGGTGTTTTTGTAATTTTATTTGGATTTTCTTGGGCCTTGGCAGCAAAACTCAATGACTAATTCTCCAATCATCTCTGAGCGAAGAGATCAAATTTGCAGATGATACAAAATTATTCAAAGTTGTTAAAACACGAGGATTGTAAAAAATTGCAAGATGACCTCAATAAATCTGAAGACTGGGCATCCAAATGGCAGATGACATTTAATGTGGACAAATGCAAAGTTATGCATCTAGGGCCCAATTCCGTTTGGACGTGCTGGCCCTCTGTGCGCCCAGTTGAACCGCACGCACAGAGTGAGCTGGGATTCTGATCCCATGGGGCACGTCTATCCCCGCGGGATCAGAATCATGTCCAGGACCCCGATTCAGGTTGGCCTGCACATACAGGCCTTCCCCGGCAAACTCAGTCAGGGCTTTTGAATGGAGCCACGGTACCATGGTGTCCGGTTGCTATGGCACTATGGCTTCATTCAAAAGACGCGATCCCCGGCCGCTGGACCAAACTGTTCATTCCCTGCAGCTCGACCCCCGATCTGGCCTCTCAAGACCAGGGTCGGGCTGCGGAGAATTTTCTCTGTCCCCTCCCGCCTCTTTTGAGCCCTTGGCCTGCCCGATCCACCTGACTAGGGGAACTTATTCCACCTCAGAGGTGGAATAAGTTTCCCATTAAGGCCACCGGCCCCGGATGTACAGGGCCGACATTAGAATCGGCCCTGTATGTCCTGGGCTGCCGACTGCCCACTGCTTGCCCTGCTATTCATCCCTGCTATTCACGCCTCAGAATGACCCTGTTAGGGAAGAGCAACTCAAACTATAGTTACACAATGCAAGGTTACACATTAGGAACTACCACCGAGGAAAAGGATCTGGGCATCAACATGGATAATATGTTGAAACCCTCTGCCCAGTGTGGAGTGGCGGCCAAGCATATAGAATGCTGGGAATCATAAAGAAAGGATTGGAGAATAAAATGAAGGACATTAAAATGCCGCTGTATCGCTCCATGGTGGAACCACACCTTTAATATTGTGTGCAGTTCTGGTCACTATATCTTAAAAAGGATATAGCAGAATTAGAAAAGATACAGAGAAGAGTGACAAAACTGGTAAAAAGGGTGGAAGGATATCCTTTCAAGGAAAGGCTTAAAAGGTTAGGGCTCTTCAACTTGGAAAAGAGACTGCTGAGGAGGGATATGATACAGGTCTATAAAATGATGAATGGATGGAGTGGAATGGAATGGGTAACTGTAGATCAGTTGTTTACTCCTTCAAAAAGCAGAAAAGCTAGGGGACATGTAATGAAACTACAGTGTGGCACGTTTAAAACTAATCATAGAAAATATTTTTTCACTCCACACGTAATCAATCTCTGGAATTCGCTACCAGAGAATGTGGTAAAAACTGTTAGTGTAGCTGGATTTAAAAGAGGTTTGGAAGAGTTCCTAGAGGAAAAGTCCATAAACCATTATTAAAGAGGGCCGTGGAAATCCACTGTTTACTCATGGGACAAGCAGCATGGAATCTGTACAGCTTTTGGGAACCTGACAGGTACTTGTTTCCTGGATTGACTACCTTTGGAAATAGGATACTGGATTTGATGGACCCTTGGTCTGACCCAGTACGGCATTTCTTACGTTCTCATGTTCTCTTTCCCTCACCTCCTCCCTCCCTCCCCCTCCCCCCTAAATTTTAAGTCAAGATGATAAGCATAAAAAGTGCTGCTAGTAAACTCATCTTTTTCCGTATGAGGAATCAAAGATGTTAAAAGAAATCACTGGTCCGTTTCCCACCTTCCAGTAGAAAGAATTTCTTACTATCATTTCCTTATTTTCATGACATGCATATGACAGTCCCTTTTGTTTAAAGGACCTATTTAAAGCACAACTAATTTTTATACATTGTTAACTTAAGCTTAAATACAAATTGACATATGGATAACAAACTGCAGTTGAAAAGCTCCAACTGTCAAGACAGAAAAAAATGTATTTCATTCATTTTCTAAAAATAGTTGTGTATGATTTGGATGAGAGACAATGTTCTCAGTGCTGCAGCATTTCAGAGACTCATAAAAAGATGAATATATGAGAATATTGACCTTTGCCATGTCCTTTGTTAGTTATAAAAAATATATATGAGACCCGTCTAAGAGATATTCATTCCTGTATCATGACAAGTTACTCCTGTGCTTTTGTAAGCCCCTGAATTTAGCACTATTAAGTCCAATAGAGAGCTGAGAAAATAGCACATACAAAGTAATTCTATATGTACTGGCTAGATTTATGCACAAATGTACATGCGTTAATCCCACCTATTCTATAGAGTCTGATCCATGCAGATTTGATCTTACACAATACTAGCATAAGTGGCCGCAAACGTGCATAAATGGTTCATGGTCTCTTACACTAGCTCAAGAGCAGGTGTAAAGGACCCCACATATATTATGCATGCACGTAAGTCACTTATGCAAACAAACCACTAAAGTGCCATGATTTATGCACAAATACACGTACAGAAAGCTATCCGCTCCTTACAGAATTGGCTGATAAGGTTAATCAGATGAGATTGTCTGGTTAACTTTATCCAGATTCTGGCTGAATATTGTCTGTTTGTTAGCAAGATATTATACTTTTGCATCAGAGAGAGCAGGGCAACAAGGCCTTTGACGTGTATGGATGCCTCAAAGATCCCACAGTTAACCGCTGCAGCCATTAACCTCAAGGAAAGCAGCAGTGGAGGGTGAAGGGAAAGAGATTAGAGATAATGGGCTTGGGGTCAGTGAGACAAAGGGGGAATGCTTCACATGGGGGTAGCAAAGGGAGACAGAGGGAAAATACTGAACATGGGGGGGCAAAGATAGAGACAAGAGATGCTGGGCCCATAAGCCAGTGATACAGGTCATTCTGAACATAGGGGGAAACCAAGTGAGACAAAGGGAAAGGCTGGACATGGGAGAGGAATAGGGAGATGGAGTGGGGATGCTGAAAATGAGGGGGCATAAGGGAATGGAGAGGAGATGCTGGACATAGGAGGCATAGAGAGATGGAAAGGAGACACCAGACATGATGGGTACAGAGAGAGAGAGGAGAGATGCTGAACATGGGGTGGGGGGGAGGCATCGAAAGATGGCAGAAGCTAGACACAGGGGAGGACATAGGGAAACAGAGTAATGATGTGAGAAGGGCATAGCGAGACAGAGAGGAGATGCTGGACAACAGAGCTTAAGAAGATGGAGTGAAATCTGAGTTGATAGAGAGATAGATAAAAATGGAAGAAAGCCGAAAGGAAAATATCAATATCAGAGATGGAAGGAATTGAAGAAGACAGAAGGTGAGAAAAGTGACAGTTAGACTATAGACCCTAGAAATCAAGTTAAAGGAAGACAGAAGAAAACAGAAACCAGATACTAAGATCAACACAATTAGAGAATAAAATGGCCAGATAACAAAGGTAGAAAAAATAATTTTGTTTTCAAATTTGTGACTGGAATATGTCAGTCTTTGCAATTTATATGTTCTGTCTTTACATTTTGCAGAGTACAGAGACATATACAGTACATCTCTTTCTATTTCTCTGGTGTTGTTTTGTATGCAGAGTCTGGATTCTTGGGGTTTCCGTTTAATTTTTGTCTACATATTTCTATTTTTAGTGTGTAGTCACTTATTCTGTATTTGGTAAGGATCTTTCTGTATTCTGCATATGTGACTGCGGCCAGGTATTCTGTTAGTATGGCATTTCTCTGAGGGGATCTGTACTGTAGTATTCCAGCTTGTTCAGCATTACAAATAGGTGCAAGGTGGAATAAGCAGCACCGACCCAGCAATCGAGCCTGGGGATCCCCCCCCCAGGGCTGGGCCGGGTACGGGAGGGTCCCCGCTGCCCAATCCAGGCCCCAGAAGGCCAGTCATGAGTCAGGGGGCGGGGAAGAGGAGGGCAACTGAGCCGCAGGAGTCAGGAGCATCTGCAGGGAGGACATCCCCGCAGGTGGCAGGAGCACGCCGGGCCGTCCACGGGCCTGATTCAGTGCACCGTGGGACATTTTATTCTCGTGGTCCAGAATTGAATGTTAACTGGCCCATCTTCCTCGGGGATGTCTGGACGGCCTGGATATCCCCCTCCCTGAATCAGGCTCCATGTGTACTTGTATGGGTATACCCTGTGGGATAATTCTATAAAACCAGGTTTTACGCATTGGAAAAGTTTATAAAATTATCCCCTAAATTAGCAGCTTCTTTTTATGAACTTTTATTTATTCATTTATGTATTTATTTATTTATTAATATGTATTAACCGCCTTTATGAAGAGATTTACCCAAGGCGGTGGACATAAGGCAACTAGCAATAGCAAAATGACCACCAGTGAGATTAACTTGAAGTAGGCAATAATAGATATTGTACCAACATGATACAATGTCAGTAATGTACACCTTAAAACAGCATAGTAACGGAAAAATAACACAATATCAGCAGAATACAAATGATTTACCTTAATAGACAGCATGGTAGAACACTTAAATAACATAAATAGGATACTCACAATGTTAGCACAGTACAAATGAAGTACCATAAAAGGCAATAAGGCAGAATATTCATATGACATGAACAGGAGACTCACAATGTTGTTATATTGAAACATCCCAATAGCTTGGACATACAGACAGACAAGATGAGCAAAGGCTAAAGCATAAGGACAAACAAAACTGAGTACCCAGACTGAGTGAAAACTATATGTACAGATGAATAAGATATGTGGATCTGATCACAGTTTCAGGGAGTGCAGTATAATAGCCTTGAAGCAGCTTGAGTGAGTGGAAAGTCAGTTACCATAGCTAAGGCCTGGAGGAAGAGCCAGGCTTTTACATGCTGAAGTATATGTAGCCTTGAGCTAGACATAGTCCTTCTGGGAGTGACTTCCAGAGTGTTGGGGTTTCTCCTGAGAAGACTCACTGGTGAATGTCTCAAATTGTGATTTCCTTTGGTGAGGATACAGTTAGGGATGTTCCTTGAAATGACCTTAGAGGCCTCAAAGGTATGTGGCGGGCTAACATTCTTTTGTCCCATTTTTGTCTAAGGACCTTGAATATCAAAGATAGAGTTTTAATTTGGCCCTGTGGGCTACTGGTAGCCAGTACAATTTTTTCAGGAAAGTGTATTATCATGATGCTGCAGCATTTTGAATTAAATGGAGCTCGTGCAAATTCTCTGTGATTTGATCAACATAAAGAGCATTACAGTAGTCTAGCCATGATGTTATCACAGCATGGACCACTGTGATCAGACTCATCTTTTCAATATATGAAGAGAGAGTTCAAAGTTGCCACAGGTAATAGAAGCTGTTGTGAAAGGTTGCTTGAATTTGAGGGATCAACATAAGTGATGAGTCCAGCAGTAACCCAAGATTCTTGACCTGTGATTTTAGAGGAGTTCATAGTTCCCAAAAGGGATTTTGATGTCATATACCTGTTTGCTTGTATTAGGAACTTACAAAATCTCAGTTTTGCTTGGGTTCAGTCAAAGTTTCTTGGTTTTTGCCCATTCTGGAGTTGCTCTGATATAGGCAGTCAATTTGGTAGATCTGGTTCAAAAGGTAGGAATAGCTGTATTTCACAGGTGTAGATATAAAAGGTTGCAACCATCATCTGAAACAACTGAGACAGAGGTCTGAGGCAGATATTAAATATCATAGGTGGCAGTATGGATTCTTATGGTACCCTGCAGTTTAGTGCCCAAGGTAAAGATGAGGTGGGGTTCAACAGAAACATGCAAATACTGTGCCGCTGATGCTTATTTTCGGCAGCAGTGCCAGCATGATATTGTGGTCCACAGTGTCAAAGACTGAATAAGTCCACCCGACATTGGAGGACAGTGCCTCAGGATTGTTACTGACCAGGTGAGTGGAGCAGGGGGAGCCCTGTTGCCCGATCCTAGCCTTTACGTGCCCAATTTGCCGCCCGCAAGCCCGGCTCTCCCTGCCTGCAACTCCTGCCCTATCGGGGCAGTGGGAGTGCTCCTGCCCAATCCGGGCAGTGGGAGCAGGAGAGCCCGCCCAGCATCCCAACTACATAGCGGCGTCCCTACCGAGAGGGACCCGCTTTGCCGCCCGCAAGCCCGGCTCTCCCTGCCTGCAACTCCTGCCCTATCGGGGCAGTGGGAGTGCTCCTGCCCAATCCGGGCAGTGGGAGCAGGAGAGCCCGCCCAGCATCCCAACTACATAGCGGCGTCCCTACCGAGAGGGACCCGCTTTGCCGCCCGCAAGCCCGGCTCTCCCTGCCTGCAACTCCTGCCCTATCGGGGCAGTGGGAGTGCTCCTGCCCAATCCGGGCAGTGGGAGCAGGAGAGCCCGCCCAGCATCCCAACTACATAGCAGCGTCCCTACAGGGCGCGCCCGCGCCTGGCGGGCCCGCGCCTGAGGGCCTCGCCAGAGGGCCCTTTGGCATGGCCCTTAGGCGGTGGCCACTGGCGGTGAAAGAGAAGAGTGCCACCCCACCAAGACGTCAACTTCATTAACCGACCACGCCGAAAAAGCTGCGACGCGTCCACCTATCCCGGGAACGTACCCCCCACTTCACTGAACACACGTGCGAAAGGCAGCCACGGCTTGAGCTCCCCAGACGGGTCTGAGCTCGTCAACCACGAGCCTCACGCACCTCGAGCTCCCCAAGCTGGGTAGAGCACACCAACTCTGCACAGCAACGACAACAAAACCGACCAGGTGAGTCTCACAAACTCATTCAACGAGGACAGTGAACTGCATGAAATCT
Organism: Ichthyophis bannanicus; assembly: GCA_033557465.1. Classification (NCBI taxonomy): domain Eukaryota; kingdom Metazoa; phylum Chordata; class Amphibia; order Gymnophiona; family Ichthyophiidae; genus Ichthyophis; species Ichthyophis bannanicus. The sequence continues at coordinate 467,998,873 of CM066031.1, read as the reverse complement.
GTGCACACATCATCAGACACCAGAAACTGCAAGCAAACTTCACACAAAACACCACAGCACACCACCATGATTACAACATGGTTTCTACCATTCAGCCTCCTCCTCACACATATCCTCTCACCAGACCCCCACCTACACTACCTACCCCATAACCCACAATGGCACCCACCCTCCACCTGGCATTACATAGTTCCACAACGCAATCAGCCCGCCACACACAGCACATCAACATCTAGAAAAAAAGAAGCACACAAATCTCACCCCCTCGCACATTTTTCAACGGAGTCACACAACACAACAGAGCAAACTGCCATAGAACTCATAAACGCGAGGTCCATATGCAACAAGATACACACACTAGCAGACCACATAGAAGATCACCAACCAGACATTTTCTGCATTACAGAAACCTGGCTCAATACTACCGACACAGTTCTACTCAATCAATTAGTACCAGACAGCCACACAGCTTACAATTGCCCACGCACCCACAAACGTGGAGGAGGGGTACTTATAATTGCAAAGAAAAACCTGAAGTTCAAAACACACAGCTCCACCGCTACACCACAAAGCAACATGCTCAGCATCATGAACAAACACATGGCACTCTGCCTAACCTACAGAGCACCCCGAGCCCCTCCTGATGAACTGGCAGCAACGCTCGAAACAGCATGCGCCCTCATAGCAACTAACAAACCCACCCTCATGCTAGGTGACTTCAACCTCAAGACCACCAACACCAGAGATGCCGATGCCTTCCTCCAAGCAATGACATCACTTCAATACACCCAAATCATCAACGCCCCTACACACAGGCACGGATCTACACCAGACCTCATATTCGCAACCAACTCCCTAACTTCAAGAGGTCTAATCTCAACTCCTTCCGTCACCCCAGTCCCCTGGTCAGACCACCACATAATCAAGATCACACTGCAACTTCAAAAAGACAACCACAACGAACAAACCAACATTTCCCACACACAAAGGCGATTCAAGAAATTCGACAGAGACACCTTCCTACTGGACACGTTAAATCAACTGTCAACAGAAACAGACAACCTGGAGACTCAAATTATCAACTGGAACAACACAATATCCAACGCCGCCACAGCCACTGTTACCAGACCAGAGGAACACTGCAACAACAAGAGACAACACAAGCCCTGGTACTCCTCAACCATACGACAAAAGAAAAGAGAACTCAGAAGGATGGAACGGAGATGGAGAAAATCCAAGACACCAGAAAACCAGCAGATATACCTAACAAACCAAAGACTATACACCGAACACATCAACCAATCCAAGAAAGAATACCACACAAACATGATAAACACCTCCATAAACAAACCCAGGGAGCTCTTCGATATAGTGAAAATCCTCACAAAGGAGCAGAAAACTGAGGAGGAAATACAAATAGACCCGCAAAAATTTGCTGATCACATCAAAGACAAATTTCACTCCACATAACCAACTGAAACCAGCTCTTCAACCCAGCCTGATTCATACCCTAAGACATGGGACGCCTTCTACCCTCCCTCAACAGAACAGCTCTCCCGCATCATCTCAGCAATCAGAACAAGCACCGCCCCCACGGACCCCTGCCCAGTATCATGGATAAAGGCCACCAAATCAAGCCTCATCCACATCATACACGACATTGTGCTCAATTCACTCACCCAGGGTCTCCTGCCAGCTCAACTAAAACTGGCTACAGTACGCCCAATACCGAAGAAAACAACCCTCGACAAGAGCAACCCCGCAGCATACAGACCAATATCCAGCATACCTTTCCTGGCAAAAATGATAGAAAAAGCAGTGCAACAACAACTTCAGGAACATATTGACAACCATGCTCCTCTAGACGACAACCAGCACGGCTTCCGCCCCCAACATGGAGTCGAAACACTGCTGATCTACCTCATAGACAACATCATCAGAGTCATAGACAACAACACTAAAGGCATCCTTATGATCTTCGTCGACATCTCCTCCGCCTTCGACACAGTTGACCACCCAACCCTCCTGGAAAGACTAAAGAAAATTGGGCTTCACGGTACCACGTTAAAATGGTTCCAATCCTACCTCACCGACAGGCAGCTACAAGTCAAGATAGGCCACAACACCTCTCAACCCATAAAAATCCGCCAAGGAGTACCTCAAGGATCCGCCCTCTCGGCCCTTCTGTTCAACATATACATCCAGCCAATATGCGACATCCTGAAAGCGAACAACATTCAATACACCATCTATGCAGACGATATCATGATATACACACCTATCTCAACCGACAACCCAGACTACAATAGAATAACTGACTGCCTAACACAAATGACAAACTGGTGCACGAACAACAACCTCTCAATCAACTACAGCAAGACTGAGGCCCTAATAATCACTCGCAACCCCGACTTCATTCACCCACCGGACATCAAAATAGCAGACACAACCATTCCAATGAAATCCGAAGTAAGATACCTGGGAGTAACCCTGGACAACAAACTAAATCTCATGTCTCACGTCAACAAAACGGTCAAGAATGCATACTATAGAATGAGAATCATCAGACGGCTTAAACCCCTCCTCGACGCAGAACACTTCCGCACAGTATGCCAAGCGCTCATCACCCCATTATTGGACGTCTGCAACCCCATCTACCTTGGCCTACCAAAGCAAACCCTCAAACCGCTCCAACTAGCCCAAAACACCACCGCATGCATAATTTCTGGCTCAACAAGACATGAACACATTACCCCGGTTCTCAAAGATCTACACTGGCTCCCAATCAGCTCACGTATCAAATACAAAACAATAATGAACATATTCAAAATCAAGCACCACATTTCAGCAAACAGCCTGCACACCCTCATTCATCCAGACACCAGCACCCGCCCGAGAAGAAAAGGAACCTCCAACAGAGTCAACACACCAAAAGACTTCAGAAAAACACGAAAGGACACCACAGAGAGAGCCCTCTCCCTGGCAGCCCCAACCATCTGGAACTCCCTCCCAGATGATCTGAGATCGACAACGGACCTCAAAGACTTCCGCAAACAGCTGAAGACAACTCTGTTCATAGAACATTATGGACACATCACGTAATCAACAAAGTCTGATCAACAAAGACCCCGACGAGAGATTGTAAGACACCGACAAGAGATTGTATATCGGCACAGGATCTAGCTCAAGCCCTATCTGGACAGTACCTTGTATTATAGAACATGCTGTATTATAGCGCACACTGTACATAGCCCACCCTAATCTAGAATCCCCCTCCTCACACGCACTCCACATCACTGCCCCCACTGCATGAACTCCCCCCCCCCGCACTCTATTCCTCCTGCACGATCCCCCCCCCGCACACTATTCCTCCTACACTGCATGACCCCCCCAGCACTTCATCTGATTGTATTGTTGTGACACCGCCTTGATTTTTATGATAAGACGGTTTAGAAATACTTTTAAATAAATAAATAAATAAATAAATAAATTGAGGGTTGGTCAGCGGGGAAAGAGTATTGTACCATGCCTGCGGCTGATTAGGACTCCTGCATGGCGTCCTGGTGCCATGGCAACAGGACGCCATGCACCGAGGCTCCATCCAGGGGCCTTGGGTGGGTTGTACGGTTATATGGGGAATAGGCCAGACGCACAGCGTCACATAATCAGGTCATGTTCTGCATGTCCAGGCCCATTGCACCTGATTCTGATCTCTCAGGAACATGAATCCCACAGATTCCGAATTGGGTGCCAATCCAGCCCATCCAGTTTTTGGATGTCCGGATGGGCCAGACAGGCCCTGATGGTAATCAGGCCCAATAAGTACGTGTTCAAAATTTCCACTGTATTTAGAATAAGTAGTAAGCAAATATATAGGAAGAGGAAGACAGGCATCTGTATTTGGAAAAACTTAGAGAAGCTAGCTAAGTAGTCAAGAAGGCAAAGATTCAAAAGGAGGAGGAAATAGCCAATGCAATAAAATGGGGGGATAAGACATTTTTCAGATATATTAGTGAGAAGAGGAAGGGCAAAAGTGGTATTGCCAGACTCAAGGGTGCAGGGGAGGAATATGTAGAAGCTGATAAGGATAAAGCGGAATTGCTTAACAAATATTTTTGTTCTGTGTTCACAGATGAAGAACCAGGAGCAGGACCTCAGAAAACACCCACAAATAGGAACAGAAGCGAGGGACATCTTGAACAATTTTCAGAAGACTGTGTTCAGGAGAAACTAGCTCAACTTAAAGTAGACAAAGAGATGGGACCAGATGGGATACACCCTAGAATACTGAGGGAACTTGGGGACGTTCTAGAAACTCCACTGACTGACCTTTTCAATGCCTCGTTGGAGTCGGGAGTGGTGCCGAAGGACTGGAGAGAGGCTCATGTGGTGCCTTTACACAAAAACGGAAGTAAGGTTGTGGTTGAAAACTACAGGCCGGTTAGTTTAACTTCGGTGGTGAGTAAATAATTGGAAATGCTGCTGAAAGAGAAATTAGTGAGGTTTCTGGAGTCCAGCGGATTACAGGATCCGAGGCAGCATGGGTTCACCAGAGGCAGGTCTTGTTAGACAAATCTGATTGATTTCTTTGACTGGGTGACCAGGGAGTTGGACCTAGGGAGAGCTCTAGATGTGGTGTATTTAGATTTCAGTAAAGCCTTTAACACTGTTCCTCACAGGCGACTTATAAACAAACTGAGCACCCTAGGGATGGACCCTAAAGTTACTGCTTGGGTTAGAAATTGGTTGGGTGGGAGGTGACAAAGAGTACAAGTAAATGGAGCTCACTCTGAGGAGAAGGATGTTACCAGTGGTGTGCCCCAGGGATCTGTCCTTGGTCTGATTCTTTTTAACATCTTTGTTAGTGATATAGCAGAAGGGCTGTCGGGTAAGGTTTGCCTCTTTGCGGATGATACCAAAATCTGCAATAGAGTAGACACCCAGGAAGGTGTAGATAACATGAGGAGGGATCTAGCTAAACTTGAAGAATGGTCTAGAATTTGGCAGCTGGGATTTAATGTTAAAAAATGTAATGTCATGCATTTGGGCTGCAGCAATCCCAGGGAGCAATATAGTATAGGGGGTGAAGTACTTTTGTCCACTAAAGAAGAGTGGGACCTAGGCGTGGTTGTGTCTGATGATTTTAAAGTAGCTAAACAGGTAGAAAAGGTGACGGCAAAAGCTAAAAGGATGGTTGGGTGCATACGGAGAGGAATGGCTAGCAGAAAAAAGGAGGTGATAATGCCTCTCTATAAGACTTTGTGCGACCTCATTTGGAGTATAGTGTGCAATTCTGGAGACCGCACCTTCTAAAGGATGTGAACAGGATGGAGTCGGTGCAGAGGGTGGCTACTAAAATGATTAGTGGTCTTCATTATAAAGCATATGAGGACAGACTGAAGGATCTTAATATGTACACCTTAGAGGAAAGGCAGGATAGAGGTGATATGATTGAGATGTTTAAATACCTCCGTGGCATAAATGTTCAGGGAGAGAGCCTCGTTCAATTGAAAGCAAGTTCTGCTACGAGGGGACATGGGATGAGGGTGAAGGGAGATAGATTCAGGAGTGATATGCGGAAATATTTCTTTACGGAAAGAGTAGTGGATCCGTGGAATAGTCTCCCAGTGGAGGTGGTAGAAATGAGGACAGTAACTGAATTCAAAAAAGCATGGGACAAACACAGAGGATCTCTAAAGGTAAACAGGGGACTGTTGTAGTTGTTGATATGGAAGGACAGACTAGATAGGCCATGTGGTCTTTTTCTGCCATCATATTTCTATGTTTCTATATATGGGGACAATAATCAAACTTCTTGCATTGGTGCAAACTCTATGGATACTTTTTTCCAAGTGGGCTTGAAACAATATTCAAAGCAAAATATGTGGTTAGTTTTGCTTTGGTTACTGTCCCAGAGGATCTATGGCTTGAAACACAACGTTGGGTTACTAGTTTGTGATATCATCACGGTTTAGTTGCTTTTCACGGATGTCTCTGAAAGTTTGAAAAGTCTGCGGGAGAGAAACAGCCGCGGGAGAACAGTTGGAGCTGAAGTGTTGGCGTTTTTTCATGTGATCGGTAATGGGAGTAGGTTTTGCTTTCTTCCTTTAAAATTGGAAATCTTTTCAGCAAATCGATTCTCCATAGCAGAGATCCTCTTCGATCAGCTAAGTGACTTTTCTTGATTTCTAAAAACAGCCAAGCTTGAAAGAATAAATATACCGGTGTGTACTAAGGGGTCCTTGTCTCCCTAGCACTTGTAGGGGTTGTGTCCCCTTTTAAAAAGAATAAAAGGAACATTACACTGCGAGAAGAAAGTGTGTAATCTTCATGGTGTAAGTTCCAACAAAAATTTATTTTGATTAGGGTTTCTCTTATGAATAGTTATAATAATCATGTCCTGGCAATGTCCCAGTTTTTATACTGTTTCCTACTATTTCCTTTTTTAAATTGGTCTTCTTTTATTTGATTCTTTTGTGTGTCAAATGTATATGCATATAAAGTCCAAAGCCATTTCACTGGCCACATTTTTTTAGGAGATATTGGGCATTAAGGGGTTGAAGCGCAAGGATGCCAATAATGTTGAGCACAACTGTAATTCAGTTTATGACACACACATTTACACCTGCCTCAAGGCAGTTGTAAATATGTGCTCATACTCATGTATCTTATAAAATAAGTATATACATGATGGACCCGATTTTCAAAGGCAGTTACACAGGTAACAGCCCATGTTACCCGTGTAGATGCCTTAACTGGAATTTTCCAAAGGCACCTACATGGTTAGTGCCTTTGGAAAATCCCGGTTAAGTCCCTAATGCGCCAAGATGCTATCCATTTAGCATCGGAGCATGTTTGGGGCGTTCTAGGGTAGAGCAAGGGTTGAGGATGTGGCTAATCAGGTAGCATTTTCGATGCTACCCGTTTAGCCCTTGGTGCCTTAAAGATAGACGTAGAAAACCCTTGCCTACTTTTAAGGTAATGGAGCTAACCGAGTAGCATCGAAAATTGGTGCTACCCAGCTAGATCCTGCAGCTTCCGGGTTGTGAAGTGGCACCAGATTTTCAATGTCGAAGGTCGCATATGACCCTGGCATTGAAAATCCAGGTTAGACAGATGGTGGGCGGGCTATGCGCCAACACGGCACATAGCACTGCCCAACTGAATATCGGAACGGATAACTTTGGCCTGCTCAGCCCTAATTATGTCCCGGGAATGCTTAGATGTGTGTACTTATGCAATAAAATATCACCACACATTTTTAAAAAATGCCATTTCTGCATGAAAAGTCGGCTTTGTTGTTGACTGCCATTAAGTCAATATCCACTCCTGGCAATCCTGTGGATAGTCGTCAATGCTGTGACTATTCCTTGGGTTTTCTTGACTAGATGTGACTGGTAGTAAATTTCCAGGCCTAGAGCACTTGATATTCTAAGGAGTTTTCCCATCCAGGGCCAGTGCCATCAGGTGAACTAGGCAGCCGCCTAAAGCGCTGAACCTCCAGGGGCACACATTGCTGCTGCTGCCACTCCTTTCTGGGGCCGGCATTGCTGGCAATGACTCCGAAACTATGACACACTGCTAAGCTAAATGATCCAGTACTGAATCACAGTTTCCAGCGCCTTCTGACGCAGTATTCTAGTTTGCAGTAGAAGACAGAAACTGGGATGCAGCACTGGAGAATTTACATAAGTGCTATGTCATGGTTTCGGAGCCATTTCCACTGCCTCTGGCCCTAGACTGAGGTGGCAGTGGTGGCAATGCGGGTGAGGGGAGTAGGAGGTCAGCAGGATGGAGGGCCCATCTAGGGTGCCTCTAATCCTTTCACCAACCTTGTTCCCATCGAAGTACTAACCAGGCCCAATCCTGCTTTGCTTCCAAGATCGAGCATACTTGGGGCAGCATGGCTATAGTAAAATGATTCTACGTAAGGAAAAACCTTTAGAAAATTATCTCCAATATACTAGATGTTCTCAGAGAGAGAGAATGGGTATAAGTGCAGAGTTTTAGTGGGATATTTACACACACAGTTGGTTCTGTCTCAAAACAGGAATAACTTTGTATGGCAGCTTTCCAGTGGGCGATTTTACAAAGGAACATAGGTGCATGCTGCCCTTACCAATAGGTGCAAGATATGTGTCTCTGTACCTTCTCTACTTAGGTGATCTGTTATATGTGCACAGAGAACAAAATTTGGCTTTCAGATTTTTGGTCTTTTTCCCCAGTTCTTGCATGTTTTTCTCAATTTCTTTCATACATTCATTCTAATAGAAAAATTTTAATACATATATGAACTTTCTAGCACATGCAAATCAATTTATAAGAACATAAGAACGTAACATAAGAAATGCCATACAGGGTCAGACCAGGGTCCATCAAGCCCAGTATCCTGTTTCTAACTGTGGCCAATCCAGGTCACAAGTACCTGGCAACTTCCCAAAAAGGTTCATGGGTTCCACAATGCTTGTCCCGGGGTAAGCAGTGGATTTCCTGGGTCCTCTTTAATAATCATTTATGGACCTTTCCTCCAGGAACTTGGCCAAACCTTTTTTAAACCTAGCTATACTAACAACTTTTACTACATCCTTCAGTAATGAATTCCAGAGTTTGAATATGTGTTGCGTGAAAAAATATTTTACTCTTAAATTGGTTACATTGTCATTTCATTGTGTGTCCTCTAGGCTTTCTACTTTTTAATGGAATAAAGAACGTTTACCTGTTCTACACCATTCATTAATTTATAGACTTCTATCATATCTCCCGTCAGGCTCTCTTTTCCAAGTTAAAGAGCCCTAACTTTTTAAGCCTCTCCTCATAGGGGTAACCTTCCATCCCCTTTACCATTTTAGTGGCTCTTCTCTGTAACTTTTCTAATTCTACAATATCCTTTTTAAGATATGGTGACCAGAATTGTACACAATATTCAAGGTGCAGTCGCACCATAGAACGATACAGAGGCATTATAATATCCTTGGTTTTATTCTCCATTCCTTTCCCTATGATTCCTATCATTCTATTTGCTTTCTTGGCTGCTGCTACACACTGGGCAGAGAATTTCAGCGTTATTATCCATGAAGATGTCTAAATCATTTTCCTGGGTGGTGGTTCCTAATGTGGCACCTTTCATCGTGTAACCATAGTTTTGGTTGTTCTTTCCAAAGTGCATAACTTTGCACTTGTACATATTAAAGTTCAACTGCAATTTTTCACAATCCTCTTGTGTTTTAACAACTTTCAATAATTGTGTGTCATCTACAAATTTGATCACCTCACTCATTATTCACATTTCCAGGTCATTTATGAATATGTTAAAAAGCAGCAGACCCAGCACAGATCCCTGGGGTACTCCACTATTCACCTTTCTCCATTGAGAAAATTGGCCATTTAGCCCTTCCTTCTGCTTTCTTTCTTTTAACCATTTCCTGATCCACAATAGTACACTGCCTCCTATCCCATGACTTTTTAATTTTGCCAAGAGAATCTCATGAGGGACCTTGTCAAAGGCTTCCTGAAAATCCAGATACTCTATATCAGTGGTTCTTAACCCAGTCCTCCCACACCCCCTAGGCCAGTTGAGTTTGCAGGATATCCACAATGAATATGCCTGAAAGAGATTTGCATACAATGGAGGCAGTGCACGCAAATCTCTCTCATGCATATTCATTGTGGATATCTTGAAAACCTGACTGGTCCAGGGAGTGTGGGAGAACTGGGTTAAGAACCACTGCTCTATATCGACTGGCTCGCCTTTGTCTACCTGTATATTCACAGCATCAAAAAAATATAACAGATTAATAAGGCAAGACTTTTCCTTGGCTAAATCCATACTGGCTTTCTCCCATTAAACCATGACTATTTACATGTTTAGTAATTTTTTTCTTTATAATGGTTCCCACCATTTTGCCCGATAATGATATCAGGCTTACGAGTCTGTAGTTTCCTGGATTACCCCTGAAACCCTTTTTAAAAAGTGGTTTTACATTGGCCATTCTCCAATCTTCACGTATTACAAGTGATTTTAATGCTAGTTCACAGATTACTAATAGTAGGTCTGCAATAGTAGGCCATTCCACTCCCTTGTATGTATACCATCCGATCCAGGTGATTTGCTATTCTTCAATTTATCAAATAGTTGTAATACATCTTCCCGGTTTATCAATATTTCTTTCAGTTCTTTCAAGACATCACTTTTAAATACCATTTTAGTCATGGGTGACCTCCCTACATCTTCTTCAGTAAAACAGAAGTAAAGAATTCATTCAATCTCTAGCTTATGGCCTTGTCCTCCCTTCGCACCCCTTTTACCCCTCTATCATCTAATGGTCCAACTGACTCTCTCACAGGTTTTTTGCTACAAATGTACTTGAAAATGCTTTTATTATGCATTTTTGCTTCCATGGCAAGCTTTTTTAAAATCTTTTCTTTGCCTGCCTTATCAATGCCTTGCATCTATCTTGCCACTGCTTATATTGTTTGACTTCTTTTTCTATGTTCAGAAAGATACTTTTTTGGTTACAATAGCCTCTTTGACCTCACCTTTAAACCATGCAGGCAGTTTTTTGGCCTTCCTTCCACTTTTTAAAGTGTGGAATACATCTGATCTGCACTTCCAAGACAGTATTTTTAAACAATGCCCATACTTGATGCAAATCTTTAATCTTTGCAGCTGCTCCTTTTAGTTTTTTCTTAACTATTTCCTCATTTATCAGTTTCCCTTTTGAACGTTTATATATGTTAGTTCATAAATAAATATGCACTAAATAGAGTTTATATGCACTGAGGCATGTTTTCTAAACTTCAGTACATACTATCTGGCACTGCACCTATAGGAATAAAATGGGTGCTGCAGCACATAGCATGTCCTAACATTTAGGGGGTATGTTTGCTATACTGCATTAGCTGCTTACAGTATAATGAAGATAGTGCTTGCCAAGTACACTACATTATCTGCGTGCATGAGTGTGGGGAGGGAAGAGGATGGGCATGTTTCCATCACACAGTTACCATGTGCAACGACAGCACATGGCAACCATCAGATTTGCAGACAATCAGATGGTGCTAACTGCATCCTGGCTGCTGTCCGACTGCACTCTCTGCATTTTTCGTGTACTATCTTCTGGGGGAATACTGTGCACGCCCTCAATAGATATCGTATGGCTTTTGCAGTTAGCTTTTCGCTATTTGCACTAATACGCCATGTATACAGAAAAAGCCTAATTCAGTTTAGCAAACATGCCACTTAATAAACATAGCCCTAAGGTTTATAGGTGTACTAACAAACTGAATGCATACAAACAAATGCACATCTCTATGTGTTGCAAAATATATGTATTATTGAGCAATGTGTATAGTTTTTCCTGCATAAAGGGTTGGCAATTTTCAAAATTCTTTGAAAATGATCCCGTTATTAACCATAATAGCTGATAGAATGTCAGTTATATGTTATATGCCGAGGTTCTGGCTTTGCTCCCTGCCTTCAGTTCCTAAGAAAGCCATATCTTTTAAATTGGCACTGTGGACAATGTTGTTGCTTTTATACTGTAATTATACAGATGTTTGGACCAAAAACTAAAGCACATTTGAAGGTCAAAAGCGAGAGCATTTAGCAAAAATAATAAAACAAAAGATTTTCGTTAACCTCAATAGGTACATGTAGCTACTCTCTGTATCTCAGATTTGTAACATTACCTCCTCTTTGTTCAGATATATTAACATGATGAAAAATAAAGAGGGTGATAATAAAATGATTTTTCATGAGTAAACGTGTCTAACTCTCTCCCTCAGCTGCTATGCAAGGAAAAGCATGTGTGCTGATTCACAGTGCATATAATTTTACCTGCACAAAAATGTGTGTAGATTAAGGTCAGAAGGAGGGAAGTACACACAATAATTCAATTTTCACTTCACCATGTGTACTTCCCAAAAGTACTTTGTTCCTGCTTCCATAAAGTTGCAAAATATATGAATGCAAAAGTAGCCATGTTGTGCACGCCACCTCAAATTTTAAAGAAAAACTCCATGGAAGCTTCCCTTTCAAAATTGACTTGGAGGGCTGTGGGCACAAAGTACGCCTGGATCTCTACACTGCCTGTGGGATTTCAAAATCGTCCATCCCAATTCATGGCTTATAGAGCAACAGGCTAAATCCCAAGAGATCTGGGTTTGATTCCCACTGGCACTCCTTGTGGCCATGGGCAAGTCACTTTACCCTCCATGGCCATGGAAGAAAAGGTCTGGCGATATACTTCCGGTGATATCTTGCCAAGAAAACTCAGGGGCTGCTGGGTCACCAGGAGTCAGCATTGACATGACAGCACTAAAAAACATAACAAACAAAAATAAAAGCTAGAAAGAGTTTCATTACAGTTCCTTTTCCTGATACCATTAGACAAGTAGAGGGGTATGTTTACTAAGGTGTGCACCAGTAGTGCCCAATTGTGCTGCCAAATAAGCGAAGAGGCATACGCTAATTTTTTTTGGGAGGGGGCATCTGTCCCCCTGCTAATAGCATAATGCTAAGGTGCAGCATTGAACTAACTGGCATGCGGGTACACTTTACATCCAGTGGGTTGGCATTAAGTGCATCCACGCTGATGGCAACAGGCATGATTATTGCATTCCAAAAATGCCACACTAACCATGATGCACCATCAACGCCCATGTTACACCTCTAACCCTCCCAGTCCTGATCCAATTGGGTGCTAATTAATTAGCATGGGATTTGTAGTGTGGGGCCCTGCATTAGCAGGACACCCTTAGGACATGTCAAACCTCAAGCTAACGGTTAATGCACTTCAGTAAACAAGCCCCAGAGGTTGCCTCCTTTACTTATGGTATTGTGTATAAAATAACTTAACCCTTGGGAGGGACTAGTAATCTTCAGAGATAATACTGTCCTAAATCACCTACTTTGGGCAACACAATTCTTTGTAAATCATAATTTCTATTCTTAGGGCTCATATTCCAACTACTGACTTCACAAGCCTATATTTGTCAGCTATACAAATTGCATATACTTCTATTTAAATAATGTTCAAAGAAATGGTAAATTTCTGTTTTTGTAGAACTTCAAGTAGGTCACATGAGCTGGAATGCAGTGGTGATGGGACATGAATGAGGCCAAGTTACTACGTACAGCCTTGTCAAATATAAACACTGAATTGCATACAGAAACTGGCTGCATTGATAAATTAGCAATAGATAAATAGGGCCCTTCAAAAAAATTCATCATACAATTTTCTCATCTTTTAACTTTCCAGTTTATCTCAATAAAGCTTTCATTCAGGTTCATTATATAGAACTTTCCATGTTCTTAAATAAGCATTCAAATTACATCAATCTTGGTTACTCTGAGTATTAATGTTAGGCAACAGACAGCAGTAATTCTGATACACTTTAATACCGATTTGTGAATGGATAATGAATTTTCCAGGCCTTTATATCTGCCACCATTATCTCCATTTTTTTCTAACCTAAAATGGGGTTGCACTACAGGTTTTTATTTTCTGTATTAGGGAAGTAGATTCCTGAATGTGTTGTATGTACTCATGTTGCATTGTGAACTGTATATAGGATAATGTAAACTCCAGCTGAATTCTGGTGTAAATAATTCACCAATAGCTAATCTGTGAACACACTTTTCAAGGAAAGTTTATATTATCATGATATTTTTATCTGATATCATAAAGTACCATTTTAATGCTAGCTAGCTACTAGTTTGGTTTTTTTTTTTCTTGTGTGGCACAATAGTAGCTTCCATGCCATTAAATGTAAAATTATATACAGACTGAAAATACTCTGACTTTGTGGGAAGCTTATATTTTTGAAATAAAATATGACATGTTCCTTTTGAAACTATTTCAGTGAGTGGTTTATTTTTAGAGACCAAGAAATACCAAAGGCAAAGTTTTAACATAAGATCATATTCCAATAACATGGTCAGTGTACACCAGCCGTTTCCCACCCGTAGGCCAGTCAGGTTTCAAGATATCCACAATGAATATGCATGAGATAAATTTGCATGCACTGCCTGCATTGTATGCAGGTCTTTCTCATGCATATTCTTTGTGGATATCCTGAAAATCTCACCGGTCCAGGGGGTACTGGATGACTGGGTTGAGAACCACTGATCTAGACTATCTAACCTCATTTTGCAAACATCCTGTTTTATAAAGATTGACCTTTTAGCACCTTGCCCCCTCCCCCCCCCCAAAAGCTGTAATAACACAACATTTGGTGATCAAATGCCAAGACTTTGTTGGCATTCTTAAGATTGCAAGGGGTATGTTTACTAAAGTGCATTAAGATTTTGCACCTACCTCTCAGCATGTGCAAAAATGGTGGCACGGTAGGTGCAAACCCTGTGTTGTAAATGCAGGGAGTGTGCCCAGAATCTGCCCTTCATGTAACACACAGGGCAGACATTTACCAAACGGGTCCATGATCTGCCTCAGCAGGTAGTACAGGAACTGAAGCAGGAATGTAGAACCAGCGAACAACTACAAGGAAGGGGCAAGCGACTGCAGTCACAAAGTCCTCCATCCTTGAAGATCCAATCCCCCTCGATCAAGATCCCCCAATAAAAGACCCCCATCAAGCCACCCCTGCTGATCCACCCCCCCCCCACCCGATCAAGCCCCTCTAGATAATCTACTCCCACTTCAACACTACCCATGCTCTGGACAACAGGGCAACATGGCGGTCATTCCACAAGACCCATCCCAACCCAGAACAGGCCCCACTCAGGTGGCCACCCTGCCTCCCCTGCACTCCCCCCCAGGTCTTACTCAGGGGATCCCTGATAGCCAAGTGGTGAATGGGGCAGGAGCTGTCCCCCTCTGCTCCTGCCCCATCTCCAGCATCATTCAAAATGGCACCAGTCTCATGACAGTGACTCCTAGAGGTAGCATGTACTACTAAATGAAGAAATATCTGCCAATCGAAAACATTTCTTAGACTTTCTGCCCACTGGAGAATTCCTTTCTGTAACTATTATCTGTAAGCCTCTGAGGCACATCTGGCCAACCCTAGAATAGCATCGTAGTTCTCCCCTTCAGATTGACTTTCTGGAAGGCAGTTTAGCTATTATCCGGGTAAGTGGTCCAGACTGCCTGGAGTCACCTAGCCAGAAAATATACCATATCCTTTCTGGGGGTTCTCACGAGCATCACAGGAAAAGGAGGGGTTGGATGCACAATACTCACCTGAAAAACTTGGGTATTTTGTGTCACAGTGTGTAATCAGGTGGAAAAAAATAAAATGAATAAATTTACTTGAAGCCTTGAGGAGATACTGGTCACTGATAAGTGCTGGGGCCCATGCTGAAGTGGGCTGGAGTGCTGGGCTTCAGGTGACACTAGGCCACACAGTTTAATAAGTAAAGAAAAAAAAGGTGTCCTGTAGCTCTGTTGAGGCTACAGATAATAGAGGGGGGAGACAGGTAATATTTGCAGCTCTGATGTGCAGCCAGAACTGGGACCTCACATCATGGAACTGCAAAGAAGAGGGAAAGCAGGGCCGCGGGATCGCAGCACGAGAAAGGCCGCTGTAGGTGAAACAGTGGGAGATCTGGGACTGACAGTGGTGCAGTGGCTGTGTAAATGTAAAGGTGCCTGAGAGAGAGTCGGAGAGCCATGAATCATGACTTGGATGCAGTGCAAGGAAGAGATGCAGGAGTAGCACTAAGCCACGGAGATTTAAAGGGGCAGTGTACCATTAAATTTAAAGTTTTAAAAAAAATGGAAACAGCTGCATATCATGGTTTAGCAAAGGTTTTGGACTTGATCAGACTTATGCTCTGGGTCTGCTTTTAAATTTAAAGGGGCAGCAGTCCCTAAAACTGTATGAGAAGGACCAAGGTTACACTGGATCAAAGAGAGACTCCCGGATGGGAGTTGGGGTCAAAGGAGAGCTTCAGAGATCCTGACACTGACAGCTACCTAAAATGTAAATGTTATCACCCTGGAAACAGAAGTTGTAAGACCCAGTTTAGTGGCAATAAAATGACAAGTGACTTCCAGAGGGAGGGGGCTGTCTGGTGAGAGCAGAGATAGCCAGTATCTGAACATGGTAGCTGGGGGCCTGGAAAATGTTTAAAAGTAAAAAAGATGTTGTGGAGCTATGGCAGTGTGATCAATGGATTTTGAATTGGAGATCAATTCCATTAGGCCAAGAGGTTCAGAAGGGGTGAGGAAAATTGATTTTGAACAGTATTATATTACTTTAATACATTTTTTAAAAATGTATTATATATTGATGTTATTTTACTTCCATTGAAAGTAATGGCCATTGCCTTGGTGAGTGTTAAAAATATCCAACATGTTACACAGTACAGTTGGAGAATTACAAGCCAAGGGGGAAGCTATAACTCTATGCCCCACTGGAGGGACTCTATCAATATCCTGGCAACACCATGGGACCTTTCCCGAATGGATGCTAAAACTATAGTAACAGGGTAGTGCTGAAGGAGAGACCATCAGGGAAGTAAACAAAGCAGACCTGCTTTTCTGAGACTGGAGTAGCTGGGCCTGTACCAGTATAGAAGGTGCCCAAAACTAAATTTCTCTATGTGTGAATGTGGAACGCGTGAGTTACACTTAACTGAGTTGTGCAGCCCGCTATAATTTGCCACCCTAAGTGCATGTGAAGTCAGTGATTGAAGAATTATTGAGCTGAAGCTGTGAATCTCTGCTGAAAAGCACAAGCGGAGTATTAAGCAGAGCAGCAAAGCCTAAAGGATTGACAATTTTACCTACACTGACTTTATGAAGTTAGGTCTAAGTTACTGGGGATGAATTCTAATTGCCCCTTGACTCAGGAATAGACTATCAAGATAAAGTCACTTGGAAGAGCAAAGAGAGAGAGCACGTTGTGCAATGCTAAGAGGGAGTAGAGAGACAAGAATAAGTTTAAATAAAACTCCAGCCAAAATTTGGTCTCTTTAGCTAGGAGAACAGAATTATCTTTTCTTTTCCATCTAGTTAAGGGTAATTTAGAAAACAGAATCCTGCCATTAGATTTTCTTTTTGAGTGAAAGACTATAAAAGAGAAGAGAATAAAAAAGAAACGGGCGTCTGAAACACCCTGTGTCAGGCCAGTTAAGGTTTTCCTGGTTTGTTTTAGTTTTAAGTTAGTAGGTGAGAGAGAGTTCCTGACTTGTGAAACGCCAGACACACCAGAGAAGCAAAGGTCTCATCATTTCAAAGTCTGAGGTGCACAAAGAGTTGCAACGCTGAAGACTGCAGAATGTCAGATAAGCGCGCACCTACAACACTTGACCCTAGCCACTGGTATAAACTATATAATAAAATAAATAATTGAGAAAGAAGACACTTTTATTTGGGAGGTGTAGGACACACACACATACACACACTGAGCTCCTCTGCCATATATATGTATTTAAAAAAGTACTTGTTTGTGAAAGCAAGGGTAAAGAACGTTTGGAACATCTGTGAAAGAAAAACGACATCCTCAATACCCCTTTGAGACTGTGTAATTGAAACTGCAGAGTACTCTCCAGGAGAAAGTTGACTAATAGTTTATACTCATCTGAGAATCTATATTGCTGTTTTCTATCAGCACAGTAGTTGAGTGCTTTCAAAAACCAAAGAGCACTGCAGTGTTAAAATCACAGACATTTCTATTAAATTTAACAAAGCGTTTATCATATGATAAGTTATTCAATTTGCTTAATGATGAATTTGCTGTCTTCTGGTTCATTTTCAGAATAATAAAGAAAAAGTCACTCATTTTAATGGCATTTAAAATTGAACTATAGTATCTAAACAGTGCACTTCATAGTTATCGTTTGTGAAAGCTTCATGAAACATTTCATCTGATGTGAACCCTATAAATAGCCACTATACTCAACCACTGTTGATTTTATTAACAGGGAGGGTCCCTACTTGGGAAAGCTTACACTAACCTATAGCTGCTGCTGTCCCTCGGTTAAGGCCTAAACCAACTGCTCCATCATGAACTAAGTGAAGTCCAGTTTCCACAGACTGGGTCTGCAGTCCCACTTAATGTGTTCCCATCAGCTTCGGCAGAGTTCTGGAGTTTAAACAACAACAACAAACCTTTTTGTCTCATTCTAACTGCTTCTGGTCCCTGACTACCATTGCCGGACAAAGCCCTTTAGTCATATAACCAGTGCTAAATTAGTGCTTTATGGTAAAATAATGTAGGTTTTCGCCGAATACAGTCGTGGTCAGCATTATTGGCCCCCTTGCATTTTAGATATGTTGTGAACAATATTTTGAGGAAATAATTGGAAATATTCCAACTGTATGTCATCATAATATTTTAATAGTATTTTCAAAGGTATACAACAAAAAAAAAGTTATCTGTGCAACTTGAAGTTAGTAATTTGTGAGAAAAAAAAACATGACCTGGACAGGATTAATAGCACCCTTCACTAATATTTGGTTGCATAACCCTTGACAGCGATAACAGCCTCCAAACGTTTCTTGCATCTGTCTGCTGGTAGTTTCTCCCACTCTTCAACTGTGATTTGTTCAAGCTCATAAATGTTTCCAGGATACCTTTCACCAATGGCTGATTTCAGTTCTTTCCAAAGGTTCTTGATTGGATTGAGATTAGGACTCATTGCTGGCCAGTTTAAAACAGACCATTTTTGACGGTGATTGCTAAAATGGATATTCTGTACTAGTTGGTATCCAGATACCAGTTCTCAATATCCAATTTTTTTACATGTGGTGGACAGCATTCAACAAAAAACACTGGCCGTTATGAGTTGAATATTACCTCCTCTATTCTAAACATAAAAACTCTAACTTTGAGAGTAATTTTATAACAAGACGCCTAGGTGGGGAGGCTAAGTAGTTGCGTAGTGTGGACCTATTTTGTAAGGAGGCAAAAGGAAGAAGGAAATTCTCCACACAAACAATCAGACACAGCCAAAGAGAGGAAAATAGGCTATGTAGAAACCACTCAAGGGATGTCATTAATAGATCAACCCGTTTATTAAAAAGATCCGGCACAGCCGTGTCTTGGCAATTTGCCTGCATCAGGAATCCTAAACATGAGCAAAATGCCAGAAATGATATTTAAAGGTGATATATCAGAGGAACTGAAACAAATTTCGATAAACCCGGAAGCTGTATTACAACTATTTGATGAACTAAAGAGTAGCCAACCACCTGGTATACATCCGAGAGTGTTGAAAGAACTGAAATATGAGATTGCAGACCTATTATTGGCAATCTGTGAATTATCGTTAAAATCATCTGTAGTACCTGAAGACTGAAGAATGGCTAATGTGAAAAATTGCAAGAGGACCTTGATAAACTGGAAGACTTGAAGACTTTTCTGCCAAATGGCAGATGAAATTTAATGTGGAGAAATGCAAAGTTATGAACCTAGGAAAGAACAACCCAAACTATGGATACACGATGCAAGATTCCACATTAGGAACCACCATAAAAGAAAAAGATTTAAGTGTAATCATGGATAATGCATTGAAACCATCCTCTCAGTGTACAGCAACGGCCAAGAAAGCAAATAGAATGCTTAGAATCATAAGGAAAGAAATGGAGAAGAAAATCAAGGATATTATAATGCCTCTGTATTGTTCCATGGTGTGATCGCACCTCAAATATTGTGTGCAATTCTGGTTGCCATATATTAAAAAGGATATAACAGATTTAGAAAAGATACAGAGAAGAGCCACTAAAATGGTAAAGGGTCTGGAGGATACCACTATGAGGAGAGGCTTAAAAGATTAGGGCTCTTGGAAAAGAGACGGCTGAGGGGAGAAATTAATGAATGGAGTGGAACAGGTAAACGTAAATTGGTTGTTTACACCATTAAAAAGTAGAAAGATAGAGGACACTCAATGAACTACAATGGAGCCCATTTAAGACTAATAAGAGAAAATATTGTTTTATTCAACGCGTGATCAGACTCTGGAATTTGTTACTGAAGGATGTAGTAATAACTGTTAGTGTAGCTGAGTTTAAAAAAGGTTTGAACAAGTTCCTAGAGGAAAGGTCCATAAACAATTACTAAACAGGACCCAAGAAATCCACTGCTTACTCTGGAACAAGCATTGTGGAACCTGTGTACCTTTTTGGGAACCTGCCAGGTACTTGTGACCTGGATTGGCCACTGTTGGAAACAGAATACTGGGCTTGATGGACCTTGGTCTGACCTAGTATGGCATTTCTTATATTTTTATATTCTATTAAACACCCTTGTTCTGAAATGCTATTATGAGGATGTCTATGTAAACATCTGCATAGATGTCCATATCGGGCACATCCACATTTGTGAGGCCATGCATGCACTTGCATGTGCCTTTTTTTTTTTTCAGACGTTCTGTTTTTGCCGTCTCAGATTGCACTTAGATGTCCTTTGTAAAATGTGCCTCCATGAGTAAAGGAGTGATTAATAAAAAATAATATAATATATTAATATATTTCTCCCTTATCCCATTCCCTTCCCCACCTACGCCCTCTGCTTCAGCATATGCTATTCTGCTGTATAGGTGAACAGCTGATTTGTAAATAGTACCTTGTAATATAATTTGGTATGTTCTATGTTCTTTGTAAACGAGTTCTGTTCATTATAAACTGCCCCTGATCACTGGAAGAGGCGGTATATAAAAATGTTTAAATAAATAAATACAATCTCTCACTTTTATTCAGGATAATGTACAGACAGTATGGTAAAAACCATAGTCACTGATTATGGAAAAGCATAACTATTTATTTCACAGGAATACAAATGCCTCCTCCCTCAAAAAGCTAAGACAACACTACAATATCTTATAGAAGATAGCAGGTTGGCAAGCAAGCATAGCAAAGATAGTAGATGAGCGACAACCAAAACTTTCTATTTACATCAGGCCAAGTGCTTCACATGGCAGTTGATAGCAATGTGACCATAGACCTGGAAGGGTAGCTACATAGGACTTGATGCCATAGGGAAAACACTGGAAGCACTGAGGTCCATTGTAGGAGATATTGTCAGTAGCAGATAAATACACATGTAGAAATACTCGATATGTCTAGGGAAAACTGCTACTTTTCCCACTTTTCCCAAGGTTCTATACGTCTTCTGGCAAATAAACCACGTAATATAAAAGAATCAACCCTGTGTTTATAGAAAAATTAGACTTTATTGCTGATAGAAAAATAGTACAGATTTAACATAAATTAGTTTTCCGAAGTAGCAAGTTATGATTACAATTACCAAGATAATTAATCAACTTTTTATCTACCAATGTCATTGATTCACTCTGTACTCAGACGTACAGTACATTATCTGTCTGTCTAAGCTAGACCCAACCTCGAGGGTAAATTAAGGACCAGTACTTAGCTCTTGCCAGAACACTTGTGGCTGAGTCCGAGAAGTTGTCTCAGGAATAGTACAAAGTCCAAAGTATGGTAGAGGTCCAACATCGGCTACAGGCAGTAAAGCCAAGTTGTTGGACAACACTGGGATGCAGGTCTGTGGGAGAGATTCACTCCTTCCCATGGTTTATCCTTGAGGCAGACATGCAGTAGGCTAAGGACTTCAGAAAACAAATGGCCAGAGTCAGGCCTATGTTAAGGTTCCCAAGCAGTATTCAAAGGTTCTGCAAATCAAGAAGTGCCCAGAATTGTGTAGAAGTGTATATGTCACGCTCTGAGTCCAGCATATAATTCTTTGTCCTGATCTCCTCATCATGGCATGATGATTGGCAGGTCTCAGATATTCTATGTCATCTTCAGTGAATCCTGTAACAGTGGTCAGGTAATCCTTCTCCGAACAACAGTCCATGGTGCAGAAAAGATGCTAGTATGCAGGTGCATAGTGGGACTTATACAAATTGTTCTCTATATACTGGAACATCTAAAGAATTCTCAAAATACACATCATACAAATCTTTCTAACAAATTTCTAACAAACATTTTATTTCAAGCAGTTTTTAGCTCTTGACAATTTTTAACCATATTTATTGTCAGGTGGGAACTCAAACTGTGGATTTTACTGGTACAACACTATGTAACCAAACAATCTGGTCACTTTTCATCATCATTCCCACAGCCTTAAGAAACTGACCAACATTAACAAAATTCATAACAGAATAAATAGTTAGAATCAAACACCATACTTTCTTAAAAACCATTAATCAATTAAGTGCTAAACATTTGAAAGACTTCAATATAGATAGGGGAATACCAAAAAACTGACTCCACCATATAATACACAGATTCTAATCAGCAAGTTCACTCCAACAGTTTTTCCAACAGCTTCACCACTGCTGTCACTTAAAGTAGACAAAGCGATGGGACCATATGGGATACACCCGAGAATATTGAGGGAACTTGGGAACGTTCTAGCAGCTCCACTGATTGACCTTTTCAGTGTCTCGTTGGAGTCGGGAGTGGTGCCAGAGAACTGCAGAGAGGCACATGTGATCCCTTTAAACAAAAGCAAAAGTAAGGATGTGGTTGAAAACTACAGGCTGGTTAGTCTAACCTCAGTAGTGAGTAAATTATTGGAAGTGCTGCTAAAAGAGAAAATAGTGAGGTTTCTGGAGTCCAACGGATTACCGGATCCGAGGCAGCATGGATTCACCAGAGGAAGGTCTTGTCAGACAAATTTGATTGATTTCTTTGACTGGGTGACTAGGGAGTTGGACCAAGGGAGAGCCCTAGATGTGATGTATTAAGATTTCAGTAAAGCCTTTGACACCGTTCTCACAGGCGACTTTAAACAAACTTAGCACCCTAAGAATGGACCCTAAGGTAACTGCTTGGGTTAGAAATTGGTGGAGAGAGAGGCAACAAAGGGTACAGGTAAATGGAGTTCACTCTGAGGAGAAGGAGGTTACCAGTGGTGTGCCCCAGATATCTGTCCTTGGAACGATTCTTTTAACATCTTTTTTAGTGATATTGCAGAAAGGCTGTCGGGTAAGGCTTGCCTCTTTGCGGAAGATACCAAAATTTGCAATAGAGAAGACACCCAGGTAGGTGTAAATAACATGAGGAGGGATCTAGCTAAGCTTGAAGAATGTTCTAGAATTTGGCAGCTGAGATTTCATGTTAAAAAATGTAAGGTCATGCATTTGGGCTGCAGCAATCCCAGGGAGCAATAGAGGATGAAGTAGTTCTGTCCACAAAAGAAGAGCGGAACTTAGGCGTGATTGTGTCTGATGATCTTAAAGTAGCTAAATATTTAGAAAAGGCATCGGCAAAAGCTAGAAGGATGCTTGGGTACATAGGGAGAGGAATGGCCAGCAGAAGAAAGGAGGTGATGGTGTCTCTGTATAAATCTTTGGTGCGATCTCATTTGGAGTATTGTGTGCAATTCTGGAGACCACACCTTCAAAAGGATATAAACAGGTTGGAATCAGTACAGAGGGTGGCTACTAAAATGGTTAGTGGTCTTCGTTATAAAGCATATGAGGACAGACTTAAGGATCTTAATATGTATTCTTTAGAGGAAAGGCAAGATAGAGGTGATATGATCGAGATGTTTAAATACCTCCATGGCATAAATGCATAGGAGGAGTGCCTCTTTCGACTGAAAGCAAGCTCTGTTATGAAGGGACATAGGATGAAGGTGAAAGGGGATAGACTCAGGAGAAATATGTGGAAATATCTTTTACAGAAAGAGTGGTAGATCCGTGGATTAGTCTCCCAGTGGATGTAGTAGAGATGAGGACAGTGTCTGAATTCAAAAAGGCATTGGACAAACACAAAGGATCTCTAAAGGAAAAAAGGGGGCTGTTGTAGTGGTTGATCTAGAAGGGCAAACTAGATAGGCCATGTGGCCTTTTTCTGCCATTATGTTTCTATGTTTCTATCATCAGCATAAAGGTGATAGTAAATAATGAGCCCAATTTTGAAAGGGGCATGTCTGGGCCCTGTGCACGTCCCCAGATAGGACATGCATGCAGAGGCCCAATTCTACAACCTTGTGTAGACATGCACATGGGGTTGTAGAACTGGCGTGTGGCTGTGCCCGGCAAAGCACATCTAACTAGCAGCCTATTGGCCTGTCTTGCATCATGCGCACATGTAGGCTGTGTGCACACTACCCATGTAGCCACAGCCACCCCGTGCGCCTGTAACCCCAAAAACATCCCCAACTCCATGTCATGTAGACCACGTGTGACCGGATCCAGGAAGAAGTTTCCTCCCAAAATAATGCACACATCAACATGGCTACCAGGCAGCCCAACTTCAGCGAGGCAGAGATGAGGCTGCTGGTGACCATGGTCATCAAGCAGGAAGAGACTCTCCTCCCCACTGGGCAGAGGTGCCAGCCCACACAGCAGCTCACAGGAGTTGGGAACATATCAGGGTCACCCTTGCCCAGTAAGTACATCACAACACAGACAGACAAACCTCTAAGCAGAAAGAAATGGATAGGATGGAGCAACACCCAAGTTGGCAGAGAGACAAGCATGGTGGAGCGGAAGGGCAGGGGATGTCAGGATCTGCCCCAGGCAGAAAGCAGGCAGGCTGCACAGTGACAGGACAGCATAGCACAGACAAAGCAGCCCGACAGCAGGGGCCCAGGAAATAAGGGAGAACAGGATGCATGTAGGCCCACGTGAAGGCACAGGGGGACACAGAGGCAGGTGGAAGGGATATGCATAGCAGAGAGCAGTACCAGAATGTCAGCCACATCCCCAGGGCACACAGATGCCCCCCTGAGGAGTCAAAATAAGAAGGGCCTTGTACATACCCTGACACAGGAGGCAAACCCAAACATTGTGGTTCAGGGCCAGAACCAGCAGACTACAGCTGTCTGTACTCCCTAACCCTATAAAAAGAGAGAATATGACAAGTCAGAAGAAAGCCCAGTGTGAATGGTAGAAGTGCAAAATGAAGCAGTCCAGGCTGGAGGAGAACCCCAGGACCCAGAGCACTGTAGTTCAGGGCCAAAACCAACAGGCTACAGCCGTCAACACTCGCAGGCCCTAGGAAAAGAGAGAACATGTCCCTGTGCATGTACATCAAATGCAATGTCCAGCTGCAGCTGCCCCCCCCCCCTCCCTGGCATGGCATGGCATGACAGGGTGATGCACCACTGAGAAAAGATGGGGACATGGCACATGATGGGCATGCTCAGAGCACCAGCAGCATCACCCCAATGGGTAGGCAGGTCTGTGTTCCACACGGGTGAATGATGAGGTATGTCTCTACCCCACAGATGTTTCCAGATCCTGTGTGACATGGAGGCCTACCATGTCATGTCCATGGCTGATAAAGCGTATCTGTCAGCAGCTGCAGGAGGATCAGGGTGAGTAGCCATGCAGATATCCTGTCTGAGCAGCCGGCCGACAGGCCCCCCAACACTAAGATGGGCCAACACATGTAAGAGCAGACACATCTGTGACATGGACACCACAGAAACAGCATGCCCCCACCCCAGGGTCCCACAATGCATAGTCCCAGCCCATATTGCCCTACCCCCTGCAGAGATGGGATGTACTGGAACACCCTGTGTTTGTGGCTAGCCCCCCAGCAGCCACAGTTGTGAGTGCTAACCATGACCTCTGTCCTCCCCAATGACAGCACAGCAGGAGGAGGACTCCCCACCCCTGTCTTCAGCTGGCTCCATTCCTGACACCGTGTAGGATGCTGGCACAAATACACCCCCAGCTCCAATGGCAGCAGCAGCAGCACGAACAGCAGTGGGGGCAGCAGAAGTGCACTGCAAAGCCCCATCCTCCTGTCTAGCCCAACACCATCTGCAGATGAAGAGGACAACAAGGAGGGGCTGGCAGGGGAGGCAGAATGTTCCCCCTCCACCTCCCCTGAAGGGGGCAGAGCTGATGGAAGTGGGCAGGGAGGTATATGTCCCACAGCACATCTGGGGGATAGTGTGCAGCAGGGAAGTGGTCAGGTCCCACATGTGTCATGCAGAGAAGCCCCGGAGACAGGGAGTTACCTCTGGACAATCATCCTCCAGCCTCTGGTGGAGGGGACATATGGCATGGTAGGGTGGGTGGTTGTGGAGGCCCCATGGAGTGTGTTGGTTGAGGCTGTAGCAATACAGAATGAGGGACCAGACAGGGGTGATGATGGTGTGGCAGTTGAGTGTATGCGGGAGGGTGGTGGTGGTGAGGGTGAGATATCTGTGTGTATGCACGGGAAGTTTGTGGGGGAGTGTGAGTGGCAGGAGGGGGGAGTGAAGGAGAGGGCTCAGTGTGTATTCATGGGGAGTGTGTGGGGGTGTGTGAGTGGCAGGAGGGGGGCAAGGATGTGTGGATGGAGAGGAGGCAGGGTGTGGGTGTGGGCAAGGGTGAGTGGACAGAGTGGATGGGGGATCTGAGTGGGCTAATGGGGAGGATTGTGACAGTGTGGCTGGAGGGGGATGCGAATGGTGAGGAGGCAATGGGGACCCAGGTTATGGAAGCTGGGGTTGCCAGAAGGCAGTGGCAGTGCCAGGTCATGTCAGTGATGAGGGTGGTGATGCTGTGGAGGTCCCATTGTCCATGTCCATGTGGGAGCAGTGTACCCATGTTGGTGGGCCACATAGCCCACCCCTATCTGATGTGAGACCTGATGAGGGGGACAGGAGGCAGTTGGAGGACATGCCAGCCCTAACCCACCTGGAGCGTGTACTGGCATGCAACCTTGCATGGCTGTGCAAGCCCCTTTCACACCCCTTTTGCCATGTGGAGGGTCTCAGGGGTGAGGTGCGGGGCCTGAGGGATGAGCTCAGGGGCCTGTGCCTGCTGCTGGAGACCCATCTGCAGTCCCAGACAACACTCCCCAGTTGCACAGCAGGCAGCCTTGCATGGCACTGAGGGGGCCACGGCATCTGGGAGGCACCCAGTGACAGCAGTAGCACTAAACATCATGATCCACACCAATGGCTGTAGGTGCAGTGACAGCCACCAGGGTGGACTGGCCACCACTGTTAATGGCCCTGTAGGTGTGAAAAAGGTGGGGGTTGGGTGCCAGGGGGCACACCTGTTGACCACTGTATGTGGGCACTGTTCGCCCATATTCTGTGTCTGTCCCATACATGCTGGCTGGGAAAATAAAGTGTTAGGCAGTTCAAAATGTGTGCCTTGTGTGCCTATGTGTCTGTTGCCCAAAGCAACCCTGGCCACCAATGGCCCCGGGACATATGTGTCATGCCACAGGGGGGATGCGGTGCTGCATGCCACACATAAATGGTAGCCAAAGCATGTCCAAGGCATATAGCTAGGTAGATTGACCAACACAGTCATGTGTGCCTGGACAAGGCTAGCACATGCCACCACACCCCGTCTGGACAGTGTGCCCATGTGTGCATCTGCTCCAGTGTCAGGATCATCCCCATCACCCATGGCTGGCTCTGGCAGGGCAAAGTTATGGAGCATGAAGCATGCCATAGTGATCTGGCATACTGTGCGAGGCATTTAGAACAGCTAAGTTCCCCTCTGGATTGGTCTAGGCAGCAGAATCGGCACTTCAGCTGGCCAAAGGTCTGTTCTATGATACCCCGAGTGGTCCGGTGCACACAGTTATACTGGTGCTGTGCTGGGCTGCTGGGGTGGAGTGTGGGGGTCATCAGCCAGTCAGTAAGAGGGTAGCCCCGGTCACCTGCAGAGGGAGACAGAACAGCAAACCGTTAATCAGCTGGTATGCCGATGAGGGGGGGCCATGTGTGCCAGACACATAGTGGGCTGTTTCAGCTGACAGTGCATATCCAAGGATATGGACACTGTCTGGAGGGTCCCAGAGGTGACAACAGGCCATTGTGTGTCTACAGCCCACCACATGTGCATGTACACCCCCAAAGGTGGCGAGGTCCTGCTGGTGGGTGTGCCTGGGCACTATGTTTATATCTGGTGCCCCTGCCCTGTGCCAGGCCCATAGCAGGCACACCCCTGGGCAGCGGTAGATGGGGCTGCATGACACACCACCACATGCAGACCTGTTGCTGCCACCCTGGTCACCTGCCTCCATCCCCTGCTGCATGCATGGGGCCACTGTGCCTGCTGTGGGGGACCAGGGTAGGACATGTGTGGAGGGCATGTATGGGGAGGCTGGAACCAACCCCCAGATGGACAGGGACAGGGCATACCATGTCCAAGTATGTGCAGGGGTTCCCAGGGGGGTGCCCTGTTCATACTCCACCATGATGGTGGGGGGCAGGCTGCTACCCTTACATGCCCAGTGGCCCCCCCATGGTCAGGGGGTTAACACACAATGCCCCAGGGTCATAGGAGGAGGGCCAACATCACCTGCCCAGTGGACACACCACCATGAGGTGCACCCTGCCTCCCAGTCTCAGGGTATCTGTGCATATGCCCATCTAACAGCCATCTATCACTGATGTGGTGCCCCTTGAAGCGTGCATCCATCCCTGACCGGCTCAAGATGTAGGTGTAATTGCAGAAACCTGGGTACTTGGTACATACATCTGTGAGAGAGTCAGTTGGACCATTAGATGATAGAGGGGTAAAAGGGGCACCAAGAGGGAACAAGGTCATAGTGGAGAGACTGAATGAATTCTTTGCTTCGGGCTTTACTGAGGAAGAAATAGGAATGTTACCCATGACTAAAATGGTATTTAAAGGAGATGCTGTGAAAGAATTGAAAGAAATATCGATACACCGGGAAGATATATTACAACTATTTGATAAACTAAAGAGTAGCAAATCATCTGTTCCAGAGGGTATACATCCAAGGGTGTTGAAAGAACTGAAATATGAGATTGCAGACCTACTATTGGTAATCTGTGAACTATCATAAAAATCATCTGTAATACCCGAAGACTGGAGGATGGCCAATGTAATGCCAATTTTTAAAAAAGGTTCCAGGGGTGATCCAGGAAATTACAGACCAGTGAGCCTGATGGCAGTACCGGTAAAAATGAGCAAAATTATTGAACATGTAGATAGTCATGGCTTAATGGGAGACAGACAAAATGGCTTTAGCCAAGGAAGGTCTTTTCTTACTAATCTGTTGTTTTTTTTGAAGGTGTGAATAAACAGGTAGACAAAGGTGAATCGGTTGATATAATGTATCTGGACTTTCAGAAAGCTTTTGACAAGGTCCCTCATCAGAGACTTTTGAAAAAATTAAAAGGTCATGGGATAGGAGGCAGTGGACCAAGAACTGGTTAAAAGATAGAAAGCAGAGGGCAGGGCTAGGTGGCCAATTTTCCCAATGGAGAAAGGTGAACAGTGGAGTACCCCAGGGATCTGTGCTGGGTCCACTCCTTTTTAACATATTCATAAATGACCTGGAAATGGGAATAATGAGTGAGGTTATCAAATTTGCAGATGACACAAAACTATTTAAAGTTGATAAAACCCATGAGGATTGTGGAAAATTGCAAGAGGATCTTGATAAATTGGAAGACTGGGCATCCAAATGGCAGATGAAATTTAATGTGGACAAGTACAAAGCTATGCACCTAGGAAAGAAAAACCCAAAGTATGTGCTTGCCCCAATACAAGCACTGTGGAACCTGTGTCTTTTGGGAAAACTGCTAGGCACCTGTGACCTAGATTGGCCACTGTTGGAAACAGGATACTGGGCTTGATGGACCTTGGTCTGACCCATTATGGCATATCTTATGTTCTTATGTTCTTGTCTGTAATCTCACCATTCGCATTGCACACCACCTGCATGTTGACAACGTTGAAGGTCGTTTGGTTCTGGTACACAGCCTCAATCTGTGGCGGTGGTTGGAGGGTGATGTGTGTGCCATCCATCACATCTAGGAGTGATGGGAACCCTTCTGCAGTGTAGAATTCCTGCATGGTCCGGTGCTAGTTCTACTGCGTTGATGGGAAGCAGATGTTCTGCACCATGGACCAAAGGTAGGCACCCAGGAACTGCATGAGGCAAGGTGAAACCACAGGCTGTCTGAGACCCCCAACAGCCGAGAGCACCATATGGAATGAGTCCATCGCCAGGAAGGCCAGCACTGCCATCACCTTTAAGTGCACTGGAATTGGATCACCCCTCTGCATGGGGCTTTCAAGCCATGGCTCAAGCTGCTGGCAGAGGACATATATGGCAGACCTGTCGAACTGGTACTTTGCCACACATACTGCATCACTCATGTCCATATACTGGACCCTGTGCCATGGAACACAGGCATGGGAGCACCTGCGATCTATGTCCTGCCCACCATGGGTATGACTGTGCAGGAGGGCCAGAGCATACCAGCCCTGGATGTCCTGTATGTTTCCTCATCCAGCCAGCTAGCTGCAAAATAATTAACACCCATTGTACACATAATGGAGTGTTACATAGAGGTGCAGGTGGCACCACTGTGTCAGTTCTGCCGACAAAACAGTTTGGGCCTAGGTGTGCGCAGACATATACATGGCACATGAGCAGAGGCGTATGTTCACAGACATGCGCATGTATGGTGATGCGTAGACAAGCATGCACATGCATGCTCCATAACGTTTGCATGTGCCCAGACCTCACCATGTCCTGTATCACCAACATGCCGTGCCTGCTTCCTCTCTGCAGCTGCTGGCTGTGCATTCACATTCACTTCCATTGACCCTCTGCATCCCATGCACAAGCCATCTCCTCCACTCTTGTGGCTGTGATACTGTTGGGGGTGTGTGGGCGTAGATATGTGTGCACAAGGGCATGGGCATGTTGGCGCTAGGATGTATGCATTGCTACATCCCAGGGTGCACATCCATATGGGCCCATCAAAGGCCCCCATGTGCTGCCTTCGTGACACAGACAGTCCATGTCATAGCACCTAAGGTTGCTACCAGGAAGGCAAGGTTCTCTGAGGGAGAGGTGACCCTCATGCTGGAGGAGATCCTCCGGCGGCTGCCACAATTAGTGGGGGATGCATCCACACGTGTGGGTGCCTATGAGAAGCAGCAGCTGTGGCTTAATGTGTGCCACTGTATCAATGCCATATATCACCGGAACCGGGACCTCAAGGATATGAAGCACAGGTGGCATCAGGCACACCGCAACACTGCTCAAAATGTACAGCAAGGGTCTGCAGGTGTGCAAAGGGAGCAGCTAACTAACCTGGAACAGCACATCCTTGCTATAATTGACCCTTACACCTCAGGGGATAGGCTCTCTCAATACATCTGAGGCATCCCAGGACCAAGGTACATGTGTGATGTGTGTGTCCCTGCCCCTTACCCCATGTATTCTCCATCTGCTGTATGCATGCACACACTTGCATGCAGCCACCACCACTGGCTGCCATGGTATCCCATCCATGCTGCCACTGCCAGGTGCACTCACATGTGGTCGCTCCACTGTTGGGCTGTGTGTTGGAGGCATTGGAAGCATGGCCACCAGCTGGTAGTAGCATGGCTGAGTGCACTGGCCACCAGTGTGTCTGTCTGTGCATGGGCCTCTGTGCCAATCTAGCTCCACACAGGAGGACAGGGTGTGTCACACACCATGGTGGTGGCCCCTCTCTGCCTGTGTGGCCTCATGCCCGACCTACATGGCTGCGACACTGCCACCCTGTCGGAGTTGGCATTGCCAGGTGCAGGTATGACCCACAATGTTGTCTGTGTCTTCACAAGTGACTCTGGAGGATGCCACAGGGAAAGGGGGGGAGGCCCCAAATGATGCCCCACTGCCATGCACTACTTTTGTCCCTGGGCCAGATGATCTGGGGCTCCATGTCTCCTCTCCATCGCCTCCACGATAGCACACTATTGACGACAGTGATGACTAGGAGGGGTGCACCCACAGGGGTGCACAGTGACACCTATGCTGCTGTGCTGAGCAACTGTTTGCACACAGCACTGCCCAGTAGGCATGGTCCGAGCAACCCTAGACTTATTGGTCTTTTTTACAGAGGATGTAGCTATTTCTAAATACAATGTTAATCCCTCCAATATGCTCTAGGCAATTTACTATGTAGATGTACAATATTGAAATTCTCCTTTTCGCACGCGTCTCATTCAAATTTTATGAACTGGGTCCCAGACTTCATCAGTACATATCTGGGGATTAACTCCCCGTTGTACTATTCTTGCATCAACGACTCCAGCTCATGTAAGTTATCACATTCAAGTATTCAAAAAATGTTTTCAACTGTATCGTTTTTTTCCGACCAAAACGTGAATACAATAAAGAAGGATAACTTATCTGATTATCATGTTTATCACAGTGTTTAACTTGGTTTGCCCCGATGCCACCATTCGGCACCGCATTTGCGTTTCACGTGTGTTTCATCAGGGGTTCAATGAAATACTTATAAACATGCGGAGACAACTCCTGCTTGCGTTTACCGGCATGTGTAAGATCGAGCCCAGCAGCTTCGCGGCGTTTTTTGAAGCTGCTGGGCTCGATCTTACACACACCGGTAAACGCATGCAGGAGTTGTCTCCGCATGTTTATAAGTATTTCATTGAACTCCTGATGAAACACACGTGAAACGCAAATGCGGTGCCGAATGGTGGCATCGGGGCAAACCAAGTTAAACACTGTGATAAACATGATAATCAGATAAGTTATCCTTCTTTATTGTATTCACGTTTTGGTCGAAAAAAAACGATACAGTTGAAAACATATGACACCTTGCATCTGTAAATCTTCAATTACCGGTCGAATTCCATCTATAGCAGCTGCTGATAGTGGATACTGTTTGAGTCTAGGAAGTTGTACACCAGGTTTTACGGTAATCTTCACAGGAGGAATTGAGAGACATCCGACATTTGATCCAGGGACTGCCCACAGAGTAGATGGAAGTTTTTCGAGATCAGGGTGAATAGCTGTGACATCTGCAGGGGGCTGTACTTCAGAAAGAGAATACAACTGAAAATGTAACTTTCCACTCATCCAGGATAAAGTTGCATGATGTGAAGCCAGGAAATCACGACCCAAATAATTCACTGGTAATGTGTCTCCTACCAGAAAGTTAGTAGGGTATACAGTCTCTCCAATCTGCAAAGGCAAAGCTTCAAGTTTACGGTGAGGAATTATCTTACCTTCAATCCCTTCACAATGCACTGTTGGAGCATGTGCTAGAAGAGTTTTATAAACCGCAGGCAGATCCTGTAGACGTAGTGCAGATGTCGTAGCTCCCGAATCAATGATGAATTTCACAGTAGAGCCTCCCAGTTTAGCTTCTAACTCACCCTGAGAAGTTACATTCAGATTCAATAATAGTCATGAATCCCAAGAATCACAGTCTTCTGGGTTAGAAAAACATTGATATACAGGAGTGAACTCAGCAGGTGGGGGAGGAAGGCACGCAGCTCTCTGGCCATCTAAATTCTGATTCTGTGGACAGTCTCGCTGTAAATGGTCACACTCACCACATGTATAACAAGCTCGCATTCCTCTGGCTTGTCCACGCCCTCGCTGAGAATTACCTTGCTGAGAATTGCCTCGATGAGAATTCCCATAGTTTCCTCTGAACCTGCCTCTCCCCCGCCCCCTTCCCAGGGCTGGATGCATAGAAGCAATTTGTAAATTAAGCAGTTTAGTCTTCTTTACATCTAATCTGGCTTGTTGTTCCTGCAATTCTTTGAGATATTTCAATTCACTGTTCCGTGCACCCTCCAAAATTGCATCAGCTGATCTAGCAGGCCAATCTATTATTGAAGTTTCCAAAATTTCTTTTATTCTTGGAATCAAACCATTTACAAAAATATTAGTAAATCCTGAAGGTGTATCCTCTGTCTCGCCAGAATAATCTTTAAACGCTAGCATACACCTAGTGTGGAAAGCTGTAACTTTCTCACCCCTTTCCTGTGTTAAAGAAGTAAGCTTTGACCAATCTCTCACAGACTTATATGCTACTTTAAGAGATTCTAACAATTTCTCTCTACACAGAACAAAACTATCTCTTTGTGTCTGTTCTTGAAGATCTGTTACAGGGTCTGTCTGTGGCCATACCCAATTATCATCTCTAACTGGATGAGTTACCTTATGAAAATCAGCTGGATTAATAAAAACAGCTCTAAGCAGATTATCTAGATCTGCCCAAGTAGGATTATAACTGTTAATTATTTGAGACCATAAGGACACAAATCTATCTGAATTTTCCCTGTAATCAGGAAAGGTTTTAGCCAAATCAAATACTTCTTTAGGACTCCAATTTGCAGGTACAGTCATTGCACCTGTAGGTCCTGTTGGATATACACGAAAAGGATATGCAGGTACTGTATCTTCTTCTACAGATTTTGCATTTACAGAACATGAATCATTATGTTGGTGTAAAACAGTCTGAAGAAAACTTATATCACCATATAATTGATCACATTTTTCTTTATAGGTAAAAAAATGCTTATCCAGATCTTTTTCAATAGCATCAATAAGTTTACTAGAAATTCCCAATTCCTTTGTAGCAAAAATATTATTCCTTACTATTCCTTTTAAGGATTCTATCATATGTACAATACTTTCTATTTCACGGCTAAGAAGTGCATCCACTTCTCTAAGCTGAGAAATATTACAATTACTGTAATCTGCAATCTTTGCATCTCCCAATATCTTCTGTTTATTCCTTATCTCTTCTCTTAGTTCAGCTGCACGAGTGATCCTCCCCCTTCCAGAAGCTACATGACTCACAGAAGAAACAGGTGGAGACGTTGGGGATGCACTTGGGACTATTCCAGCTCCAATTACCAATGCAGTCACATCTGCATCATATTCTGGAGAAAGAACGGCTGGGAACTTCCCTGCCCATTCATTATCATTCTCTTGTACTTCACTCGCTTTACCAGCATTGTTTAACACAAACAAACCATTTTTCATATCATGTGCCATTCGTTGCCACCAATTAAACACTAGCCCTTCACGGGCATCACATAATTTATGTTTAGCCTGCAAAGCACATTTCAGATAACGAAGTTTATCTATAGAAAAAGTTCCCTCCAAAGGAAACTGTAAAAGCACATTATCATTAGTCACTAGATCCCCATACTTCTCACACATACAATAAGAAGGGCTACCTTTCTGAATAGCTAAAACCTTAGCTTTGTCATGCCATTCATGCAACTGAGATAACTCTCGTTTACCTAACAGATTATCCATTCCTGTCACCATACAATACTCAC
Organism: Ichthyophis bannanicus; assembly: GCA_033557465.1. NCBI lineage: Eukaryota > Metazoa > Chordata > Amphibia > Gymnophiona > Ichthyophiidae > Ichthyophis > Ichthyophis bannanicus. The sequence continues at coordinate 467,963,889 of CM066031.1, read as the reverse complement.
AAACACCTTCCGCCCTTGCCAGGAATGGAGAAATCTGTAGACCGGCACGGCACCAACTGTGGGCTTCTGTTTGCCCCCCCCCCCCCCTCACCAGCAACCTGCAGGGCTCTTGGAGTCACAGAAATCCGCACTCAAAGCAATGAGAAGGGAATCTAAGAGACAGCAATAAAATACCACACACTTCTATATAGATACACCAAAGCTTTGCGGAAAGAAACAAATAGAAACAAGCTCTCTTTGTTTACTCTAACTATTAGCTATGGTTTACTTTATTTATAAGGCTCTTTTGGAGGATACAGCATAATTTCACTTTATTATTCTACATCAGGTATTTCATATTCATCACATCATAGGTCAATTTCTAATCAGCATAGGTCAGTATGAGGAGACATACATGTATTCCAAGACATAACTGTTTACTGCTGACTACTTGATATCTAATAACCCTGAGACTGAAAGGCTAGAGGACAACCTGCCCCTTTTCTTATTTACAGGACTTGTACTTCTTCACCTACTTAGTAAGCAAATATATGAAGTTTATTTCTAAGCAAAGTTCTGAACAAAATTAACTCTTTCTCAGGTTTTCTTAGACAGTCTGGTTGTGTACACCACCCTGTAGAGATCAGCTTACATTCAACTACAAAGACCAGGGTGCACCTGGCCTCCAAAAGTCTCTTATCCCCACAAATAATAAATATGCTCAACCTGCCCTTACTGCCACTGGCCATCAGGGGGGGTTGATGACAGTGGTCCATCCCTACACCATCCCATACACACTCCAGTGTGCCTCCCTTGGAATCTGGGCAGGGGCATGGTGGGGCAGCTCCCACAGCTGCAGCATCCTCAACAGCATGTGCACCTGTGCCTCCATAGCCAGGCACCAGTAGTGTCACAATGCGAGCCTCAGAACATACCCGCACGACTGTTGATCGGCCTGCCACACAGGCATCCCCTCTCCATGGGCCAGCTCCAAGGTGCACTGCTGCCTCGATGGTGTTCCCCCATTCCATGAGGGTATCGTGGCGTCAGGCAGCATGAGCTGTGACACCCTGGGGTCCAAGGACATGCCACTATGAACACTTGTGACTGTGGTGACCGAGGCACAGGTGCATGTGCCCTCAGGAAGGGGAGGGGCAAGGGTCTGGCATGGGGAAGGGGATGCAAGAAGGTTGTCTAGCACCAGGGTTGGGGTGCGGAATGCACTGTCTCTGTATGCTCTTATTACTTCTCCTTATAACACATTGCTGAAAGTATACCTCTCTAAATATGCATACATATGTCCAAGCCCAGAATCAGCACCAGCCATTCCCTGTCCCTGTCCCTGTCCCTCCCAGCATCAGCTTCCCTCCAATCTCTGCCCCTCCCCAGCTTCAGTTCCTCTTCAGTCCCAGCCCCCATCCTAGCATCAACCCCCTTCCAGTCTTTCCATGCCTTCCCCCCCAAGCAGCAGTCCTTCCATGCCTCCCCCCCCCCCAAGCAGCAGTCCATCTGTGCCTTCCTCCCCCCCCCCCCAAGCAGCAGTCCTTCTGTGCCTTCCCCTCTCAGTTACTCACCCCTTATCATGCTACCTCCCAGTGGACTGGACCTCTCTATGGCTTAATTTCTGGTCCCTTTGTGAATGCTCCCCTAGATTTTTGCATTCTGTGTGGCTGCACCGCACACACTGGGCTAGGTACAGTCCTGTTTGGACGGAAAAGAAAAGGCCATATCTTGCTTGAAGCATCTGGAGCTGTGAACGGTAAGAGAGCAGTCGTTCCCTCTGATCAACTGTAACTTTATGAAAATCAGGAAAAAATTGAAGTTTGTGTCCCTCAAACATTACTAGAGAATGTAACTTAGCTACTCGTAATGTCTGGAGCACCTTAGGCTATTGAAGGAGCTTGAAAATAATGGGCTTTGGGTACTTCGCCTGTTGCATGTGATGCAAAGGGACCTGGTGCACATGCTCAATCTCCAAAGACCACAGCAGCTCCAAATGCAGGAGTTTAGGTAGAAGGGCTTCTAAAAATTCAATCATATCATTACCTTCAGCTCCCTCGGGAAACCCCAGGATACAGAGATTATTTCATCGAGTACGGTTGTTGAGCTCTTCCAATTGCCACTCCAGCACAGTAAAGCGCTTTGCATGCTCAGTAACCTGCTTCAATTTTTCCTAGTGGGTGGCAATGGTGACATCTACCTTGTCCAGGCATAGGGATAGGGAGGAAAGCTGGATGGTAACGTCTGCCAGCTCTGATCAAACAGAGTCAAAGGATTCCCCATTTGTGCTGACCAGCTCCCAAATTAAACAAATTTTGACCAGTATCTCCTTGAGGCCGTCATCTTGATCTTTAGTGGTGGCCATGTTCTGAGGAGACAGAGGATCGGGCTTTGAGCGCTTTACACTCTGGCTTTGCCCAGATGAGTAATCCAATTTCCCCGATTTAGCTGTGGCCATAATGGAAGTGAGTACTGCAAGGGAGCAGCGTTAAAAGTGGGGTTCAAAGGAGGGATGGAGCAAAATTCTCTAAAAGCCTTGGGAGCTCTTCTCTCAGGCGGCCATCTCGGTCCGTGGTCAGCTCTGCCCCCTGTATGGGCATGATTTTATAATATGTGTTAGATGTAAAAGAGGGTGTTCACTTTTAGTTATTTAACTTTTTTTTATACTGCTATATCTACAAGCCACAGCGCTGTACAAGTAACATGAGTTGAGAAATTTTACATGTAACTAAACAACGGATAAGCAATAATATAAATTATAACAAAAGATAAACAGTAGCTAATAATATTATGACGTTAAGTATAACTTTTAGCAAAACAACAGCTACAGGTTAGGGGGAATGACCAGAGGATAAGTTTGTGGAGTGTCGGGTTAACCTTTAGTTTGCATAAGGTTATCCAGGCAATGACAGAAGACAAGGGGCTGTGCAGTATGGCTGTAGTGCGAATGAGGTGTACAGCTAGGTGTCGGAGCCAAAATGTTCAATGAAAAGGTGAGTTTTCAGCCTACACCAGAATTCATTTATGGTTGTTGATGATCGTATGTCCAGTGGGAGGGAGTTCCATGTAGAGGGTGCGTATAGGCAAAAGGCTCTATTCGAAGTGGTATGACTGCTTCAAGATGCCAAGGATGGTACAATTAATATGTTTTGGTTGGTTTTCCTCCTTGTCCTGTTGTCATCCTGGTTTGATGACAATAGTGCATAGAAATGTTATAAAATTCATAGTATTCTGCATATTTTGGCATCCTGCCCATTCTACGTCCATGGCACACTCATTTTGAAGGTGCCTACATTTCAGCAGCACTGTCTCTGTATGCTCTTATTCCTCCCCTTATAACATACTGCTGAAAGTATACCTCTCTAAATATGCATACATATGCCCTTTTTAAATGTATTCTTTGTGTAAATATTTTTAATAAAATTATACCCATATGTCTTACTCCCCTTGGTCACTCTAGATAACTTTGCATTACATTTCATTATAGTTTATAGTTTATTTGGCATTTGATATACTGCCAAATATGCAGTTTCAATTTATAGGCTGCCTGCCTCTATAATGGATCCAGGGCTACTAACAGCATAGTAATAACAACATAATGAAAGAATGCATAAAAATACAATAAACAATTCAAACCACATCAAAATGACAGAAACATGCAAAGGTCCATTTTGAAAAAGCCACTGAGTGGGAACTTACACAGGTAACTTTATGCAGATATAGTGGAACTTACCTGGCTAAATGTGCTGTGGAATATATCAATATACTATGCGGATAAATGTAAAACAGCAATTTATCTGATCACGGTTATCTAGTTAATTTTGTCCTGTCAGTGTTGATTCTTCATAACTGAGTAAATGTATGGACAACATTTTGCCCACAGAACATGGCCAGTGAGCAAGTAGAAATTTTAAACTGCTGTGGTTTGTCAGATTAACTCAAAAAGTTGGTCGGACAAACCCTTCAAATACAGACCTCACAGAGATTTATAGGTCAGAAATGTATTCAAGAACACATGGTTTTCTTGAGCAAGCACAGACATTCCAGTTTTTGGAAGTAATTCCTGTCAATTTGCAGCATTATCTTGTATTTTCTTTTGGTGTATGCCTTTTGGATTAGGATCTCAGTTTTCTTTTTCATACACTCACAGCTCTGAGGACAAATGCCTGTGGGAGGTTGAAATGTAATCAGCTAACTACTTTAGGACACATTAAACTTTGGCTTCCCATTACATTTTTTTAACCCAACCAACAGAAGACTGCTGGGCATGAGATTTCAGTCCTCCAGCTGGGGCTTGCCTACCATAACCTTTCCTACTGGCTCAGAAGGGGAACAAGATCCCCACTGCTTTGCTACTATTCATCTTTAATGGATAATAAGAACTGCTTCCAGATTATGAAAAACAGGTGACTCTAAAGCAGTAGCTTTGATTTGCTACAGCTTTTATTTCAGTATTCAGTCGCATTTTAGACTGTCTTGATGGAGACATTTCAGAAGCTATGTGTTATTATTAATAAAGAAGAAGACAGAATGCTGTATGTGTCAGAGTGTTTTAGTTTCTAAAATTTCTCAGAACATAGATAAGAACATAACATCATAAGTAATACCATATTGGATCAGACCAAGGGTCTATCAAGCTCTATATCCTGTTTCTAACCGTGGCTATTCCAGGTCACAAGTACCTGTCAGGATTCCAAAAGGTAGACAACATATTCATTGCTGCTTATCCCAGGGGTAAGCACTGGATTTCCCAAGTCTATCTTAATAATGGTTTATAGACTTTTCCTCCAGGAACTTGTCTAAACCTTTCTTAAACCCAACTACACTAATAGCTTTTACTACAACAACAAATTCCAGAGTTTGATTATGCGATGAGTGAAAAAATATTTTCTCTAATTAATCCTAAATATGCTACATTGTAGCTTCATTGCATGCCCCTAGTCTACTTTTTGAATGAATAAACAACCGATCTACATTTACATTTACCCATTCCAGTCCACTCATAATCAAAAAGACCTCTATCATATCTCTTCTCAGCAGTCTCTTTTCCAAGCTGAAGATCCCTAACCTTTTAAGCCTTTCCTCTTAGGGATATCCTTTATCATTTTGGTCACTCTTCTCTGTGCCTTTTGTAAATCTGCTATATCCTTTTTAAAATATGCTGACTAGAACTGCACACAATATTCAAGGTGCAGTCACACTATGGAGAGATAGAGCTGAATTATAATATCCTTGGTTTTGGTTCTCCATTCCTTTCCTTATGATTCCTAGCATTCTATTTGCTTTCTTGGCCACAGCTGCACACTGAGCAGAGGGTTTCAATACATTATCCACAATGGCACCTACATCCTTTTCCTGGATGGTGATTCCTAATGTGGAATATTATATTGTGTAACTGTAGTTTGGATTGTTCTTCCCTAAGTGCATAACTTTGTACTTCTCCCCATTAATTTCATCTGCCATTTGGATGCCTAGTCTCCCAATTTCTCAAGGTTACCTTGCAATTTTTCACCTTCCTTTTGTGATTTAACAACTTTGAATGGTTTGGTGTCATCTGCAAATTTGATCACCTCACTCATTGTTCCCTTTTCCAGATCATGTACGAATATGTTAAAAAGTAGCAGGCACAGCACAGTTCCCTGGGGTACTTTACTATTCACCTTTCTCCATTGAAAAAAATGGCCATAAGAACATAAGATATGCCATACTGGGTCAGACCAAGTTCCATCAAGCCCAGTATCCTGTTTCCAAAAGTGGTCAATCTAGGTCATACGTACCTAGCAGTATCCCCAAAAGACACAGGCACCACAATGCTTGTATTGGGTCAAGCATCGATATCCTGGGTCCCTTTTTAATAATGGTTTATGGACCTTTCCTCCAGGAACTTGTCCAAACCTTTTTTAAACCCAGCTACACTAACAGCTCTTACTACATCCTCCGGTAACAAATTCCAGAGTTTGATTACACGTTGAGTGAAAAAATATTTTCTTTTATTAGTCAGAATTGCACACAATATTCAAGGTGCGGTCGTACCATGGAACGATACAGAGGCATTATAATATCCTTTGTTTTATTTTCCATTCCTTTCCTTATGATACCTAGCATTCTATTTGCTTTCTTGGCCGCCGCTGCACACTGGGCGAAGGGTTTTAACATGTTATCCACGATGACTCCTAAATCTTTTTCCTGGGTGGTGGTTCCCAATGTGGAACCTTGCACCGTGTAACCATAGTGTGGGTTGTTCTTTCTTAGGTGCATAACTTTGCACTTGTCAACATTAAATTTCATCTGCCATTTGGATGCCCAGTCTTCCAATTTATCAAGATCCTCTTGCAATTTTCCACAATCCTCCTGGGTTTTAACAACTTTAAATAGTTTTGTGTCATCTGCAAATTTGATAACCTCACTCGTTATTCCACTTTCCAGGTCATTTATGAATATGTCAAAAAGCAGCGGACCCAGCACAGATCCCTGGGGTACACCACTATTCACCTTTCTTCATTGGGAAAATTGGCCATTTAGCCCTACCCTCTGCTTTCTATCTTTTAACCAGTTCCTGATCCACAATAGTACACTGCCTCCTATCCCATGACTCTTTAGTTTTGCCAAAAGTCTCTCATGAGGGACCTTGTCAAAGGCTTTCTGAAAGTCCAGATACACAATATCAACCAACTCACCTTTGTCCACCTGTTTATTCACTCCTTCAAAAAAACATAACAGATTAGTCAGACAAGATCTTCCTTGTCTAAAGCCATGTTGGCTGTCTCCCATTAGGTCGTGACTATCTACATGCTGAGTAATTTTATTCTTTATGATGGTTTCTACCATTTTTCCCGGTACTGATGTCAGGCTCACCGGTCTGTAGTTTCCCGGATCACCCCTCGAACCCTTTTTAAAAATTGGTGTTACATTGGCGATCCTCCAATCCTCAGGTATTAGAGATGATTTTAATGATAGTTCACAGATTACTGATAGCAGGTCTGCAATCTCAAATTTCAGTTCTTTCAACACCCTTGGATGTATACCATCCGGCCCAGGTGATTTGCTACTCTTCAGTTTATCTAATAGTTGTAAGACATCTTCCCGATGTATCGATATTTCCTTCAATTCTTCCACACCTTTAAATACCACTTCAGTCATGGGTAACATCCCTACATCTTCCTCAGTAAAGACCGAAGCAAAGAATTCATTCAGTCTCTCCGCTATCGCCTTGTCGCCTCTTAGGGGCATGTTTACTAAACACCGTTGCTGTGCGGGTTCCCGTTAGTGTGCTGGTGCCATATAAGGAGTGGGCGGTCCAGGCAGAAAAAATAAAACGGGAGAAAGCGAACGCACATGTGGGAAGGCTAAGTGGGGCGCTGCTGCATAACCAAACAACAGAGCCGTAGTACAACGGTGAAGACACTGACCCATAGTGCAGGGGCCATGGGTTCAAGCCCCCATTGTGCTCAATGAAAAAGGCCAGCTGAGGCATCAAATGTAGTTGGAAAAAGTGGTATAGGAGGCATATTAATTTTGGGCGGCAAAAGGCGGCGCACTGTTTATTTGTAACGGCATGAGGCGGCGCACTGTTTATTTTTAACGGCATGAGGCAGCGCACCATTCATTGGGGGCGGCAGAAGGCGGCGCGCTGTTAATTTTGTGCGCCACAAGACGGCGCGCTGATGGTTACAAGGCTGCGCGCTGATGCTCAAACACAGGAACAGAGCCACAGCACAATGGTTACGACACTGACCAATGGTGCAAAGGTCAGGGGTTCAACCCCTCACAGTGCCCAGTGAGCAAGGTTGGCTGGGGCAGTAAGTATGATGGTGAGGTGTGCTGTAGGAGGCCTTACAGTTTTATTTTATTACCCACTACCAGTAAACACGCTCTAACAGCGTGTTAATATATGGAGGCCCGTAAGGCACATGTTACAGTGCACAGTCCGCAAAGGCACCCTAGCAAGTCCCCTATAGGGCACCATGTATGCTGCGCCACAGGATAATGTATAGTGCACGTAATATGGATGGCAACCATAAGGTGGCCTATTGGGCGCCCTATAAAGCACCCTCAGAGGCACCCTTATGGGTACAGTATGCCAAGGGTGTGTTTGATGCCATAAACATATGTCCAGTAAAAAATGACAATGCTCTGGACAACCCTATCACAGAACCCCTCTGTGGACTTGAACCCATGACCTCCTGCTATAAAGGCAGTGACGGAACCATTGGGCTACAGCACTATAGCTCTGAGTAAGCACCTGTCTGGCTGCAGAGAGCCTGCACGTCACCCCACAGACAGTCTGCTGCTGTAGACAGGACGGGTTAGGCCACCCTTACCCATGATGCACTGCACATGCAAATCAGCTGTCCACAGATGCACACAAGATGGGGAATGCACCCCAAAAGCTACCCGGCCTGGTAGGGGGAACTGTCCGTGTGCACCCACACAGCACCTCCGCCTGGTGGGGGGCCTGAGCGGGAGGACTGCCGGCGAAGGGTAGCTACACACCGTCACATTGTGCGGGTAATGTGCTCACCCTGAGGGTGGGAGGTGGCGCCCAGGACCAGGTCCACAACACCGGCCATGCCAGAGCTCAAGAACAGTAATAACCTGTGTGATAAGAAGGTGTTGCAAAAACATCATGGATACCCCTTCTGTCTTAGTTGGTGGTTCCACCACCCCCCCCCCCCCAGACCCCTAGGTGGGCAACGTACCTACCCTCTCCCCCCCCCCCCCCCCCAGGGTGACAAACAGGGTCTCCCATCAACAGATCCCCATCCTTCCCCCCCCCCTGCACTAATGGCAGTAGAGTGGGCCATCAACCCCTGTCCTGCTTGGGGACAGACACCCTACAGGGCAGGCCAAGCAGCTCCACACACATCCATAACACACTATCAGACAGACAGTAGGCCTGGATATTGAGGCGTGCACCCCAGCACTATCTGATATTCTCCTGCAGCAAGCCATCAGCTGCTGCACCCTGCAAGGCACTCCATCAAGACACATACCAGCTGTGCAGAGTCTGCTGGATAGTTCTGATGCAATTGCATGTACCCCAAGCTGGGGTGGCAGCACACACAAGCAGATAGGTCCATGAAGAGGCCCCCAACAGGAAACCCATATATATCACAGGAGAGAAATGCTATACAGCACTATGGGGGTGCCTAGCCATGCTGTCATCACTGCACGCTCAGGGTGAGAGTGATCCCCCAGCAGCACATACAGAGGTCACCATGTCTGTGTAGGTGGTGGCTGGGCATTACAATGTCCCAGCCAGTGCCCCATGCCCTGTGCAGATGCATCCTGGCCAGCACACCCTGTCTGAGCTATACCCATGGTACCTTGCTGCTCATTATGCACATTGTCAGGCCAATACTGGCAACAGTGCTGGCAGTGTGGGCTGTGGAGGGTGTTTGTAGCCAACACACACTGTATAGGCAGACACCCCCCCCCACACACACCTATGCCAGCATTGTGCTACTATTGAGGGGGTCATTCGACGTGCCCACCACACCGGTCCTGGGAAGGGTACAGGCATGGATATGGTACACAGTACTGCTGGGGGTCACTCCCCAGGGTGGTAAATACTGTCAGGGGCCAGACCTGGGGCACGCACCGCAGACAGCTGACAGCTTGTTCTGCTGGAGCACAAGGAGCAAACAGTGCTGAGCGTAGGACTGTCTACCTGCCAGTACCCACATCAAACGTTTGTGGGCTGTGTACCGTGTACCCAGGTATAGGGTGGCATTGCTAGGGTACGCAGGAGCTAGATCTGGGAGATGCCCCCCCAGGAGGCTTTGCCAATGTGGCCTGTGGGTGTGGGTGCGTCTGGACCTGTTGCCTCTTGCTTTACGGCAGAGTGTCCCTACTCCAGTCCTGGTGTTCCAGACACTGTTTGGGCCTTCATGCTGTCCCCTATGAATATGCATGGGCTACAGTTGCATACCATGGGGGTGGTGCAGACATCTGCAGCACAGGCATCTGTCTTAGGGGAAGCATGGAACCTGAATGGTGTTTGGCCCTCCAGGACTGCATTTGGGAGACTCTGCTGTAGATAATGTGCCTGTTTATGGTGTCTGTGTTTGGTGTGGTAAAAGATAGGTGTATTGACCATGCCTATGTTCTCAGCAATAAAGGTTTGTCCTTACTACCACGGTGTAGCTGTGGGGTGCATATGTGGACAGGGTTGGCGGTAGCCGCAGCTGGGCTCTGAACCTGTGACCCTCTGTTCTTCCACACACTGTCTGTGTGCACTGCACCACCGTGTAGCCACTGATTGGCTGCAATCCCTGGGTGGTCCATGACTGTACATCCGACAGGGCCTGTCTGTTGCAGTGGACGGTGCCAGCCTGCACATGGCCTGGCCACTGTCCTCTGTGGCTAGCAGCCACTGCCCCCTCCACCATCTGAACCCTTCCGCAGACATGCTGGCATGTCCTTATCCTTGCAAAGGCATATGACCTGATTGCGTAGTGGCACCCCAGGACTGTATTTGGCTCACATGGTATAGCGGTCTAGCTGTTGTTCTTTAGCAAGGTTTTTGGGGAACGTGGGGCACCCATTACGTGATCATGAACCAGGGACACAATTGGCCCTTGGCACGTGGGGTGAGGGCATGTACAGGCACATCTGTCATACATAACCTCTACCTACTTAACCTCTACCTACGTGTCCTTAGCCCCTACAGTTGTGGCACTACAGGACTGCATTTGGGGGACGCGGCTGTTGGTGATGCTCATTGTGCTGGTGTGTGTGTGGTGTAGGGTAAAATATGGGTGTTTGCAACATGCTTTTGTTCTGTGCAATAAAGGGGTGTCTCTGCTATCTCTGTTTAGTGGTGGGTAAAATATTGGGATTGTGCTGGCATGTGCCACAGCTGGGATTTGAACCTGTGACCCTCTGGTACTAGAGGTACCAGCTCTGACCACTGCACCACAGAGACAGTGCAGTCCCTGGAGATAGTAAACCTGGCAGGGTGGGGTTCCAAAACCTGCTCTGCACATTATTACTGTGAGCTCCTTCACCCTGTCTGGTGACAAACGTGCAAATATAACACGGGTATGATGTCGGAACAGAGGGGGATAGCATATTCCCCAGCTGGGCAACAGTGCTATTGATGGGCAACCATAGGGAACACTCCCAGGAAGGGTCCAATACACGGAGACGTTTTTGGAGGTGTCTCCGCTCCGTGCACCTTTCCAAAATTATTTTATTTTATTTTTTTGGAGCTCTGCTGGGTGTGTTTTTTACTTTTGCGCATTACTATACCTGTTCCCCAGCTGATTTACTATTTTTAATGCTTTTGTTGTGGTCATTTCCTATTTTTCATTGCAGTTTTGTGCTGTGCACATGTATCACACTGCTGACGTTTTTCAGGTTTCCCCGGTTTTCCTGTACATTGCTGACGGAAATGGTTTCTCTTCCCTTTAAATGCCCTCTACCGCGACTGTTTCACTCGAGCTATTTTTTACATGGAAATTCGGGCCCGATACTGTGCGGGGAGCCTCTCCCCTCCCACTCTCCACCCATTGAACCCGTCCCTCCGCCCCTCCGGAGCCTTCCTCCGCCCTCCTTTAGCCGTTCCACGCCTCTATCGGACATTTGCGGGCCGGCACTTGTACGGGGCCCGTTAGTGTGCCGCGTACCTGTGCGGGGATGACACGCACGTGTGCGGGGCGTTTAAACGCGTTTCTGCACATTTCAATGCCGCGTTGCCGTGCGCTATTTTGCGGCGCGCAGATTTGCGGACTTTAGTAAACATACCCCTTAGTGCTCCTTTAACCCCTTTATCATCTAATGGACCAACTGACTCTCTCACAGGTTTTTTGCTACGAATGTACTTGAAAAGGTCTTTATTTCGCGTTTTTGCTTCCGCAGCAAGCTTCTTCTCAAATTCTCTCTTTGCCTGCCTTATCAATGCCTTGCATTTGACTTGCCAGTGCTTGTGCTGTTTCCAGGTTTCAACGTTTGGCTCTTTTTTCCATTTCCTGAAAGATGCTTTTTTGGCAACAACAGCCTCTCTGACCTCACCTTTAAACCATGCTGGCAGTTTTTTGGACTTCCTTCCACTTTTCTTAAAGCGTGGAATACAGCTGGTTTGGGCTTCCAAGATAGTATTTTTCAACAACACCCAAGCTTGATGTACGTCTTTAACCTTTGCAACTGCTCCTTTTAGTTTTTTCTTAACAGTTTTCCTCATTTTATCACAGTCTCCCTTTCGAAAGTTAAAGGGTAGTACTGTGGATTTCCTTACTATCCCTCCTCCACTAATTAAATCAAAGGTGATCATGCTATGATCACTATTGCCAAGTGGCCCCAACACCCTTATCTCTTGCACTACATCTGGTGTTCCACTAAGGACTAGGTCTAATATTGCTTCCCCTCTGGTCGGTTCATGAACCAGCTGCTCCAAGAAGCAGTCATTTATTTCATCTAGGAACTTTATCTCCCTAGCATGTCCTGTTGTGACACTGACCCAGTCGATGCCGGGGTAATTGAAATCACCCATTATTATTACTGCACTGTAACTTTTGCTAGCTTCCTTGATTTCTTTGAGCATTTCATCATCCATTTGTTCATTCTGGCCAGGCGGACGATAGTACACCCCCACTGCCATCGCCTTCCCCTTTTTACATGGAATTTCAATCCATAGAGATTCTACAGCAAATTTTGTTTCTTGCAAAACTTTAATCCTTTCTGACTCAATGCTCTCTCTAACATAGAGCGCAACCCCTCCCCCTCCCTTTCGAAAGTTAAAAGGTAGATTTCTTTACTATCCCTCCTCCACTAATTAAATCAAACACGATCATGCTATGATCACTATTGCCAAGTGGTCCCAACACCCTTATTTCTTGCACCAGATCTGGTGTTCCACTAAGGACTAGGTCCAGTATGGCTTCCCCTCTGGTCGGTTCATGAACTAGCTGCTCCAAGAAGCAGTCATTTATTTCATCTAGAAACTTTATCTCCCTAGCATGCCTTGCCGTGACACTGACCAAGTCAATACTGGGGTAATTGAAATCACCTATTATTACTACTCTGCTGTAACCTTTGTTAGCTTCCTTGATCTCCTTAAGCATTTCATCATCCATTTGTTCATTCTGGCCAGGCGGTCGATAGTACACCCCCACTACCATCACCTTCCCCTTCATACATGGAATTTCAATCCATAGAGATTCTACAGCAAATTTTGTTTCCTGCAAAACTTTAATCCTTTCTGACTCAAAGCCCTCCCTAACATAGAGTGCAACCCCTCCTACAATTTGATCAGTTCTATCATTACGATATAGTTTGTATCCAGGTATCACAGTGTCCCACTGGTTATCCTCCTTCCACCATGTCTCTGAGATTGCAATCATATCTAACCTCTCATTTAGTGCTATATATTCTAACTCTCCCATCTTATTGTTTAGACATCTAGCATTTGCATACAAGCATTTTAGAGACTGTATTTTATTAATATTAATCTGGCTATTGGTAGGCATGGGTAATTTGGATTCTTTACGCTCTGTCTGCACCATACTCAAGGGCATTTGTACTACTTTAGTCTTTTTTGGAACCTCACTGCTTTCGGTAGTATCCATCAAGGATACCTTCTTCCGAACCATGAGTTCTTGGGCGACTGTCGGCTTTCCCCTATTTTCTAGTTGAAAAGCTTCTCTATCTCCTTCTTAAAGGTTAATGCCAGCAGTCTGGTTCCACCCCGGTTAAGGTGAAGCCCATCCCTTCGGAAGAGCCCCTCCTTCCCCCAGAATGTTCCCCAGTTCCTAACAAATCCAAAACCCTCATCCTTGCACCATTGTCTCATCCACGCATTGAGACTCTGGAGCTCTGCCTGCCTTTTGGGTCCTGCATGTGGAATAGGAAGCATTTCGGAGAATGCTACCCTGGAAGTTCTGGATTTCAACTTCCTACCTAAAAGCTTAAATTTAGCCTCCAGAACTTTCCTACCACATTTTCCTATGTTGTTGGTATCGACATGTATCAAGACAGCAGACTCCTCCCCAGCACTATCTAAGACCCTATCTAGGCGGTGCGTGAGGTCTGCTACCTTCGCACCAGGCAGGCATGTTACCAGGTGATCCTCACGTCCACCAGCCACCCAGCTATCTACATGCCTAATGATCGAATCACCAACTATAACAGCTGTCCTAACCCTCCCCTCACAGGCACATGGCCCTGGAGAAACGTTCTCGGTGCGAGAGGGTTTTACATCACCTGGAGGACAGGTCCTAATTACAGGATCACATCCTGCCACACCAAGGTGATGCTCTCCTGTCACGTGACCTCTCTCCTCCATGGCAACAGGGATGCTGCCAGACTGGAGATGGGACTTCAGGACTATATCCCTGTAGGTCTCATCCGTGTACTTCTCTGTCTTTCTTATGTCTTTCAGGTCTGCTACTCTAGCCTCTAGAGAACGGACTTGTTCCCTGAGAGCAAAGAGCTCCTTGCACTTAGTGCATACATAAGACCTCTCACCAACTGGGAGAAAATCATACATGTGACACTCAATGCAAAAGACTGGAAAGCCCCCATCTCGCTGCTGGACTGTTGTCTGCATCTTAGCTTAAAGCTTGTGGTTAGGTCTTAACATTCTGTATTCAGTAAGATTTGGTGTAGGTGCTTATACTAATAAAAGTGTATCTAATACCTCTAATATACCTTGTTCACCTGAAGCTTAATTAATCTCAGGTCCTCAATGTATGACAGATTTGGATAAAGAGCTGCACCTGAGAGCAGCCCCTTTCCTCTAAGATGTGTAAGTACCTATAAAGCTACAATTACCCCAGGGGTGGGTGGGTGTTGGGGAGGGTGGGACGGAGATAAGACCTATTAAAAGAAGAGGGCTGTTACAAGGTACCCTGTCCTGTACCCTCAGCAGGGGGGGAGGGGGGTAGTCCCTCAGGTAGGCTAGAGCAGGAAAAAAAGTTTAAAACACAGCAGGTTCTGGGGACAGAGCAGGGAGAAACATTTAATTTAAAGCAACAGTAAACCTGGCTACCACACAAAAGCCAGTTAGTTGAGAGAGGCAAGGTAAGTTATACAGCTGAGGAGCTCACATGCAAAACTAAAGGGAACAGGGAGGTGAAGTAGCACACCAATAAGACAATAAATAAATAAATAATCAAATAATCAAATAGACAGCTAGAACTCACAGCAAGTTGTCACAGGAGTTAAATATCCACCTCTCTAGCAGAGCACTGTGAGGGCACTGCTCTTCCCAGAGCAGAGAGAGGCAAACAGAACTATGCACACGTGGGAAGAGGAGACAGGAAGAAGGCTATACAATACCTCAGCAGGGGGGGAGGGGGCTAGTCCCTCAGGTAGGCTAGAGCAGGAAAAAAAGTTTAAAACACAGCAGGTTCTGGGGACAGAGCAGGGAGAGATATTTAATTTAAAGCAACAGTTAACCTGGCTACCACACAAAAGCCAGTTAGTTGAGAGAGGCAAGGTAAGTTATACAGCTGAGGAGCTCAAGTGCAAAACTAAAGGGAACAGGGAGGTGAAGTAGCACACCAATAAGACAATAAATAAATAAATAATCAAATAGACAGCTAGAACTCACAGCAAGTTGTCACAGGAGTTAAATATCCACCTCTCTAGCAGAGCACTGTGAGGGCACTGCTCTTCCCAGAGCAGAGAGAGGCATTAAAGCCCAGCTCTGTTTTCTATCCTTGAACCAGTGCCTCCTATCCCATGACCTGAAGGGCCTTGTAAAAGGCTTTCTGAAAATTCAGATACACTATGAGCCTGATTCAGAAAGCCGTCCGGACAGTCCCAAGCAGGACAGGCCCGTTAGGACCCGTTTCTGTAACACAGGAGCAAAACATTCCTGTGGCATACAGAATCAGGCCTGAGGATGGCCTGGCGTGCCCCTGTATGCCTATGGAAACGTCCTTCCTGCAGGCTCCCCTGTCACCCATGTTACTGACCCTCATCTTCCCCGCCACCTGACTCACAGCCAGGCAGCTGGGGCCTGAATCGTGCGGTAGGACCTACCTGCCCCGGTCCAGGCCTCTGAGGGGGGGGGTTCCGGCCCCCGATCACCAGGTTTATGCTGCTTATTCCACCTTTGAGATGGAATAAGCAGTATGTCCCCCCTGACGCTGCAGGACATACAGGGCTCTGACTGGAATCGGCCCTGTACGTCCTGCCACCTCAACCCGCCCCCGCTCTGCCCAGATTCTGCCCCCTCCTGCCCCCCACCAGCTCTCCCTGTACTGCTGCTCTAGCCATGTGGGGAGGGCCCAAGGGGGAATAGGGTCAGAACAGCTTGTGGGGCTGCATGTCCCGCCAGGACGTGCTGCCCTGCATGTTGCCTCTCTGAATCGGGCCCTATATCAACCTACTCACCTTTATCTACCTGCTTATTCACACCTTCAAAAAAAAATCAGATTGCTGATAAAGGACTTTCCTTGACTTCCCTTCTCTGATGTTTATCCCAGACCAAGAAAACAGTGACCTGCAAGCATGCCTAGCTATTAAGTGGTAATGGACCTGTCCTCCAGAAACTGTACTAGATAATCCCTAAAAAAAAGAATTACCGATGTTGTAAATTTTTTTAAAGTAATCTCCATTTTTATTATATCCTCTAATTTCCTAGCAAGTCTATTTAGAGATGTGACTATCGTGTTCTTAAAATAGAAAGGGCATCAGAAAAGGACCATGTTGCCTACCTAGTTTGCCCATACTGTAAGTCTTACTCAGTCTGGGATATTGGAGGAAATTTTCAGTAGCCTGGCTAGTTGCAAGCTAAGCGTACACATTGTATTTTCAAGGGTTCCTTTGGAACATTAGCCGCAGGTATGTGCACACAAATGGCACAGGTACTTTGCACCTCTATTTCTGCAGCTGGCTGATTGGGTATAAAACAGCATGAGGCCAATAGTCAAACACACTTATGGGGTTGGTGGAGGCACCAGCTTCACAAGTATCTTTTTTAAATGTTATAGAGTTTAACAAACTTCACAAGTATAAACTTACTCAGGTAACAAGAGTGCAACATATGAAAAATACAGTATTAAATAAGAAAAAAAAGAAACTTAATAAGATAATGTGCACCCTAATATTTGACCCCAATAATATAGGGGGAACAAAGAAAATACTAATGGGGAATTATCACCAAAGGAAATCTATAATAAAGATAAAAGGCATAGGCACAAACCCTACAGATGCCACCCATAGCATCTACCACCCCAATTATCACCTCCCTTACCCAGGCTCACTGAACCAAAGCTTTCTTAGGTCTAGAAAAGCACAAAGTTGTTCTGGAGAAAAGAAAATATACTTTGCATTTACATAGGTAATAAAACATTTACAGGAATACCTCAAACAGAAGTTAGCTCCCAACGATAATGGCTCTTGTCTCATCGATAAGAACAAATGTCTCCTTTCCTGAGTAGAACCACTTACATCTGGATAGATCCTAACCATTTGTCCCAAAAATAAAGCATCAATTTTCTTAAAGAAGAGCAACAATATTCTGGAAAACGAGATTCATCAAAAACTTTGGGAAAGGTTTGTTTGTTCATTAATATTTTTTAAGTATCTAAAGGTCTGAATCATATCTCTCCTGTCCCTCCTGTCCTCCAGAGTATACATGTTTAGGAATTCAAGTCTCTTCTCATAAGTCTTCTGATGCAGGCTCCAAATCATTTTGATCGCCTTCCTCTGAAAACTTTCCAGCCTTTTTATGTCCTTTGTGAGATATGGTCTCCAAATCTGAACACAACATTCAAAGAGAGGCCTCACCAGCGACTTGTACAGTGGCATTAGTACCTCTTCCTCTCTGCTGGTAATTCTTCTTTGTATGCAACCCAGCATCCTTCTGGCTTTTGCCACCGCCTTGTCACACTGTTTTGCCACCTTGAGATCCTCAGAAACAATCACTTCAAGGTCCTTCTCCTGGCCCGTGCACACCAACCTCTCGCCCCCAATCGCATGCAATTCCCTTGGATTTGTGCTTCCCAAATTCAGGACAGTGCACTTCTTCACATTAAATCTTAACTGCCAAGCATTAGACCATTCTTTCAGCTTTTGAAGATCTTTCCTCATATTATCCATTCCCTCAGGGGAATCCACTCTGTTGCAAATTTCCATGTCATCTGCAAATAGACTTTTCCATTCAGTCCTTCAGCAATATCACTCAGAAATACATTGAAGAGTACTGGCCACAGGACCAAACCCTGGGGCACACCGCTAATCACCTTCCTTTCATCCGAGTGAGTTCCATTTACCATCATCTTCTGTCCTCTTGTCAGTCAACCAATTTCTGAACCAGTTCACCACCTTGGGATCCATCCCCAAGCTGTTGAGTTTATTGATAAACCTCCTATGAAGAACAGTATCAAAGGCTTTGCTGAAATGTAGGTAGATCACATCCATCGCATGCCCTTGATCTAGTTCTCTGGTCACCCAGTCAAAGAACTCAATCAGATTTGTCTGAGAAGATCGTTCTTTGGTAAAACCATGTTGCCTCGGATCATGCAACCTGTTGGTTTCGAGGAAGTCCACTTTTCGCTCTTTCAGGAGCACCTCCATTACTTTTCCTACCACCGAGGTAAGGCTTACTGGCCTGTAGTTTGTCACTTCTTCTCTACTGCCACTTTTGTGAAGAGATACCACATCAGCCCTTCTCCAAATGCACTCCTGGTCACATTTTACACCTGTGTCCCTCACCCAATTAGATAGGGTATTACAATCCATTCATAAAACCTCTTCCTCTTTAGACCCAATTCCATCAACATGGCTAAATGAGCCCAGTTTGGGACTCCTCCCGATCTTACTTTCACTGGTCAACCAAAGTCTATCTTCAGGAGTGGTACCCGAAGCCTGGAAAAAAGCTATTCTCCATCCTTTAATAAAGGATCAGCATGGGGATTGGTCTGATCCTCAAAATTACCACCCTATCTCAAACTTAGCCGTCATGTCGAAGATAGTCGAGAAAATCGTCTTCCGTCTGCTTGCAGATCCTGTGGACCAAACTCATTTTCTCCATCCTCGTCAATCAGGGTTTCACCTATGCCAGAGTACAGAAACAGTCCTGGCAGCAGTCCTTAATGATATTTATAGGTCACTTGATCATAGGAATTATACTCTTGCAGTTTTTCTGGACTTATCTGTGGCCTTTTATCTAGTGGATCACAACCTACTTTTGGCCCGCCTATACGAGGTAGGGATCCAAGGTACAGTGCTTGACTGGTTTTGTTCCTTCCTAAATCATAGATCGTTCCAGGTTCATATTCAAAGGGAGGTCTCTACCCCCCGAGACCTTTTGTGCAGCGTCCCCCAGAGTTCTATTTTATCACCTTTATTATTTAACATTTTCCTCAGCCCATTAATTACTCAAATATAGAGATTAGGCATTTCATGTTACATTTACGCAGACGACATCTTACTCTATTGATGATTCGGTAATAGATTTGACCCCTCTAAAAACTATTTAATAACAATATCCTCCTGGTTATTTGAACATTCTCTTAAAATGAACCTTGCGAAGTCGACAGCCATCTGGTCTACCGGTTCAGATTTTCAGCCTACGCTTGCCCCCACAATAGACTGTCGGCCTTTAGTATTACATACCTCCTTTCAATATCTTGGAGTTCTTAGATTTGGCCCTTACTTTCTCCTCTCAACTGGCCCAGGTAACTAAATCGACTTTTCTGGCCTTCCAGCGTTTTTATAGCATTCGTTCATTTTTAGCTCACCTGGTCCAGATAACCGTGCTTTTACACACTACTGCAATATTGTTTATCTAGGCCTTCCACAGGTCCATCTCTGTTGCCCCCAGACCATCCAAAATACGTCTCTTCACGTACTAGCTCATACACACAAATTTGAGCATATTACACCACTGTTCGTCAAATATTATTGGTTACCTATAAATTCTCGGATCATTTTCAAGCTTCTTACCCTGGCAAACAAAATTATTCATGACACAATTCCAGATTACTTGTCTACTATTGTCTTCCTATATGCCCCAGCAAGATTTCTACGCCCGCTTCATGATTTTCCTTTATACCTCCCCTCCTCGTGGGAAATAAAGCACGAATCTACAAGAAAATTAGCTTTTTCTGCTGCGACTCCGGCACATTGGAATCGCTTGCCGGGCCACCTCCGCACAGAATTAAATTTCACGTGCTTCAAAGAAATCTCTGAAAACCTTCCTTTTTAGGACTGCTCTTTTAATTACCTGAGTAGCTATTCTAGTACGACGACACTCTATGGGCATGGTAAGGACAGTCCTATATTCTAAGGGAATTGTGTGTATTTATCTTTATGTCTTATTCTGTTTGCCTATCTTTTCTATGCTGTTCCCATCTCTCCTATACTGTCCTGTCTACACTATGGAGTTCTTTTCATTTTTTTTCTTTTTAAATTATTGTACACTGCATAGACTACTATGCAATTTTGCAGTATATCAAATAAAATATAACCATAGCCGTATAAAACAACAAGGCAACACTCCTGTCATGGAATATTTTTCTAGGTGAAATCATTGTATCAATGACCTTATGATCCAAATACTAAATGGTACTTAAAAATTGCCCAGTAAAGTAAGGCCTTTGAAAATCAAATGATCGAACACTTTGAAACAATTAGAGAGGTTCAAGAGAGACATGTACCCTAGAGAAAAATAGAAGAATGATGCCAGAAAAAGACCATATGGCCTATCTAGTTTGCCCTTTCATATAAACTACTATAGTCCCTTTTTTTTTCCTTTAGAGCTCTTCTGTATTTGTCCCATGCTTTCTTGAATTCAAATACTGTCCTTGCCTCTACTATCTCATCTTCCACTCTTTCCATAAAGAAATATTTCACATATTACTGCTAGGCCCAATATTTGAAAGGTATTTACAATGTTTACAGCCCAGTAAACTATGTAAATGCCTCTAATGGGGATATTCAATGGCACAAATATAGTGCCACTGAATATCTGCGATTATCCCCTTTACACGCTCCTACACTAACCGCTTAGTATCAAGAGTGTTCTGGGGAGGACCAGAGGTGGCAATAGTCCCTAACCAGGCAACAGTGACATTGCATACTGCCCAGTTAGGAACCGGCAACTAAAAGATAGTTGAGGAAAACCCTTACCTATCTTTTAGCCGCAGGAGCTAACCAGGCAGCATGCAATATCGCCGCTGCCTGGTTAGCTAATGCAGCTTCTGGGCATGTGCAGCAAACCTGGATATTCAATGCTGGGCCGCATATGACCCCGACATTGAATATCTGGGGTTAAGAGTTGGCAGGTATAGCTATGCGCTGTAGCAGTGAATGGCCTGCCCAAATGAATATCGGGGCCCCTGAGTGTATCCCCTTTCACCCTCATCCCATGTCTCCTAATTGCAGAGCTTTCTTTCAATTTAAAGTGGCTCACCTCCTGGCAATTTATGCCATGGAGGTATTTAAACATCTCTATCATATTTCCTCTATCCCACCTTTCCTCTAAAGTATACATATTGAGATCTTCAAGTCTGTCCCCAAATGGTTTATAACAAAGACCGCTGACGATTTTGGTAGCCACCGTGTGCACCAACTCCATTCTGTTTATATCCTTTTGAAGGTGAGCTCTTCAGAATTGCACAGAATACTCCAATTGAGGTCTCACCAAAGACTTATACAGAGGTACTATCACCTCCTTTCTTCTGCTGTCCATTCCTCTCCCTATGCACCCAAACAATCTTCTTGCTTTCACCGTCACCTTTTCTACCTGTTTAACTAGTTTAAGATCATCAGAAACAATCACGCTTAGGTCCCACTCTTCTTTCATGGACAGAAGTATTTCACCCCCTATACTATATTGTTCCCTTGGATTGCTGCAGCCCAACTGCATGACCCTGCATTTTTTAGCATTAAATCTCAGCTGCCAAATTGTTGAACATTCTTTAAGCTTAGCTAGATCCCTCCTCATGTTATCTTTTCCTTCCTGGGTGTCTACTCTATCGCCCTTCCACAATACCACTAACAAAAATATAAGAAAGAAAGGATGGACAGAGAAGAAATAAAACAGACTTTTAAAAACCTGAAAGGTAAAGAAGCTACAAGAAGATAAACGTTCATGGACATAGTTTGGGGGGAGGGAGGTTAATGTGGACATTGTCCCTTAAACACCGCAGGATGCAATGCCTCCCTCCACCCCACGTGTTCCAGAACCTCTCCTTCTCTCTCCCCTCCCTCCCGACCAGCATCTCCTCTCCCCTCCACCCCTCCCCCCCCAAGGTCCTCCCTTTCCCTTCCTGTTGCTGTCACAACTCATTCCTGCTGCCTCTACATTGTTAGCTCTGAAAGTAAAAAGCATTATGCAGCAGAGCCTCATGCTGAAGCGCTCTGTGATGCTTTGATGGTCTCGCCCCTTCTGATACAGACTTCCTACTGCTGTGTAAGCTGAGGTGGACCAGAAAATGAATGACCAGGCACATCCCTCACACTCTGCACTATTTGTTCTACCTGTAGTATGCTCTAAGCCCCGCTCCTTAGGGTGTTTGCCGTTATGCTCACTCAGTTTCCCTTGCCTTGTAGCGAAGAGACAGTATGTTCAGCATCAGCCTGTACAAATCCTTGTGATCAATTTGGCCTTGGCACCACACTTGCTTGTACTTTATTATGCTTAATCTTTTGCATAAACTCATGATTGCAGGAGGGAAGCTAATGTGTGTTTGTTGAAAATCCAAGCTACAAAGAATCAGTGTTCTCATGGTAGATTGAGAAGTCAACCTGTAAACCTTATGAGTTCAAGATTGTAAAGGGCTGGGTTAAATGAGGGACCTAGCAGAAAGTTTGGTAGGAAGAGGATTTTGGCGTTTTTAATGAAGAAAACATTAAAATAGGTTTGCAGGGGAGAGGTCTGTGAGTTCGGAAGATAAGTGGGGTAAATACAGAGGAAAAAAGTATACAATTTGTCGTATGAGATCATGATGAATAGAAAGAAGATCTTGTTGGGATCCCTGAATAATATCTACTCTTCTCTAGATCTTGCCCCAATTGCCATTTTTAAGATTTGCATGAATGTAATGTTGGATTGTATGGTGCATTTGGTAAATAACTCATTAAAACAAGGGTTTCTACCTAAATGTTTGAAAGAAGCAGTGGTGACTCCAATATTTAAAAAGAGGGATTAGATAAAACTAACTGCGAGAATTTTAGACCAGTATCAAATTTGTCAAAATTGGCCAAACTAACGAGAAGGAAGTGGTAGTGCAAATAGGATCATTTTTGGAGGATTATGAGTTGTCAGAGTGGAGAGGATGCTCCACCGATGGATGAGGTTTTACTATTGACTGGATAAAGATATTTCAGTGTTATTGGTGCCATTGGATATCACCGCTGCATTCCACTTACTAGAACCATGGTAGTTGAGAGCAAGATATAAGCAACTGGATATTGGGGGGTAGTACTGAGATGGATTCAATCCTTTTTTTTAAAAAAGGTATGGGGTCATTTTTAAAGGCATTTACATGGTTTGCAGATTTGCAAACCTTATAAATGCTATTCTGCAGTCTATTCAGTGGCATTAACATGGTTTATGCCACTGAATAAAATAAGATGGGAGAGTTAGAATATATAGCACTAAATGAGATGTTAGAAATGATTGGTGGAAGAAGGACAACAAATGGGACACTGTGAAACCTGGATACAAACTATATCACAATGATAGGGTGGATCAGGTTCATGGAGAGGTTGCACACTATGTTAGAGAGAGCATTGAGTAACAAAGGATTAAAGTTTTGCATGAAACAAAATATACCTCCTTGGTGTGAGAGAGTATTACATTACTTGAAGGACAGGTCCTAGCTACAGGATTACTTCCTGCCACATCAAGGTGATGCTCTCCTTTTATGTGACCTCTCTCCTCTATGGACAGCCTGCAGGTGGGACTTCTCTGCTTTGTCCCTGAAGGTCTCATTTATATGCCTCTCTGTCTGCCTCAGCTCCTCCAAGTCTGCTACTCTAACCTCCAGAAATCAGACTTGTTCTTGGAGAACAAGGTGCCCTTTGCACCTGGTACACACAGATGTCTCACCAACTGGGAGATAATCATACATGAGACACCCAGTACAAAAGACTGGATAGTCCCCAACTTGCTGCTGGAATGTTGTCTGCATCTTAGTTTTAATGATTTGTTTAGCTATTTAAAGTTGTTCAGTTATTTCAAGTTGCTAGGGAAACATGGTTACTTGAACCAATACAAATATAATGCACTTAAGAGATTTTGGGGTATGTTTACTAAACCGTGGTAATGTTACCCGCGTTAGGATCCACGGTAATGGTACAGATGCCCATATAAAGGAGTGGGCAGTGCATTGTTAAAGCAAGCTGCATCAAATAACGCGCGTTACAAGGCACCTCAGCTAACGCTCGTTACAAAGCGCCGTACAAGGCACCTTAGGTTAAGGCACCCCACAAGTCGCCCCATAAAGTGTGTTAACCTAAGGTGCTGTACAAGGTGCCACAATGATGTTAAGGTGACCCAAGATATGTTGCCCTAAGGCCAGTAAGGTGCCCCAAGTTGACAAGCATGAAAAGTAAGGCCTAAAATAGATGTAACCCTAACACTCCACAGAGCACCAAGCAAAGGCAATGGACAAGTGATGGAAGGAAGGAGAGGTGGGAGCTGATAGACCCGCCAAATCTGCATGCAGCCTATGTGGCAGCCAATAAAGTGGATGAACCTATCGGAGGCAGCTATACCGATACACAGGGTGTTGGCAATGTAACGTGCTACAATGACAGTGGGTGGCAGAGGATGGGGATACATGTCCACCAGTGGAGGTAGAGGTGACAAGATAAGTGCAATGATAGGAGGATAGAGGACTAGTAATGCCATGCAGAGCAGACACAGGAGAGGCAAGCATGAAGAGCGGCAATGCGGGTACCAGTGCAGGACATGGGGTAGCAGCCCGCACATGAAGACAGGACGCTACACAGCTGACAGATGCAGATAGACGGACAGAAGGATAGTTGGCAACTGTGAAGAGGGTATTATGTTCTGCCGTCACAGATCTGCACAGATATGACATTTACAGGAATGACAAGTAGTTGTATAGGACAGGCATAAAAAAAGGACAACAAAGAGGAACTGATCCCATGACCACTGGCCACAAAAATCATTGCACAAGCCAGTAGGCCACACCACCATGGTGAGTTCCACAGCAATGGCTGCATACAAGAACACAGGAACACAAATGGAGCAAAAGACCTCGCATCAAAAGCAGGGAGACACAACGGGCGAAGGCAAATAGAGGTCACAGGTGCTAACTTTATTTATGAAAGAGCCTCATCAGGGGGTATACATCTAAAAACAATAATGGAGTAACATAACAAAATAAAACAGATAAAATGCATATTAAAAACAATATTAAAAACGGTAATGCGTAAACAATTTTTAAAAAATGCAGACAAAGAAGAAATACTTCAGTATTAAAATGATATAAAACAGTATTGAGCGACAATACAAACACAGGTATAAAAATAAAAATGAGAAAATAAAAAATATATAAATAATATGTAAAAGCTTCAACAGATAAATATATAAAAAGTAGTCAAATAAATAAGTGACACAGTGCAAATAGCTAATACTGTCAAATGTGGGGGTGCTACAGAGAGGGTACTTACATTATGCACCATATAAACAATGATTGGAGGTCTTGAAAAAGACACCAATTCGTTTCAGTCTCCAAACTAGAGAGGAACAGAGCATAGAGCCAGAGAAGAGAGGAGCAATAAAAGCAGATAAACAAAACATTGGCAAAAATCAAGTCTGAAAGAAACTACGTTAAACTATTGTAGTCATCAGGCTATGATATTAAAAGAAAAGCAATAAAAATAGGAGCAATAGGGGGGCGGAGCCTGATGTCCAGCGGGTTAGACGCTTCGCGCTGAAGCTCCCGAGAGGCCTACTAAGAATCCTGACTTAATACCTACCTAAACTTAATATTTTGCTCCGAACTCACCGGGGTACCTCGGGGGGGATGGCGGCCCACAAACCAGCGTGCTTAGACTTCGGGTCTCCCTCTTCTTCACACGGAAAACGCTCCAAAACAGAGTTGTCTTCCCCACAAAAGACAGTTCCACTTCGGGAAAACCCCGAAATGCAACAGGAGATCTTGGAGGAAATACGCGGTGTGAAGGAACTGGTACAGTCCAACGGAGAAGCGCTCCGAGCCATGCGAGAAGACTTCGGTATGCTTCAGGACCGGCTTGAAGGTCTCTCACTACGGCAGGACAACATGGCGGGGGTCCTCGACTCGCACGCGGTGCGCTTGGTGAAACTGGACAAGGCTGAGCGTCAGATACAGAATCTTCAAAAAGAGTTAGAGGATAGCAATAATCGAGCCCGTCGCAACAATGTAAGGCTCATTGGAGTACCGGAGGGGGCCGAAGCAGGAGATATAAGAGAATTCCTGGTCAAAACTCTTCCCTCCTTGCTGAAGATCACTTTTCACAGAGATCTGGAAATTGACCGAGCACATCGTGTTCCTACCAACATGGCCCTCAATCGGACGACCCCCCGGCCTATCATCTTTCGATTACTGAGATATCAACAAGTTGAGCAGATTCTAAATGCTGCCCGGGCGAATCATCATCTGGAGTTTGAAAGTCATAAAGTCTCCTTCTTCCCTGACTTGGCAAAGCCCACAGTTGACCGTCGGAAGAGACTCCTGGCTTTTCGCCCTAGACTTCAACAGCTACAGGCTCGCTTTGGCCTATTGTATCCAGCGAAGCTCAGAGTGACTCTCCATAACCAAACTAGGACATTCGAAGATCCTGATCTACTAGCAACATTTTTAGATTCCAAAGAAGCAGACCAGATGCGCTAATCCAACAACTTGGATCTGTAACCCGCCGGATCTGCCCGCCATTTTGAATGGCCCGACGCGGTGATCACCGCCTGGAACAGAGACTGCCTGGACTTTTCTTTCTGTCTATATATAACTTTCTTGGTCTCCTATCCCTCCATGATGTGCACCTCGGTTGGATTCGGAACATGCACAGCTATACAGGTTATATGTTTCAATTAGGCCTTCTCTGGGGTTTCTCCCCGCAGACACATGGTCGCCAGTAATTTCTGGGGTTTTGCTTCTTCTCTAATGCACTTCGGTGCTTATTTTTTTATATGGGGCGCTTCATTGTTTTTCATTAGCTTACTTTCTATCATGTCATGTGTACAGCCATATGCAGTTAATATGAGGGACATTGTGAAATTATGTGCGTTATCACGTTCTTTTTCAGAATTTTTAACTTTTCAGAATGGCTTTATGTAAGCTTTTATCGCTGAATGTAAAAGGCATCAATAGTCCAATCAAAAGAAAGAAAATCCTTAGCTATCTTAATCATGAGCATGCTGATTTAGTGTTTCTTCAGGAAATGCATTTAAACTCCGTTGAAACACTGAAACTTAATGCTAAGCCTTACATGGTGGCTGCCTACTCTTCCGCCGTTTCCAAACGGTGTGGGGTAGCCATCTTGGTTAAGAAGTCTTTGCAAGCTACTGTACTGGATACTAGCTCTGATAAGGAGGGTAGATGGGCCCGTGCACACCTTAAGGTTGGAGATAGTGAATTCACGTGTATTTGTATTTATGCTCCGAATGTGGATAACCCTGCTTACTATGCCAGTATTGCGCAGTTGGCACAGGCCTCTGCCAATACTCCATTAATACTTGGCGGCGATTTCAACCAAGTACTTGATCCTTTGATAGATAGACAGCCGCCTAGAACGAGTGGTCCACCCAAGAGTCTTGATACCCTTACAGCTCTGATGAAAGATCTTGCGTTAGTAGATATATGGAGGCTGCTTCACCCCTCCGACTTAGAGTTCACCTTTTTCTCAGCCCCCCATCACTCACAATCTAGAATAGATTTTTTTCTTATCTCCAAAGCACTGATATCCCAAGTGGACACGGCTAAGATTCATCCTCTCCATATTTCAGATCATGCTGCCATATCTTTCTCATTACATGTCACTACGCAAGGTGAACATCCCCGTGCTTGGTTTTTTGATAGATCCCTACTAGACCAAAAAGATTTTCAGGTTGACATAAAGGCCGCTATCCAAGATTACTTTCATTTTAATTCACCCCATGACACTGCGAGCTGGGCTTGGTGGGAGGGTTTCAAGGCGTCTATCCGTGCAACTATAACTAGCTATCAAATCCGACAGGGGAAACAACGAAAGCAACATTTACTGATTCTAGAGCAACAGATACAAGCTGGAGAGCGTCTCCTCACGTCCCGTACTGACCCATGTATTTTACTTCGCTTACAACGTCTTCGTTTTCAATACAATCAGCTTTTATATACCGCTGCTGCTAAAAATATTGAATCACAACAAGGGATGTACTATCGGGAAAATAACCGTGCTGGCAAATTGCTAGCCAATGCCCTGAAAGGTCAAAAAGAAGCCAAGCGTGTTACCGCTCTCCGCAATCCGTCGGGGGGGAGCTTGGTCACTAAAGATACAGAAATATTAGCACTCTTTCGTGATTATTATACTCGGCTTTATCAATCTGAATGTGACTTCGAGCCAGAAGTATTTGAACGATTACTATCAGGGGTACAGCGACCGATCCTATCTGACGAAGATAGAGAGGCCATGGACAAACCATTCACTTTATCAGAAATTCAATCGGCACTCAAAAGATGTGCCACAGGTCGAGCCGCAGGCCCGGACGGTCTCCCAGCTGAATTCTACAAAACTTTTAACGCTGACTTAGCTCCGTTTTTGAAACTTTATTTCTCTGCTCTGGCCGAGGAGGGATCTCCCTCTGGATCCTTCTCAATGGCAAATGTAGTAGTTTTTGAGAAAGAGGGAAGAGATCCGCAACTAACAGCTAATTATCGTCCAATTTCCCTACTAAACGCAGACTATAAAATATTCGCCACCATTCTCTCCGCCTGGCTCTCTGACAAGATGTCTACTTTAATACACCCAGATCAATGCGGTTTCATTCCCGGTAGATCAACTGCTGATAATGCTAGGACCCTATGTCATGTGCTGACTGCCGCAGTTAATCTTGATCGACCATTGGTTGGCCTCTCACTTGATGCTGAGAAGGCCTTCGACCGCTTAGAATGGCCCTTCTTGTTTGCAACTCTTCGCTGGTACGGATTCGGAGAAGGCTTTCTCCGTTGTCTCCAAACCATGTATGCACAGCCTACAGCTAGTATCTGTGCTAATGCTTTAAAGTCTCAGCCATTTCCCCTGCAACGCGGTACTCGCCAGGGATGCCCACTGTCTCCACTTCTTTTCGATCTCGCACTCGAACCCTTAGCTTTACTAATCCGGCAATCCAAGGATATTCACGGAGTCCCTTTCTCTCATAGGGAAATCAAAATTTCAGCATATGCTGATGACCTGATGCTCTTCGTCTCCCTAGACTCAGTGCCGGCTGTCCTAGAGCAAATTGGTAAATATTCACAACTCTCGGGCTATAAGATAAATTGGACCAAATCGGTTGCATTTCCACTAAATCCTTTGATCCATCAGGCAGATATGCAATCCTTTCCCTTTTTATGGCAACCTCGCATGGTCAAATACCTTGGGGTGCACTACTGCTCTCCTTTAGAAGACACCATCACCTTTAATGCTAAAGACTTAACCTCTAAGGTCCGGGCGCTTACTCAACGCTGGACTCCTTTAACACTTACTTGGTGGGGCCGCCTAGAAACCATTAAAATGATGATTGTTCCCAAAGTGAACTACATCTTAGAAATGTTGCCATGTCTCCTACCTCGACGTACATATAAAGATTTAGAGGGTCTTCTGACTAGATACTTATGGCAAAACAAGACACCTAGGATAGCGAAACATAAGTTACAAGCAGATAAAGAAAATGGTGGTGTCAGATTTCCTGATTTCCTGAAATACCACCACTCTTTTCTTCTCAAACAAGGCGCTCGTTGGCTGGAAGACCTAACACCGAGTAGACCAGTGTGGCTAGACATAGAGGAGGACCTTTGCAAACCAATCCCTCTTACTCATCTCCCTGGCATGACTTTCCCATCAGACTCCCACTATCCACCAATGCTCTTAGACACTTTAGGTGCCTTTAATACCCTTGAGCAATCTCTAGACTCCCGACTTTGTCCGCTAGATAGACTCCCGCTTTGGCACAATGCTCGATTTCAAATACAAAATAAACCGATGGCGTGGAGCCCCTGGTACACTAGGGGCATTTGGATCCCTAACCAGCTGTTCTCTGATGGTCGCTGGAAGACTTTTAGTGAATTACAAATTGAATTTGGTCTCCCAGCGAAACACTACTTTCAGTTGGTGCAACTTCAGCATTGTCTTCGAAGTGCTAAGGTGCTCCCGCCATCGGAACCCCATACCCAAGGATTGTCGGAGATTATCCGATCTATTGGGAGCTTATCGGGTGTAGCATCTAACTTTTACAAAACTTTATGTAATACTGTAAATAGAGGCACTCCTATAGCACAGAAATCCTGGGAGCGGGAACTGCATGTAACTTTGACCCCGGAGCAATGGAGCCTAGTCTGGAGCAAGGTGACACGGGTCTCTCGATCCGCCTCACTCACTCAGACACTTTTCTTTCTAGCCCACCGATGTTTCTATACTCCTGACAGGTTAGCCAAATGGAACGCCACCCAGAGCAATAGATGCTGGACCTGCCATGCGGCCATTGGTTCCCTCACTCACGTTATGTATGAATGCCCCGCATTACAGTATTACTGGAGTCGGGTCTGGGGTCGTATTCAATCTATTTTGCACTTTCAGGAGCCCCTCTCTTGGAAGATAGTGGGACTCCGCTCAGCTGCGGGGATCCCCTCTCTTCCCAAATCGGCTTACTTCCTCTTAGACTTTATGCTGGGCATAGCTATTTCCCTTATTACGAAATACTGGAAAAATAGCTCCCATCTGAGCTCCAATGAATGGTGGAATCATGTCTGTCTCTACAGTAAATATGAGCAAATACCTCGTATGTTAGCTTCTTCCGCTCAGACCCCCCACCACTTGTCTAAATGGAAGATGCTCAACGACTATGTTCAAACAGCTCAATGCTCTCATCTGACTGTTTAAATCTGTGTAAATCTCTGTCACATGATCATTCTGTATCGCAGATACTATTTCTGTTTGTTTTGATGTACAATCACTGTTGTTTGTAAGCGCTTATATGATGATACTTATCAGCTTAGAGAAGAAGCATAGGGGTGGGGGGTAATTGGGGTTGCTTTTCCTTATTGTATGTTTGTATTTGTTTCCTTTGGTGTGTTGTTTCTTTTTGCTTGTTGTAAAATGAAAATAAAAGTTTAAAAAAAAAAAAAAATAGGAGCAATAAAAACATTCAATCAACAGCTAAACAAAACCTAGATAAAAGTACAAGAAACTACATAAAAATGGGATCATAAACTATTGTAGTCAGTCTATTATATTCAAATTGAGTCTCACCGGAGGAAGTACTATATAAACCTGGAAACGCTAAGTGAGCACCTTAAAACATGAAAACGTATTATAACCACAGCTTAGAGATATCTAAAGAAAGGTTAAAAACAAATATGAAACATGGCATGGTGTATTCAACCAGTGTAAAGCATACTAATAATGGGAATATCAAGATGTCAGTTAAAATCAATATAGAGGCTATAAAAAATAAATAATAAGTAAATAGTAAGATAGTGAAGCGCCAAAGGGTAGGTGAAACTGCCACCGGTCAAGTAGCGTTAGATCAGTAGCGTTACATCATAATTGTCGGTGTTTTGTCTTGACAAGATTGTAAGTGCCGTGTGTTGTGTTTTGTCGTGATATCTTAGCCCTGTGTTTCATCGTGACTAGATGGTAAGCTCTGACGAGCAGGGACTGTCTCTTACATGTCTGTACAGTGCTGTGTACGACTGGTAGCGCTATATAAATGCACAATAGTAGTTGTATTATTTGTAATAGTAATCTGCCCCACCTGCATTGTGTGGTACGCCAGCACAGGGCAGGGGTGCCATGTTGCTCAGTGGCGCTCACACCCGCTGGGGGCCACCATGTCTGGATGGCTGGAGAGCTGTGCTGCCCATGAGAGCCTCATGCAGCCTGCGCAGCTCCTCAGCCATCCCCACCATGGAGCCCACCACCTGCTCCAGTGTGCAGTTCTGTGCCTACTGTGCCTGGGACACAGCACACATTGACACAGACAGGTGGCATACACACATGCCATCACACATACACCATGTGCCTGGTGTCTGTGTGGTGGCATGTTCAGACATCCTGCCTGTGGCACTGTATGTTGTGCCCGTGCCCAGAAGGGCGACATCACCAGACCCATGGGGCAGGTGGCAGGAGCCCCCAGTGCCCTGTGCTGTCCCATGCCAGCACACACACACCCCACCCACCTCTCCTTCCCCGGCCTCCCACTCCACCTCCCCTGCCAACCACTCCCCTCCCCCACATCCCACCCCCCCTCGCTGTCCGCCCCCTCCCCATCAGTAGTCCCAAGAGCGGCCAGCATGGCACCGTCCTCCTCTGACCCCGCCTCCTCATGGCACATGGGTGCAGGCACTGAGGGACCGTCCAGCTGTGACTCGAATAACGATGGTCCCTTGGCAGCATCTTCATGCGCTGTGGGGGGAAACCAGACAATACCACTGTGATCATGTGTTTGCCACATCATAGACACATAGTAGGTGGCCCAACAATCTGTGGGGCCACTGGATCATGCTGTTGTGTGATACACAGGCTGCATTACTTACCGTTCTGTCAGACCATCGCCTCGCGCTGGAGCCTCCTGAGTAGGCGGGGGTGGCGCAGCTGCAGCTCCAAAGCCATATCGTAAATTTCCTCCACCTGGGGGTACAGTAATGGAGATGGACCGTTAGGGGATGGACATCACTGGGCATTGGCTGATGCACATCACACATGGCTGTGGGCAGCAGGGGGGCTGCCCCTGCTGTACACTGTTGGTCCAATTCTAGCTGTTACCAACACCACCTGCATGTGTGCAAGTGAGGCTAGGCATGTGTGGATTGCCCCCATGCGTCCTGCGTGCTACCAACCAGGCACCCCATGCCACCTGATGGATTGCCTTTGTGTGACATGGTTGCCCCATGGCATTGGTGACCATGTCAGCGTACCAGCAGTGCTGTATGGTGCCATTTTCTGTGTGATGTTTTGTCAAGGGGTAGTTGGGGCATGCGCCACATTCAAAACAAATGCGCTGGATCCCCTGTCTGCCATACCTTACGATGTGCCTGAGACATGTGGCGATCATATGTTGTGACTGCATATTCTCGTGCCACAGTAGTCCATGGCAGCAGTGATGCACATGTGCTTAGCCATTGTAGCATGCATACAGCAGCAGATTCACCTACGAAGGTCCAGGGGATGTGTCACAGACCTCTCTGTATAGACCAGGGGCCACCTGGGGTTCGGGCAGACCTGCACACATCAGCGGCCGCACATACCATAGCAACAGGGGCAAATATAGGCCTCTGTAATGAAACCTGATGCAAGAGCAGACCTGCACACATCAACTGGTGCAACTGCAGTGGTTCCAGGTTGAGCCAAAGACCTGTCCTTAACTCATGCTGTGCTTGTATGATATGTGTGTTGATTGCTGGCTACTGTGTTGCACCCCTTGGTTTGTGTGGCGTGTCCCCTTGAACCTACCTCATGTGGGTAGGAAGCTGCTCTATTTTAGCACCTGGTGAGGTGCTTCCAGGCCCCCCTCGTCCAGGTAAGGTGGAGGCATCGTGAGGAGCCTGGGAAGAGGCGCCTCTGCCTTGAGCAGATGAGGTGGGTCATGTCCTGAGGTCGAGGAAAATGCACTCTCCATGAAGCCATCTTGTATGCTGTTTCCCATTCCTGAAATGACGCAATATAAATGTGTCTATGCAGTGATGCGCTTTCCCACAAGCATGCCTGACGCAACCGTGGCTCGAGTTGTGTTTTACAGCATCATAGAGGCTGCCATTCCTTGTGGCACCTTACAACACAGCTTGGGCAAATGCACTCTATAGGCACCTTAGGCTATGTCAATGAGGTCAGGGTGGGCATGGCTGCGTGCACACATTGCAAATATGTGTCTGACTGACAGGCATGAGAAGGACCTGCGACGGACAGGCCAACTAAAATGAGACCAATGGGGGATTGAACCCATGACCCATGGCTACAAAGTCAATGTATTAACCATTGGCCCCTGTCAGATCAATGGCTGGCTACAGAAAGACTGCAGGTGACCGCACAAACTGTCTGCTGTTCCCCAGGATAGGGTAAACCCACCGGTAACCATGATTCACTGCACATGCAGATCAGTGCACACAGCTGTTCACCAGATGGGGTATGGACCCCCCGCCAGCACCTCAGCTTCTTAGGTGGAACTGACCCTGTGTGATACACTGAAGAGCCCAAACACAGCTCATTGACACCAATACCAAACCACTGAGCCAACTGCCCACCCAGACAGCCCAAAGAAAGGGACCATATTTAACTGCTGGCATGTGACAGATAGGCTGCACGGAGGGGATATTGCACTGTACAGTGAAAAGAGGAAGGGTGTGCAGAGAGGTGAAGAAGCTGGAGCCACTGTTTGGTAGGGATAGCACAACACAAGAAAAGAAAAGATAAGGAATCTGTGGGAATCAAACCCACAACCTAGGGTATCACAACACACGTCTGTAACCACTATCCCAAACAACCATTACAAGCACAATGACCATATGTTGCACCAAAGGGAACATGTGTACGGACACCTGTAGCACCCCCTGAGGTGGCAGGCGGCTGGCACATAGACAGCTGTCACTGTCCAAGGATGTGAGCACAGGTGGGCCATGTACATCAGCAGTATGCCACTAAATATGCCAGTCAATGCAGTGATGCAGCAGCACAGACAAATGTGTGTACAACATGTCATACATGCCATGTACTGCGACGCTCCTGCCTGCGCCCTGGAGCTTACAGGCAGGAGTGGCCTTATTGTCCCTTGTGAGTATAGGTAGAACTGTTCCCTATGAATGCTGGGAACTGAAGTCCACTTCTATTTTCTTTAGGGAATAAATTGTAGTTGCGACCAAAGATGGTAAGGCTTTGCAAGAATATTTATTTGTATTGGGGATGTTCTCCAGCGCATCAAAATTCATAGATACAAACGTAAAGGTGCAACATTTAACATAAGCAGAAGTAAACAGGAACTCAGGAACAACTGAAATTGAATTAGCTTTAACTCAGCTTTTCATATTTAGAGGAACTTAAACTCAGCATTGCCTCGAGTGGTAACTCAGGAATATTGCAACCTCACATTAACAGCTGTTCAGCTCACAGCGTGGCTTTAGAACACAGGTGCAAACAATTATGAACTCTCATGGCAAAGGCAGCAGAAATAGCAAACGTTCTGTATTCCTTTCATACACACTTTCAAAGCTTCTTTATATTGCTATTCTCTACAACAAAAAGAGCAGTCCATGCTACAGGGATCAGTGGTTAAGGTTGGCAAATCATTTTCTACCTGCATGTACTCCTCTGAGTTAATGGAACTACGGTCTTCTTCACGCTTCTGAAGTTTCCCTGCTTTCAGCTCTAAAAACTGCTGAAATTCTTTTAGGAGTAATTCAGCCTGCTTGTCATCAGAGTGACAGTTATCAGTAAGAGTTATGCCCTTCTCCCAGTCACTAACTGTTTCTATTGCAGAGCTTTGCTTATACAGTTCAGGGCAATGAAAAGGTTTCTTCAACAAAGCACTAAAGATAGGAAATTGTGCTTTATCTTCTCCAGCGTTGTTTGTATAAGAACTGACTTCTTTCTGCAAGACTCCTCTCCTGTTTGGAAGCTCAGGAGTTTTGTGGTTAATTCTTCTGTTAGGAGAATTTCCCTTAGGAAGGTTTTCTCCCTGCTGTAACTTTCTATAGCACTGCCTGCCAGTATAGGAAGTGCCTTCTTTCCACGTGTTGGTTTTTCTGGGCTTCCCAGGTCCAGGCTCTATTCGGTAGAAAGAGTTTCCTTCAGAGTGTGCCTGCCTTTGAGGCTTTCTATTCCAGGGTTCTGTCTTCTCCCAAGATTCTAAAGCATTGCTCCGTCCATTCCTCATAGGACTCCTCTTAGTAGTGCCTTTAGAACTCCTTGCAGAACCTCTCTTGCTCCTCCTCACAGACTCCGACCTTGCCTTGGACTCCGACCTCCACTTGGACTCTGACCTCGACTTGGAGTCCGACCTTGACTGCCTAGCAGCCCTGTTCAAGGCTTTAAAAAGGGCTTCTTTTCCTGGCACACCTTGTCCAACCCCTGGGTGTGCCCAATCAGCATTGAAGCCTAACTCCTCCCCTGGGCTGGTGTCTGTGCTCAGCTCAGCAGAGCAGTGTGTTTTTTTCAAGTCAGAATTGAAAATCCTGTGTGAATCCTTTCCCTTCTCAGGATTTTCCTCAATCTCCATCTCTTCTGGAGGGCATTCTTCACCACAATACACTGGCCCATCCACAGATGATGGGCAGGACAGAGCATGTCCACGAGTTGTATGGTGTGCACTGGTCAGTAGGCCATCCCCCAGTGCAGCTGCATGCATCAAATGCTGCAGTCACATATGCATGCATGTAGAAGGTAGGTGGTGCATGATGGGAATCCAACAGACATCAGTCATGAAATGTCCACAAAAGCATACATGTCTGGCAATACAGGACACACAAAGCAGGAAAAGCATACACAGCTAAATGTCCGCAAGTGTACACCCATATATATGTAACAGCTGTCCGATACTACCTCATGGTATCAAGCAAAGTGGTGTACATGGCAACGTAAACTGGTAATGTACATGAAAGAATGAAAATGATCAACTGGATTCTGTCAGAGCATAGAAGGGTATTTGACCTTACAAATGCCACAGTGGGAATTGAACCTGTGTCCCCAGGTCAGTGTGTGAGCCATTATGCCACCCCACCACAGCATGACATGAACATCTCTGCAGTGGATGATGTATAAAGGAGGCAGGTGCATATCCAATCCGCCCCGCCACCACTGTCAGCACCAGTGCCAAATAGCACCAATGCCAGCTATGTCCCACAAACACCTCCCAGGTGGGGATGTAGAATCACCAGCCTGAGCATGCATGTGCCCAAGTAGTAGAGATGCCCACCCAAAAAAAGCCTCAATGCCCCAAAAGAGACGACCTGCAACTGTCCAGGTACATGGGAGCGAGGAATGTACCTATGTTAAAATGGAACACCAATGTGGACAGCAGTGAAACCATCTGTGGGCAGGAATGCAGCAGCACAATGTCGGATTGGACACTGTTGGAAACAGGATACTGGGCTTGATGGACCTTGGTCTGACCCAGCATGGCATATCTTATGTTCTTATGTTCTTATGGATACACCACACACATCCTGTGTATGATACAACACACACACTGGGCAATGATATGAAAGGTGCAGTGTTGATATAGTGATGTGAGTGAACCAGATGGCATCGACGTACGTTGTCTGCATCATCACAGGAATAGCACCAGAACACACAACTGACAGGGGGCACGGTCCAGGCAGGTACACCAAGCTGCCCACACAACCACAAGGCGATAAGGTAGGAAGGGAGGATACATAGATGTAATGCCATGCTGCCATACAGTGATGTGGATCTGCAGTGCACAGGCAAATGCATAAACATGACAAACATGTCATGTCCCAATGCCCCAGCACCACCCCTCAGCTGTGTAGACCATATGTGTGTATATCAGTGGGTCATACAGCAGTGTAGATGGCCAGACCACAGTATGTGATGTGGCAAGAATCAGCAGACGTCATGTACTCATGTAAAGAAACATCTTTAATGCACAAATGGGATCAGAAACAGTTACACAAGCCAAAATGAGGACATGGTAACAGGTACGAGAGGCACATATTGCCAAAGAACAAACAAAGCTGAACCTCACAGACATAGAGGTATCACCATGCAGAAGGCCTGCTGCAATGGGTGCTGTGGATACAGGAGCATCACATATATGCCAATGTACAGGGAATGCACAAATTAAGTCTGAAAAAGGACACACCCACCGCCCCACTGCTAAGTTACTGGTGCAATGTGAGTGACACAATGCCATGCGATAAAGAGGACTGTGCACACATGCATTGAATAGTCTGTAAATCAATGTACAGCGGTACATCTGTACAGGAACCACACACAATAACATGTACGTGGAGGTAGAATGAAAGGTCCACAATGGTGCACTAACCCACACATAATCCACGTACGCACATGCATCGGTGTAAAACCAGAATCAGGCAGATGCACATGCACCATCTACGTTGAACCATGATAGAGTACTGCCCCAGATGAACTGTAACACCCCCTGCGAGGGTCAAACAGCAATCACAGATGGTGGCACGCATCACAGTGGTGTGGTAGCAAACAGCATGTCATGTCCAAGTGTAAGGTAGCCAGACAAAGAAACAGGACCTACAGAATGCACCTCCTATGCCACACACGTGGCTGCATGCACCTGTTGACACAAACTTATGTGGAAATACTGTGCTGCAAGTCACACACATGGCCCACACACATCAACACAATGTCAGATGGATGTACAACATACAGTGAGTATTGTCATGCTGCCGCCCCAGCGGCCAAGGTTGGTATGGGCAGGTCAGATGAACACGAGAGTTTTTATATATTTTGAATTTGGTCCTTCTGTAAGAGGTCTTGGTAATGTTCCCAGGACCTTCCGGGGGCCAAAGTTCAAGAGAACACAATAGCCAGAATGTAGGGAAAATAAGGCTTTATTTCCCTTTAAGCACAATGGTTCAAGTTATGGGAGACTACTTCAACAAACTGAAAGAAACCTTGCTTCAGGCAACAAAAAGAAAATATATTCACACTTGCTTTGTTTAACTGTTGCTTCACAGTACTTGGCATAAACAAACTTTACAGGCATTCGCTACTGTTCACTATTTTATGTTTCATGCACAGACCTTAGGCTACCTGCCTGACAGTAGCTACAGTCCATCGGGGTTTCAGGTGGGTCTTCGTTGAATTCCACCTGCATGGGCTGAGTATCAGACAGCTGTGAATCAGTGTCAGTAAACTCTTGAGGAGTGTACTGAGGTTTCTCATATAACACATTTACTAGCTTCCAATGTTCAGCATTCAAGTCAGGGCCGCGCCCATGTGAGTGTTTGTTATGGCAGTTACTTCCCCTTGCAGGCTGCCTTATGTTATACAGTCTTTTTACCAAGGGCTTGTGCCCTGTTTCACCAACAGTTTGATAGGGAGGATATACTCCAGTATCTTGTGTTTCCTGTCTTCTTAACTTATATTGCTTATCAGAATAAAAAGGTATTTTACCTTGTTTAGTTGAGCCCCACGGCCTGGTCCCGCTGTAGTTCAGCCTGTCTTGAGCAGTAGGCTTTTCACACTCCAGCTGGCCTTCATGCAGAGTCACCACTCTTTCACATTCACACCTTTTACCATTTGAATAAGGAATATTACCATTTGCAGCAAAGACTTCATCCTTGCTCAGATAATGCTTACTGTGTCTTGCATTTACTGCTGCCGGTTCTTCACACCAAACTCTGGGGTTTATTTCTCCCCTTGTGCCTTTCTTTCCAGTACCTCTCAACCAAGAACTCCTGGAACTCTGTGGCCTCGGATTCACTATGCCCTCCTGCCAGGAACTCCTTCCTCTCTGGTGCTCTGGACACTCCTTATGGTGCTCTCCTTCTTGGTTCCTTTCCAGAAACTCTCTGTGGTGTGACTCTCCGTGGTCTGCTTTTCCTTGATAAGCCTCTTCTTGGTATGCCTCCTTTTGGTAGGCCTTCCTTGGTATGCCTCTCCTTGATCTCTCTCTCCCTGGTCTCTCTCTAACTTGTCCTAGTTCCTCCTTTTCAAGTTCCCAGCCTTTCTTCAGGGGAACTCCCCCTTTTCTCCATTGGCTGTTAGGTTGCATTACCTCATCAGCTCTGAGGTGCAGTTCTCTGGGCCTTGGAAGGTCACTCCTGCTCCCTCTATTGGGCTCCTCATAATATTGCAGCTGATGATAAAATCTTTTTTCAGGATTTAAAACCCTTTTTTCTCCATGCATAGGCTCTGCGGTACCACAGTATGTGAGGTCCTGGTGTACATGTAGGGACCAGTACACAGTGTCCACAGTGCAAATGTCGTCTGCAACCCCACATGTCCCATTATGACTGTCCCAGAATCCATGGGCATGAAAGGTCACATGTGGCATCTCAATGTGCCACGATAATGCAGAGTGTGCTGTGTGTCCCCTGCGATGAAAACAACACCCAGCTAGAGCACGGCAGCAATGTTGTGTTGATCCTTGTTCTGCACAAAGTATCAGTCCAACAATAATGTCCATCACAGGCGTATGTCCCACTCGCAGAGGTCCATCACCCAATGGCACCATCTCCCAGGGATCGTTGCATGGAGGTGCTCTGTCCACCTACAGTAGTGTGATGGGGACTGCAGTTGCAGTGTAGTAGATTTGCTGTGTGTGCTGGCTGTGCCCTGTGTTAAAAGGAGGAGCAACAAGGTCATGGTATGCTGCACACAACATAAGGTCACAATGCAGAGAGGGAAACCACAATATGTACATAATGAAACCTCAGACATGCAAGCATGACACGATCACAACACAGAGCACAGTGCATATTGACACAGCTGGAGATGGCACTGCTGACCAGGTTGCCATCTTGACATGGTCATGTCTATGGCCATGTCACACAGGCTTCCCAGAGGTCCACAGCATGTCCAGCAGTGTTGGTGCACATAGATCCCATAGAACACCATGACGAAACAAACAGCCCATAACAAATATGTAAGGTGTGATGTCAGTCACAAAAGATCAAACATGCAACCTACCATCTGTGTGCAGCAGGTGTCTGATAGGGACTGTCTGAGACAGGCAAAGGCCACAAGAGGTCACAGTAAAGGAAGAGGATGTCATTGAAATGCGTGGAATCACCATGTCTGCATGTCCAGCCGTCAATGCCACATGTCCAAGGTCTAACGAGATGCGTGAAACGGAAACGTTGATGCATAGTGGACTGTCAGCAAACAAGAGACAGGTCAGTCAAAAACACAGAACACATGCGTAAACACCTGTGCACAATGTACACAAGGGCAACAGCATAGGGTTAGAGATAGAACAGTGATCACCACCGCACAAGTGTCCAGTCACATCCCAGCACCAGACTACGCTAAAGGGCATCAGAGTGTGCCATCACATAGACACATCCCAAAGACACAGATACACACACAGTGAGACAGGGAGAGCATGCCGCCAGTAGCATATGGCCTGTGTGAGCATAATCTGAGACCAGTGGAGGCAAGCATTACAATCCATGCAAAGATACTGTCATGGTGGCGCCCCTGGTGGCCAATGGCGGTAAGGGCACGCTACACATCACACTTATTTTCCAAGGAATGTGGGGTATTTTAAGGCCAAAATGGAGATTGGTCTTTAGGTATTTCAGCTCCTTGTGAGAACACAATGATTAAGCCATGAGTGTAGGGAAACAAGGCTTTTATTTCCCCTCTGTACAAGGGTTCATTAAGATATTGGAAATTAAAGAATGTCCTTTGTTCATAAAGGCTCCAGTAATAAACAGATAAAACCAATTGTTAATATCTTCACAATTAGTTGAAAGGTTAAAGGGAGGAATTCAATTCATTCCAGGCAAAGTAATTAAACAAAACTTCTTCTTATTTACAATGTCGCTATGGATTCCATGCTAGTAGCCATACACAAACTACAATCCATAGGTTCTTCTTGAGGAATGGGAATAGTGTTTGCATTTTCTATTTCCATAAATTCTGCCTCACTACTTTCCCCCTCAGAGCACATGCTGTCCCTGGCATTTACAGCTTTACATGGACTGTCTCTGTTATCTTGCCTCCAATAAGACTGTGCTTTAAAGTCTCTTGGTAGTTCTTTAAACCACTCTGGTTTCTTTCCTCTTCTTACAAAGAGAGTTTTAGCTTTAGCAGTGCTTTTAGGAGTTAAGCTTCCATTAGCAGGAATAAAACTTTCATACCTTGAGTTTCTATAGCTTGAAGCTCTGGAGCCTTCTCTATCATGCACGTCTCTGTGACAACAGGTATTCTGTCGGTAGCTCCTGGGCAGTGCTGGACTTCCTGAAAGCTTAGTAAAACCTGGTGTGGATTCTCCAGCTCTATGCTTCAGTGACACAGTAGCTCTGTTAGAAACTCCTTCCCTTTGGGTACCTGGTAAAGCTTGTTCAGCATACTCCAATGCCTGCAGGCTTTCCTCCAAGCCTGGCTCTCTGGCTCTCTGTATATGTCTTTCAGCTTTGGACTCAGGAACATTGCTTAAGCAGGGAGTGGCATGCTCTCCAGCCTGACTGCTTTCCTTAGCAGACTCCCTCTGAACAGCGGCTCTTGTAGCTTGGCCCCTCTGAACTCTACCTCTGTGAATTCTGTCCTTGTGGGCTTGCTCAAGGAGGATTCCTTCCTTCAGGTCTCTCCTTCCTTCTTCAGCCGTAATCCTTGTTCCTTCTCTTCCTGCTGCTCTTCATGCTCCTTCCCCTTCTCCTTCTTCATCTTCATCTGCTTTGCTAGCATTAAGCTTCCGTTTATAAAGGGATCTTCCCTTTGAATCTCCCGGGCTCATTTCCAGGTGCAACCGGTTAGCTCTCCTAGCCTCATTAGCTTCTGTAGAGTCAATCCTGCCCCCTCTAGCTGTGCTTTTAGGTAATTGCACACCTAGAGCTCTGTGAAAAACAGAGTTTCTTTTCAACTCTGCAACTTTATTGGCACCAGCCTCATGACACATCCCCCTCTTAAAATATTATGGGCTGAATGTTCATCATTACTACAGCACGTAATTCTAGACATCCTCTGTGCTGACGTAACCAAGGCCAACCTCTCGTACCAGAGTCGAAGAACATTTATGTGGTATACTTGTTCATGTCCCTTGGTGTCTCGTATCAAATACGATGCTGGACCAAGTGGTTTGACCACTATGTAAGGTCCTTTCCAGCGGGCTTCAAACTTCGGAGTGGGGCCTGATACCAAGACTATTACCTTCTCACCGGCGGTTAGACGTCGGGGCTTGGTATCTCTGTCATAGTACTGTTTTTGCTTTTTCTGACTGTCCTTCAGTTTTTCTTCAGCAAAACGTGAAGTCCGTTTTAACCGGCTTCTTAAACTTCTCAAAAATTGCGGTATCCCTACTTCATTTTGTACAGGTTCCACCCATTGTTCTCTCAGGATGTCCAGAACTCCTCTGGGCGATCTCCCATACATCAATTCATAAGGCGACGTGCCTAATGAAACTTGTGTTCTTTCTCTGCAGGCATACAATACAAATGGGAGCATCGTGTCCCACTCTGCCATTTCTCCGTCCAGCGCTCGTCGCAGCATCTGCTTGATAGTCTGGTTCATTCTTTCCACCAAACCATTGCATTGGGGGTGATATGCGGCGGTTTTGAGATGCCTGATGCCAAAGGCGTCCCACACCTGGGCTAAGTATTTGGACATGAAGTTCGTGCCTCTATCAAAACTTCTTGAGGGAATCCAACCTCGCAAAATAGCTTTATAAGCTCCATGGCGATGGATTTCGCTGATATGTTCCTCAAAGGCACCGCCCATGGGAAACGTGTTGCCTGGCCCATGATGACCAATATATATTGGAAACCCCTAGGCGTTTTTATGAGGGGTCCGACTATGTCCATGGCCAGCCT
This sequence comes from Ichthyophis bannanicus, assembly GCA_033557465.1. Classification (NCBI taxonomy): domain Eukaryota; kingdom Metazoa; phylum Chordata; class Amphibia; order Gymnophiona; family Ichthyophiidae; genus Ichthyophis; species Ichthyophis bannanicus. Next base: position 467,920,297 of record CM066031.1, on the reverse strand, counting down.
TCTGATAGTATCGGTTATTACTGGCATCGGCAGTAATGGCACCCCAGCTGGTCTTATGGAGGTCACCCGTTGGCAGGAGGCACAGGACTCACAAAAACGTGAGACCTCCTTAAAATCTCCTGGCCAATAGAACCTGGCCAGTATCTGGTCAAGGGTCCCCTGTACCCCTTTGTGACCACTCACTGGGTGATCATGGGCTAACCTCAGCACTGCAGATTTGAGAGTATTTGGGACTACCAGCTGTTTTCGGACATCTTTAGTCCGTGGGTCTATACTCTCCCTGTATAGCAGCCCCTCTTCTCTTATAAACCTTGGGAAGTTGTTTCTCTTTGTTTGAGCATGCTCAAATGTGCGTGCTAGCACAGGGTCATCTCGTTGCTCTCCGGCAAAGGAAGGGAATTTCTCCACGAGCTCTGCTGGAATCCAGGGTAGTTCTTCGCCTGCTTCCAAGTCGGCTCTGCCTTGAGAGTGTCCCTTTCTTTCTTTGCGCTTTTCAGCTTTTGTCTTTCTGTCCCTTTCCAGAGGGGCATTTACTAAATCCTCATGAGATGGGAGGTCATCTAACCTTTCTTCCCTTGAACATGAGGGTTCTTCCGAGGCTTTCGTCTGGGTGCGAGTGGAGACAAAAACTTCTCGGGGATTTAGACCCTTCTCTAGGCCTCTTTCAAATTGTGGCCAGTCCCTACCTAAGACTAACTCTTTAGGTAATCTGGGCACTACAGCTATCAACATCCTTTTTTCTATTCCCAAACCTCTTACAAGTAAGTTGTATACAGGATAAAAGGTGGCAGTGCCATGCACACATTTTATCTTGACTTTACCCTCTGGTTGATCTGGGGCGGACTCAGCTCGCTCTTTGATTAGAGACCAGAGCTTGCGTGAAATCATTGTCTGGTCCACGCCAGAGTCAAGAAGAGCTTTGGCAGCAACCCCTTGTACAGTTACATCAAGTACAAATCCTTCAGATAACCTTTCTCTGTTCTCCCCCATGAGAGCAGTACGTGCTCGGCACTCACTCATAATATGTCCCATTTTCCCACAGCTAAAACATCTTTTAGAATAACTCTTCTCTACATTCTTAACACTTTTCACATTTTGAGTTTTTAACTGTGAGAGACTTCCTGATGCCTGCTTGAATGTCGCTACTGCCATCTTTGCACCTTCCCCAGTCTGCTGGGTGGCTAATTCGGCCTCTAGATATCTTTCAGTCAAGGCAATAGCCTCTACAGTAGTGCAACAATTCTGTAGGATAAGGAAGCTCTGTATACTACTTGGTACTGCAGTCATGAACTGCTCAAGGATTATCATATCCATCAGCGTTTCAATCGTTTTCTCACTAGGCCTTAGCCACTTCTCGGCTAAGCTCCTCAGCCTGTGACCTAACGCTTTTGGCGTTTCACCTACTTCAAGGTGTGCCACGCGTAGCTTATAGTTATAGACGAGAGGAGTCAGACCCAGGCGATCCCTGACGGCCTTCGTTACCTCGCTATAATTGTTTGCTAACGAAGCGGGCATTGCCCTATAGGCTGACAGTGCCTCTCCTGTGAGGGAAACTGCCAATCTAATGGACCACTGCTCTTCCGGCCAACCTACGGAAAGAGCTATTCTCTCAAAAGAGTCCAGGAAGTCATCCACATCATCCGTTACCCCTAACTTCCCCAAAGTTAGCGAGTCGTAGGACCCTAGTCCTACCGGACAGTTGCCCAGTCCCGACCTCTGTGTAGGATGTTTTTCGGCTGCTTCCTGTGTCCTCTGTTGATGCTGCAGCCATGCTTCCAGAATCTGTAAAACTGGCTTCTGCTGTCCCTGCATGGCCAGGATTGCATGCTGTTGTGTTTGCGTAGCCAGCTCCCCTCACTTGCTGAACTGCGTAGCCATCCAATTGAAGATCTCTCGCTGATCCATGGCGACGAGATTCCCCTAGGAACAAAAGATAAAAAGAAAAAAACCCAAGTGTGGCTGTACCAGAATCAGCCCTACACACTTTCTTTTCTTTTCAATATCCCCTCTAAACTTTGGGCTTGTATCCAACTCAAAGCATGCCCTTCTACCTGTTACCTGGTAGAAGTGTTGACTCCAACTTCTAGAAAGGGTGGTGCTGCTCAGCGTCGTAGCACTCTGCCACCGTTGTCAGCAACCTCGCCTTCCCTTCCGGATTTTCCTCTCCTCCGATCCGGGTTTTCTTCTCCTCCGGTCCGGGTTTTCTTTTTTTTTTCTTTTTTTTCAGCTTAATACTGGCTATCTTCTCTTTCCATTAGGTCTTTGGGTGATACCCACATCCTCTCAACTACGCCATTATGTCATGGTGGCGCCCCTGGTGGCCAATGGCGGTAAGGGCACGCTACACATCACACTTATTTTCCAAGGAGCGTGGGGTATTTTAAGGCCAAAATGGAGATTGGTCTTTAGGTATTTCAGCTCCTTGTGAGAACACAATGATTAAGCCACGAGTGTAGGGAAACAAGGCTTTTATTTCCCCTCTGTGCAAGGGTTCATTAAGACATTGGAAATTAAAGAATGTCCTTTGTTCATAAAGGCTTCAGTAATAAACAGATAAAACCAATTGTTAATATCTTCACAATTAGTTGAAAGGTTAAAGGGAGGAATTCAGTTCATTCCAGGCAAAGTAATTAAATAAAACTTCTTCTTATTTACAGTGTCGCTATGGATTCCAGGCTAGTAGCCATACACAAACTACAATCCATAGGTTCTTATTGAGGAATGGGAATAGTGTTTGCATTTTCTATTTCCATAAATTCTGCCTCACTACTTTCCCCCTCAGAGCACACGCTGTCCCTGGCATTTACAGCTTTACATGGACTGTCTCTGTTATCTTGCCTCCAATAAGACTGTGCTTTAAAGTCTCTTGGTAGTTCTTTAAAACCACTCTGGTTTCTTTCCTCTTCTTACAAAGAGAGTTTTAGTTTTAGCAGTGCTTTTAGGAGTTAAGCTTCCATTAGCAGGAATAAAACTTTCATACCTTGAGTTTCTGTAGCTTGAAGCTCTGGAGCCTTCTCTCTCATGCACGTCTCTGTGACAACAGGTATTCTGTCGGTAGCTCCTGGGCAGTGCTGGACTTCCTGAAAGCTTAGTAAAACCTGGTGTGGATTCTCCAGCTCTATGCTTCAGTGACACAGTAGCTCTGTTAGAAATTCCTTCCCTTTGGGTACCTGGTAAAGCTTGTTCAGCATACTCCAATGCCTGCAGGCTTTCCTCCAAGCCTGGCTCTCTGGCTCTCTGTATATGTCTTTCAGCTTTGGACTCAGGAACGTTGCTTAAGCAGGGAGTGGCATACTCTCCAGCCTGACTGCTTTCCTTAGCAGACTCCCTCTGAACAGCGGCTCTTGTAGCTTGGCCCCTCTGAACTCTACCTCTGTGAATTGTGTCCTTGTGGGCTTGCTCCAAGAGGATTCCTTCCTTCAGGTCTCTCCTTCCTTCTTCAGCCGTAATCCTTGTTCCTTCTCTTCCTGCTTCTCTTCCTGCTCCTTCCCCTTCTCCTTCTTCGTCTTCGTCTGCTTTGCTAGCATTAAGCTTCCGTTTATAAAGGGATCTTCCCTTTGAATCTCCCGGGCTCATTTCCAGGTGCAACCGGTTAGCTCTCCTAGCCTCATTAGCTTCTGTAGAGTCAATCCTGCCCCCTCTAGCTGTGCTTTTAGGTAATTGCACACCTACAGCTCTGTGAAAAACAGAGTTTCTTTTCAACTCTGCAACTTTATTGGCACCAGCCTCATGACAATACACTGATGTTGTTTAATGGCACAATGCTAGGGAAGGGTGTATGTGCCGACCACCACCACCACACTCTGGACCTGCAGACACACACAGCTCCATCACATTTGCCACAAATACAGTGTTGAAACCCCAGAACTGGACACGAACTAATGACCATGTGGGTGCCAACCGGAACATATGGGGTATGGAGGCGCAGGCCAAAGAGGTGTAGAACAACATATGTGCAGTGGACAGAGAACCACAGAAATGTGCTATGCTGCATTGCCCCCACAGTACAGTTACCTTTATGTCTACCCACCCCAGTCACCTGCAGGTTGAATGACGTACACACAGTTTCCACTGCACCACAGCACCGGCCTGGAACATAAGCTACTCCTAGTCAAAGACACAAGTGAAACATACATATGTCCAGAGAGAGCCCAGAAACACACACGGCAGCATGTACATGTATACGCATTGTCGCGAGCACTACCCTGGCGTTAAGTAGCGGTCGGACATAACTATATAGGGAGGAGATTGGCCAGTAATCCAGAGGCCCAATTGACTTTTGGTCCTGTTAGTTTCCTGGATCCTAATCTTCCAAAGAATTCAACTGCACAAGTGGTGGGAAAATAAAGGCTTTTATTTCCCCTTCTCGCAAGGGTTCAAAGGATTGGGCAATAACAACAACGCAAATGTCCTTACTTCAGGTAAGAAAAAGTAAAACAAAAGTTTAAAGCAAAACTGTTACTTTCACAGTAGCGCTGGTATTCACTCAAACAATAATGTTCTAAGCAGCAACACATACAGCTTACAAGCCTGGCAAAGATTCTAGGCTTCCCATGGTACAGTACGTACAGTCCATTTCTGTATCTGAAACCTCATTTGCCAGTTGCACTTGCATTGGCTCATAGGCGGAAGCCTCTGACTCTGAGTCCCTGGGTTCAGGTAGGTTATAGTCAGGCTTCTTATATAGCTCTTCTAGCACAGCCCAACGTTCTGGGTAACTCGTAGGGCGTCGGCTCTGTGCTGTTTTGTATGTAGGAAATTCCTCTCTCCTTAGAGGTTTTATGGCAGCTTTATAAAAACATTTATTATTCAAACCTTTCTTATCAGGTAAACTTTTCCTATAGCTTGTATCATAAAAAGCTTTACCTTGGGAATTTGGCTTCTCTGTTTCCAGTGAAGGTTGAGGCCTGCACCAGTTTCTCCGTTGGCTTGCCTGTACAGCACAGCTTAGGTCTTCAGGCTGTGACCCTGTTGATTGTGGACAACAGTTGCAACAATGTCTCTGCCACTCTGGGCAAACAGCTTTTACTCCTTTGTGAGCTGAGACCTTCCCAGGTTCCTCCTTAGCTCTCAGGCAATCACCTTTCACTCTGGGTGATCTTCTGGCAGTGGAATATTCAGGTTTGCATTCTAACCTCTTTTCCTCTGTCTTGCCTTCCTTCCTGCTGCCTCCTTTCCAGCCGTCTCTCCAGCTGCCTTCATCGCTGCCTTTCCCGCTGCTCCTTCCTCCGCTGCCACTTCTCCCGCTTCTCCATCTGCTGCCACTCCTCTTCTCTGCTTTCCAGTCTTCGTCCTTAAGAAGTCCTCCTGCACTCGAGGATTGGAGGTTGGCTGGCATTACCTCATGATCAGTGGGGCGTGGTTCCTCAGTCACTCTGGAGTCCCTCTTGCTCCCTCTATCTGGTTCCTCCATATATTGCAGCTTGTATGTACCTTTTTCTCTATTTAAAGCATGTTCCTTTCTCTCAACCAGGTCTGCTGGGTGACACATCCCCCTTCTTAAAATATTACGGGCTGGGGAAGCCTCTTCTACGCAGCACGTAATACACGATACCGGGACTTTCTGCAGCTGACTGGCATTATGCTTCACTCGATTGGTAGCCGCTTGTATCCCTTCAGGGTGGAATATGTTTTTAGCAGAAGCTATCAGAACTAACCATTCATGCCAGGGCCAAAGAACGTTGACGTGGTAGACTTGTTCATGTCCTCTTGTATCTTGGACCAAGTAGGAAGTAGATCCAATGGGCTTAATTACTGTGTGAGGCCCCTTCCACTGGGCTTCGAACTTAGGTGTAGCGCCCGACACTAAGATCATCACTTTCTCTCCGACCTTCAATTGTCTGGGTTTGGCATGCCGATCATAGTATCGTTTTTGTTTTTGTTGACTTTCTTTCAGTTTTTCACCTGCGAACCGGGAGGTTCGTTCCAGGCGAGTTCTTAGGTTTTTCAAAAATAGGGTACGCCTATTTCTTCATCAACGGGTTCAGTCCACTGTTCTCTCAAGACATCTAATATGCCTCTGGGTGCTTGTCCGTACATGAGCTCATAGGGCGAGGTACCTAATGAACTTTGTTTTCTTTCTCTACAGGCATATAAAATAAATGGCAACATGGTGTCCCACTCCGTCATTTGGCCATCCAAAGCTCGTCGAAGCATTTGTTTTATGCTCTGATTTAACCGTTCTACCAAGCCATTGCATTGGGGATGGTAGGCGGCAGTCTTTAGGTGGTGGATGCCAAAAGCGTCCCAAACCTGAGTGAGGTATTTTGATAAAAAGTTACTACCTCTGTCCGTTAAGACCTCCTGCGGGAACCCCACCTCGCAGAACAATTTGATTAGTTCCACAGCAATAGATTTTGCCGAAATATTTCTCAGTGGTACTGCCCATGGGAAACGTGTAGCCTGGTCAATAATCACGAGGATGTATTGGAATCCTCTCGGAGTTTTGATAAGGGGTCCTACTATATCTATAGCAAGTCTTCTTACTGGGTCCGAGATTATGGGCATCGGAACCAGTGGTATTTCTGGTGGCCGGTTAGGAGTTACCCTTTGACAAGATGCACAGGATTCACAAAAGCGAGTCGTTTCTCGGAAGACTCCCAGCCAATAAAATCTGGCTAAAATTTGATCAAGGGTGCCCTGTGCTCCCTTATGACCCCCTACTGGATGGTCATGAGCCAGACGTAAAACCAGCGACTTAAAAGTGTTTGGGACCACTAACTGCTTCCGCACAGTTCCAGTTCGAAGATCCTTACATTCCCAATATAGTATGTCCTCTTCCATAATAAATCTGGGGAAGGAATTCTTTTCTTCTTGAGCATACTCCAGTGCACGAGCTAATGCAGGGTCTGCCCTTTGTTCCATCTTGAAGGAAGGGAATTTTTCCATCAACTCTGCCGGTACCCACGGCATCCCTTTTCCAGCTTCCAGGTCGGCTCTACCTTGAGAGTGGCACCTTCTTTCTCTTCGTCTCTCAGCCTTAGGTTTTCTTACCTTCCTCAAGGGGTCGCCCATTAAGTCTTCATGTGACGGAAGGTCTCCTAAGGAGGTGTCTCTAGAACACGAGGGCTTTTCATCATCCTGGGTATGCGACCGTGTGGAAACTAGAGCTTCCTTAGGATCTATAGACGCCTTGATATTTTTCTGCTGAGGACTGAGACTTTCAGTAGGGTTATGGCGAATGCAAGTGGCACTTAGCACTGCTGGTGGAGATAAGCCCTCTTTCAGACTTCTCCTGAATTGTGACCAATCACAGCCTAATACCAGCTCCTGGGGTAATCTAGGCACCACTGCTACTAGCATTTCTTTCAGGATGCCCAGTTCCTTAACCCACAATTTATATACAGGATAGCGGGTAGCTGCCCAGTGTATACATTTTATTTTTACGGTACCTTCTGGCTGATCTGGAACTGATGAACCCTGATCCTTGATCACAAACCATAATCTCCTCGAAATCATGGTTTGATCAGCTCCTGAATCCAGGAGTGCTTTTACATTTATGCCTTGAATCTTGACATCCAATACAAAGCCTTCACGTATTGTCTTTGGGTTCTCACCCACAAGAGCAGTACGTGAATAACACTGTTGTTTCACATGACCCTTTTTACCACAAGAAAATCATCTCTTAGTATTTTCTTTTACTACAGGCTTATAACTTTTTGAACCAGCATATATGGGTCGTGAGACATTTTCCAATTTCTGCGCCTCCATACCTACTACCAATTTGGGAGTCTCCACCCTGGGTTGGGTGACTCTTTCCGCTTCCAAATATCGCTCGGTGAGAGCTATGGCATCTGTAGTGGTATGGCAATTCTGCAGAATTAGAAAATTCTGTACTCTACTCGGTATGGCCGACATATACTGTTCCAGGATTATCACATCCATCAAAGTATCCACATTTTTCTTTTCGGGCTGTAGACACTTGTTTGCTAGACTACGTATCCTATGGCCTAGGGCTTTGGGCATTTCATCAGCCCTGAGGACAGTAGCTCTAAACATCTTATTATATGATATAGGGGTAAGACCTAAACAATCTCTAATGGCTGTGACTACCTCCTCATAGGTATTTGCTAGAGCTGGGGGCATCGCCCTATATGCAGCAAGCGCCTCCCCCGTGAGGGACGCTGCGAGGCATATGGCCCACTGCTCAGGTGGCCATTTAGCAGAACATGCAATTCTACTGAATGAGTATAGGAAATCATCCACATCGTCATTTGGACTTAGCTTTCCTACAATGAGATCATTGCATGTCCAATGTCCACTTTCTGGGTTGGTTGGTCCGGTTGCCGTCAGCTTCTCCGCGTTGGCCCTTGCCATCGCCTCTCGTTGATGTGCCAACCAATTCTCCATGGTCTGCAGGACTGGTAGCTGTTGCGCCTGCATGGCTTGAAGGGCTTGCGCTTGGTTTTTCTGTGCGAACTCCACCTGTTTGTCGAACTGGAGTGCCATCCAGGCACAAAGCTCCTTCGGCTCCATACTGCACCTGTATAAAGGGAGATAAGAAGAAAAAGAAACCCAAGTGTGGCTCTCCTAACAAAAGCTCTTCTCCTTTCCTTTTTTTTTTTTTTTTTTTTCTCAAACTTCCCCCAGATATCCAACAATACTCAGGCTTATCTACGTTTTACCTGACATTAGTGTTGACTCCAGCTCTGGAATATAAGTTTTGTCCTGCTCCGCAGTTTTCCACTTCTGGGGTCACAACAGGATTTTCACCTTTCAGGATTTACGATCCGTTCCGGATTCCGATCATTCCATTCCAGGTTTTTTTTCTTCCGCTCCGGTTAACAGCAGATCCGTTCCGGGTTTTGTTTCTACACTCCGGTTTTCCAGACAGTCCAGACCGGGTTTTTATTTTTTAAACTCAGGAGGTTTATTTTTCTTTTCTTTTGCGGTTGTAGGCTCCAATCCAATATCCAACAACTACGCCATTTTATGTCGCGAGCACTACCCTGGCGTTAAGTAGCAGTCGGACATAACTATATAGGGAGGAGATTGGCCAGTAATCCAGAGGCCCAATTGACTTTTGGTCCTGTTAGTTTCCTGGATCCTAATCTTCCAAAGAATTCAACTGCACAAGTGGTGGGAAAATAAAGGCTTTTATTTCCCCTTCTCGCAAGGGTTCAAAGGATTGGGCAATAACAACAACGCAAATGTCCTTACTTCAGGTAAGAAAAAGTAAAACAAAAGTTTAAAGCAAAACTGTTACTTTCACAGTAGCGCTGGTATTCACTCAAACAATAATGTTCTAAGCAGCAACACATACAGCTTACAAGCCTGGCAAAGATTCTAGGCTTCCCGTGGTACAGTACGTACAGTCCATTTCTGTATCTGAAACCTCATTTGCCAGTTGCACTTGCATTGGCTCATAGGCGGAAGCCTCTGACTCTGAGTCCCTGGGTTCAGGTAGGTTATAGTCAGGCTTCTTATATAGCTCTTCTAGCACAGCCCAACGTTCTGGGTAACTCGTAGGGCGTCGGCTCTGTGCTGTTTTGTATGTAGGAAATTCCTCTCTCCTTAGAGGTTTTATGGCAGCTTTATAAAAACATTTATTATTCAAACCTTTCTTATCAGGTAAACTTTTCCTATAGCTTGTATCATAAAAAGCTTTACCTTGGGAATTTGGCTTCTCTGTTTCCAGTGAAGGTTGAGGCCTGCACCAGTTTTTCCATTGGCTTGCCTGTACAGCACAGCTTAGGTCTTCAGGCTGTGACCCTGTTGGTTGTGGACAACAGTAGCAACAATGTCTCTGCCACTCTGGGCAAACAGCTTTTACTCCTTTGTGAGCTGAGACCTTCCCAGGTTCCTCCTTAGCTCTCAGGCAATCACCTTTCACTCTGGGTGATCTTCTGGCAGTGGAATATTCAGGTTTGCATTCTAACCTCTTTTCCTCTGTCTTGCCTTCCTTCCTGCTGCCTCCTTTCCAGCCGTCTCTCCAGCTGCCTTCACCGCTGCCTTTCCCGCTGCTCCTTCCTCCGCTGCCACTTCTCCCGCTTCTCCATCTGCTGCCACTCCTCTTCTCTGCTTTCCAGTATTCCTCCTTAAGAAGTCCTCCTGCGCTCGAGGATTGGAGGTTGGCTGGCATTACCTCATGATCAGTGGGGCGTGGTTCCTCAGTCACTCTGGAGTCCCTCTTGCTCCCTCTATCTGGTTCCTCCAGATATTGCAGCTTGTATGTACCTTTTTCTCTATTTAAAACATTTTCCTTTCTCTCAACCACGTCTGCTGGGTGACAGCATATGCATATCCCCACATATGCAGGACTTACATGAGAACAGCTCCTCGATCAGGTGTTGCCTGACTGTTGTCCCCTCACGTGTGTCACCATGGCCACGTACAGGAGGGCACAGTGGATCCTCTTCCAGATCCTCATCAATTTCGACTGGGATATTGTGCCTGAGAGCAATGTTGTAGAGGATGCAACAGGCCAGAATGATCTGTGCCACAGTCATGGGTTTGTATTGTAAGGCCCTGCCGGTCCTATCCAGACACCTGAAGCGACTCTTCAGAACGCCAAAGGTACGCTCGATGACTGAGAAACTAGAGGCATGGGCCTCATTGTACCTCATATCTGCGCGTGTCCATGGAAGACGCACAGGGGTCATCAAGCAGGCACGACAACCATATCCCACATCAACTGCAGACAGAAATGTACAAAGGTCAATCAGGAGCTGATGGACTCACAAATGCACACAAGCATCTACGTGCGAAAGGACAACAGATACACGACGACACAAACATATGACGTCACATAATGGCACATGGCAGCTGTGCGCCAGCATCTGGAGGTGTGAGATAAAGAACACCAGGGAAGGGTAATGAAGGCAACACACATCAATTACCAAAACAATCACATCACCAACCACCGGTAGCCGAAAGCCAGGAGTGGCATCCCTGAACGCATCAGGCAGTCACATGGCACTGCACCATGGAAAAGGGCAGAGATGCGCATGTGTGCAATAATGTGACAGACATGGTACAGTGCACACACACATGCTGTCACAGTAACATATACATTAGGGGTACAGTCAAGATGGCATAAATGACAAAACAATGCTGCCATACATGGAGCATACATGTGTGACGCAACATGTCACCACAATGCCATCCACGTGAAGTGACAGACAAAGTCAATGGTGAATGGCCCCCCAACACACAGTACAACATGAAAACAAATATGGGAGCAAATCCAGGCCCCCCCCCCCCAGTAGCACACAAGCACACACGTTACATACAGAGTCAACTAGGGATACACAACAAAGACAGACACATGTACATTTGCTTATGTGGGTGAGCTGAGGCCATGTGCCGTAGTTGTCATCAATCAAAATGTGTTGCAGACCACCATAGAAGGAACACAGCATATGTGCTAGAAGCGTCTCTGTCCAAAAGACATGTACAACACAGCAGCGGTACCTGTAACCAGTGTTACCCGCATGTGTGCCAAGACACACAGAAGAGCAATGATGCACATATGGTAGACATAGTTAAGTGTAGAAACACACAAACATATGTGACCACGTCCCTGGTGACGGTGACATGGCATGATGGAGGACACAGCCCATACAATGTCAGCACTGCACAACCACAATGCAAGGAAAGACATGCAGAGGTCATAATCGCCAATGGGATCCTATAAATCATACATCGGATGGGCAGTGATATGGCACAGCCTGACGGACAGTGTCCGGAATGTTGGGTGAAAAGACGTCTGAGCTGCAGCACGCCATGTCATGTGTGTCGCAGGGGATATGCAGTCAGAAGGCCCAAATGGCAAACCAAAGGTGACCCTGACCCACCTGTGAGAAGTGCAAGGCCCCCCAGGACACAGGAACACTGTGTGCATGTTAGAGATGGTAAATACCCACCCAGCAGGACACAGTCCTCATATTGTCTGGCCTCAAATTGGCCAAATAGTGCCGAGTGATGCAGGATATGGGAGTCATGGGCGGACCCTGGAAACCGGGGAACCACATTCAGAATACACATATTTGCATCACAAACAACCTGAACATTCAGGGAATGGTAGTGTTTGCGGTTGCGTAACACTACCTCCCTGTCTCTGGGCGGGACCAGGGCAACATGTGTGCAATCAATAGCTCCCATCACGTGTGGTATCCCTGCAACCCGCTGGAATGCCTGGCTCAGGGACCCCCCACTGTTGCCTACTGTTAGGAATCGCAATGTAATTCCTAAACTGGCTGACCATGGCTCGCAGTACCTGGTGGAGACAGCATGAGAAGGTGGGCCTGCTCATCCCACCCACCGCGGCCACCAAGGAATGGAAACAGCCAGAGGCAAGGAAATGTAAGGCACCCAGGAGCTTGGCCAATCCCAGTATGGCATGTGACCGGGCAGTCTGGGGTTCGAGGTCAGGTCTTAGACCCTCATAGAGCTCCCTAATAGCCCCTGTGCTCAGATGGTAGAGGAAGATGACCTGTTCCTCACGCATGTCCAGATGCATGGGCCTGGGCCTGGGCAGGCGAGGCAGGCGAGGGCACACCTCTGAACGCCTCCTGTGCCAAGCTGATAATACCCCGGCCTGTGGAGCTTCCACAGCTGCAGGTCTGTGTTGCAGCGGGGCTGCACCCATGCCCAGTGCCACAGCTCCAAGGACACCATCTCCCTCATCAGGCAACCGCAGCTCCTCCAAGTCGAGAAACGCCACCACCGCACAACGTGCATGGTCGGTTTGAGCCATGATAGACATCAGGTAGAGAGATGCTAAATACAGCTTGGGGAGTGGCAATTAATCAGAACAAACATAACACACCTGCAGATGCAGCAACGCACAACAGCACCAATACTGCAAATCGCACAGCACATATGGAAGCATAATGCCGTAGTACGCGTAGTAACGCACATACCACAACACACAAGCACAGCTCATGATTAGGCCCACGGAATGCGCATAGGAGGAGCATTTGGCGTGTTCCCACGCACATACAGATTGTATAAAGTGCGCTGGCAACAGCACAACGTATGCGTAGATGCACCACCTGGGCCACCTACGCGTGGCAGAAAGCGTCATAGGTACGGCACATCACACAGAGCAAAACTACATACCAGAAATGGTGTGTGTGTGGCACAAAATACGGACCAGGATAAACCACCTGTGGATACAGCAGTACACACCAGTAGTAGTGACATCAATAGATCCGAATGTACAAAAAGGTAAGCGCATGGATGCGTAACAGCATAGCACGTGTAGGAACATGCATTATGCACAATCCATGCACGCCGTGACACGGCCTGCGTAAGGCATGGAGCTGCGCATGAAGGAGGAGCAGGGCCCATGCTCCACGTCATGGCACATGCGCGAGCTGTGTCCCCACTCACATATGGAGCATGTAACATAAGCAACCACTTGTAGGAGGCACAAAGATGCAACGCGTGCCTGTGCAACACACGGGACATGCACCCTGAGTAGCGAGTAATGCGCATTAAACATGCATAGGAACGCGCGTTGCGCAGCCTGAACACACATAGGACCATACTCTGGGTACTTAAATGGGCACATCATTCTCGCAATGGCAAGGGTATATGGTGCAGAGGAGGTACCAGATGAGTCAGCGTGAAGCAGGTGAAATGAATGGGGGCGTTGTCACCAGCCAGCAGCCATCAGCAGTCGTCACCGCAGAGGAGCCTGAGGGGGAGGAGGAAGGCCCATCTGGGCTCTGCCAACAGCCACACGAACAGCTTGGAGGTGCGCCAGGGGGCAAGCGCCACCGCAGGCCAGTGCCCAACGATGCCTGGAGGAGGGCAGTCTGCTACACCCAGGAGGAGATAATTCTCCTCCTGGCAGCGATCCTGGAGCACAATGATGTGCTATTGGGCGTCTCAGCAGCACAACCACCATTGCCGAGCGCAACAGCATGTGGGAGGAGGTCGCGACAGCAGTGGCTGCAGCAGGGGGCCTAGGCTGCAATGTAGAGAGCATCAGGAAGAGATACCGTGACATCAAGCGGTCAGTCTGGGCTCGCGTCATTGAGGAGAGTCGCCACGCCCATGCGACAGGTGGGGTGCACCACAACAAGCCGCCCTGTCACCGCTGGAGCAGCAGCTAGCAGACAGACTGGGGCCCATCTACCTCCACGGCCTGCTACCCGAGCTGGATACAGCAGACCCATGTGCAGGTATGACAGAGATATGTGTTCCGGTGAAGGCTAACACCCCTGCACATGTAGGGCTGGACGCAGGGGGGTGTGGGGGCCATGTCAGGGGACACATAGAAACGCATGTCCCCAGCCAGTCCCACACAACATATGGCGGAACTGAGAGGCCTGGTGCACCATGCTCGCCGCGCGCCTGGACCATAGCCCCTGTCAACCATGCATGGTAGAACCTGCCACCCGCAGTCCCCAGAAACATACATCCAACACCTGGCCCAATGTGGAGACACTATCCCACCCCCACTGCTCCCCACCCCCACCTTGCCATGTCCCCAGCCCCATAACATGTGGCCCCGTCACAACACCATTCACTGTGCAGCTCCATCCCAAGCCAGTGACCACACCTACCAGGACCCTGCAATGGGCCACGGCGTGAACCCTGGTACCCCCCCCCCCCCCCCGGGGCTGCCAGCCTGCCATACCACAGATAGGGATGCTGACAGCGCATGGCCATCTGCCATGCATGGCCCTGTGAAAACAATAGCCGTGCAAGATGGACACACCGCACTGCACACATAGGCAAGGGTAGCGCACCAAGGGACTGCATACACAGAGGGCAAGGAGCAGACCCCAGACAGAACCATGGGGTACACCTACTGTGAGTGGGTTAGCAGGGGACGTGCAGCCACAGGAACACACACTGATGTATTGGTGTGAGAGATGGGGGGAGACTGAGGAAAGGTCAGAACCATAGAACCAAGTGAGGACAGGGTACCAAGGGACGGAATGTGGCCAATAGTGGCAGGAGCAGCAGAGAGGCCAAGGGTGATGGGGACAGAGTAAAGGCCCGTGTAGCACATCAGAGACAGGTCACTGGGGACCTGTGACAGAGACACATCAGCAGAGGGTAGCTGAAAAACACCAGGCCATACCGGTACCAGGAGGGCATGAGAGGGGGATGTGACAATGGTGAATGAGGGTGAGGGTGGGTAGGCGTGAGGGTGCAGTTGCATGGGGGGACAGGTAGGGGGTGGGATTGGAGGTCAACAATGTGATGTGGAGCCATAGTGGAAGGGTGGGAAGGACAGCAAAGGCCGGAGGATGTAGAATGTGGGGGAGACCGAGATCCTCTGCACCTGCGTGTGCGGTGGGTGGTGGGGGGATGGCAGCAATAGGTGATGGTGATCCAAGGGGTGGGTGGGTGGCTGGAGGTGGAGGGGGAGGGGGATGGGTAGGGCAGCTCAGGATGCCAGACATGAGGCCCACCATTATACAGGGGTGGTGTGGGTGGGGAGCACAGCGGTGCCAACACTTACCCAAGTGGCACACACCCATCCATGCACCCGCTCTGCACAGCCACCCACTGCCCAATGGCAGTCGCAGCGCCAGGGCCCCACACCACCCCGGGGCATACACCCCTGCACATGAATCCCTGTTACCACAGGGAACACCTGTCCCAGGCAACAGTGGCCCATCAATCCCAGCCCCACCCCAACAGTCATACCAGTTGATGTTGCTCGTACCCAGATGCACGCACACACGGGCACCAGTGAGGCGCCGCTGACCCCGGGGACATGGACATCCGATGGTACAACACATATCCCTGCACCGGTACAGTCCCTGCCCACATGTATACAGCCTGGGTGTTCCCATATTGTCCTAGGTATCCTGCGGTTCACACAGTCTGTTAGGTTACGATGTGACATATATATGTATGGGGATGGGCAGGCACGCCACACCTGAGCTGAGTACCCTGTCCCCCCACATGTGATATACATACCATGGAGGCGGTGGAGGGAGTGGAGCCCCCAGTGTCCGGCCCGTGGTCCCCGCCCGAGGCGGTGCCAGATGTGGAGGTGCTTGAAGAGTCTGATGCAGCACAGGATACGGAGGGGGGAACAGCACCCCACCTGTCAGATGATGGTGGGGTGAGTTTGGAGGCAGGCGATGGCAGTGTTACAGCGGAGGCTGCAGCCGAGGTCCCTCAACACGGCCCGCACATGCAGCCATTCGGCAGGTGATCGGTGAGATGCATTCCCACTCGGCATCAGTGCATGTGGATGCAGAGGGTGAGTGACTGACCCGTTGGGTCACCTGTTGCATGTGTACAGGTGGCATGTGCAACCCAAGTCTCACGGCTCAAACCGTGCCTCATCCACAGGCATACAGATGGCATTGCGGGAGGTGGCAGAAGAACAGCGTTGCCAGCGACATAAGTCGTGACACCAAAGACTGGTGCTGGACGGGCTCCTCCGCGAGATGTGGGGCCTGCGCATGTCGGCTGAGTCGATGGTAGCCAGCATAGCCTAGATGGTGTCTGTGTGGAAAGCTATGACGGGACGCATGGGTCAGCCGGCAGCAGCAGCAGCAGAAGCAGTAGCACCGGTGCCACGGGGTGCGCGGAGATGTGGCCAGCGCGGAAGAGAATGCGGGGAAGGGGGTAGTTGTGGGGGGGTGGGGTGATATGTCCCCAATAAATGGAGTATGAAATGGTTAAGCCTGTGACCACCTGTCCAGTGTTTCATCTGACTTCCCCATGTTCCCCCTGTCCCACATGTGGCCACCCTGGGCACATATCCCTTGCCTTTCCCCCACTCAGATTGTCTCTTTCCCTATCCACCCTGCTGGGCACACCTTGGATCTCCTCATCTCCCATGCCACCCCCTCCTTCCCTCCTTCCCTCCTACCTCCCCTACACCCTTATCCCTCCCCTGGACCGACCATTCCTGCCACCTTCCTTCTCTCCCCTGTGACCCTCCTCCTCTGACCCTTTCTCCCAAGGCACAATCAGGTCCTGCCCCTCCCACCTTCTCCCATTGTTTCACTGCTACTACCCACACACAGTTCCCCGCCTCGGATACTCTGTTTCCCTCCCACGTGTATCCTCATCCCCCTGACATCGGGCACGTACCTGGACCACGACACCGTCCTCAACGCCTGACACTCTTGCTCCTCTTCACCCTTGCCTTCACCCCCACCGCCCTACCCGTCACCCCTGGATTCACTCTGGCCCTTTCTGTCACCGTAGATACCTCCGCCAAGCTGAGCATCTGTGGTGGAGACATCCCTGTCCCTCTGATCTGCCTCACTTACGTCTGTGTCACTTTCACTACCATTCCCTTATGCACCCTGCTGAACAGAATTAGTTATCTGCCTCATCACCTCCACTGCTGACTCCTCTCGCACATTGCACTCTGTTTACCGGTCTCTCACCGCCCCACAGTCGTCCAACCCACCCTCTTTCTCACCCTCTATCCCTGATCCTGCACCACTAGCATCTCACTTTGTTTCCAAGGTCTGCTGCCATTGCCTCCTCTCCTCCTCATGTCCTCCTCCCCTCTCCCCACCCTCACTGGTGACCCTCCCATCACTCCTTCCACCCCTCCCTCCCCCTCTCATTCCTCCCACCCTTCCCTCTCCCATCATTGGTCCACATCTGAACCAATCTCTCTCTCTACTCTCTCTAAGGTCCTTGCTTCCACCCGCAGGACTACCTGCCCCGCTGATCCTATCTCTTCCCACTGGTTGTTGGAACATTCCCTTGCCCTTTCTCCATCATCCTTTCTATCTTAAACTCTGGTATATCCTCTGGCATCGTTCCCCCCCCCCCCCCTGGAAGCACACCCCTGTACGCCCCATTCCTGGGAAAGGTTCCCTGGAACCCTCTTCCCTGTCTAGCTGGCGCCCCATCTCCTGACCTCCGTTCCTTTCTAGACTTTGGTTGAACTGGTTTCCTCCCAGTTCTCATCCCACCTCAGGGCCTCCCATACCCTCCACCCCCGGCAATCTGGTTTCCGTCCTGGCCACAGCAAAGTATCTGTCCATCCTTCTCCACTCACAGACCTGCATGCTGCTCACGATCACAGTTTGCTTTCTCTTGCTGTTTCCCCTGATCTCTCTGCCGCTTTTGACCTGGTTGATCATTGCACTCTTCTATGTTGCCCTCAGGATGCTGGCCTCCACAGTCTGGTCCCTCATTTGCTTCGGTCATCCCTTTCCTGTCACTCCGTTTCGATTCTGACTGGGTCTGTTTCCTCCTCTTCCACTCCCCTCTCCTGAGGTGTCCCACAGGGGCCTGTTCCTGCTCCCCTTCTTTTCAACATCTGTCTAGCTCCTCTAGCTCATCTAGTCTAGCAACACGGCTTTTCTACTCACTGCTACGCAGATGACATGTTCCTTCTTTACCATACTGATTCGTCTGCTCCGGATATCACTCCCTTGAGTATCTGTCTCTCCTCTGTTGCTTCCTGGCTTTCCTCACTGTTCCTCCATAGTAACCTCTCCATTATATCTGCTACTTGGAGCACCCTTGGTAGTCCCCTCCCTCCCCTTGTCCCTCTGCTCACCTCACCACCTATCCCCACTGTTTCCTCTTGACGATATGTGTGTGTCACTCACAACTTATTTTCTTCCATTACATACCACATCCCCTTTGTTGTCCAACATTCTCTGTTCACTCTGAAACAACTTCGCGCTGTCCGTCCCATCCTCACCTCCATTTCTATAACTACCCAGCATCATTCCCATGTTACGAAACATCTTGTTGGTGTAATGTTTGTCTCACCGGTATTCCCCGGTCTCATATCCAATGTCTGCAACGTGTTCACAATACTGCTGTTTGCATTCTAACCCCCGCTTCACGTTGTGATCACATCACCAACCACCTGATAAGCCTGCACCAGCTGCCTACTGTTTGTCGGATACAGGTTAATTGTCTCACAGTCATACACAGGGGCAAATCATCCAGGTACCCCTCTTTACCCCGCTGACCAGGTTAATCTTCACACCCCTCACTGTTCTCTCTGATCCATTCACATTACTCGCATGTGCCTCCCCTCTACTTCCCAGGCCCACTTGTAATCCACCCAGTCCTCAGCTGTCTACCTCCTGGGTCCTATACTCTGGGACTCAACTCCCCCTGCACTCCGCTGACAATCTTCCTTGTACTACTTTAAAGCTATACTACAGACACATCTCATCTGCCCCGTCTTTGAGCTCCCTTTCCCATCCTCACCCCTCCTTCCCGTTAGGGATACAACTCTCCTACCCTTCTGCCCCCCCCTCCTCGCCCCCTTATTCACCTTTCCCACGCCAGCGTACATTGCCATGTCCATTTTGTATATTATCTCTCTCATCTAGTTTATGCACTTTCACCTTTTCTATCTCTACTGATCCTTTTCTACCCTGTCCTGTTCTTTAAGGAGTTTATGGCTTCCCTTTCCCCTGTCTTACGCAGCTCCCTGTTTTTACCCTTGGTTTCTACACCGGCCAGATGCTATTGGTTATGGTCGGTATATGAGATTGTAGATATGCATGGACGTAAACATAGACATGGCACACAGACCCATTGGCACGCCATCCACCGTCCACGACACACACCACAGGGGGACATGGGCTCTGTCCTGGCACCATCATGTGCATGTCTATACTGTGTGCCACCCATGCCATGTGCCGTGCCATGTGTGCACTGATGGCATGTCCGTGCCACCATGGATCTGGCCATGTCGGCAGACCATAGCGACCCATTGGTACATCCCTGTGTCTGTGGGGCTACATCTGTCAGCGCCCATGCCCATCCCCCGCTCTTGCCATGGGGACAGTACCATGTATGAGACCATTGTCATGCACACAGACACACAAGGACATGCTCACACCTGTCAATCACACTCCACTGCCATGTTGCAAAATGAGACACATGAACATAGCGATTATGGAAACAAATATTTACAAGGTTTATTGGGGGGTTACACATATATGTAGAGGCCCTGTGTGGTCTTTGGCCCTGCCACCCCCATCCCCCAGCAGTGTTGGCAGTCCCGGGGCACAGGAAAGCACAGGGCAGGGGTGACATGTGTCTGGCTGCCACTCACACCCCCTGGGGGCCACCCTGGCCAGGTGGCTGGTCAGCTGCGCATGCCGCAAGTACATCTCACAGCATGCGCAGCTGGTCAGTCACCACGCCCATGGCTACAACCATCTGTCCAAGTTATAATGCCCTGTTCAATGTAATTTCAGTTTCTTCAATGTAAACCACCTTGATATCATGAAAGGCGGTATATAAGAAATGTTAAATGTGGGTCTGCTCCCGCTGGGCGTATGCATGAGTATGCACTGCCACAGCAAGGAGGAGGCCGCACATGCATCCACACTTCACCCTTCGTCTGTGTGGATGCATGGACGGCTCGCCTGCCTGCGGCGATGTGTGCCAGCTCTGCTCCCAAATGGGGGACATCCCCGGCACTATGAGGCAGGTGGCAGGGGCCCCCAGTGCCCTGTGGTGGCCTGTGCTGCTCAGGACTGGCCACACCTTCCCACCCCCCTGCCACCCCTCCACCTCCCCAGCCTCCCACCCCCCTCCCCCACCTCACCCCCCCCACCTCCCCCTCCCCAGGCTCCCACGCACCATCCTCCCCCTCCTCGGTCCCCTCCCCCTCCTTCCCCTCTCTGCTTCTGGCTTCCCCCTCCTCCTCTGCCTCCATGTCATCATCCACCTCCAACACATCTTGGACCTCTGCAGCTGGCGCTGGCTGCCCGGGTCCAGCGTCCAGCTTTACTGGGCCCTTGTCTGCACCTGTGTCTGCTGTTGGCGAAAGACATACATTACCACCTCGGTCATGCATTTGGCACATCATGCAAACATGTCCTGTAGCCCCACAGGCTGTTGGCCCACAGGAACGTGCCGTGGAACATGGCAGGGGCTGCATCACTCACCATCACGTTGGGCCTGCTGCTCCCACTGGACCCACATCAGGAATCTGGAGAATCGCAGCCGCATCTCTCGCCCTTTCTTATGAAGGTCCTCCACCTGTGGGTACAACAAAGTATGGGACCATTAGGGGACAGGCATCCATGGCCATCGGCTGATGCAATACACACATAGCTGAGTGCAGCAGGTGGCTGCCTTTACTGTGTCCTGTCTGTCCACTGCTAGCTGTTGCCCCTGCCACCCGCATGTGTACAAGTGTGGCTGCGCATGTCAGGGTTGCCCCTACGTGCCCTGTGTGCAACCCTCCTAGCACCATTTACCCACCCAATGGCCTATTCGTGCATGAGCCTACAGCACCATGCCATATGTGCCATTGTCATGCTGCGGGCCACATGCGTCGTACCAGTGGGGCTGCATGGTGGCATTATCCATGCATGGAATACCAAGTCGAGGCGGGGCATGCACCACATCCCACACATATGCACTGTGTCAGCATGTCAGCTACACACATCAATCTGGCTGCAACACGTGTCCAACATATGCAGAGACTGCATAGGCATATGCCACAATACACAATGGTGGGGGCGCTGATCATGTGACTCACCATTGTGCCTTGGGCACAGCAGCAGCCGCACCCAGGTGTGGCCAGGGGATGTGATGCCACATGCTCTTTATGGTCCAGGGACCACATGGGGATAGGGCAGATCTGCACACATCAGCAGGTGCAACCACCATAGCACCAGGATGATTAACAGACCTCTTTAACCTGGCCTGTGGTCTCCTGGGGATAGGGCAGACCTGCACACATCACCAGGTGCAACTACCATAGCACCAGGATTATTGACAGACCTCTGTAATGAGGCCTGAGGCATCCTGGGGATAGGGCAGACTTTCACACATCAGCAGGTGCAACTACCATAGCAACAGGATGAATAACAGACCTCTGTAATAAGGCCTGAGGCCTCCTGGGGATAGAGCAGACCTCCACACATCAGCAGATGCAACTACCATAGCACAAGGATGAATAACAGACCCCTGTAATGAGGCCTGAGGCCTCCTGGGGATAGGGCAGACCTGCACACATCAGCAGGTGCAACTACCATAGCACCAGGATGATTAGCAGACCTCTGTAATGAGGCCTGAGGCCTCCTGTGGATAAGGCAGACCTGCACACATCAACAGGTGCAACTACCATAGCACCAGGATGATTAACAGACCTATGCAATGAGGCCTGAGGCATCCTGGGAATAGGGCAGACCTGCACACATCGACAGGTACAACTACCATAGAACCAGGATGATTGACAGACCTCTATAATGAGGCCTGAGGCATCCTGGGCATAGGGCAGACCTGCACACATCAACAGGTGCAACTACCATAGCACCAGGATGGTTGTCAGACCTCTGTAATGAGGCCTGAGGCCTCCTGGTGATAGGGCAGACCTGCACACATCAACAGGGAGGCCTATATTGATCCCAGTTTGACCCACAGACACGTACTTTTTCCTTGCTATGCATGTCTGATGTGTGTTGACTGCCGGCTATTGTGTTGCACTCCTAGGTTTGTGTGACCTTTCCCCATGCACTTACCTCACGTGGGTAGTCGGCCACCCTATTATAGCACCTGGTGAGGCGCCAACAGGTCCTCCTCACCCTGGTGAGGTCCTTCCGGCGGGAGGAGCCTGGGAACAGGCACTCCTTGCGGCAGCATATTTGTTATGCCAGGAGGTAGAGGTCATCTGGTGTGAGTGCTGGTTTTCTTGACATTGCAGCCATATTGTCTGCTGTATGTGGTCAATGCTCCCATGACGCTGTAAAAGCGCGCCTGTGCAGTGCGGCATGTAGGCATGCGCATACACCGGGTTGCGACGCATGTTGGTCTATTTGTTTATGTTTCAGGTATCCTGTTATATATTCGGCACGCGTGACACATATCTGCATGTCTAACCACGACTGTTTTTTGTGGGTGAGACATGCCATATTCCCATCTTTTTGGCAGAGTGGTATCCTCTTCTGGGATTTGAATTCACACTACATTGTTGTCAGACATATTGCCTAACCACTGCACTTCACACACCAGGTTATATTGCTCTGACGGACCATGATCTTGTAGGCATTGCCACTTTACATTACGGCATGTCATACTTTCAGCCATCTGGGCCTAAGGTGCGTTTTACACCAACGTTGATTATGATGCCATAGAGCGTGCCTTAAGCAACGGCATGCTACGGAGTGCATCATAGGGCTCCTTAGCCCTAATGGCACGTTATACGGTGCCCTAAACTGTGCTTCAGAACATGGCAAGTTCTAAGATACCTTATATGATATCTTGTGATATGGTGCCTTACAAGGCACCTTAGTAGGCATCTTAGTGGGCGCCGTATTATAAGGTGCCATATAGGATGCTCGTCAGGTGCCTTGTGAGGCGCCGTCTAAGGCACCTTATCGGGCTCTTTAGGCAAGGCGTCATACCAGGTACCCCTGGACAAGTCACCTTCGAGGGCTCCCTGGGATATGGAGCCATTGGTTACGGTGCCCTACATTAGTGTGCCCTACGGGTTGCAAGGTGTCTCAGGTTGACATGCATTACCTATGGGCATTGAAACAAATGTCACCCTAACACTGGATTGGGCATGGGGGAAAAGCACTGAACAGGTGATTGAAGGAGGGAAGGCTGGGAGCTCCTGGATGTGCCATATCTGCAGGCAGACAAACATGGGCAACTGTAACACAGCACAGGTTGTTGGCAATGTAAAGTACTGGTGAGACAGTGGGTGGCAGATGATGGGATCACGTGTCCCCCAGTGAGGGCAGTGGTGGCAGGATAGTTACAATGATGGGTCGACAGAGGAGTGGTGGTGCCATGCAGATCAGGCACAGGTGGGGAAGCACACAGAGGCACAATGCAGGAAAGGGTACCAGTGCATGACATGGGATGGCAGCCTGCACAGGCAGACAGGACTCTACAGAGCTGACAAATGCAGATAGATGGACTGAGGGAATGTTGGCAACTGTGGTGAGAGTATTACGGGGTGGCAGTATGGATCTGCAAGGATACGACTGTTAGAGGCATGCAAAATATCAGAGTTAGACAAGCATGAGAGGAGGGAACAATGGGGAATTAGACAACTTTTTGGTGGTGGTGAGAATCGAGGAGGAATGTGACACATTCTATATACCCTTTCGATGTCTAGGACATCTGCACCTTGCCCACTCACAATCTTAACTGACAGAGGTGTAAGGCAGGGGTCTCCAAATCCAGCCCTGGAGGGCCACAAACCAGTCAGGTTGGCAGGATATCTCTAATGCATATATATCTCATGCATATTCATTAGGCCTATCCCAAAAACCTGACTGGTCTGCGGCTCTCCAGGACCAGGGTTCCCCACCCCTGCTCTAGTGCATGTTCATAGAGGAAGCATGTGCACCCAAAAGTAGGATGTGCAATACACACGCCAAGCAGGTATGTCAGTGATTGGACCCCAGAACTGGGATCACACAGATATTACTAGCAACAAATAGTATAAAGCACTAAGAGGGAACCTAGACATGCTATGGTCACTGCTCAGTCAGGGTGAGACTGACCTCCCAGCATGACATGCTGTGGCCACCCTGTCCATGCAGTTGGTGTATGGCCACTACAGTGACCAAGCCATTGCCCTACTCCCTCTGCAGATGCAGCCTGCCCAATACGCCCTGTCCGGGCCATACCCACAATACCTTGCTCCTCATTATGCACATTTGCAGGCTAACGCTGGCAACAGTTGGACATTGTGGGCCCAGAGTGGGGTGGGCAGCTACAAAACAATGGATAGACATACACACACACTCCTACTGCAGCACTGTGCAATGATAGGAGTGTTTGGCAACCCTGCCTGCCACATTGCCCTGATCACAGTGCTGACATTTCTGAACTGTGCAGGAGGTAGTAGTAGTGCTGTGATGGTACCTGCAGCTCCATGCTGGGGCCAACAGCCTAACTCTACATGACGATTTGGATAGTGGAGCCTGTGTGAGTGGATGTTTGTACCCCTTTTGGCCGCTGCTGTAAGGATTGCACGGTTTTATGTTGTATCTACATAGTAGGGTAAAACATTGGGATGTGCTCTGCAGCTGGGACCTGAAACTGTGACTCTCTTCTTCAGGACACACTGGCTGTGTGTACTGCACCATAGTGTTGCCACAGAGGCACAGCAGTCCCTGGGGCTACCTTTACTTCTCCTCAGCCAGACTTTTCTGTTTTTCTGTTATATCTACATAGTAGGGTAAAATACTGGGATGTGCTCTGCAGGATCTGCAGCTGGGACCTGAACCTGTGACCCTCTGCTCTGGGACACACTAGCTGTGTGTATTGTACCACAATGTTGCTACAGAGACACAGCAGTCCCTGGGGCTACCTTTATATCTCCTCAGCCAGACTTTTTCTGTTGCACTGCACACCACGTACTGGTACAGGGCATGGCCTAGGTCCACTGCAGGCAGGTGCCACTGCCTCCTCCAGCATGAAGACACCCCCCCCCCCCTGCCATGCTGACATGACCACATGCTGTTGGTGCTGGTTGTGTGCCATCCCAGGCCATCTACCATGCAGGTAGGTGGGTGCCTAGGGTGTGGTGTCTGGAGTTGGGAAGCATACATGGACATCCACACCCCCCCCCCATCACCGCCTACCAACATCATGTCCTTTCCACATGGGGGAGGGATGGCTGGGGGGATGTCTGGTCTGTGCCCTGGCAACTATTGGCTAGGGTGGTCAAGGTATTTGTAGATTGTGTTTGGCCTTGGTCAGCTGCTGTCTTGCTGATTTCTAGTTTCTATGTTCCTATGTGCCACCTAGGCGACAGCCTAGTCCGCCCTGTGCCCCAGATGCCCCCACTACATGTCCCGCCTTCAGCCCCCTATGCCCCATTTGCAGCATCGCCATAGTGCCCTTTCTTACCTGAGCACTCTGCTGTTGCTGCAAATGGGGCACTACTATCACCTTTTTCGGGCTCCCTGCCTATGCTGTACATTGATGACACTGAAATGGTTCCTCTCTCTTGTAAATGTGTGCTAACGCCAGGTTTTCAGTCGCGGTAAGATTCAGCCCTTCAGTTCCCCGCGTTAGTGTAGAAGGAGACTCTCCCCATCCACTCCCCACCCATTGACCCCTTCTCTCTGCCTTCTCTCCACCCTCTGCGGGACATAACGTGGTCGGTGACGTTCTCGCTCGTTATGTAACGTTAACGCATGTTATTGTAACGTTGACATGCATTAACATTACATAACGCACGTTAGTGTAGCCTCTGCTATGTTAGCGCAGTTTAGTAAACATACCCCTTTGTTTAATGTTCACCTCAAGATGAACTATAAGAACCTAATTATTCTACAGTATTTCTAAGGGCTAATAACTTGCTGATTAAGATAACTGGTTAAACCTAAAAGTGAGTAAGATACCTCCTTTTCCTTAACTGGTCAAAAGCCTATAAAGATTGTGCCTGTGGTGGGTGATAAGTAGACACAAACTGAAAGTTAGCTTGTTACATTATATCCTAACTGACTTAATAGAACTTTTCAACTTGTTGCCTATTGCTTTTATATTGCCCTCCTGAACTCTTTGCTTCAGATTGGAAATTGGTCATGATTACCATTTCAGAGACTGCCTCCCAGTTTCCTAATCTTTATGTAATAGGAGTCTTTAATAGGGACTATGAAGACCCACAGAGCACTTGGGATAAGGACTTTGTGGCTTTTCTAAGTGACATGGACTTTGTTCAGCATGTTCATGAGCCAACTCATCTGAAATGTCATACACTGGAACTTTTTCTTTCTTCTTGCTCTCCATATCAAATATTAAGGTTCTGACCCTTCCTTGGTCAAATCATGCTCTTATCCTCTATCATAGGTCATCAGGTGCTACTATTACTAAATGGTCTAGGAATCTGCAGTCTGTAGACCCTAGCAGAGAAATATCAAGAATTTCTCTCAAACTTTGATATTTTCTTGCTACTACAACTATTACTACTGAGCACTTGTATAGTGCTACAAGATGTATGCAGCACTGCACAGACACATGTAAGACACAGTCCCTACTCATCAGAGCTTACAATCTAGTCAAGACAGGCAACACAGTAGCTGTAGATATGGGATACATCTAGGGAGAATGGTAAGAAAACACAAAGGAGACCAGGTGAGTCAAGATCCGAAAGTGGCAGTGAAGAGGTGAGTTTTCAGCCTGGATGTGAAAAGGACCAGAGAAGGTACCTGACATACAGACTCAGGTAGTTTGTTCCAGGCATAACAAGCAGCAAGGTGAAAGGACTAAAGTCTGGAGCTAGTAATAGAAGAGAAGGGCACAGATAGAAGTGATTTGCCAGAAAAGCAGAGTTCTTGAGGAGGGGTATAGGGAGAGATAAGAGAGAAAAGGTAGTGAGGAGCTGCAGAGTGAATGCACTTATAGGTCAACAGGAGAAGTTTGAACGGGATGCAGAAATGGATAGGGAGCCAATGAAGTGACTTGAGAAGAGGGGAAATATGAGAATGATGAGGCTGGCGGAAGATTAGCTGTGCGTCAGAGTGTTGAATAGATTGAAGGTGTGATAGATGATTCAGAGGGAGACCAGCAAGGAGTAAGTTACAATGGTCAAGACAGGAAGTGATTAAGGAGTGGATAAGTGTCTTAGTAGTGTATCTGGAAAGGAAAGGGTAGATTTTGTTGATGCTATAGAGAAAGAAACGTCAGTGTGGATTACTGGCCTTTTTCTGTATCATACATTTCCCCTTAGATTTTAGGACAGGCTGTCCAGATGACTTGTTCCTTACCCATATTGAAATGCCAATTGGACCTCCAGTAATACTTTTGTAATGTTCTTCTCTTAAAAGACTGCAGAACGTGCAGAATATGACAACAAAACTTACCTGTTCTGCTAATAAGTATGACCGTACCACAATGTTCCCTCTAATTTTCTGTAGGCTGTGTGTGCATAAAATATCAGCTGTGCAGCTTTTGAAGGAAGGTTAAATTTTTGTGCGCCACATAATGACACTCGGAGTTATATACTTTAAAATTTTACTACACATCACAATACAGTATGTACACCTCATTGATTGCACTAGAAAATACTGTAGAACTTGTGAAAACCGTAAATACACAACTTTTAAATTTTAAGACGTCTGTGTTGTCTTCTATCAGAATCAGAACTGTAATTTTTGTGCGCTCTGTTGTAAAGTATGTGCGCTCGCTTGGCGAGGTGTGTGCGCGCGCACACTCGCACAGCTTAGAGGGAACAGTGCCCTATCACTTCAATATTGATTGAACTACACTGGTTACTAGTAACTTAGAGTAACATTTTTTTTTTTTAATTCTTTATTTTCGTTTTATAACAACAAAGGAAAAGGAAGACATACAACTAAAAGACAGATACATAAAGTGTTATACATACACCAAAGTAAACCCCTGCCACCCCCCTCCCCCCTGCTTCTTCTCTAGAAAACTAATCATTCCCGAAGCGGGCGTGTACTTACATTATTGTGTTACAAAACCTTACGGTGATCTGAAACATGATGAGTGCACATTATACAGGCATGTTGGAGCAATGAGCAGATTGTACATAATCATTAAGCATCTGTCATTTAGACAAGCGAAAGTGAGGTTGGGCGTGGGGAATAGCTCTCCGAGGTATCTGCTCATATTTACTATATAAGCAGACGAGGTTCCACCATTCATTGACAGTAAGTCGAGAGCTATCCTTCCAATTCCTCGTGATTAAGCATATGGCTATACCCAGCATGAAATCAAGGAGAAAGTGACCCTTCTTAGGAAGAGAGGAGATCTCCGCCACAGAGCGGAGTCCCACGATCTTCCAAGAGAGAGGTTCGTGAAGGTGTAAGATAAATTGAATACGACCCCAGACCCGCCCCCAATAAACCTGTAGTTGAGGACATTCATAAATAACATGAGCGAGGGTTCCCACAGCAGTATGACAAGACCAACACTGGTCCCTAGCATTTGTGTTCCATTTGGCTATTTTTTCTGGGGTATAAAAGCATCTGTGTGCAAAGAAGAAGAGAGTTTGGGTAACAGAGGCAGACCGGGAAACCCGCACAACTTTGCTCCAGAAAACGCTCCATTGCACAGGGGTTAAAGTGGTTTGCAGTTCGCGCTCCCAGGCTTGTTGGGCTCTAAAAGTGGCCGTGTCTGTACCCTGACATAATATTTTATAAAAGTTAGAGGCTACCCCATGTGTACTACTAATAGAGTGAACTATCTCTAATCGCCCGTCCTCAGTAGGGGCAGAGGGCGGCAGGATTCGAGCACTTTAGAGGCAGTGTTGAAGCTGCATCAATTGAAAGTAGTGTTTCGCTGGTAACGCAAATTCCCTTTGTAAATCAGAAAAGGTTTTCCAACGAGCTGCAGAGAAAAGCTGTTGGGGTGTCCAGATCCCCCTTGAGTACCAGGGTTTCCATGCTATCGCTCTATTTAGGACTTGAATTCTGGGGTTATTCCATAGCGGGAGTCCGCCCTGAGGACATACGTTCGGGCCCAGTGATAGAATGAGAGTGTTAAAGGCCGCAAGAGTATCGACAATCATTGGTGGATGGCGGGTGTCTACTTGATAGGACATACCGGGGAGATGGATCAACGGAATTGGGCTACTAAGCTCCACTTCTATGTCAAGCCAAACTGGTCTACGTATCTGAGCTAGTCGCAATAATAGTAGCATGCGAAGATTTCCCAACCAGTATGGCGACCCCACATTTCTTAGAAACGGCTGGGGAATAGGCGGCCACCATGTAAGGTTTAACATTGAGTTTAAGAGTTTCCTTCGAATTCAAATGCGTTTCTTGGAGAAAAATCAGATCCGCAGCTTCCTGACTTAGGTAGCTTAGGATTTTCTTCCGTTTTATCGGATTATTGATTCCTTTTACGTTCAATGAGAAAATCTTACATAGTGCCATCAATCGGTAATAGACATTTGAGGTAAGGGCGCTTGAAAACATACAACATAATCAGAATCTGTGCAACAATGACATAATCACCGAGTATTCTGGCTAATACACCCCATATTGAAAAGTATGTACCAAAGTATCTTAGAGAAGAAGCAAAACCCCCAAAGAATATGGCGACCATATGTCTGCGGGAGGAGGCCCTAGAGAGGAAATAGAAAGACATGAAAAAAAGAAAAGAAACACCAGAGTCCATAATTAACACTGTCTCTGATACTCATCGAGGCTACTGTGGGTAGATGGAGTCGGGTCACAGAGATCATCAAAAGTAAGGCAACAAACTGCCCTCGCCAGACTCTTTGCTGGGCTGCAGCAGATCCAATATGGCGGGTACAGCGGATATGAGAAGACTTGCAGGAATATTCTGGAAGTCAGCGCATCAAGTCGGCTTCTTTGGAATCCAAAAACTCCGCTAGTAGATCAGGGTCCTCAAATGTTCTTGTCTGATTGTGAAGCGTGACTCGGAGCTTGGCCGGGTACATCAGGCCATAGCGTGCTTGTAGTTGTTGAAGCCTCGGCCGAAATTCCAGAAAGCGCTTTCGGCGGTCGACCGTGGATTTAGCCAAGTCGGGATAGAAGGAGATCTTGTGGCTTTCAAACTCCATATGGCCCTTTGCCCGAGAGGCGCTTAGAATTTGCTCAACGTGTTGATATCGCAAAAGTCGAAAAATGATAGGCCGCGGGGTCTTCCTGTTGAGCGTTATGCTTGTGGGTACACGATGAGCGCGATCGATCTCCAAATCTTTGGTAAAGGTGATTTGGAGCAGGGAAGGGAGGATTTTGCATAAAAACTCTTTCATGTCTCCCGATTCTGCTCCCTCCGGTATGCCCACGAGTCGTATGTTGTTGCGGCGCGCTCTATTATTGCCATCTTCCACTTCTTTCTGCAAGGCCCGCACCTGACGTTCAACTTTGTCGAGTTTGGACAACCGGGCCGCATGGGAGTCCAATATGCTCTCCATTTTGTCCTGACGCGAAGAAAGCCCTTCTAGCTTGCTTTGCAGCACACCAAAATCTTCCCGCAGCGCTCGGAGTGCTTCACCGTTTGACTGCACGAGGTTTTTTACCCCTCTAATCTCTGCGAGGATTTCCTGCTGCATTTCGGGGCCCTCGCGCAAGGCCAGCCCCTTCTGCGGGGACGGAGGTTCAGGTTTAGAACGTTTGCCGTGAGAAGCCGCTGGAGATCCAAATTCCAGGCGCGTGGGTTTAGTCCCCGCCATCTCACCAATGTGCCCCGGCAAGATCAGAGTAGAAGTTCCAGGTATGTACGGTGTTAATTCAGGATTCTGAGTAGGCCTCTCGGGAGCCTCAGCGTTATGCGACCATCCCGCTGGACATCAGGCTCCGCCCCCTCAACTTAGAGTAACATTTAAGATTCTGATACTTTGTCACTGAACTTTCTATAGTAGGCATCCTGGTTGCCTTTTGGATAAGCTGGCCTCTTATATCCCAGCCTGTGCCCTTTGTTCTAAGAATGATAAAACACTAACTACCCGAGCCCTTTCCCAAGCACACTTCACATTCGGCTCCTTGTGGCCAGAATCATCTTTTCCCAGATTCAAAGGCATGGTGTAGTTAACGTCATGCTTGGGATGATCCTAAATGTGATGGATTTCACATTCTAACTTCTGTTGTGTCTTTGATGCTCCTGACCTTTTCTTTATTGGTTAGCTTTGTTACTTAATCTGATATCTCCCTTTGTGCTATGTTCTTTTTCTTTCATTGTATTTTGTTTGTTATTATATGTTTTTTTTAAATATGAAAGTTTGTAAACGTCTTTGACATCCTATGAAAGGTAGAATAGAAAGCCTAAACAAACATGAACATATCAGTTGTCCCACTAATCCAGTTACTTAGGCTTTCACTAAAGCTGGGGGACAAGGGTCTAAAGCCACTAGAAGACTCTGGAGCCCTTTTTGCTAAAGGGCGCTATGGTGTTGTACCTAACATGCCGATAACATGCAAATCCATGATGCTTTAGGGCAACAACATGATGTTAGCTATCAGGGCCATGGGAAGCATGTTCCTAGGAGTTTACGAAGCGCATGCAGCTCTGCCACTGTATGACAATAGCCAGGTGCATTTAATTCTACTGACTCGAAGGCACACATTGCATTTTGCATAGAGGTAGTGGTACATGCACCCGCACTACGTGCAGGTAGCATGGGTGCATTGACTGTATGCTGCTCACCCTGCCCACTCTCCAGCTCTAACCTGCTCACTTGCTATTCTAACATGCCATGGATAGTTAATGCCAAAATCCAGCCATGCTGGCATTGCCCTCTACCACCTGCCAATGCATGTCTTTAGCACGTGCCAGACACCTGCTGACAGCTAGCACCCTTTAGCAAAAGACTCTCAATTTAACTGCACATAGTACCCTAAACCTTGTTCCTCATCTCTCAAAATTTAGGCCCAACTACCAGCATCCTTTTTCATAACTCTTCCCCCCCCCCCCTTACAACTATCTACCTTCCTCCAAACACTATATATCCCTGACCTTCTTTACTCTCTAAAACTACATGGAGTCTCCATCCCTCTCTACTTCCCAAATATATCCAGATAAGTGTAGTTACTCACCTGTAACAGGTATATTCCAGGGACAACAGGAATCAGTCCTCACATATGGTGATGGTGCAGACAGAGCCCGCACGGAAGCATCTTCCCAGCTTTCTTTGAAAGTCTTTGGGAGATGCACCCATGTGTGGTCCTCTTCCTGCCCAAGGATGCCATCTTGCCTCAGTCTAAGACATAGCTAAGATGGCAAAAATAAAATATGATAAAGAAGCAACTCCAAGGGGAGGACAAAGGTTCATGAAGACTGATTACTGCTGTCCCCAGAGAACACCTGTTACAGATGAGTAACTACGCTTTCTCCAGGAACAAGCAGCTACAGGCTACCAAGAACCTGCAAATTGTGAGCAGTGAGATGCAGCAGTTGAGTTCCATCTGAAAGAATCTTGCAAGACCCAAGTGTCTGGCAGGGAACCTGAACACAGGGCAGGAGTTGCCTACACCCTGAATAGATTACAGAGTATGGCCTGGCCGAAGGCACTGTACCATTGGGACTCCTTCTCCAGGCAGTAGTGAGCTTTGAAGGTATGGACCAAAGACCAGGTGGTGGCTCAGCAGATTTTCGTCATAGGTATGGAATGCAGATTTGCCACAGAAGTAGCCATGGCACTGCTGTGGTGCATAACCTGTTGATCTAATGAGATCTCTGCTTGCTCATAGGCAAGGGTGATGCAGTCAGCCACCTAAGTGGACAGAGTTCGCTTAGTTACTGGGAGCCTCAGATGACTGAGTCATAGAATATGAAAAGCTTTGGTGCTTTGCGTTGGCCCTGAGTCCACTGCAGATTTAAGGACAGGGCTTTCTACAATCCAAGTTATGGATCACAGTCTCCGCCCTGCCAGTGTGAGGTCTCTGAAAGAAGGTGTGAAGCACTACCTCCTGATTGAGGTGGAATGGGGACACCACCTTCAGCAGAAACTTGGGGTGTTTTCAGAGCACCCCCCTGTTCCTGTAGAACCTTGCCATCAGAGCCTGGAGCTCGCCGACTCTGCAAGTTGATGTGAGTGCCACAAGGAAGATGGCCTTCCAGGAGAGGTACCTCATGTGGCAGGGAGCTAGGGGCTCAAACAGCAGCTTAGTGAGCTGCGAGAGCACATCGTTGAGATCCCACTCCACCACTGGAGGGAGAACAGGGGGTTTGGATAGAATGAGGCCCTGCAAGAACTGAGATACCAGGGCCTGAGCCAAGAAGGGCTTGCCTTCAATGGAATGGTGGTGCACTGCGATAGCACTCATTGCACTCTGACCAAGATGGACGTTAGCTTCACCTGTGATAGGTGGAGCAGGTACTGGAGTACCACTTGTACTGAGCAGGAGAATAGATTTCCCGTCTTTTGGTGCATCATAACGAGAACTGGCGGCACTTGAAGGCATATGCACTTCTTGTGGAAGCCTTACAAAAGGCCAGAAAAACCTCTTCATCGTCCTATGGGAGGTTGAAGGGAGCTAACACTAACCTTTCAGCAGCCAAGCTGTGAGTGATAGGGTCCCCAGGTTGGGGTGTAGGAGAGAGCTCTGCTCCTGTGAGAGCAATCCTGGGGCTCAGCCCAGGGGAATTGGCAATGCCACCGACAGGAAGAGGAGCAGCAAGAACCAGGGTTGCCTGGGCCACTGGGGAGCTATCAGTATTAGTGATGCCGCA
Source organism: Ichthyophis bannanicus (assembly GCA_033557465.1). NCBI lineage: Eukaryota > Metazoa > Chordata > Amphibia > Gymnophiona > Ichthyophiidae > Ichthyophis > Ichthyophis bannanicus. The sequence continues at coordinate 467,886,283 of CM066031.1, read as the reverse complement.
GCTCCATTGAAGAGCCCTGACTTAGTTAGCCGGAGACAGTCCTGCACGTGCAGCACTGTTCACGATTCTGATCCTGCAGGGCTAGTCCTGCCCCACGGGATCAGAATCGCGATCCCCTCTGTACATTTGATTCAGATCGGACATACAGAGGGGATCTACATCTGGGACAGAATTGGGCAGACGGCACAGCACCAGATGTCTCAATTGAGATGTTGCATAGTGGAACAGATTTCAAGGGATGAATGTGGCGATTCAATATTATGTCATTTGCAACAGGAGCAGACTCTGATTTATAGAAGGTAAACTGTGGAACCAGATGAATGGCATTGGTTCTTCTGAGATCCTTTTATTTAGTTTCTAGTTTCTATAGTGATCTGAGTGAGAGGAGTTGGGCTCCACAGCCTGAACATTCTGTAATGAATAGTAAGGTAAGGGGAACATCTGATAGAGCAATGTGTATTTGCAGGGAGGTGGGGGGCATTCCTTCATTGAGAAAAGTTTTGTTAGAGGCTTTGTGTTAGTGTGAATGGGATTGGTGGATTATGAGCTCAGGGATTTTGATTGGATGGTTTGTAGTTTTAAAAGGGAGGGGTCAGGTATACCAGTGTTTGCAGCAGAGTAAAACTCTTGGGAGCTGTTTCAGCAGGGGTGAGTTTATAGCTGTGGAAGATAGTTACCACAGTAGATTTAGCTTTAATAAGGCTATTTTAAGTTGTTCTGTAAAGGTTTAATGTGTTGGCTATTATGTTTATATACAATACAAGATAAGGGGAGAGATTTGTGCCGAACACTCTGCATGTGAGAAGTTGATATCAAGGAGTGCTCCGTTTGACAGTGGTTTCTAACTACGGAGCAACTCACAGCTGCTGAGCAGTTTGTGCTAGTGCATGGTTGCAATGCAAGAAATAGTGGAAGAGCAACGCATATAACAGAGAGGAGCTGGCAGCTGGGGATTTTTACAATGATGACAAAAGAGAAAGTAACATCGTCTGAAGAAAAAAGTAACATCATCTGGGCTCTGAGTTTGCACTGGATTTTGCTGTTTTGCTCAAGTTTATTTAGTGATTGGATAGGGATTTTCAATACCTGAAGAAGCCATGTGGCAATGCTGAAACCAATGGCTGTGGTTGTAGTGTAATAAGGGAAGTCATCAAGTGGTGCCGCTGGTGCCAACTGAAGAGAGACATTACTTCAGTTAAACTAATGAATGACAATCCTGGAATTCACAGTTTTTCCTAGTGATTATACATTTCTTTGAGCAGCAGTAGTTGGGCCTTGAATTATTAGTATTGTCATTATTGCTGAAATGATTATTGTATGTTAAATGTATGATACACGTGTGTAAGACAAATGTGTAAATTTTAATTGTGTCGGATGTGGTGTGCAATATATAAATAATAAATATGCCGATAATGTATAAAGTGCACTAGATAAAGAATAAATATATGGATTTCTACTCATATGCAGAAGGAGGTGTAATGATAAATGTCTTTTTATTATTTTGGAAGGTAAATTTAAATGAGGGATATTTTCAATATGGAGGATGTATACATGAAAAATGATAATAGAGTCCTACTTTTACTTTGTGGCTGTTAGCCTGAGGACGAGGACAGAAGACAAGCCCCTATTCAAGTCCTTCTGGAGATCATCAACTAGCACATCTAGACAGTTTCAGTACTCACACAAAGTCTAAATCCAGAATGAAAACAGCCAAGAAAATTGAAAACACAGGAAATCTTGGCATTGCTGAAAACCACCAATTATCCACAAATGGAGGATAAGAGATTCATTCTAAGATTTTCAACAGCATTCGGTTTTAGGTTGGTCTTTTTTGAACTGTGCATACAACTCTCTTGAGAGAGGTCCATGGGGGCCTCCTCCAAGAGAAAAGCATTAGCTAAGAACTAAGGAGACTGAAGTCTACTGGAAATGTTTAATTAAGCAGTATAGACAAGGATCCATAGTGGAACAAAATTCTGCTCAGCTCTCATTACAATCAGAATCTTCTAAATGGTTAAAGTTGGCCATAATATTTGATTATTCTGGAAATGCAAACTAAGTCCAGATATCCCTACATCAGAACTCTTAAATTCATTTGGAATAAAACCTATTTTCTGAAACAAATAGAACATTTTTGACTTTCAAAAGAGGAGTTATTGATACCAGAGCAGCAAGAAGGAGGATTTAACAAACCCTTCACAATGCCAAATAGTTCCCCAGAATGAGAGCTTGCTGATTCAATGGTTCCTTTCTATTATTGATTGCCTTCTTAATATGTTTTATGTTGTTCTGAACACTTTGCCTTATCTTGCACTAAGTCCAATTTAAACTAACATCTCAAAACGATGATTTGCTTGCTTTATTGATCACAATCTACTCGTGAGCCAGAAAACTCGATTAACTAGATGTGCACTGTGTGCCATCATCGTGGTAATAGAATAAAAAACTGCTGTCAATTTTATATTTCATTTATTCTCAAAAAAACATCAACAGACTAGCAGGCTCCAAACTAAAATAATTCAATTTATCTTAAAAAAAAAAACTATGGAGAGAGGGCTTCCAAAAATTATCTTCTTATGTGTCAGTCAGCTCCCACCTTGAGATAAAGTTGATTTTCTTGCATTATATGGGTAATTTTGAGGTAGGCCACCTAGCCTGTGCAGCAAGTATGACTATGTTACATCATTTTTCAAAGAGGCAATGTGTATGCTTGCCCTTTGAATTTATTCCAACAAAAATACCTCCACACAGTTATACCTGCTATTTATTGCACACAAACCTTTCAGGAAAATTAACACGCATACTTTTGAAAAATCAAAAGTACATGCGTAAGTCCATATCCCACCCCATCTCCATGCCTGGGACGACCTTTGCTCATTGTCGGTAAAAGTAGGTGAGAAATGGTAATATTCACTTACTTTTACATCTATGCAGTCCAGCAAATTGTATAAACAAGCCATTTCTTCAGGTAAATGGCTTTTAAAAATCCTCCTCTCCTACCTCCCACCATGGAGGCACTTTAACCCTCACAAGTTGTGTATCCAGTGTTACTACCTAAAGAGGGCATTATGATTTCTGTAGCTATCTTTTATCATTTTTATGTACATTTTGTTTACTATCTGGAACCCTGGTGGTAATGCTTATACCATGCAACTTAAGTATTAGCATAGCACACTTTAGGAAAAGGGCCCCAAAGTTGCTACACAGCCAAAATTAGCCCAATCAGAATGGGGTAGGATTTAGGGTGGGTCACGAGCAGGTCAAAACTGATAGGAATAGTGACAATATTCAGCTACTATCTGTATAATTTCTGTGTTGATCTGTGAATGCCAAAATGACAGAGAATATTTTTTTTTTGGACCCGTGAAGTAACATTTTGCAATTGGACATCCAAGTGCAATCTGGGACGTCAAAGCCAGAATATCTGAAAAAAAAAAAGAGACGGGTGCAATTTCAAGCATGATTTCAGAAATGTGAACGTGCCCAATATGGACGTCTATAGAGATGTCTACATAGACGTCCCCAGAATAGTACTTTAGAGTATGGATATCTAACAGCATAATGGTTAATGTAGTGGATTGTGGACAGTGTTCAAATCCCAGTGTGGGTCTTTGTGATCTTAGACTAGTCACTTAACTCTCTATGCTTTCTGGATGTTTTGAAGCTAAAACAAGCACCTTCCTGATGCCTATTCATGCCTGCAGACATCCTCATCATTCCTGAAAACAAACAGAGGCATGTAAGTCCATTTCACCTCCCAAGACATGCCTCCACCACACTCCTTTGCCTACTTTGATGTCCCTGCACCGGAGATTTCTATAAATGTCATTTGTGGAATAGCTTCAGAGACCTCTTCGTGATTTTTCAACCTGCATGTTTTCGGACATCGAGATCAAGACTAAAGGGTATGTTTACTAAACGGTGGTAAAGGAGCAAGTGTGCTGTTAGCGCGTGCTAACTGTGCGCATACAACCTTACTACAGTATGTTTAAAGTGCTCCATTACCACACAATAACAGTGCCGGAATTGTAAAGTGTCCTGTGAGCACAGAGTTGGCGTCTATGGGGTGGAGAGTGGGGGTCAATGGGCGGGGAGTGAGCAAGAACAAGGCTTGCTCCCTTAACGCAAGCACCTTAACAGCAGAAACTTTAATGCAATTCAAAACCTGGCGGAAAGGGTGTTTTTTTGAGGAGAGACAATTTTACGTCTGCAATGTGATGCACAAACAGGGGAGCCCAAAAGAGTGACAGTAGTGCTCCATTCACAGCTACAGCATAGTGCCCAACTATGAAAGTGCACTATGTTTGTGATGCAAAGGAGGTGGCACATGGGTCATGCAGTGGGAGCTGCTGGTGCACAGGGGGGATCAGGCAGCTGCCTAGATGGCATATAGGAACATAAGACTACAAAATATACCAAACTGTGTGAGACCAAGGTCCATCATGCCCAGTATCCTGTGTCCAACAGTGCACAATCTAGGTCACAAGTACCTAGCAGTTTTCCTAAAAGACACAGAGGATCCCCCATAACTGTAATGGGGCAAGCAGTGCATAGCTCGGATCCTCTTTAGCAATGGTTTATGGACCGTTACCCAGGAACCCGTCCAAACGTTTTTAAACCCAGCTACACTGGCAGTTTTTACCACATCCTCCAGTAATGGATTGCCGTGTTTAATTACGCGTCGACTGAAAAAATATTTTCACCTAAAAGACCCAAATGGATAACACTGTAACCGCATTGCAGGTCCCCTAGTCTGTCCACAGTCTGATGGAATAAAAAAGCGACCTACGTTTACCTATCTGGTCAATAATCTATAGACTATCATATCTCCTGCTTCGATGCAGTCTCGGATTGGTTACACTCCCAGAAGCTAATGATAAACCTGAAAAAGACTGATGTGCTTTTCATCAGTAGAGATCAGACATTCATCCCACCTACATCATTGAAGGTACGTGGTGCGGAGCTTCCTACTAAGACTTCGTTACGATACCTCGGAATAACCCTCGACCAACACCTGGACCTAAATGCCCATATAAGTAATCTAGTAAAAGCAATTTACCATAAAATCCGGATGATGCGACACATGAGACAACTTCTAGAGCCAAAAGACTTCCGAACAGTGTTTCAGGCAATGGTGATGCCTCACTTTGACTATGCCAATTCCATTCTGCATGGTCTACCAAAGAGTGCACTCCTCCCATTGCAGATAGCAATGAACACTGCAGCAAGGACCCTATACGGAGCATCCAGAAGAGACCATATTACCCCTATCCTAAAAGATCTACACTGGCTCCCTGTTCACAGCAGAATCACTTTTAAAATACTGACAATGACATTCAAAGCCATTAACAACTGCACATCTAGCTCCCTCTCCGAACTTATCCGGCCCATCCCCCCCGCTAGACTGAGAAGAGCTGCTGCTGCCAACACCTTATGCCTCCCAAAAGCATTCACCAAATGTAATAAGGCTACAGGAAACCGAGCCTTTGCACTTTATGCCCCCCATTGCTGGAACGTGCTTCCAGCAAACATCCGAGCTATAAACAGCCTCTCTCAGTTCAGGAAGGAGCTGAAACATCACCTCTTTCTTCAGCACTTCCTCAACTCTGAAGAAATCACATAACCAACCACTGTTCACTCCTCCTTTATCCCCTCTTCCTTAATATCACTCCTGTGCCCCCAGCAAATTAGCCTTAACATGCTAACATACGACAGTACCCCTCAAGCCATGTTTACGTTGAAAAATGCCTAGTTGATATCTTACTACTGTTATCAACCTGTATATAATCCCATATTGTATATAGTTCCACGATGTATATTGTTAGCCTGTGTTCCATGTTCAATACCTGTTCAATGTAAAATGTGTGCAATTCTCTGTTCAATGTAAAACGCAGTATGGCTTTTCCTGCTGTGCGAGTTTGTTGCCTGTGAACCGCGCTGATGGAAAATAGCGCGGTATAGAAAAACTATAAATAAATAAAATAAATAAATAAATAAATAAATATCTCCCCTTAGCCGTCTCTTCCCAAGGTTGATGAGCCCCAACCTTTTTAGCCTCTCCACAAAGGGATATTCTGCCATCAGAAGAACCATCTGTGAAATTTGTCATGATCCCAGTCGTGCTACTGCTGTGGAAAGACAATGTGCCACATGGGGTGGTCCAAGGGTCCTGGCACCCCAGGCAGAGATCCAGGCTGCCTCCTCCATCCCGCTGCCACAGAACCCAGCTATGGGGGAAGAGGCCGATAGTGCCAGATGCTGTAGCTCTCCAGGTAGATGGAAAATGCAGGTGCCCGGGGAAATACTACAGCAGTGGCTGCCATCCTCCCCCCAAGATGATGGGACCCCTGCATGGACAGCTGGTGGGGGGTTGCATGGCTGTCCATGTGTGCCCTGCCTCCCTATCTGGACCTTGTGCCCAAGGTGCCCACCAAACCCACATGTTTAACATGCTGAGACTGCGACCACCACCACTGACAGTGCATAGGCATGTCTGCATGGTGAGTTGTTGGTGGTGGCATGGGTAGTGGCACCAGCCTGCAGCAGGCAGATGCCTTGTCCTGGTTGTGTGTACCATGTGCATTGCTGCATTTGCAAAAGGCCAGCTGAAGGGAAGCATGTCAGCAATAGGAGCTGTTATCCCCATAAGGCAGCACTGTGGTGCAACACACACAGTTGGTGTGTATTGTGATAAGGAAGCTTATCATAGCTCAGGTAGGAGCTATAGAAAAGATGGTGTGACTCTGAACAAGCAACCTGTCAGTTCTGGTAGAATTGAGAAAACAGAGTTTTCACATAAAAGACTACCAGTCCCAGAATGCACCAGCTTTCCAGCAGCCATGAGAGGGGCTGAAGTGAGAGAATGTGTGTGCAATCAAGAGAGCTATGAGGTAATCCCTAAGCACTCATCTCAAAGGGCAGGGCTTGATTCAACACAGCTGCGCTGTGTTAGGGAGCAGCACACATTAGGAAAGAATAAGAATAGAGATTATTCTTCAGAAAACAGTTTTCAGAGCAACAGTTTCAAGAACAGCTTCAGGAAGAGATACAGAGGGGAGAGCTTCAGCAACGGCTACAAGCACCAGTATCACCTGGAGAAACAGAAGCCAAGCCAAGCAGATAGAGAGAGAAGGAAACTCTCTGGAAGGAAGAGAAGAAAGGCCATTGGAAGGTCTGGGAGATTCCAAGGCAGTACTCATACTGGGAGGTATTCCAAAGGCCAGCAGAGTCCATTGGACTGGATTCAGCCAGAGGAATGGAGTGGCAGAGATAGGAATCACCAGTGGCTACCTGGAAGAGAGAAGACTGCATGTGGAAGGGACTTTCAGACCAAGGCCAGAAGGTATGTGAGAGAAGATCCAGTGTCCAGGGATCAAGATTGGAAGGCTGGACATCAGAATTGGATTACATATTGGCCAGGCTATACAGAGAGGAATAATGATAGCAGGAGAGGCTCAGGTATGAACACTGATCCAGACCCTATCTATAATAGAGAATGGCAGCAAGGGAATAAGCATTCTCATGATAGTGCCTTAATGAAAGACTCATCTGTGCCAATGTATGATATTGACCCTATGATTGTTGATGCAAGGGGAAATACAGCAGATGAAACTATTTACATGGACTGTTCTTTATCTAAATGCTATTGCTAGTTTTCTATGAGCAAACACATCAGCCATCACAAAGAAACCTAACTTTGTTCTTTATTTCCACTGCAAACAGCTCTTAAAGCAGGATTTGGGCTCACACAGTAGCAGCCAGCCAGCTAAAGGCTTTCAGCTGGACCATGGATAGTAATTAGGGCTGCACCTGATTGTGTGTGTGAGCAAGGGAGAATCACTGCTGAGATCAGCGTGGAAAATAAGCAGAAGTTAACCTAACCAGCAAAGTTTATTCTTTTCCTTGTGCCTTTGTATTTGGTAATTATTTGCTAAGAAAACATTAGCTAATTGCCTGACAAGCTGAAGGTTGTTTTCTGGTTTACTTTGTGACTTTTTGTTATCCATTTAAACACTGCAAGCAAGTAACCTCATTTATAGTGCTATCAAGCATACATGTGCTGGGTAAATTAAACCCCATCAATAAAAGAAGTATTTTATTGATCTTACCACTTGGTTTCACAACTCAAATTATTGTCATCAGCTGTGTTTGGGAGTGAATGAACTACAATACCCACAATACTTTGCAAGAATCATATGAATATATGCATCATCAAGATTGTGTAAGTTCTCACCCTAGGCAGCCGTCTGACAAATGGCGTAGTTTTTCGGATTGCTCTTGCACCAAGAGGATTTACTTGTTGTGGATTACAAATAAAAGTCAAGTTTAAAGCTGTAAGAAGATTTCTTTCCCTCATCTGCACTTTGGAAGAAAAGTGGTTGTTCCAGGAAGCTGTCCCGGATGAAAAGACCCTGTGCAAAGCTGGATTCATCACTGAGACAAGGTAATATGTACCTGGGCATGTCTAGTGGTGGATGTGTGTAAGCACAGGGGGTAATTGAAAAAAAAGTTGAAAAAAAAAAAAAAAAAAAACCACACCTGGTTGGAAGGTGCTGCTCTTTGGTTTTTTTTTTTTCTCTTTTCTTGCAGGGGTCAAGATGGATCCGACGGAGATGGCTCAGTGGATGGCAGCCCAATTCAGCAAGCAGCAGGAGCTATCACAGCAGGCCCAGGACACTGCTATGAAGGCCTTAATGGAACAGCAGAAACCAGTGCTTGATCTGGTGCAAGCTCTAGTACAGCTGCAGAGCCAAAGTGGAACAGATGCAAGACCAGCAGTTAGTACTGGTTCACCACATGTGGACAGTGTGGGACTCAATCAAGGGATTGGGGCATTTAATTTTGGGAAATTAACTCCAGAAGATAATGTTGATGATTTTCTAGAGTCTTTTGAAAGAGTGGCACAGGCTTTAGCATGGCCAGAGACCCAGTGGGCAGTAAGGCTGGCAGCCTCATTAACTGGTGAGGCACTAGCAGCTTACAGAGCAATGCCAGCAGCCCAGGCTTTGATTTATAAGGATGTAAAGGCAGCTATTAGAGATCGCCTAGGGTTGTCTATTTCAGAGTATAGGCGAATGTTTAGAGCTGTTACATTGAAAGTGGGTGAGACACCCAGGGCTCTGAGTCAGAGAATCAGAAGTTTAGCTGTAAAATGGTTGGAGCCTGAGCAAAAGACAGTAGAAATGTTATTAGATATTATAATGCTGGAACAATTTATGCTTGGGGTACCTAAAGATTTGAATGTTTTTCTTATACAGCAAAATTGCCAAAATCTTGGAGAGGCAACCATGCTAGCAGAGAGATTCTTGGAAGCCACGCAGGCTTGCCATAGAATGGGTGGCCCTCTAAAGATGGATGCTGAGGCTAGATGTGCTGTATCAGAAAAGAGAATAATTAAGAATGTTTCTGAAAATGAATGTACTGTATCAAACCAGATGACACAGTGGAATAGAAAGAAATGTTTCAAGTGTGGAAAATTGGGACATTTTGAGAAGAGATGCCAGACACACACTAGTTTAATGGGTCTGGATTTAAAACAACCCAAGGAAGGATTTCTTTTGATGGTTGATGTGCAAGGAATTACCACAAATGCATTATTAGACTCTGGGGCAGACCAGAGTATGATGTCAAAAAGGCTTTGGAAGAGGATAGAGGCCCAAGAAAGATTTGTGCCTAGAACCCCTGAAAGCCAAGTTCACATCAGATGCATTCATGGTGCTGCAACATCATATCCCACCTATAGGTTTAAGGTTAAGTGCCTGGGGGAACAAGAGGAAGTCCTATTAGCAGTGGTGCCTAGGCTACCCTTTGATTTGGTCCTAGGAAAGGACTGGCCAAGATTTAAGCAGGAACTAGTGAAAGGGCTAGGAAAGAAGGAGGGAGAAGGTTTAATAATGGAAATAGCTCCCGGGCCTTTCTTTGGAAGTCCTCAGTCCCTAGCTAAAAAGATGGTTAAGCTTCCAGAAGGCCAAACTATGGGTAATAAGAGGGGCCTTGTATCCACCCGCTCGCAGGCTAAGTTAGAGAGCCAGCAGAAGGAGGAGGGGGAGCAGGCAGAGTTATTAGGAGATTTACCCTCTCATGATGATTTAATAACCCCATCATCTGGTAAAGTAAGAAAGTTGAAAGCACAAAAGAGGCGTGAGAGACTTTGCAGAGCACAGGGTAGGGCTGAGATGTTAGCTGGTCAAAGTTTACCCTGGGTGCCAGCTGAGTTGGTGGCAAAGTTTCCTAACTTTCCACAAGAGCAGCGAGCTGATCAAGCTCTCACCCGAGCTTTTAAGTATGCTCAGGAGGTCAGGGAGGAGTTGCCCAGATTCAGACTAGATAATGACATATTATATAGAGAGAGTCAGGACCCCAGAAATGGTGCCATACGTAAACAATTGGTGGTACCCACAACTTTCAAAGGGCTAGTACTTAGGCTAGCACATGATCATCCAGTGGGAGGTCATAAAGGTATGCAAGGAACGCTGGATCAAATACTTGTGCGTTTTTACTGGCCAGGTATATTCAAAGAAACTGCCCAGTTTTGTGCTGCATGTCCAGCATGTCAGCGAGTTACAGCGGCTCACCCACCGGTGGTGCCATTGATCCCCATGCCAATCATCACAGACCCAATTGGTCGCATTGCCATGGATATTGTAGGCCCATTAGTTAAAACGCCCCGAGGTTTCCAATACATCCTAGTTATGGTAGATCAGGCAACAAGGTTTCCCTGGGCCATACCATTGAGGAATGTTTCTGCAAAAACAATAGCTGTAGAGCTAGTAAAATTGTTTTGTGAAGTGGGATTCCCAAGAGAGGTGTTGACTGACCGAGGGTCCAATTTTGTATCCAAATATTTGGCTCAGGTCTGGGATGCCTTTGGCATTCGTCACGTGAAAACCTCAGCCTACCATCCACAATCAAATGGTTTGGTGGAGAGATTCAACCAAACTCTCAAACAAATGTTGAGAAGGGGGTTAGCAGGAGAGGTAAAAGAATGGGATATGTTATTACCCTTTGCCTTATATGCCTGCAGGGAAAGAATTCAAGTGTCCCTAGGTGTAACTCCGTATGAGTTGATGTATGGTAGGGCTCCCCGGGGTTTGTTGGATATTTTGAGGGAACAATGGATTGATCCTGAACCAGGAAGTCAGGAGGTGCCACTGTTTCTACGTGACTTGAGAGCACGTTTGAAAAGGACGTCGCAGGTTGCTGAGAGGAACCTGCAGGACAGTCAAGTTCGCCAGAAAGGGTGGTATGATAGAAAGGCCAAAAGCCGCCAATTAAGCATTGGTGAAAAGGTTTTGGTTCAAGTAGCAGGAACTGCTCCAAAATTTGAGGTACAGTGGAAGGGGCCATGGGAGGTTGTTAAACAAGTAAGCCCAATGTCTTATATGGTAGAAAATGCCAGAGGGCGTAGGCAGACCTACCATATTAATGTACTTAAGTCTTGGAAGGAGAGGCCTGTAGATAATGACCTTGAACCCAGTCAGGAAGTAAGTGAGCTTCAAGAAGATAACACTCTCGAAGGTATTACGGACTGTAGAGAAGCAGTTTCACCAGTAAAACCAGTCCGTAATAACTTAAGCAGGGGGGTATGTGATAAGGAAGCTTATCATAGCTCAGGTAGGAGCTATAGAAAAGATTGGTGTGACTCTGAACAAGCAACCTGTCAGTTCTGGTAGAATTGAGAAAACAGAGTTTTCACATAAAAGACTACCAGTCCCAGAATGCACCAGCTTTCCAGCAGCCATGAGAGGGGCTGAAGTGAGAGAATGTGTGTGCAATCAAGAGAGCTATGAGGTAATCCCTAAGCACTCATCTCAAAGGGCAGGGCTTGATTCAACACAGCTGCGCTGTGTTAGGGAGCAGCACACATTAGGAAAGAATAAGAATAGAGATTATTCTTCAGAAAACAGTTTTCAGAGCAACAGTTTCAAGAACAGCTTCAGGAAGAGATACAGAGGGGAGAGCTTCAGCAACGGCTACAAGCACCAGTATCACCTGGAGAAACAGAAGCCAAGCCAAGCAGATAGAGAGAGAAGGAAACTCTCTGGAAGGAAGAGAAGAAAGGCCATTGGAAGGTCTGGGAGATTCCAAGGCAGTACTCATACTGGGAGGTATTCCAAAGGCCAGCAGAGTCCATTGGACTGGATTCAGCCAGAGGAATGGAGTGGCAGAGATAGGAATCACCAGTGGCTACCTGGAAGAGAGAAGACTGCATGTGGAAGGGACTTTCAGACCAAAGCCAGAAGGTATGTGAGAGAAGATCCAGTGTCCAGGGATCAAGATTGGAAGGCTGGACATCAGAATTGGATTACATATTGGCCAGGCTATACAGAGAGGAATAATGATAGCAGGAGAGGCTCAGGTATGAACACTGATCCAGACCCTATCTATAATAGAGAATGGCAGCAAGGGAATAAGCATTCTCATGATAGTGCCTTAATGAAAGACTCATCTGTGCCAATGTATGATATTGACCCTATGATTGTTGATGCAGGGGGAAATACAGCAGATGAAATTATTTACATGGACTGTTCTTTATCTAAATGCTATTGCTAGTTTTCTATGAGCAAACACATCAGCCATCACAAAGAAACCTAACTTTGTTCTTTATTTCCACTGCAAACAGCTCTTAAAGCAGGATTTGGGCTCACACAGTAGCAGCCAGCCAGCTAAAGGCTTTCAGCTGGACCATGGATAGTAATTAGGGCTGCACCTGATTGTGTGTGTGAGCAAGGGAGAATCACTGCTGAGATCAGCGTGGAAAATAAGCAGAAGTTAACCTAACCAGCAAAGTTTATTCTTTTCCTTGTGCCTTTGTATTTGGTAATTATTTGCTAAGAAAACATTAGCTAATTGCCTGACAAGCTGAAGGTTGTTTTCTGGTTTACTTTGTGACTTTTTGTTATCCATTTAAACACTGCAAGCAAGTAACCTCATTTATAGTGCTATCAAGCATACATGTGCTGGGTAAATTAAACCCCATCAATAAAAGAAGTATTTTATTGATCTTACCACTTGGTTTCACAACTCAAATTATTGTCATCAGCTGTGTTTGGGAGTGAATGAACTACAATACCCACAATACTTTGCAAGAATCATATGAATATATGCATCGTCAAGATTGTGTAAGTTCTCACCCTAGGCAGCCGTCTGACAGTATGTGCGTGGAGGGTCACAGATTCAGGTCCCTGCTGGGGTTTCTGTATTGCATATTCCTGTGGACAAGGTTTAGCTGACAGTGTAAGAACAGCTCTAGCATGTGCAACCCCTAAGGAGATGGCCAGCAAGGGTGGAAACACCCACCAGCAGCACTGACAGGCTCCACTATCCACAGCTGGTTGGAGGCTAATAGAACACGGTAATATAACACGTGCAAACAGATCACATGTTATCAATCTGTGGTGAGGGCAAGGCACAGTAATATAGCACATGGAAACAGAGCACACATTATCAGTCCTTGAACTGACATTGAGATAGGAGTGTCAAGCAGGAATGCCAATCATCTCCACTTTTGCTCAGTGCGCCAATGAGAGTGTATGGGTGTGTGTGCGTGTGTGTGTGTGTGTGTGTATGGCTTCCCTTTGTCCTGTGGTTTTCTGCACTGCACTTTGGTTCACATTGTCTGACTTTTTCCCAGCCTGTTTGGAAAAAGTGAATAAGGTGAGGCAGAAGATTGTGGTTATCACCTGAAACAGCGCAGATTGGCCTGGAGGTGTCTGCCATAATGGTAGGGTCACTGGTTGAGATGCCATTGTGCCTATCTGCCACATGCATTGCCTGGGTGGCCACTGTATGTCATGCTGAGATGGCACTCTCACTGGCTCCAGTGATGTGGATGCATTCTCTGTCTAGAGATGCCAATCACTGAGCAAACAGCTGGGTGTCAATGCTGAGTATCCCAAGGCAGAGTGCTTGCAGTCATACTATGCACATGCTGACCAGCAGACCAATTGCAGTTGGTTTATGCTCGGCTGACACAGCACAGTGAAAGGCAGTCTTACTGCCTCTGCTGAAGTCAACTGTTAGTCCTCAATGGTTGGGGCAGCAGTGGCGCATGGCCTGCTCAGTGGGATGCTGGCAAGACAGTAGTCTCACACCAGCCTATATACCCCCACTGCAGTGGCTGTCTATAGAAGCAGCACATTCACACTGGCCACTAACCTGCACTGTTATCAGAGAATTAGTGTCCATCATGAGTATAACACAGGGCTGAGCTTTTGTTGTTACTATTACCTACACCATGCAGAAAACAAGGGGGAAAAAAGCATAATCACACTAGCAATGATGCAGACCTGCAGCTTAGCCAGCAGCAACCATCTCTAACAGTGGACCAGGTGCTGGGCACCCCTCCTCACCCTCGGGATGATATCTGAAACTGCTCTGCAGCATGGCTTGCAATTGATATGCGCATGTAGCACACATAGCCAGTGCGTCTTACTGACCTGATATTTATTTATTTATTTATTTAATATCTCTTCTATACCGCGCTATTCATATCAGTGCAGTGTACATTTAACAGAACCTTGTACAATGCAGTCGGGCCGCATTATATTTACAGCAAACGGGAGCTGAAACTTGGATATAACTGGGGTAACTTTCTACAGATTATTTACATTAATGACTATACATTGCAACTATAGTCTATTCGTGGCTGGATAAGTTTGGGCTGGCTGCCCTTTTTCGTGCTGGGTGGGTTATTGGGGGGATGGTGGTGGCTGTTGAGAGTGTTTGCTGTCTGATTTCTACAGATGGTTTCTGGGTAGTGTCTTATGAACAGGTGATGCTTCAGTGCCTTCCTGAATTGAGTCAGGTTAGTGAAGACTCACATGTCTGTGGGGAGGGCATTCCAATCTCTAGGAGCGTAGATCATGAAGGCCCTGTTAGATGTTGCCTTTGTGCATTTCGTTGTCTCTTTTGGGGTTATCAAGGTGTTCACCGCTGTGGACCTTCTGTTTCTGTTAGGGGGTGTGAGGTGGATCAACTCAGTGATGGATGTGGGAGGCTGCTTGTTTAAGGCTTTGAAGGTCATAACTAAGATTTTGTAGTGCAGTCTGGCGTGTATAGGTAACCAGTGGAGTTTCTTCAGACTTGGTGTGATGTGGTCCATCCTTGATGCTCCGTATAGAACTCTTGCAGCTGCATTCATTGCAAGCTGGAGTGGATTTAGCATTGCTTGTGGGAGTCCATATAGGATTACGTTAGTGTAATCGAAGTGTGGGATTACTAGGGCTTGGCATATTGTTCAAAAGTCGGTGGGGTCAAGTAGTGGCCATAGGTGCCGTAGTGTCCGTATTTTGTGGTATATTGTCTTTACAGTGTTTCTTATGTGGGTTTTCATGTCCAGTCGTTGTTCCAGGGTGATACCTAGGTAGCGGATTGTGGATTTGGCTATCAGCTCTGCGTTCTTCACTTTTAATGAGAGTGGGGGAGTGAAGTCTTGGTTCCTCATAATGAAGAGGACGTCTGTCTTGTTGTGGTTGATTCGAAGATTTTGCGTATGGAGCCAGTCCGCAACTGCGTCGAAACAGCTTGTTAGTGGGGAGAAATCTGGCTGGTCCGTTGCAAATGACATTTATAGCAGAATATCGTCTGTGTATGCTAGGCAGGCGACATTGAAAGATCTGATCAGAGCACAGATGGGCTGCATGTATATGTTAAACATAAATGCCAATAGCGAGGACCCCTGTGGCACATCTTGTTTTTGTAGAAATGGTTCCGAGGTTGTGGTGCCGGTCCTCACGTGTTGCCACCTGTTGGACAGGTAGGATTTGCACCAGCTTAGGGTTGTGCCTTGTATTCCCTTTTCCTCTAGACATTCCATTAGTATCTCATGGCTCACGGAGTCAAATGCTGCTGCGATGTCCATGAAGATAAGAACAAATCCTTGTCGAAAGTTATCGATTACAGAGATTATGGTATTGAAGAGGGTGGTGAGGAGGATTTCAACGCCATGTGCTTGCCTGAAGCCATATTGGGACGGGTCCAGAGGGGCTTCAGTTTCAATGTGTTGTTGGATTTGGCATTGGACTACCTTTTCAATTATTTTGGCAAGCAGTGGGATGCTTGAAATCGGTCTATAGGATTCAACTTTTAGTGGGTCTAGTTTGTTGCTTTTTAGTAATGGCCTGATGGAGGTGTGCTTTAACCTTTGTGGGAAGGATCCCGTTGAGAATGATTGATCCAGGATTTTCTTCAGGAACTGGCTTAGATCACAGCGAAGTTCTCTTATCCAGGATGCTGGACAGGGGTCATTAGGTGCAGTGGTGGTGTTGATGGAGGCAATGGTGTCTTCAATCTCTTTGTTTGATATGGTGTTGAATTTGGTCAGTGGTGATGGTTGTGGCGGTTTGTGTAGAGGGGTGTGGCTTGTGGGGCTTGTGCTTTTGTCAGTCTGGAGCATTTTTGATTGTAGGTAGTCAGCATAGGCCTGCGGTTGCAGCATGTTTGGTTGGTCTGGTGCTGGTTCTCTTGCTAGTGTCTTTACTATATTGAAGAGGTCGTGTGGCTTATTTATTGAGCGCTTCAGGAGGTCTGTATGGAATTGCTTCCTACTCTCTGATATTTCTTTGTGATGCTTTTTTAGAGGGGAGCTATATGCACTGTGCGCTTTGGTGGAGCGTGACTGGCGCCATCGTCTCTCGAGCTTGCGCAGGTGGAGGAGTGATGATCGTAGTTCTTTGGAGTACCATGCTGCATGCTCTCGTCTCCTGATATGCTGTATCAGTGTATTCTCCATTGGTTCTTCAGCTGCAGACCACTGTTTTACATGTGCAGTACCTCATAGGTAGGGAGGGCCCAACCTATACTGGCACCAACAGCAGTTTGATCAGAGATCTACAGGCTCTACCCATCTATGCAGGCTCTACCCATCTATGTGAAGGTATAGCCTATTGGTTGAAGCAGTCACTATGGTCAAAGGTCTTGGGTTTGATTCCCACTTGCTCCTTTTGTGCCTGGGTATGCTTGCCCACCTCGCACAGTCCTGGCTCTGCTGTGACCTGCAGACAATCATTCTTCTACATTTCTATGCATTATGGCCACATGTTGGGTAGCCCAACACAGCATTCCCCATCATGGACATCTATGAGCATGGCTTTAGTGGCTCTGCTGCGGCACATTGCAGTAGATCAGTGATATCTATGCAGCAGATGTTTGGGTCAACTGGTATGAATGCGTTTTCTGTTTTGCCATCATTGTGACCTTCCAGCTTTACATAAAGAGGATATATCTCGTACATTCAGGCACCTTACACTCATTGCATAGCCATCCCTTGCACTGTTCTGCCATCATTACTTGCCCCACCTGGGGCAAATGGGTTCAACTTGTCCCTTTCTATCATGCCAATCTGTCGGGTGTATTGTCTTGCAGTTGCACAGGCTGAGGCACCAGTCCCACCCACACAAATGGTGTTTCATGTACCCCATGGCACTGCTACTTTTGGCTCACACACCAAATGCTGCCTGTATGATCCCATACATCCACCCATGACACAAAATGCAAATTCTCTGCTTGGATGATCCATGGCACAGCCCTGCACCCACCATTTGACCGTCAGGGAGATTCATGGTGTGGCAGCTTACTGGCAGTAAGCTGCCCCACCATGGCCCTCAGGGGTCATTTGCAGCAGTTAGCCATATCATGCACACCTCTCTTGTGACTGTTCCACATGAGCACTCATGGACAATCCTCACTTTGTTGCCCACATCAGGCACATGTTGCCTCCACCCAGACACTGTCCTGGCATATGGCATGCCACACACTGACAGTACATCTGGATACCTGTCCACACCTCACAGACACTATAATGTAGCTTATGGCACGGTGTATGTTTTTAGGAGCACTTAGGACTGCATGCCTGTCACAGCGCCCCCCGCTGCTGCATCCCCTATGCTGATTCTGCTGCTGCCACCACCCACCCATGACACAGCCAGCACCCACACTGACCTTCATCACTAGGTAGCTGTCTATCTCGCCTAGTCAATAGCATAGGCCTGCTGTATGGTCAAACATGCTCATCACACATACTGCCACATTGCCAGGCATCAGATGAGTCAACTCCATCAGGTACCAATTGTGCTTGCATCCATACCTTCTTCAATGGTTTTCCTGCCCCTTTTCAGTGTTTTAGTGGCTTTTCTGCATTAAGGCACATGCCAGACACCTTCCACTACCACCTCTTAATGTCCTATTACCGCCCGCTAAGTGTCCCTTACCACCCCTTAATGCAGCATGTGCTATTACTGCCCGCTAAGTATCCACTAGCACCCCTTAATGCCCAAACACCTCTAACATGCCCAGAACACTTACCACACGGTAACCCCTTATCGCTTCCATTAACGCATAGAAAAGATTGCTCCTTAATGCCGTTTAGTAAACATACCCCTAAGACTTTTAAAATGATGCCCAGTATCTGTATAAAGTTATGCCAGAATTCTTAGCATTCATGGTTGAATGCACTGACTGGCTGAAAATCTGCATAAAAGTTATATGGATAAATCCATATAACTCTTAGCTCAGCAGCCAGTTGAACATTTACTTCATAGAGAAGACGGTTCCCTGTAACTTCATATTTTCATCATGTATCATCTGTTCACGAAGTATATATCCTTAGCAGATAGATGAAACTGAAAAATTAAAATGAAAAAAAAACCCAATCAACTATGAAATCATATTTTGACTTATTTAAAATCAGAATGGTATGTCCTTTCCGGAAAATAGTTTGAGACAGCTATGCTTTCATAAGTCTACTAAATGTCAAGGATAGTATGAAATATTTTCGTCTCGTGATAAACCGGCAGCTTTCTTTTCATGCACAGCAATAATACCTGAAGAGTTGGATGGGGCATTAAAGATAATCCAGGTAAGGTTATCCTTTCTAGATTCTAACCATAAATGGAGCATTCAGCCGTTGTCTTCCATGTGTTGATTATTCTGGTCTGTCTTCAAGGTTTTCAAGCAGAAAGGTCCTTATCCACAGGTAAAAATTTATTGGGAATGTTTATTTTTATTTATTTATTTTTGCATTTTTGTTATCAGGCTGGATGAGGCCATGGTGAGCAATGCACTGGTCTATTTACATTTCGCAAAAGCCAGTTATATCTGCCCAACTGCAAATGTGTTCAGACAGAAGCTAATGGTCCTCATGCTCGACGGCTGTTTTAGCAACTATAGCTGATTCTTAGAAAATGTCAAAATGTACTTGTGCAGCAGAATGCAAGGAAATAACAAAAGATTTGAAATGCTGAAAGTTATTTTAGGAATCATTAAATATATTTTGACGTGCTCTATGGTCGACGAATATGCTTTGACACAGCGTATGATTTATACATGAACGATTTGATTTCTGGATACAATTAGCTAGTGGAATCTCAAAGACAGAAGCACATATCATTTACCCTAGCATGCAGGGACTGATTGCAATTTTTTTCTGAGGGTGTCAAGAAAAAAATATAATTACCAGAAATAAGCAAAATGAAAATGGAATGGAAAGCAAGCTTTATCTACTCCCAGTTTTCATTTTTTTGAAATCATGGATTGTCAAGTAAAAACCAAAGATACACAGTTAATTGAAAACCGCCACCTCTTAAAAGAGCACGTTAAATTCCCTATCAGTTTAGAAGAAGATTGCAATGCATATGCCCTACAGTTTATTGTATCAATTAGCTAAAATATACACTAAGACGTCAGTGTTTAAAAGCTAAGTTTTCAAATGAGTTGCAGAAATTCACATTTACATCTGTAGCAGAGAAAGTTCTTATCTCTTGGTATTGGTAATGGTGCAGCTCAACATCGGGACCCACAGCTTCTGAAGAGAAGAAGAACTTCCTCTGCCTTCTGGGGCGAGGGAGAGGAAGAGGGTGCACATACCATACCACAAGAATATCTGAAAACCAAGATTGTCAAATAATATACTAAGGTAGGGCCAGTTTTTAATTAGATGAACTCAGCACTAAAATAAGAGGGTATGTAAAACAAACAGAAACCGCCAACCTCCTCGGTTTTAAGGCACAGCATGGTATTTTTCAGTCATGTTTTGCAACAGTCTATAGTTCTGGTTATTCAGGCCTCTTTGTTCATCTGTCTATACATGCATTTTTGTCCATGCAAACACCTATGTATGGAGATAGGCTGAAGAGGAGTCAGGGGCAGTGATCCCTGGGGTAGCAAGGAGGTGCCAGAAAGAGTGAGAGAAGGGGTAATACAGAGGCCAGACTAGGCCCTGCCATTAAACATGTATAGAGGTTGACATGGAGGGAAGAAGGAGCAGCTTGATAGAAGGGAGGTTACAAACATACACTCACACAAACACACAAAACCCTGAGATTGTACATGAACTGGCACAGAAAGATAAAGAAGGGGCAGTGGAGTGTAGGGGTGGCTCAAGGCAATCTGCTTCCTGAGATGGCGCCCCCCCCCCCCCCCCATCATCTCACTAACAAACATTCTCCGGTACCAGGCATATTGGGAACTAATATAAAACCCTACAAAAGTTACCAAAGATCTACAAGGCCAAATCTACCATATCATTGCCAGCATAAACTTCCAAAACTCATACAAGGTGCCTACCCAGAAAAAAGCAGCACTATAAATACTGCAGCAGGCCCTAGAACATCTAACACCTATTTGAAAAGCTGAACAAGGCAAATTACTACAGTACAGATCCCTGCATACAAATAAAATATTTAGACAAAAATTTAACTGAAACCCCAAAAGCCAGACTCTGCATGCAGTGCAACATCAGATAAGAGATGCAGTTCCCCATACTATGTAAAATATAAAGATAGCACAAAGTCCAATCACTAAATTGAAAATACAATTATTTTTTTCTACCTTTGCTATCTGACCATTTTATTCTCTGGTTATGCTGGTCCTGATCTGAGGCTTCTACTTTCCTGGGTTCTCTTAGCACTCTATCTGCCATTTCTTGTCTCTTCTTTTGTTTTCTTCACTTCCTTCCATCAGCCTATTTCCAGTCCCAGTAACCCTCCCCACGTGTCTGCTCCCTTCCAGTCCCAGTGCCCCCTCCCTGCCAGCCTCCTCCCCATTTAACAAGCCACCTATCAGTCAAATCCCCAAGTGTCAGCTCCCTCCAATCCCACCCCCAGGTGTCAGCTCCCTTCCAGTCCCCCTCCAATACCATCCCCAGGTGTCAGCTCCCTTCCATCCCCCTCCTCCCTTCCCTAGTGTTATCACCCTTCCACTCCCCCTCAATACCATCCTCAGTTATCAGCTCCCTTCCAGCCCCCTCTTTCCCCCCATGTCAGGGCTGGAAGGGAACTCTCTTTCCCCCTCTGTCAGCTCCCTTCCATCCATCTATTTCCCCCTCTGTCAGCTCCATTCCACTCTCTCTCCTTCCCCCTCTGTCAGCTCCCTTCCAGCCCTCTCTTTGCCCCTCTGTCATCTCCCTTCCAGACCTCTCTTTTCCCTTCTGTCAACTCCCTTCCAGCCCTCCCTTCCAGCCCTCTCTTTCCCCTTCTGTCAGCTTCCTTCCAGCCATCTCATTCCCCCTCTGTCAGCTCCATTCCGCTCCCTCTCCTGCCACCCATGTAGTCTCTGTTCTGATCCTTCCCCTTCCTCAGCAGATGCGATAGCAGTAATTTAAAATGAAAAGGAATATGGTGTGAAGCCTTCAGGCCCTATGGAACCCCTACTGCTGCATCCTGCTCTAGTGTCACTTCCTTTTGGGTGTGGGACGCAGCAGCAGGGGTTCCATAGGGCCAGAAGGCTGCGCACCAGTTTCCTTTTCATTTTAAATTACTGCTATTGCAACTGCTTGTCCATTTTTTTTTTATAAAACTGAAGGTGGAGTAAGGCATTTTTGCCGTCCCTAGAAGTCTGCTGCCTGAAGCCACTGCATTACTCCGCCTCATTTTAGAGTCGCCCATGTTCATGTTAACAAAACACCTGGCCTCAGTCATACACTCATAACCCAAACCCTCACCAAGTACAGAATAAGTGACTACAACCTAAAATAAAAATATGTAGACAAAAATTAAACTGAAACCCCAAGATGCCAGGATCTGCATGCAGTTCCCCATACTGTGTAAAATATAAAGATATCACAAAATCCATTCACTAAAATAAAAATAAAATTATTTTTTCTACCTTTGTTGTCTGACCATTTTATTCTCTGATCATGCTGGTCCCGATCTGAAGCTTCTGCTTTCCTATTTTCTCTTAGCTCTCTTTCTATGATCTATGGTCCATCTGTCATTTCTTATCTCTTCTTTTGTTTTATTCACTTCCTTTCATCAGCCTACTTCCAGTCCCAGTAATCCTCACCAGTATCAGTTCCCTTTCCAGTCCTCCCCTCCCAGTACTTTCCAATGTCAACTGCCTCTGGTGTCCATTCCCTTCCAGTCCCCCTGCTTTGCCACTGTCCAGCCCCTTCTAGTCCAAATACTATCACAGGTATCAGCTCACATCCTCCCTACCCTGTGTCCATCCCTCTTCCAGTGCCATCCCCACATGTCAGCTCCCTTCCAGCCTCCTCCCCATTACTCAGCCACCTACCAGTCCCATCCCCAAGTGTCAGCTCCCTTCCAGTCCCCCTTCAGTACCATCCCCAGGTGTCAGCTCCCTTCTAGTCCCCTCCTTCCCTTGGCAGACCCTCTCAGTATCTTCTCCCTTCCAGTCCTATTCTCCCATCCCCCCACATCAGCCTATTTGTAGCCCTAGCCCCTAGTTTTCTTCCAGGGCCAGCAGCACTCTCCTCTCCTCCCCCCAACAGCCCATTTCCAGTCCCAGCCCCCTTATCAGCCCACTCCAGTCCTAGCCCCCCCCCATCAGCCCATTGCCAGTCCTAACTCATTTCCAGTGCTAGCCCCCTGATCAGCCCATTGCCAGTTCTAACCCCCCCCATAAGTCCATTTCCAGTCCTAGCCCCCCCCCCAATCAGGCCATTTCCTGTCCTAGTCCCCCATCAGCCTATTTCCAGTAGTAGCCCATTTCCAATCTAACCCCACCTGATCAGCTCATTTCCAATTCTAGCTCCCCCATCAGCCCATTTCCAGTGCTAGCCCTTCCATCAGCCCACTACCAGTCCTAACCCCCCTGATCAGTCCATTACCAGTCCTAGCCCCCCCAACCCCGATCAGCCTATTTCCAGTCTTAACCCCCCATCAGCCCATTTCCAGTCCTAGCCCCCCCCCCATCTGCCCATTACAAGTCCTAACCCCCTCAGGCTATCTCCAGTGCTACCTCCTCCCCCACAGCCCAGTCCCACCTCATCCCACCCCAGACCTCCTCAGCCGATTTGCAGTCCAAGACGCCCTGGGGAAGAGCCCTGCCATTGTTTTACTAGTGCTGGGTTCAGCTTTGCAGAGACGTGAAGGGAGAGCATTTCCCTTCTTTCCTGTGGCTCTGTTAAAGTTGAGCCCGCCGGTGTGCTGAGGGTCGGGAGCATTTCCTGTCTCGCGCAAGACAGGAAATGCCTCATTACCCTCGGTGCCGGTGAGCTCAACCTTAACAGAGCCATAGAAAAGAAGGGGAAATGCTCTCCCTTAATGGCTATGCAAAGCTGAACCCGGCACCGGTAAAACAATGGCAGGGGTCTTTCAAGGCAGCAGGGGATTGCGGGGCACTTTATTCTGCCACTGCAGCAGCGGCAGCAGCTTCTCCAGCTGTTTTTTTTGTTCTTGTTGTTTAAATTTTGAAGGCCGAGTGAGGCGGCCTTTTTGGGGGCATTTTTTGCCACCCCAAAAAAGTTGCTACCTGAGGCCACTGCCTCACTTGCCCTCATTATAGAGCCTCCCTTGTATAGACCTCCATCATATTTCTTCTCAGCCATCTCTTCTCCAAGTAGAAGAGCTTTAATCTTTTAAGCTTTTCCATGTAGGGCTATCTTTCCATCCCCTTTATCATGTTAGTCACCCTTCTCATTACCTTTTCTAATTCTGCTATATCTTTTCTTACATGCGGTCACCAGAACTGCATGCAATACTCAAGGTGCAGTCTCACCATGAAGCAATACAGAGGCATTATGATATCCTTTGTTTTATTCTCCATTCCTTTCCTTAAAATTTCTAGCATTCTATTTGCTTTCTTGGCTGCCGCTGCACACTGAACAGAGCATTTCAACGTATTATCTATGATGACGCCCAAAATCCTTTTCCTGGGTGGTAACTCCTCGTGTGAAAATTTACGTCATGTAATTATAGTCTGTGTTGCTCTTTCCTAAGGGGTAGATTCCAAAGTATATTTAGTGGGATGGATACCTGTTTGGACATCCATCTACGCTAAATGCCTGGGCCTCTATTCCCTGCCCAAAGCTCCCCGCATGTACATAGAATGCAGGGAGCTCTGGATGGGGGTGGGCAGGAGCAGTGACAGGGAAGAGAGTGGGCGGGCCTGGGGTGGGGCGCACAACCTGGATGTACAGAGTCGATTTTGGTCATGGCCCTATACATCCAGGTTCTCCAGGATAGACGAGGGACTTAATCCACTTCGGAGGTGGAATGTCCCACTAGACATTGCAGGAGGAGGACACTGGGGCTGGAAAGTGAGGTAAGGGGTGGAGGGAGTACTCTGCAGCCCGATACTGGCCATGGCAGGCCTAATCAGAAAGAAGAGTTTAGTGGTCAGCTGGTGATTGCGGCTCCTGCATAGAGACATGGTGGCATGGCAACATGACACCATGCTACTGTCACTCCATGCAGGAGCCAGGCTGGGCTAGCCGAGTAAGTGCTGGGACATCCACGGTGCCTGAATTGGGGCACGTATTAGACATCGCAGCCTTATGTCACGATTCTGCTCCCACAGGGCCATCTAGCCCCCTTGGGAGCAGAATCGGGTGCATTCCCGGGACATCTGGATGTCTGGACGTCCGGACGGCCCGGGGATGCACATCTTTGAATTGGCCTCTAAGTGCATACTTTGCAATAGTCCACATGAAATTTCCTCTGGCATTTGGATGCCCAGTCTCCCAGTTTTTCATGGTCCTCTTGCAATTTTTCACAATCCTCTTGTGATTTAACAGCTTTGAATAATGTTGTATTGTCTGCAAATCTGATCACCTCACTCATTCCTATTACCAAGTCATTTATAAATATGTTAAAAAGTAGTTGGCCAAGTACAGATCCTTGGGACACTCATTATTCACCTTTCTGCACTGAGAAAATTGACCATTTAACAACCATTAATCAGTTCTCAATCCTCAATATGGCACTTCCTCTTATCCGATGACTTTTTAATTTCCTCAAGAGTCTTGGAGCAGTTTCTTCAAATGGATTAGTTTTGAGCATGTCATGACAGTCATGAACCTCATGTCTAAGCCAGAGTATGTGTAGCATGCAATACATTATCTCCTCTTTATCTGCAGAAGTCCACTTAACCGTAGTCAATCCTGCTAACTTTTTCATTAATTTCTGTAGTTTGTCTCCTGCCACAGTCTCTCATGAGAGACCTTGTCAAACCTGTCTGAAAATGCCGATGCACTCTATCAGGCGGGGTTGCTATTCAAAAGGATTTAGCTGATTATCAGGACTTGCTAACCAGCTAAACTCCGGCAATCCTAACATTCAGCATTACTATACAGAGTGCCATGAAATATCCCCACAGACCCCAGGAAAGACACCAAGTTAAATCTAGGGTGCTCCGTGGGAAGAGAAGGGGCAGTCACAGCAGTTATCTGGTCAGTGGCAATATTTATTTGCT
This sequence comes from Ichthyophis bannanicus, assembly GCA_033557465.1. Lineage (NCBI taxonomy): Eukaryota > Metazoa > Chordata > Amphibia > Gymnophiona > Ichthyophiidae > Ichthyophis > Ichthyophis bannanicus. Next base: position 467,860,633 of record CM066031.1, on the reverse strand, counting down.
AACTGAATAATGAAAACATTAGGGCAGGTCAATGGTGTCCTAAATTTATATGGTTTAGCTACCCGGTTAGTAGCTGAATATTACCGCTGACCAGATAGCTGCTGTGATCACTGGAGAAATTGAATATCCAATGCCGGATGCCAGACAAACTTTGGCTTTACTTACAATAGTGGCAGCCAGGCACTTTAAAAACCCTGACTGCCACTGCTGAATAGCGATCCCACTATGTCCAGTTATACATTTTTGCAGGATTATTGTTGAAAGGTTGGTATTCAGATGATCATGATGGTTGAGTTTAATTATCAAAATCTTGGGAGGCATAAGTCTGAAGATTTGCCTAGGGGACCCACTATCTTACACCTACCCTGGCGCTCTGGATCTCTATTGCCGTCAAGTCAATGCCGTCTCCTGGCAGCCCAGCAGCCCCTGGCTTTTCTTGGCAGGGTGTGACCAGACAAGAGAAGGTAAAGTAATTTGCCCAAGGTTACAAGAAGTGCCAGTGGGAACCAAACTCCAATCTCCTGGGTGTTTGGCTCTAACCACTAGGCTACTCCTCCACTCTAAGCACTCTGGATAGCAGACTGAAATATCAATACTATCCAGCTAGTGGCAACAGTCACCTTATTATTCAGATATTCAGCACTGGTCACTATCTGGGAACAGTTGCTGAATATATGGAATTTTTTATCATGACCAGCACTCCACAAAAATACCGACCGCCGTGGTTGAATATTGGCCCATATGGGTTTAGCGACTGAATTTCACCACAAAATGCCCTTCCTCAAAACACCCCTTTTCCTAATGCATAATGTTCACTCTTCTACAGATAAAATTGCCAAAGTTATATGAAGCTTGGCTGGCAATTTTTAAAAAAAACAACATTTAAAGTTTCGTACCACCGACAGCCACATAAGTGCTTTTGAATAATAGGTTCCATTTCTTTTCCAGTGTCGTAAACAATTTCATTTGTAATATTAAATAATATCCATAGTAATACAGCGCTTAGAGAAATTTCAAATGAATGCACCTACCAAAAGTTACCCTGGATAGCATTTTTGCAATTTGGTGCTCTGTAATGTTCTCACTAGATTGTAAGCTCCGATGAGCATGACGCTGACGGGCAGGGACTGTCTCTTGTATTCTGGTTAACTCTTGTTGGTTAGCTGTACAGCGCTGCATGCGTGGCGCTCTATAAGTGATGAATAGTAGTAGTAGTAGTAGTAGTAGTAGTAGTAGTGGTGCTAATAGGTGGAGGTTTAACTTAAATCCCACATTCCCAATCACCTGCACATGCTGGCCATCCAGCGTAATAATTTCTCCAGTGTACCATAAGAACGTCTTTGATGCTGCCTGCCTCTTGCCCCAGAAAGATGATGTGAATCGCTACCTTATCTGCTCTATGGTGGCTTGCCCCTGGTATGGGGATAATTTATACCTGATGACCTGCTACTAACTGTGGGAGGGCAGGGGGTTGACTCGCTCTCCTTTGCTGTGATGTGCATGTTGCTGCTTTTCTGAGTAGATGGCAGGGCCCCCAGCCTAGTACCAGCCTTTTCTGAAACCAACAGCGACAGATGTTGCTTTTTAAATGATATTGCATGGGGAAATTTTGAATAATGTCCCATAAGAGTGTACAACTAGACTTGGAACCAAATATCAATGGCCACAAAAAGCTTCTTTTTTTATTTTAATGAAAAATGTGAAAACCTTTATGTTCTTATGTTTTTTGACACAAAAATTAACAATTTTCACATTTTTCAGTAACATAAAAAAGGACCATTTAATGACCTTTGATGATCGGTTCAGGCTGGACAAGTTCAAAGGTCATTTTCCTCCAACCTGCCTCTGGTAAAATCATGTTGTCTTTGATCATGCATCTCTACTAGATTGTAGATAGTAAACTATCTTTTCCTTCAGTAGTATCTTCATTACTTTTCCTGCCACTGTGGAAAGACTTTCCCTGTAATTTCCGACGGGGTTCATTTTAGAAGCCCTATTTGTGAGTTGGACTTCTGAAAATAGTCATTCGGGCATTCAGATTATAGAGACGTTCTGTTTCTCTTTTAGAAAGTTGAGTATATAGGTGTCCCCAGCATGAGCATGTCAATATAGTATGGGGCTTGGTAGAGGCGTGCCCTGGGCGGAGCAAGAGAGATGCATGTCATAGTGCAATTTCAGATGGCATAAGCAGATCAGGCTCTGGATGCTGAGGCATCTGTGCCTATACCTGCTCCTGACCATGAATAAGGTGCAAAAAATTGCTCATTCACACCCCATGTCTGTTTATCTGAACTGGCCAACCAGGACATGCTAGTGTCATTACATAATCCCCCCCCCCCCTCCTCTTTTCTGAAATTCCCCAGCCAGCACATCCAAGTATCTGATTCTGCAGGTGTACAATTCAGGGACGTTCACATTTTTGAAATGGCTTACACCCATGCACGTATCTGGCTTTGCTATTTGTGCTGGCCCATCACCAGAACCAGAACAGTTCTTCTTTCAGGGTAGAGAGAGCAATTTCAGTTCTACATGCACTGCTGTCACACTCCCCTGGAATTTTGGACATTGTGCTCTGGACAGCCCAGATTCTTCCTAGATGTCAATTCTAAAAGCCACTTCACTACTTCTCTTTTACCACATGTATGAAGAAGGAATATGCCAATTCTTTCTTTCTTCTGTTCCCTTTGGACTCTTTAATCTCCCAAAATCTATTGAACACATCCTCCAGTGGACCCATAAGGAACTCCCTGAGCTCCCTTAATATCCTGGGATGTATCTCATTTGACTCTATTGTTTTGTCCCTCTTTCAGTTTTCCAAGTTCATAAACATTATCTTCCATGAATGATCAGGTATCTGCTCTCTTGCTGTATATATCTTTACCGGCTATCTGCAATCTTTTTCCAAGATGTTGTTCCATGAATGAACACCAAATTGAATGTTTTTTTCAGCAATTCTACCTTTTCCTTGTCATTTTCCATGCATTGGCACTCGGCACCTTTGGTCTTTCTCCTCTTCTTGACATACCTGAATAAACTCTTGCCATCTCTCTTAACTTTCTTAGTCATCTTTTCTTCTGCCCTCACTTTTTCTGTCCTGAATTCTTTCTCTATCACTTTCAGCATCACTAGTATTTGTTTCTGTGTTGCTTTTTGGCAGATCCTTTGTACCTTGAAAATGCTACCCCTTTTGCCTTTATTTTGTTAGCCACTACCTTTTCTTCTTGTTTTTATTTCCTTTTCTTATAGAAAGATCTATTGCAATTATTATAGCTTTTTTTAGTTTAGTGCTTCCCCTGTCTCCTCCCACTTTGCCACTTCCTTCATCATGCACGTTCCCATTTTGTTAAAGTTGGTATTTTTGAAATCCAGGACTTTGAGTTTTATGAATCTGGTCTTTGTCTTGATGATCAATGGTGCTTAGGTGAGCATCCACCCAGACATAAGACAAACTATTTCCATTTGTGAGTGCTAAGTCCTACACTGGTGGGTTCTATCATTGTTTGTCTGAACAGAACCCCATGTAGAGCAGCCACAATTAAAATGACCATTATTCAGTGTAATAGCTGGGGGTGCCTGAGTCTTAAAGCAAACATTTTGAAGATTAGAGCTCCCACCACCGCCATTATACTGTATAACATGAAATTTACCCTCACTGCCACAGAGAATTTAACAACTCAGGAATAAATGGGTTACCACAGGCTCTAGCAGGGTTTGATCCCAAAGGAACCCCTCAAAGGAATCCCCCAAAGGAAACCCCCTCTTTAATAATAGAATTGGAGTAGTGTTAGAGATGAAGGGTGGCGCCCAATGCACTCCTAATCCCCAAAACAGTATCTCCTACCAACAAAACATATCCCTTCATGTCCACCTTTCAATATCTTGATCAGATCCCTGTCCAGTATCTCCATTTGAGTCAGCGGTCTGTAGATCATACTGTTTTGGATGGAAGTAATGTTTCCTCTTTCCAAGATAGTTCACGGCACTTCTTCCTGCCCACAGGAAATTTCAGTTGCGTTACTATTATTATTGACATAAAGAGCTATTCCTCCCCCTTTTCTGCCATCTCCATCACTAAATAGATTATATTCTGGGCTATCTTATGAATCAAACTCCCTCTCCATGATAGCTAAAACGTCCTTGTCCACTTCCACTATTAGGACTTCCAGAACTGACACCTTATTGGATAAGCTGCAAGCATTTGTATTCTTAGCCTGCCAACAATTTTTGAGGGCTTACTAGTACAACTTCATTTGTGATCTCCTCTTCCACCTTTTTGCTATTTCTTGCTTTTAGTCAGGATAACATCCCAAACTCACTTTCTTACACCTCCCACCCCTTCTAGTTTAAATGCCTGTCTGCATATTGTTTGACTTTCTTGATTGTTCCTGTCACCGAAAGATGTACTCCATCATCACAGTACAGTCTTTCATTATTCCATTGATTGCCCCATATACACCTATATACATATGCATAAGGGAGAGGTTTGGGTAGGTGGAGCACAAATTTACACACATACTGTACATTATAAAATTCTATAACTTATTTGCATTCTAAATGTGGGAATTAACATCAGCCATCGGACAGGTGTAAGTGCTCGTGCCTAGTTTATCATGTGTTTTTGACAACCCACGTCTCTATTTTATAAAGTATTCACATGCCTTATTTTACAAAATAGCCCTGAAATATGCATGTTAAAACATGCATTAAGCCCCTGAGGCCTACCCCATTCCACTGCCTATGAGGTGACTACTATAAAATTACCCTCTTAATGGCATATAAGAGAGCAAACAAAACAAAGAGCGCTCTCTCTTTTGTTTGCACTTGTGCTTTTTGTGGAGGGTGTCCCTTCGTTTTTTATTCTTTTATATAAGAGAGCAATATGGGTAGAAATAGGCTGCAGAATGTCTAAAACCAAACAAAAACAAGCCATAAAATATATAATATAGCCAGAAATAACTTAAACGTTAGGTGATCTGGATCCTCCTGTACAAAAACAAAAGCTTCAAGTGCAATTGTGTAGAAGGGCTACCTGTGTGTGTATATGAGAGTTTCAAAACCTGTTTTCATTGGTTTTAAAGCACAGTCTACATGTGCAGTGGCAACTGCCCTAGAGAAACGCTTTCTAACAATGGACTAGGTAACTAAAGCAATAGAAATTAAACAGAGCTTCTGAGAAGCTGGTACAATATGGAAAAACCCAGCAATTTCAATAGTCAGGAGCTTCACAGCCTATGTGTTGAACCTCACAACTCCTATGTATGAGACAAAACCTTTCTGTTTCACTTTCTATTTGTGTCTGAAGTTCAGAACAAAGAATCAGGGAAACCAGAATAGGCTGCTTGAAACTGCTTGCACGTGGTTACGCCTACTCTTTCCCGATCCCTGACTGGCATCAGACTATATAGGTTAAAAAATATCATGGTGTAAGGGGCCCTTATTTTCCCTTACTAGTGCCTCTGTTTGTCTACTGAAGAACATATTTGATATACTACACAGGATAAGAGCAGGAGGCACTAGCTATTGCCTAGGGGGTGGTGATGAAAGAAGTTGAAGCAGCATTGAAAGCATTCTCAAAGAATAAAGCACCAGGCATTGATGGCATTCCCACTGAAGTAACACAGCAATTGGATGTAGCTGTTACCATACTTACAAGGCTCTGTCAGGAAATTTAGAAGACAACATCATGGACAATTGACAGGAAAAGATCTGTGTTTAAACTAATACTGAAGAAAGGTAATCTTCCTGACTATGGAAATTATCATACAATCGCTCTGATACCACATGCCAGCAAGATTCTACTCAAGCTCATTCAGCAAAGACTACAACCATACCTAGAGCAAAAATTGCCTGAAGTGCAAGTAGGGTTCAGGAAAGGGCGAGGAATGAGAGACATCGTGGATCTGAGATGGATCTTTGAAAAGACATAAGAATACCAAAAGGATATCTATATGTGTTTTATTGACTACAGCAAGGCTTTTGACTGTATAAACTATGAGAAAATCTGGGGCACATTAAGAAGCATGGGTATACCAGAACACCTGATCGTTCTCTTGCACAACCATTACATTGATCAAGAAGCAAGTTTCAATGGAACAAGGAGAAACAGAATGGTTTAAAATCAGCAAAGGATAATGACAAGGCTGCATACTTTCCCTCTACCTGTTTAATTTATATACAGAACAAATCATCAGAGAAGCAGGACTGTATGAAGACAACCGAGGTGTGAAGATTGGTGGAATACTCATCAACAACCTTCACTATGCTGATGATACCATAATACTGGCTGAAAGCAAAGACGATCTAAAACATTTGCTTTTCAAGATCAAGGAACATAGTCTTAAAATGGACCTGCATCTTAATGTAAAGAAGACAAAGATCCTGACAACTGACAAAATCAATAAGTTCATCGTTGATGGAGAAGAAATTGAAATAGTGGACAACTTTAATTTGTTTGGATCAATAATCAATTAAGAAATGTCAAGTACTCAAGAAATCTGATGACACATTGCTCTTGACAGACTGGCTATGAAGGACCTAGACAAGATTCTCAAATGCAGAGATGTCTCTCTCCATACAAAGATTCAACTTGTCCATGCCATGATATTTTCAATTATATCATATGGATGCGAATGTTAAATAGTGAAAAAGATAGAAAGAAAATTTATGCCTTTGAATTATGGTGCTGGCAAAGAATACTATGTATACCATGGACTGCCCATAGAACAAATCAGTTCATACTAAAGGCAATCAAACCTAAGATTTCTTTAGAAGCTCAGATGACAAGACTTTGACTTTCATACTTCGGCCACATCATGCAAAGAGAGTGATCTTTAGAGAAAGACATCATGCTTAGTAGGGTTGAAGGTCAACGCAAAAGAGGAAAGTCAGCAATGAGATGGATTGGTACAATAGCAGCACCCTATCAACAATGAGCTGCCTGACAGAAGACTGAACACAGTCTAGAACAACTATCCAGAGGGTCGCCATGAGTTGACACCAACTCGACAGCACATAACAACAACAACAACCCTCATGAGAGCAACTGTAAATAATAGATCCAGAAGGTGTGCACAGGCGGAGAGTGGGGGTCAATGAGAGGGAGTGGACAGGAACAAGGCTTGCTCCCTTAACGCAGGCATCTTAATGACAGGAACCCTAACGCAATTCAAAATCTGGGGGAAAGGGGTTTTTTGAGGAGAGAGAGCCTATTTTACATCTGCAATGTGATGCACAGAGAGGGGAGCCCAAAAGAGTGATAGTAGTGCTCCAATAGCAGCAACAGAATAGTGCCCAAGTATGAAAGGGCACTATGTTGATGGTGTAAATGGGGGCAAAGGAGGTGGCACATGGGTCATGCAGTGGGGGCTGCAGGTGCTACTTTAACAGACATAGGCAGGTCTAACATAGATGTCCAGAATGGACGTACATGTTTCATCAGAATACAGATTGGACGTCTTCATGGCGGGGCACACCCACACCCCTCCCCTCCACGCCCACATCCAGAACTACACGTATATCTCATTTGTATGTGTACAATGACTTGCTGTCGGAGTCGTGTCCATGCATTTCTAAGTTGCACATGCAAACGTCTTATTCGTGGTTCAGAATGACCCTGTATGTGTTTCTGTCCATCACAGCACACATCTGGTATGTGCCATGCAAGTAATTAATAGAACAACAAGCCAAAAGCACTTGCCTGCACCTCACTTAAATATGATTTAACGTACACACACACACACACTGACTTCATAGCAAACAACGGGGAAGCATCACAGAGAAAAGACACAAAAAAACGTATTATGGGAGTCAAACAATGTCAAAGGCTTGGAAAGGTACAAAACAAGAATGAGCCTTGAAAGGTAAACTATTCGAAATGATCTCTCTTTTTCCATATTTGCATTGAACCTCCTCATTATTTGATGAATTGCCCTCCCATCCATAAAGGCATACATTGGCATCTCAGACAAAAATACATACCTTTCCCTTTACTCAGAACATTCCAGTAGTCAACCTCTTCAATTTATTTATGGTCTAATGGTTTATAATAATATTCAAAGCATCAACACAGGATAGCGACTTAGGACCTGATATTCTTCTGGGCAGGCTATACGCCGTGTTGGCGCATAGCCCTGCCCGCTGACCCTTAGACCTGGATATTCAATGCCAGGGTCATATGCGGCCCCAGCATGGAATATCTGTGTATCGGCACACAACCCAGAAGCTGCCAAAGCAACTGGGCAGCAGCAATATTGCATGCTGCCCGGATAGCGCTTGCACCGTAAAGATAGATGAACCTCGCCTATCTTTTCAGTACTAACCGAGCAGCATGCAATATCGCTGCTGCCTGGTTATCTCATGCCCCCGCCTCCGCTCTGCCCCAGAATGCCCCCGTCATGCCCGAATGCTAGCCAGATAGCATCGGGGCACATAGGGGATAGATGGGGATATTCAACAGTACTATCCATGTAGGTGCCATTGAATATTCCCATCTAAAGCATTTGCATGGTTTACTAGACCGTAACAAAACAAAAACAATAGCCAAGAGCAGGAAAAGAGTAATCCAACTATAGCAAAAACCCGCTAAATACCTTACAAGGTACAAATTCTCACAACACACTAATACCAAATAATCTTTTAATATATATAACCAGGCAAAAAATTTTAGCGGGTTTTTGCTATAGTTGGATTACTAGACCGTAAACCATGCAAATGCCCTTTGAATATCGGGCCCTTAGAGTCTTATCTGCCCCACATAGGAGTTCAGTTCTGCAGCACGTACCCTACAAGACTGCACAGGGCATGCGCGCCACACAGTAAATTCCCTTTTTAAACAAGAATATACAGACTACTTTCCAGCTCTTTCTACCTTTTAGGCATCCCTTCCACTTGCCATAGCCTCAGTTTCAGCTGTAGCTGCTCCTGTTGCCTTCAAACATGCTGTTATTACACTTCAAAAAAAAGCCTAAAACAGATCCTACATCTCCTGCTTATGATTATTTGGCCTTCTATTTACAGTGTAAACAGCTTTGACTGAATGATAAAGTGGTATAAAAAAACCCTGTTAAATATCCAAGCTACCTGAATAGGCTGTCCACCTCTCTGTTAAATGTCTTAAGAACATAAGAAATGCCATTCTAGGTCAGACCAAAGATCCATCAATCCTAATATCCCATTTCCAAAAGTGGTCAATTCAGGTCACAAGTACCTGTGAGGTTCTCAAAAGGTCACAGATTCTATGCTTCTTATCCCAGGGGCAAGCAGTGGATTTTCCCAATACACTTTAATAATGGTTTACTGACTTTTCCTCCAGGAATTTGTCCAAACCTCATTTAAACCGAGCTGCACTTAAAGCTTTTACTACATCCTCTGGCAATGAATTCCAGAGCTTGATTGTGCATTAAATCTGAAGCCATTCTCAATTTGCTGCAACCTGACCTCTTCCTTCTCCACTTATTTCATTATATTAATTCCATTTACTCATTTCTCTCCCACCTTTCCACAAAAAAACACATAATAATTTACAGTAATAAAACAACTCCAAAAGAGTGGACCTAAATATCCCATCCTTAAAACAATACTTGTAGGGGGGCATTTTCGAAACGATTAATGCAGTTATCAGACCTTCTAACCATGTTAATCGCGGTGACGGGAATATCCCTGGGTGCTGCCACTGTATGCCCCGGTGATAGCCAGCTGGTATCGGAGCATTCCAGGACGGTTCAGAGAGGGCACCCAGGGATAGCCAAGTACCGGAAATATTCAGCTGCTGCCCAGTTATCCCTCAGCACTTAAAGTAGGCACCTTAAAGACTGGCCTGATTTTCTCCACTGAAGCTAACTGGGCAGCGGCTGAATATCGCTGCTTCCCAGTTAGCTTCACCATTATCCAGTAAACCTGGATATTCAATGTCAGTAGCTAAATATAGCCCTGGCATTGAATAGCCAGGTTTAAAGTTCAGTGGCAATGGCTAGCTGCTGTAATCACTCTAGCCGCCTCCACCCCCTATCTCCGCCCTCCCATAGTTCTTCTTTGATTAGTTTCATCAGGCTAACATTTTATATTATTTATTTTTTATTTTATTGTCAATTTTTTTCTTTTCAGTTTTATTGTACATAGCCAAGAACATTTCTTTATTGCTATTTATAATAAATGGAATATAGCAAAATCCTCCATCACTATCCTAACCCATCTTACCATAAATAAGGGACTCAGCTAAAAACAAGACCAGGCCAGACCATGGGAGTGGATAACATGAGGAAAGATCTACAAAAGCTGGAAGACTGGTCTAATGCTTGGCAACTACGATTTAATGTGAAAAAGTGCAGTGTCATGCACTTGGGTAGCAGAAATCCAAGGGAAAAGTACACAATAGGGGGTGAGAGGTTGGTATGCACGGTTCAAGAGAAAGACCTTGGTGTGATTATCTCTGATGATCTCAAGGTGGCAAAACAGTGCGACAAGGCGGTGGCAAAAGCCAGGAGGATGTTGGGCTGCATACAAAGAGGGATTACTAGCAGAAAGGAAGAGGTACTAATGCCACTGTACAAGTCACTGGTAAGGCCTCACTTGGAATACTGTGTTCAGTTTTGGAGGCCATATCTTGCAAAAGATGTAAAAAGACTGGAAACTGTTCAGAGAAAGGCGACCAAAATGATTTGGAGCCTGCGTCAGAAGCCTTATGAGAAGAGACTTGAAGACCTAAATATGTACACTTTGGAGGACAGGAGGGACAGGGGAGATATGATTCAGACCTTTAAATACTTAAAGAGAAATGATGAACAAACAACCCTCTTCCAAAGACGGGGAAGCTGTAAAACTAGAGGGCATAACATGAAGCTGCAAGGTGGTAAATTGAAAGGCAATGTCAGGAAATATTTCTTCACTGAAAGGGTGGTGGATGCTTGGAATGCCCTCCCGATGGAAGTGGTGAGGGCAAACACGGTGATGGAATTCAAAACGGCATGGGACAAACACAGTGGATCCCTTTACAGCAACAGGATAAAAGCAAAATAAACGGTACCATCTAACTTCTGAACTATCTAGCATCTGAACAAATAAGGGTGTCCTACATGGAGTGGTGGGTTCACCCTTAAACAGAAACAAAAACATGGGGAGGGGTGGCCTGCACAGAGCGACAGGTGCACCTACTCTTGCCATCTTGCTGGGCAGACTAGATGGACCATGCTGGTCTTTATCTGCCGTCACTTACTATGTTACTATGTTATTATGTTACCATAAGAAAGTTAGTTCCAAAATAGCCACAGCTTCAAAAATCTAACCATTAAGGAACATTAACAGACAAACATCAAGCGGAATTTCTTGAAAAAAAAATCACCAGACCAGCTACAGCAAGCAATGTAATTGCTTGAAATACAGAGTGATGTGATTGGTCATAGCACAACCTACCAATACCTGGCTGCCACCTTCTGTTACAACAACGTAGCCAGTAACTCCATATTTACTACAGATAGTCAAGCTGTGATATCACCAAGGCATGAAGGAGGGTAATCAATTCAGCTTTTTCAAGAAAAATGCTTCAAGGTTGCATCAAGATAAACACCCAGAGGGCCACTGGTCAGAAACCTTAGCTGGTGGGCCCAAGGGAGACCACAGGCTAAGAGTGCTGACCATGGTATAATGCAGCGCTCTGCAGGGATGGTCTTGAGGCAGAGCGACGGTGGTATCAGCATTATCTGGATAAGTGCCAACTTTATCTGGTTAGTTGGAGTTTTAGTTGGCATTTATCCAGGCCACCTAGGGGTATGTTTACTAAACTGCAGTAATGTTACCCGTGTTAGGTTCCATGGTAATGGTACGGATGCCCATATAAAAGAATGGGCGGTGCAGCGTTAAAGCAAGCCGTATGAAATAACACGCGTTACAAGGCGCCTCGGCTAATGCGCGTTACAAAGTGCCGTACAAGGCACCTTAGGTTAAGGCACCCCACAAGGTGCCCCATAAGGTGCGTTAACCTAAGGTGCTGTACAAGGTGCCCCAGGTTATGGTGCCACAGTGCTGTTAAGGTGACCCAAGATATGTTGCCCTAAGGCCAGTAAGGTGCCCCAAGTTGACAAGCATGAAATGTAAGGCCTAAAACAGGGGTGGGCAATTCCGGTCCTGTAGGGCCGCAGACCAGACTGGTTTTCATGATGCCCCTAATGAATATTCATGAGATCTATTTGCATCCACTGCCTTCCATTGTATGGAAATAGGTCCATGAATATTCATTAGGGACATCATGAAAACCTGACTGGTCTGCGGCCCTCCAGGACCGGAATTGCCCACCCCTGGCCTAAAACCAGATGTAATCCTAACACTCCACAGAGCACCAAGCAAAGGCAATGGACAAGTGATGGAAGGAAGAAGAGGTGGGAGCCGATAGACCCACCAAATATGCATGCAGCCTATGTGGCAGCCGTTAAAGTGGACAAACATATCGAAGGCAGCTGTACCAATGCCCAGGGTGTTGGCAATGTAAAGTGCTATAATGACAGTGGGTGGCAGAGGATGGGGATACGTGCCAACCAGTGGAGGTACAGGTGGCAACATAAGTGCAATGATAGGAGGACAGAGGATTAGTAGTGCCATGCAGAGCAGACACAGGAGAGGCAAGCATGAAGAGCAGCAATGCAGAACAGAGTACCAGTGCAGGACATGGGGTAGCAGCCCGCACATGAAGATAGGACGCTACACAGCTGACAGATGCAGATAGACGGACAGAAGGATGTTTGGCAACTGTGAAGAGGGTATTATGTGCTGGCATCACAGATCTGCACAGATATGACATTTACAGGAATGACAAGTAGTTGTATAGGACAGGCATAAAAAAGGACAACAAAGAGGAATTGAACCCATGACCACTGGCCAGAAAGTCAGTGCACAAAACAGTAGGCCACACTACCATGGTGAGTTTCACAGCAATGGCTGCATACAAGAACACCGCAGGTCACCACACGAAACGCCTGCTGTGTGCCAGGATAGGGCAACCCCAACAGTATCCATGATGCAGCGCACATGCATAACAGCCATCCACAGCTCATATCACCGTCTGTAATTGGGAAGAGAGCAACATATAAACACATGCACACACACTATGAAATGTCATGCAGTGGAAACAGCATGCAAAAGAGCAAGGAACTGAAACGGAAAGGGCATCAGGGGACAGCCGTGTTTATGGTCTCTGGACCTGGGCAACAGAACAAAAAAGGAGCATGTGAGAAGTGAACCTGCACACTGACATGGGCCAGACCAGCTTGGCAACATCAATACCAATCCCCCAAGCTGACTGCTCACATGGACAGTACAAACACATAGGCATATGTAACAGCTGATATGCGACAGATAGGCTGCATAGAAGGCACAGTGTGGTGCACAGTGAAGAGATGGAAGGGTGTGTGGAGAGGTGATGAAACTGCAGCCATTGAATGGTAAGGTTAGCAGAACACAAGAAAAGAAAAGGAAAGGAACATGTGGGAATCAAACCTGCAACCTATGACGATCCAATGCAAGTCTGTAACCACTATCCCAAACAACCATAACAAGCACAATGCAAATAAATTCTATTAAAGGGAAAGTGTGCATGAAAACCCGCAGCACCCTGTGAGGTGGCAGACGGCTGGCACACAGACAGCTGCCACCAGTCAAGTAGCGTTAGATCAGTAGCGTTACATCATAATTATCGATGTTTTGTCTTGACAATTGTAAGTGCCGTGTGTTGTGTTTTGTCATGACCATATCTTAGCCCTGTGTTTTGTCATGACTAGATGGTAAGCTCTGATGAGCAGGGACTGTTACATGTCTGTACAGTGCTGTGTATGACTGGTAGCGCTATATAAATGCACAATAGTAGCTGTATTATGTATAATAGTAATGTGCCCCACCTGCATTGGGTGTTATGCCAGCACAGGGCAGGGGTTCCATGTTGTGTAGTGGTGCTCACACCCCCTGGGGGCCACCATGGTCAGATGCCTGGGGAGCTGCGCTGCCCATGAGAGCCTCACACAGCCTGTGCAACTCTGCAGGCATCCCCACCATGGTGTCCACCACCTGCTCCAGGGTGCAGTTCTGTGCCCGCTGTGCCTGGGACACAGTACACATTGCCACAGACAGGTGGCTACACACATGCCATCTGGTGTCTGTGTGGTGGCATGTGCAGACATCCTGCCTGTGGCACTGTATGCTGTGCCTGTGCCAAGTGGGCAACATCACTGGACCCATGGGGCAGGTGGCAGGGGCCCTCAGTGCCCTGTGCTGTCCCATGCCAACACCCACCCACCCCACCCCCTCCCGCTCCCCGGCCTCCCCCTCCACCTCCCCCTCCAACCTTGCCGCTCCCTCCCCATCAGTAGTCCCAGGATCAACCAGCATGGCACCGTCCTCCGATCCCGCCTCCTCATGGCATGTGGGCACCGGCGCCAGTGGTCCGGCCAGCTGTGGCCCCAATGACGATGGTCCCTCAGGAGCATCTTCATGCGCTGTGGGGGGAACCAGACAATACCACTGTGGTCATGTGTTTGCCACATCATGGACACATAGTAGGTGGCCACACAGACTGCTGGGCCACTGGATCATGTTGTTGTGCAACATACAGGCCTCATTACTCACCATTCCTTCAGACCATCGCCTCATGCTGGAGCCTCCTGAGTAGGCGGAGCAGCGCAGCCGCAGCTCCATAGCCAAATCGTAAATTTCCTCCACCTGGGGGTACAGCAATAGAAAGGGACCGTTAGGGGATGGACATCACACATGGCTGTGGGCAGCAGGGGGCTACACCTGCTGTACTCTGTTGGTCCAATCCTAGCAGTTGCCAATGGCACCTGCATGTGTGCGAGTGAGGCTAGGCATGTGTGGATTGCCCCATGCGTCCTGCATGCTACCACCCAGGCATCCCATGCCACCTGATGGGCTGCCTCTGCATGACATGGTTGCCCCATGGCATTGGTGGCAGTGTCAGCGTACCAGCAGTGCTGTATAGTACCATTTTCCATGTGATGTTTTGCCAAGGGGCAGTTGGGGCATGTGAAAAAATGTGCTGGATCCCCTGTCTGTGACACCTTACGATGTGCCTGAGACATGTGGCAATCATATGTTCTGACTGCATGCCCTCATGCCACAGTAGTCCATGGCAGCAGTGCTGCACATGTGCTTAGCCATTGTGGCATGCATAGAGCAGCAGACTCACCTACAAAGGTCCAGGGGATGTATCACAGACCTTTCTGTATAGACCAGAGGCCACCTGGGGTTTGGGCAGACCTGCACACATCAACTGCTGCATGTACCATAGAAACAGGGGCAAATACAGGCCTCTGTAATGAGGTCTGAGGCCACCTGGGACTAGAGCAGACCTGCGCACATCAATGGGTGCAACTGCAGTGGTTCCAGGTTGAGTCAAAGACTTGTCCTTAACCCATGCTGTGCGTGTCGGATATGTGTGTTGGTTGCCAGATATTCTGTTGCACTCCTAATTTTGTGTAACCTATCCCTATGCACTTACATCACGTGGGTAGTTGGCAGCCCTATTATAGTGCCTGGTGAGGCGCCCCCAGGCCCTCCTCATCCTGGTGAAGTCCTGCCGGCAGGAGGAGCCTGGGAACAGGTGCTCCTGGCGGCAGCATATTTGTTGTGCCAGGAGGTAGAGGTCAGCAGGGGTGAATGCTGGTTTTCTTGACCTCACAGCCATCTTGTCTGCTGTATGTGGTCAATGCTCCCATGATGCAGTAAAAGTGCATCTGTGGAATGCAGTGTGTTTCTATGTGCACACCTTGGGTTGTGACACATGTTGGTCTATTTGTTTATGTATCCTGTTATATATTCAGCATGCATGACACATATCTGCTTGTCTAACCACCACTGTTCTTTGCAGGTGTGATGTGCATATTCCCATCTTTTTGCCATTGTGGTATCCCCTTCCAGTATTTGAACTCGCACTATATTGATGTTAGACATATTGCCTAACCACTGCGCTACACAAACCAGGTTATATTGCTCTGACGGACCATGATCTTGTGGGCATTGCCACTTTATGTTACGGCGTGTCAGGCTTTCAGCCATCTGGGCCTAGGGCGTGTTTTATGACAATGTTGATTATGGCACCATAAAGTGCGCCTTAAGCAATGGTACGCTATGGAGCACGTCATGCGGCTCCTTTGCCTTAATGGCACATTATACGGTGCCCTAAACTGCGCTTCAGAACATGGCGCATTCTAAGGTACTGTACCTTATATGGTATCTTGTGATACGGTGCCTTAGTGGGTGCCACATTATAAGGTGCCGTATAGGAGGCTCGTCAGGTGCCTTGCAACGTGCCTTGTGAGGCACCATCTAAGGCACCTTATCGGGCTCCCTAGGCAAGGCGCATACCAGGCACCCCTGGACAAGTCGAGGGCTCCCTGGGATATGGAGCCATTGGTTAATGTGCCCTAACAATGTTACGGTACCCTAGGTTAGTGTGCCCTACAGGCTGCAAGGTGCCTCAGGTTGACATGCATTACCTATGGGCACTGAAACACATGTCACCCTAACATTGGATTGGTTACGGGGGAAAGGCACTAAACAGGTGATTGAAGGAGGGAGGGCTGGGAGCTCCTGGATGTGCCATATCTGCAGCCAGACCATGTGGCTGCCAGTACTGTCGATGAACATGTTATGGAAAACTGTACCACAGCACAGGGTGTTGGCAATGTAACTTACGGTGAGACAGTGGGTGGCAGATGATGGGAGTACGTGTCCCCCAGTGGGGGTGGTGGTGGAAGGATAGTTACAATGATGGGTCGACAGAGGAGTGGTGGTGCCATGCAGATCAGGCACAGGCTGGGAAGCACACAGAAGCACAATGCAGGAAAAGGTATCAGCGCATTACATGGGGTGGCAGCCTGCCCAGGCAGACAGGACTCTAGATAGCTGACAAACGCAGATAGATGGACTGAGGAAATGTTGGCAACTGTGGTGAGAGTATTATGGGCTGGCAGTACGGATCTGCAAGGATACGACTGTTAGAGGCATGTAAAATATCTGAGTTGGACAGGCATCAGAAGAGGGAACAATGGGGAATCTAACCCATGACCACTGTTTGGAACGTCATTGTACTAACCAGTGGGCTATACCTCTATGGCCTATTCTACAGCAATCGCTGGGTACAGAGGGACTGCAGGTCACCGCACAAACTGGCTGCTCTCTACGCCAGGATAGGGTAACCGCACCAGTACCCATGATGCATTGCACATGCGGAACAACGGTCTACAGCTGATCACCAAATGGGGTCTGCACCTCTTACCGCAGCTTGGTAAGACAGCCTGACAGAGTGTGATACTGGCACAGAGTAGCTACAGACCCTGCCATTGTGCAAGTTCTGTGTTCACCCTGAGAGTAAGGATGGGTGTCCAGCACTAGGTCCGCAGTACATATGGTGCTAGAGATAGGTCCTGCTGCACATCCCCATCACTACTAGTGTGTGACAGGTGTTCCTAGCTGTGCAACCAAAAGTACCTCTGTGCCCATCTGTGTTCTGCAGTCACATGTGGTTCTCTGGGACCAGACACCACCCAGATCAGTGCGTATCCAGTGTTAAGGTGTGACTGCCATGGGCACCTGTTAGCAGGGCGGAGGGGTGTCTAGACTCGCATGACAGTTATGTAGCAGTGCCCCTACTGGTCAGAGTGGTATACACTGTGTACCCACAAGGGCCCATAATCTCCCATATTGAAGGTGAGGGTGTGGAGTGACAGGTGCCTGAGCCCTGGGGAATGGCTGTGGAACCAGCAACCCCGGTCCTGATGGTGAAAGACAGCCCTCCAGGGCTGGTGCACAGGACACATACCTGTGACTGGGGTGGTGGCAGACCAGCAATAATGTGGGGGTAGGCCTGAGAATCCTCACTTGCCACATACCATGGTCTGCCATTCACCATCAGACAGCACTGTCATACTCCACCTGCAGCAGCATACAAGGTGTTCCAACCATGCACAGACTAACTGCAGACAGTCCACTAGCCAGTCCCTAGTGCATGCTCACAGAGGAAACACGTGCACCCGGACTTGGGATGTGCAGCACACATACCAAGCAGGTATTTCAGTGATTGGGCCCCAGAACTGGGATCACACAGGTATCACTGGCAACAGACAGTATAGAGCACTATGGGGGAACCTAGACATGCTATGGTCACTGCTCAGTCAGGGTGAGACTGACCTCCCAGCATTTCATGCTGTGGCCACCCTGTCATGTATTACATATTAACATATTAAATGACGGCAGATAAAGACCAGTATGGTCCATATAGTCTGCCCAGTAAGATGGCAGGAGTAAGATGGCAGGAGTAGGTGTACCCCTCCCCATGTCTTTGTTTATGGGTGCACCCACCAGGAGTAGGTGCACCCCTCCCCATGTCTCTCTCCAGGAGTGCACCTGCCACTAGATGGTTCAGTTTAATTTGATTTTATTCTGATGCTGTAAAGGGATCCACTGTGTCTGTTCCATGCCATTTTGAATTCAATCACTGTGTTTGGCCCCACCACTTCCATCGGGAGGGCATTCCAAGCATCCACCACCCTTTCAGTGAAAAAGTATTTCCTGATATTGCCTTTCAGTTTACCACCTTGCAGCTTCATGTTATGCCCTCTAGTTTTACAGCTTCCCCGTCTTTGAAAGAGGTTTGTTTGTTCATTATTTCTCTTTAAGTATTTAAAAGTCTGAATCATATCTCCCCTATCCCTTCTCTCCTCCAAAGTGTACATATTTAGGTCTTCAAGTCTCTTCTCATAAAGCTTCTGACACAGGCTCCAAATCATTTTGGTTGCCTTCCTCTGAACAGTTTTGAGTCTTTTTACATCCTTTGCAAGATATAGTCTCCAAAACTGAACACAGTATCCCAAGTGAGGCCTCGCCAGTGACTTATACAGTGGCATTAGTACCTCTTCCTTTCTGCTGGTAATTCCTCTTCGTATGCAGCCCAACATCCTCCTGGATTTTGCTACTGCCTTATCGCACTGTTTTGCCACCTTGAGATCTACAGAAATAATCACACCAAGATCTTTCTCCTGATCCATGCACACCAACCTCTCACCCCCTATTGCATACATTTCCCTTGGATTTCTGCTACCCAAGTGCATGACACTGCACTTCTTTGCATTGAATCTTAATTGTCAAGCATTAGACCATTCTTCCAGATTTTGTTGATCTTTTCTCATGTTAAGCACTCCCTCGGGGGAGTCCACTCTGTTGCAAATTTTCGTGTCATCTGCAAAAAGACAGACCTTTCCATTCAGTCTTTCAGCAATATCACTCACAAATACATTGAAAAGTGCCAAACTGTAGTGGCCGAACACCAACTGTCCATGTAGGTGGTGTTCGGCCACTACAGTGACCCAGCCATTGCCCTACTCCCTGTGCAGATGTAGCCTGCCCAAAACGCCCTGTCCGAGCCATACCCACAATACCTTGTTCCTCATTATGCACATTTGCAGGCTAACGCTGGTAACAGTTGGACATTGTGGGCCTAGAGCGGGGTGGGCAACCACAAAACAATGGATAGACATATATACACACACACACACTCCTACTGCAGCACTGTGCAATGATAGGAGTGTTTGGCAACCCTGCCCACCACACTGCTGACATTTCTGAACTGTGCAGGAGGTAGTAGTAGTGCTGTGATGGTACCTGAAGCTCCGTGCTGGGGCCAACAGCCTGACTCTCCATGAAGCTTTGGATAGTGGAGCCTGTGTGAGTGGGTGTTTGTGCCCCTGTTGGCCGCTGCTGTGGGGATTGCATGGTTTGATGTTGTATCTACATAGTAGGGTAAAATATTGAGATGTGCTCTGCAGTTGGGACCTGAACCTGTGACTCTCTGCTCTGGGACACACTGGCTGTGTGTTCTGCACCACAGTGTTGCCACAGAGGCACAGCAGTTTCCTGGGGCTACCTTTACTTCTCCTCAGCCAGACTTTTTCTGTTTTACTGTTATATCTACATAGTAGGGTAAAACATTTGGATGTGCTCTGCAGGGTCCACAGCTGGGACCTGAACGTGTGACCCTCTGCTCTGGGACATACTGGCTGTGTGTACTGCACCACAGTGTTGCTACACAGGCACAGCAGTCCCTGGGGCTACCTTTAGGTCTCCTCAGCCAGACTTTTCTGTTGCATTGCACACCATGTACTGGTACAGGGCATGGCCTAGGTCCACTTCAAGCAGGTGCCACTGCCCCCTCCAGCGCTAACAAACACCCCCCTGCCATGCTGACATGACCATATGCTGTTGGTGCTGGTTGTGCACCGTCCCAGGCCATCCACTGTGCAGGTAGGGGGGTGCCTAGGGATGCGGTGTCTAGGGTGGGGAGGCATACATAGATATCCACACACACCCCCATCACCGCCTACCAACATTATGTCCCTTCCACATGGGGGAGGGATGGCTGGGGGGATGTCCGTTCTGTGCCCTGGCAACTATTGGCTAGGGTGGTCAAGGTATTTGTAGATTGTGTTTGGCCTTGGTCAGCTGCTGTCTTGCTGATTTCCAGTTTCTATGTTCCTATGTCTCACCTAGGTGACAGCCTAGTCCGCTCTGTGCCACAGCTGCCCCCACTACATGTCCCGCCTGCAGCCCCCTATGCCCCATTTGCAGCATCGCCATAGTGCCCTTTCATACCTGGGCACTCTGCTGTTGCTGCAAATGGGGCACTACTATCACCTTTTTCGGGCTCCCTGCCTATGCTGTACATTGATGACACTGAAATGGTTTCTCTCTCTTGCAAATCTGTGCTAATGACAGGTTTTCAGTCGTGGTAAGATTCAGACCTTCAGTTCCTCGCTTTAGTGTAGAAGGAGCCTCTCCCCGCCCACTCTCCGCCCTTTGACCCCTTCGCCTTCTCTCCACCCTCTGCGGGATATAATGCGGCCGGTGACGTTCCCGCACGTTATGCAACGTTAATGCGCGTTATTGTAATGTTGGCGTGCGTTAACTTTACATAACGTGCGTTAGTGTAGCCTCTGCTTCGTTAGCGCAGTTTAGTAAACATACCCCTTAGATTGCATGAAAAGCTGTTCCAAACTGTAATCCAGAGAAGTGATGACTGAAAATCCCACAATATTTAAGTGCCATGGCTGACTGCCATGCTGTTTGAATATCAAGTTTTTGGACTATCAGCCCCTCAGATTCTAAACCTCAGCTTTCACTGGAAGCAAAGTGCCATCCATAGAGTACTGTAATCTTGGCTACTTATACCCACTTTGCCCCATTAGCTCCGCAGTTTTATCTGGATTCAAGCTTATTTTATTTACAGCGACCCACCTTATAACTGCAGTTAGACCTGCATTCACTAGCTCAGTCGTTATCTCATCCTCAGCTCTCACAGCAGCAAAATACATGTTAAACCCAGAAATAAAATCTGCTAAAGGCTTCACCAAAAGTTTTATTAAGTGAAAAATATGATTTTTTAGGAACTATGTGGTATCTCATATAGGGCTGACCTTTTATGACATACTGAGACAAATTGTCGATGATCACACATAGAGGAGGACAATAATTTCCAGACTGCTTCTCTCAAACCTATTTCATCGAGCCAACCCCGCAAGGACTGATGATGAAAAATTGCTGAAAGGACCAAGAGGATCACAGCTGAAGTGAACTCATTGCCAGTGGCTAATTGATTATCACAAACAGCCTCTCTGTCCCTCAGCCTGCTCTTAAGCCCAGCTGGTAGAAAGCAAGCATATTATGAACATCCATAAGCTCCTGAATCTACAACAAGACAGCCACTTCAATCACTTCTGCCAAAAAGGGGGCCTAAAATTACCAGCCTGAGAGAGGTCTAATCCCTGTTTTTTTAAGAATAGGCCTTACTGCAGTCCTTTCTATAATCAGGGAAACCAGTGTTCAAATCTCACTTATGCTATGTTATGAAACTTGCACGTCCCGGCCTGCCATTTCAGATTCTCAGACATGCGGCAGCAGGCCAGTAATATGTTTGGAGATTTACATACAGGTTTCAATAGTCAGGAGATATTAATTGTAGCAATGAAAGCATATTTTGTTCTACTACTACTATTACTACTACAATTAAACATTTATAAAGCGCTACAAGGCATACACAGCACTGTATGTTGCAGCCATGAAACAAACACTTTTTTGCATCTTTTTCATGGGCATGGGCGCTTCAACAACCAGGACGAGACATGCTTGTGCCATTCTGAAATCTCACCATGACTTGCTTCTCTGTTGCTTCACCCAGGCCACGTCTCCACCCCGGCCCCATGCTATGTGGTTGTGCTCACACTGGGGACATCTAGATACTCAGTTTCTTAAATGGTTCTGGGGACATCTCTGTGAGTTGCATGTCTGAATGTCCATTTTCAGGGGGAAGAGGGTTTCAGATGCTGATTCTGGACAATCATGGTGGGGAGGGGTTCAGAACAGGCCACTGTAATCATGGGTATCTAGTATGAGAGACTTGGGGAGGCAAAGCTCCCCATAGCCTGATGGGATTGATCAAAACAAAAAGCTGCATGTCCAGCTATGGCAGTAAATCTCATTTAAGGTGGTAATCAGAGGATCTGGGTTTGACCTATTCCTTCTTAACAGGCCCTTGGGTCCAGCCCAACTCCTGCTATACCTTGCAGCAAGAGATGCACTTAATTGCACATCATCCCCTGCTGCCATAGAGCCAGTCTCATGATGCTCATCCCACGAGACAGAGTAGTTACTCACCTGTAACAGGTGTTCTCCAGGAGCAGCAGGAATCAGTCCTCACATATGGGTGTCATCGGCGCCGATGAAGCCCCAGCGGAGCATTTCCCCAGCTTTCTATGAAAGCCTTTGGGAATGCAGGCACGCATGCGCAGTTCCCTTCCCGCCTAAAGGTGCCATCTTACCTCAGTCAAATGACATAGCTAAGAACAGCACACAAAAATGAAAAAATAAACTAGATTCAACTGCAACTCCAAGGGGAGGAGGGAGGGTTGTGAGGACCGATTCCTGCTGCTCCTGCAGAACACCTGTTACAGGTGAGTAACTACTCTTTCTCCAGGACCAAGCAGGAAGTCAGTCCTCACATATGGGTGACTCCCAAGCTCTGAGCTACCGAGGAACCCAGGCTGAACAAGAGAACTCCCTCTAGTCTCAGCAGCAAAGAAAGGCTTTTCAAGGACACAACCTCCACCGGTAGCCCAACAGAAGGCAGGAGGGCAGGAGTTGCCTAAACCTCAAAGAGATTCCGAAGTACTGCTTGGCCAAAAGCACTGTCCCTATGGGACTCCCTCTCCAGACAGTAATGGGCCGCAAACGTCTGGCTTGAAGACCAAGTTGCAGCCCTGCAGATGTCTACCAAGGGCACAGAGCGGAGATGAGCCACCGAGGCAGCCATTGCCCTGACTCGGTGGGCCGTAACCCGACCCTGCAAAGGAAGGTCAGCCGCCTTGTAAGCCCAGGTGATACAGTCAGCCACCAAGATGGACAAGGTACGCTTGGACACAGCCAACCCCAACTTATTAGGGTCAAAAGAAACGAAGAGCTGAGTAGCCCTTCTATGCCCCTGCGTACGGTCAAAGTAGAAGGATAAGGCCCTCCTACAGTCCAGGGTATGCAGGACTTCTTCAGCCTGGCTTGCATGAGGCCTAGGGAAGAATGTTGGAAGAACCACCTCCTGATTGAGATGGAAAGAGGAGACAACCTTTGGTAGGAACTTTGGATGAGTCCTGAGGACTACCCTGTTCCTATAAATCCTGGTGTAAGGCCTATCACAGACCAGGGTCTGATGCTCGCTCACTCGCCTAGCCGAGGTAAGGGCTACCAGGAAGAGTGTCTTCCAGGATAGGAAGCGTAGTGGACAAGTAGCCATCGGCTCAAAAGGTGGGTGAGTCAGTTGCTGCAAGACCACATTCAACTCCCACTCAGGGGCAGGAGGACGGATTGGAGGCTTGAGCAAAAGCAAGCCCCTGAGAAAGCGGGACACCGAGGGGTGAACCGACAGAGAATGTCCTTCCACCAGTGAGTGGTGAGCTGCTAGAGCTGAGAGGTGGACCCGAACAGAATTGGACTTGAGTCCCTGATTGGACAAGTGGAGTAAATACTGAAGCACTACTGGTACAGTACAGGAGAAAGGATCCACTGTATGTAGCTGACACCACACAGAAAACCTTCTCCATTTGAGAGCATAGGTTTTTCTAGTGGACTGTTTCCTAGAGGCTAGGACAACCTCCTCAACCTCCTGAGACAGGCCCCAGGGAGCCAAAACTACCCTTGCAGCCTCCAGGCCATCAAATTGAGAGCTTTGAGATTGGGGTGCAGAAGGGAACCCTGATCCTGAGAGAGCAGGTCGGGTTGCAACCCCAGAGGCAGTGGGGGATCCACTGCCAGCTGAAGCAGAAGTGGAAACCAAGGTTGTCTCGGCCACCTGGGAGCCACCAGCAGGACCGAGGCCTTGTCCTGAAGAATCTTGAAGAGAGTTCGGGCCAACAAGGGCGTGGGAGGAAACGCATACAGGAGGCCCTGAGACCAGGGAATCAGAAAAGCATCCGGTGCTATCCTCAAAGGATACGGTTGCCTGGAGCAGAACTTTGGCAGTTGCTTGTTCAGTGGACTGGCAAACAGATCTATCCAAGGGAGACCCCATTTCAGGAAAATCCTCTGAACCACCAAGGGATGCAGCTGCCACTCGTGGGGCTGCAGAATCCTGCTCAACCTGTCGGCCAGGTAGTTCTCCTGGCCTGGAAGGTACACAGCCCTGAGGAGCATGTTGTGCTTTAGGGCAAATGAACAAAGGTCTTGAGCTTCCCGACAAAGGCGCCTGGACCCAGTCCCGCCCTGTTTGTTCACATAAAACATGGCCACCTGATTGTCTGTCTGAACTAGGACAGATTGATGAGCCAGGGCAGGAGAGAAAGCTTTGAGAGCTAGGCGAATAGCCCTGAGTTCCAGGAGATTGATCTGCTGTGCCACCTCCCAAGGAGACCAGCGGCCCTGGGTGCACTTGTCTAGACAATGAGCTCCCCAGCTCTGCAGGGAGGCGTCGGTGGTCAGTACCACCGTGTACCCAGGAATCTGAAAGGGCACTCATTTTAGTAGATTGGGTGGGTGTAGCCACCAGCTGAGGGAGTTCAGAAATTGTCTGGACACCCTTATCCTGTCCCTGAGGCTGCCTGTGGCCTGTGACCACTGAGTCCGAAGGCACCACTGTGCAGGCCTCATATGGCGCCTGGCATTGGGGGTCACATGTACTGTCGAAGCCATGTGGCCTAGAAGCCTCAGGCAGAGTCTGGCGGAGACTAGTGACCTGTTGAGAAACTGGTTTGCCAAGGCTATCAATCTTTGTGCTCTGTCTTCTGGCAAGAAAGCCTTTGCCAGGAGATAGTCCAGCCTTGCTCCTATGAATTCAAAATTCTGGGAGGGGAGCAAAGTGGACTTTGCGAAGTTTATTACAAACCCTGGGTTTTGAAGAAGAGCAATAGTTCTGAGATTGGCTTGTCTGGCCTCCTGGCATGTCTGACCCCTGATGAGCCAGTCGTCCAGATAGGGGAAGACAAAGACTCCCTGATTTCTCAGGCAGGCCGCCACCACTGCCAGGCATTTGGTAAAGATCCTGGGAGTGGAGGTGAGGCCAAAAGGCAGTACTTTGTACTGATAATGGTTTCCTCCCACAAGGAACCTGAGGTACTTTCTGTGGTCTGGATGAATGAGGATGTGAGTGTACACATCCTTTAGATCTAAGGAGCATAGCCAATCTCCCTGCTGGAGGTAGGGCAGAAGTGTTCCAAGAGTAAGCATCTTGATCGTTTCCTTCTCTAGGAACTTGTTGAGGTTCCTGAGGTCCAGAATGGGTCGAAGGCCACCGGTTCTTTTGGGCACCAGGAAATACCTGGAGTAGAATCCGTGACCTTGCAAGTGGGGAGGCACAGGCTCCACTGCCCTGTCCACCAACAGACCTTGAAGTTCCTGAAGGAGAAGGTCTGTGTGCAGGGAAGGCCTTGGAGGCTCCCCTGGAAAGTATGGTGGAGGCAGTTGGTGAAAATGTAGTGCATAGCCCCTGTGGACTATGTCCAACACCCAACTGTCCCCGGTGATGAGGGGCCACTGGTGGGCAAAGAGGGCGAGGCGACCTCCTGTGCAGGGTTGGGAGAGCGGGGATGGAGAGGCTACGCTCAAGGAGTCAAAAACCCCCACCCTGCTGAGTGGGAGCAGGGGCCGGAGGCTTGGGGGTCCTCTGCCTACGGGGCCCATTAACCTGCCCCTTGGCTTGCTGACCCTGGGGTGCAGCTTGGGTAGCCTGATATTGAGGGTACTGTTTGTAGGCAGTGCCCTTCCTCGGGTAAAAGGGCTTTTTACCCGATCCCTTCTTATTATGAGAAGGGGCAGAGGTCTTCCTAGACAGCCTTGTCCGTGTAAGGTGCTCTGTTTCGAGCTGGGCGGCCTTCTCAGTCATGGGCTTGCCAAAAAGGTTTTCACCTCGGCAAGGGACATCGACCAACTTGTCCTGAACCCATGGCTCGAGGTCCGATGACTGCAGCCATGCCTGGCGTCGAGCCGCGATGCCGGCTGCCGTAACTCGGGCCGAAGCCTCGAAGCCATCGTAGGCGGTGCGGGACATGAACTTCGAGCAGTCCCGAATCCCCGAGGACAAGGACTTGAATCTCTGCAAGGGTTCCCCGGAGAGTCCAGCAGAGAACCCGGCCAACTCTTTGGCCAGGTCTCGCAAGTACATGCCCATGTACAGCTGGTAAGACTGGACACGGCAAGCAAGCATCGAGCCCTGGAAGCACTTTCTATCGACGCCATCGAGATTCCGGTCCTCCCTGCCGGGGGGCACCGCAGAGTGTATCTTCTGGCTCTTCAGACGATGCATGGCCGATTCCACAACCATGGAATGGTGTGGTAGCTGTGCTTTCTGAAAGCCAGGGCTCTTCCTGAGTCGATAGATCGAGTCAACTCGCTTGCTTAAAACCAACGCCGAGGCCGGTGCCTCCCACATCCGGAAGAGGAGCCGTTCCAGCATCGGAGGAACCGGGACAGTAAAGGCCTCCTTTGGAGGAGAGTCATACTGCAGGGCCTCGAGCTCTTCAGCTCGAGGCTCTTCCTCGGGGTCTGCCGGAATAGCCAAGGCAGTGGCCATATCCCGGACGAACTCTGAGAACTGAGTATCCTCCAGAGGGGATCTACTCCGGGACTCAGACTGCGGTGAGTCCGGCGGGACGCACCGAGTCTTGAATGTATCGGGGGACTCCTCATCCTCCGTCTCCCAGGCGGACTCATCCGACGAGGAGTCAGGGTCCGACCCCACGGGGCCTTGGAGCACCCGCCCCGACGCCAGAGGCACCGGCATCGACGCCCTCAGTCCCGAGCGGGAGGTCGAGGGAGACCGCGACCGAGGTCGACTTCGAGCCATGATGGACTTGAGTATTGGCTCGGTCTCCGGGGTCGACTTCGAAGTCGATGTCCCGGTGGTCGGGGCAGATGCGCCAGACAGGCTGGCCATCAGTGCCCGCTGCTGCTCCATGAAGGCAGACAGTCTGCTCTCCAAGGCTGTCATCCTAAGACTCAGCTCGGGAGATGCAGCAGCCTCCGACTCGGGCCCCGGTGGCGCTGGGCCCGACGTCGGCTCCCTGGGAGGAGAGTCCTCGAGGACTACAGGGCTTACGTGTCCAGCAGACTCCGGCTCCACCCGAGGAACTTTGGCAGGCTTCTCTTGGTCAACGGGCCCGGGGCGACAGTCGGGGGTCTTAGACCTGGTCCTCGAGGAGCCAAGGACCTCCTCCGACGACGCCCTCGCGAGCCGCTTCTTCATCTTGCGTTCCCGGTCGGGGGACCCCCTGTCCGAGGAGCTCCGACGGCGCTCGGGATCCGAATCCCGAGATGTCGAGGCCTCAGACGAGGTCCGTGCCCGGCCGGAGGCTGAGTCCGAGAAAAGCCTTTCTTTCTGCTGCTGGCGACTTCGGAGTGCCTTGGAAGACATCTTCCCACATGGTCCACACGACTTAGGGTCGTGATCAGGACCGAGGCACCGGAGGCAGCAGTCGTGTGTGTCGGTGAGAGACATTCATTTCTTACACCGATCACACTTCTTGAAACCGCTGGAAGCCATTGGGGAAAAAAGAGTCCCCACGAGGTCAAAGGACCGGCCTTCCAGGGAAAAAGCAAAAAAGGGCGCGAACTCCAGCCACGAAGGGCAAAAACCGAAAAAGAAGAATCGGGCTCGATACCGGTGTACCAAACCCGGCGGGAGGGGAAACCGGCGTTGAACCAGGAGAAAAAACAGCGAGTATCGCCGAAAAAAATCAACTTTTATCCGAGATGACAGGACACACGTCTGGTGGGCTTCTCGGAAAAAAAGAGACTGAGGTAAGATGGCACCTTTAGGCGGGAAGGGAACCGTGCATGCGTGCCTGCATTCCCAAAGGCTTTCATAGAAAGCTGGGGAAATGCTCCGCTGGGGCTTCATCGGCACCGATGACACCCATATGTGAGGACTGACTTCCTGCTTGGTCCTGGAGAATGGAGCTACAGGGTAAACTATTTAAGACTAATAAAAGAAAATATTTTTTCACTCAACGTGTAATCAAACTCTGGAATTTGTTACCGGAGGATGTAGTAAAGGCTGTTAGTGTAGCTGGGTTTAAAAAAGGTTTGGACAAGTTCCTGGAGAAAAGGTCCATAAACCATTATTAAGAAGTGACCGAAGATATCAATGCTTGACCCAGTACAAGCATTGTGGAACTTGTGTCTCTTGGGGAAACTGCTAGGTACATATGACCTAGATTGGCCACTGTTGGAAACAGAATACTGGGCTTGATGGACCTTGGTCTGACCCAGTATGGCATATCTTATGTTCTTATGTTCTTATGACCTTCATCAGCAGATGGTGATGTGCAATTAAACATGTCCTGTTCTTTGCTGCTAGATGGGGGTCAGCGGGGTTTGTAACCTGCAGCACACAGCAATTTTAGGCAGTGACCTGCAGTCTCCTTAATTCCAGACGTTGGGTACTTTGAACAGTGAGGGAGTGTAACCTAATGGTTACTGCAATAGCTCCATAGGCAAATGTCAAAGGTTTGATTCCCACTTGTTCTTTTTGAGCCTGTGTGGAACTCAGTTCATTTTCATACCTGTAAAAGTCCAGGCTCTGCTGTGACTGGCAGACACACATCCTTATAATTTGATTTGGGTTCTACCCACAATTTGGGTCAGCAAACATGCTGTTCCCCCTCATGCCCTTCTGAGAGCATAGCTTTGTTGGCTCTGCCGCAGCCCATTACAGGGGATCAAACATGTTCACCCTGCAGATATTGGGCACCTGCTTGGAGGTGTGGTGTTATGGTCATGGCACTGGTTTAGAAACCAAGGCAACACAGTTTGAGGCCCCCTAGCATACATTTTGAATCATTTTGAACTGGGTTACTGTTGCGTTTTAGGTATGCCACAACCTTCATGGAATGACCGCACCTTCTTGTGACCTTGGGCAGGTCATTTAATCCTCAATTGCCTACAATCCCTGTTTTTCATCAGCATTACCAAGCTTTCAGTACAATGTACTCCGATGTGACTGCACTGATACAGCATTATACTAACAGGCAGTTACATGCATACAGCTGTAACCTACATGTGAAACATGAGTCAGGTATGACATCATGACTGTGACTGTACAACTTTGGCTCCCTCACATCTCTGCATGACATGTAGACTCATCCTACCCCACGGAAAGCTATCTGCAGGTATCAACTTATGTCTGTACGTGCCACTTTTGCACAGTTTGAGTGACTCCTGTCCAGTTGTCATATGCACATTTGTCTGGGTATTTATGGTAGTTGTGTGGCTGGGACAGGTGTGGGACCTACATGTCTGGTATCAGGCCTTCCACGCGCACTGACACATGTTTTCTCCACACCATACAAATGCATTGGGGATGGTACCTCCGGTACAGCAGTACTGCCAACCCATACCACACTCTCTTCTGTTGCCATCCTTCCTTCAGCCCATCCATCAGCACCTGGCAGCTATGTGCAGTCATGTCTTCTCATGCAAGCTGCTACACACCATGGCCTACACAGGTACTCTTTTCCGCATTTTGACTCTTAACGCAGGCCTCTTCTATGCCTGATCTGCACATCACTACTCCTGCTCTGTCCTCCTTTTGCTGCACACATCGTGTCGCTTCTGACTCCACTGGGGGACATGTCTTCGCCATTCTATGCTACATACTGACATTATGGCGTTTAACTTGGGCACGCCCCAGTGCATTGGTACCGATGCTTCCCACATGCTTGTCCAACCTATTGACTGCCACGTAGGATGCTCACAGAACTGTCAGGTCCATCAGCTCCCTCCTGTCCTTACATCCATCACCTTTGCATTGGCTTTCACTGTGACTCCCTTATCCAGCAATACAGTGACAGCCG
Source organism: Ichthyophis bannanicus (assembly GCA_033557465.1). NCBI lineage: Eukaryota > Metazoa > Chordata > Amphibia > Gymnophiona > Ichthyophiidae > Ichthyophis > Ichthyophis bannanicus. The sequence goes on along the minus strand of CM066031.1, from coordinate 467,830,259 downwards.
GTTTCAGGCATTAAGGTGCCTGATGTCCTGCTAGTGCATGTTAAGTGGCCCATTACGCCCTTAGCGCTGGAATGCCTCCTACCCACCCAGAGTCTTTTTCGCATGGAAAACCCCTTATTGCTGCCATTAACACTCAATAACACCTATTACCTTAACGCCCTTTAGTAAACATAGTAACATAGTAAATGATGGCAGATAAAGACCAGTATGGTCCATCTAGTCTGCCCAGTAAGAGGGAAAGAGTAGGTGCACCTGCCGCTCAGTGCAGGCCACCCCTCCCCATGCCTTTGTTTTAAGGATGAACCCACCGCTCCGTGTAGGACAACCCTGTATGTTGAGAAATTAGTTAGTTAAGTTTATTTTGATGTTGATGTTTTGATGTTGATACCCCCAAGTATAGTATCAGAAACATTTACCAAGCCTAATCCAACTGGACAACCTCAGTGGTTGCACCTGCGGTCCGATCTCTGCAGTACCACATGACTTGTTTGCACTAACTGCAGGGAGAGGATGTACCTGCTCCCCTGCAGTTTGCAGTGAGCCCTGTGCTGATAATGCAGTCCACATGCTATGGACGCAGGGCTTAATAGATGTGCCCATTAGCTGCTCAGGCACTGTGTGCTGGTGATTATCTGGGTTATATCTAAACACCATGATGACTGCCACGGTGTTTAAATATATGGCATTTTGAAAATCAGCCCCTACATGTTGCTTACATCTTTCTTATAAATTGCTACTCATACATGCAATATATGCCAATATATACATGTAAATCCACTTTGTATATATGTAATGAACACCTAAGGCTTTTAAATTCTGCTCTACAATCTAGAAAAGGAAACGTATTTATCTTAAAACTGTGCATAATTTGGTTTATTTTCAGCTTAGAAAATCAGTACAGAATAAGACACATGTACTGAAAGAAGCTTACAGCGTGATAAGTAAGGCACAGAAGAAATCTTGTGATCAGATTTCGAGGGGTTATTTAATTAACTTTTATTAGAATAAGCATAAGTATTAGTACTTCAAGAGTCAAGAGGTATTTAAGCTTCACCCATCATCCTCTCATTCTACTCTAGATCATCAAAAATATTCATTCATCAGGCACCCAATGCATATGTAAGCTAAACAATACCAGCAAAAAAAAACCCCAAAATTGTACCCCAATATTATAAATAAGGACGTGCAGAGATTTTTTTCATTTGAGTTTTTTCTCAGTGGTGTTTTTTTTGGATTCATGTACTTTTTTAAAATTCTGCATGTTATTTTCTGCTAGTTCATAACTTATATATTAACGAATAGAGTGGAACGGGTAAACGTAGATTGATTGTTTATGCCATCAAAAAGTAGAAGACTAGGGGACATGCAATGAAGCTACAGTATAACCCGTTTAAGAATAATAAGATAAAATATTTTTTCACTCAACACGTAATCAAACTCTGGAATTTGTTACTGGAGGATTTAGTAAAAGCTGTTAGTGTAGCTGGGTTTAAAAAAGGTTTGGGCAAGTTCCTGGAGGAAAGGTCCATAAACCATTATTAAAGAGGACCCAGGATATCACTGCTTGACCCAATACAAGTATTGTGAAACCTGTGTCTTTTGGGTAAACCGCTAGGTACTTATGACCTAGATTGGCCACTGTTGGAAAAAGGATACTGGGCTTGATGGACCTTGGTCTGACCCAGTATAGCATTTCTTATGTTCTTATGAGACACAGGAGGATGTACTGTAAGCCCTAAAGGACATTTTAAGTGATTACAATGCATGTACTGGCAGGATTCTGGAGGGTCCCATATGAGGGACCTGATCTGATGCCTTGGCTGCCTAGGGTGGTATATCAAGAAGCAATAAAGTTCTCTCAATTTAGGTGTGAATTTAGACTTAACACTGTCATTGGAGTTCAGTGGTCTATGTCATTATCTGCCCTTGTCCGAAGTTGTACATTGGAGCACTAGCAGATTTTTAAAAGTACAACTTGCTGAACATAAATCACATTTGAAAACCCTTAATGTTTCAGCCCCCAAGGGTACAACACCATTTGGATGCAGAATATACTTTCCAATTCTTGACATGGAGGGTTTGTATTATGGGTGAAAAGAATAAACTACTTAATTACCATGAGCAGTGGTGGATTCACTGTCTTCAAACAGTTTCCCTCAAAGGTCTTAATAGACAGATTGAATGGGCTTCTCTTTTTTAAATGAATGAAAGCTGAACTGGAAGTGACGGGGTTGTTGGATTTTGTTTTGTTTTAAAATCAGGAGTGGAAATGGTTATTGCGGTGAAAGACACCAGAGCAGCTAAAGTAGGAAAGGAGACAGTGAAGTGATTGAATGGAATATATTGTTGAAAGTAAGAGACATCAGAGTGGCCGAAAGAAAATGTTGAATTTTGTGCTAGAGTGGCTGGAAGATGGAATGCTGCTGAGTACTTTTGAGATGGCTGAATGTAGTGTCCTGAAGCAGGATTGGCAAGCTACGTATATGCCGGCCGAAACATAGTACTATGTCATTTAATTATAGAATGGATTATTAAGGTATCTGGCTTCCAGAATGGGGATTAACCCTGATGAATTTTGCACTTTGAACTGTTATTTTGATCTTTTTTAAGAAAGAAGAGTGTTCACCTTTAAGACTGTGTTTTTTGGCACAGTGAAGATATTTAAATAGTTTGTGAGATTTGCAGGATAAAACAGACCAAAGGAAATTTGATAAACTAAGTAGTATGTTTGGCTTGAAGAAGGTCCAGCCAAAAGATAATTTACATAATTAGCATGCTCCTGAAGGTCAGTATTGTGTAGTGGTATGCATTTACTATGGTCTGCTACTTAAAAACAACTGATCACCTGCAATCAACATCCTGAAACCCCCTACTCTCTCCAACCAGCATCCTGGACATCCATAATCCCCCCCCCCATCAGCATCCCAAATACCCCCATACCCTCTGATCAGCATCCCCAACCTCCCCCCCCCCCAAGTCCCCAGTCGCCAGTAAGAATTCCCCTATTCCCCACCCCAGTTATCATCCCCACTCACCACCACCTTCCAATTCCACCAGCACGTACTGTGGGCATCCCTGATGGGTTAGTAGGGGATTGTCAGGATGCTGATTGGGGGGGGGTAGAAAGCCAAAATCCTGCCTGGGGGAGAGGGATTTCAGGATGCTGACTGGGGGAGAGTGCTTCATTTTAAGCAGAGGGCCACTGCAAATGCATGCTGATAATGTGGGTGCCTCTTGAGGAGATGGCAAGTGCTATTTTGCTATTTTAGCAGCCATGAAAGGGCATAGTAAAGTACCATTTGCTAGTGTGGTGTGTGGTGTGCAGTCCATGCCCATTCTTTATCCATCATCCACCCAGTTTAATGTGCATGCAGATTAAAGTGGCAGTGACCATGATCATGCCCTAATAGTGCATGCTAGCTTCTTTGTTTATTTAGACAGTTTTGTATACCATCTTATCCTTCAATCTAAATGGTCACACACAATTGGGGGTATACATTTAACACAAGGGGATATGTAACACATACACTAATACTTTCAGGGAACATGGGCAATGGAGGGTTAAGTGGCTTGCCCATGACCACAAGGAGCACTTGTGAGATTAGAAACCCCAGTCCTTCTGGCCCAAGGTTGCTGTCTGCTAGTGGGATTTGAACCCCTGACCTTCTGGCCTGAGGTAGTTTGTCCCAAGCACTAGGCCACTTCTCCCTCTTAAGGCACTTTAGTACACAAGCCCCTAAAATGTTCTATCATGTGCTAGGGCTAGTGCTGGTAGCTATCCCCACCTTTCTGCCAGTTAAGCCTGTACCTTAAACTTATACAAAAGCCCTGTGAGCTTCCCCACAGAGCCAAGGCCAGTGCAAGGATTTGAGGTCCCTCGGTGAACCTCATTCCTTGTGCTCCCCTGCTCTTCCCTGCCTCCAATGCCGTCACTGCTGATCCTGCAGCAGCGGCAATGGCTTCAAATAACTCTGCAGTGCTAACCTAAATCTCTGAAGTCATAAGACTGTTTGTGCCTCCACCACCTCCGATGCTCAATGCAGACTTCCTTTTCCATGGAGGCAGAGGGGCATACTCTAATTTGCCTGATATTTTGTCCAGCCCTGCACAGGACCCTTCCTTGTTTTACCCAACATCTGGGTTCTAAATAGGGCAGATTCAACTGGAGACTGCTCCTGATTCACTTGGAGACCAGAGATTTGGTAAACTTAAGAGAGGGGCCAAATGAGATGGAGGTATGAACAGGAAGTCCAGGAAAGGAGTGAAGTTACATTTTTTTACAAGTTTAAGGTTTTTAATCTTTGCTGGGGGTGGGAGGGTGGGGGGAGATGCAGGCAATAATGAAAGAAAAACTAAGAATATTTTGTTCAGTTTTCTTTGGCTTCATTTACAAAATGAAGCAAAATGAAACAGGAAAAGTTGATGTTGCATATTTCATTTTGATTCCATGGTGCGACCGCACCTTGAATATTGTGCGTAATTCTTGTCGCCGTATCTTAAAAGGATATAGCAGAATTAAAAAAGTTACAGAGAAGAGCCACTAAAATGGTAAAGGGGATGGAAGGCTACCCCTATGAGGAGAGGCTTAAAAGATTAGGGTCTTCAACTTGGAAAAGAGACGGCTGAGGAGAGATGTGATAGAGGTCTATAAATTAATGAATGAATGCATTTACAACTAATAAGAGAAAATATCTTTTCACTCAACAAGTAATCAAACTCTGGAATTCATTACCGGAGGATGTAGTAAAGCTGTTAGTGTAGTTGGATTTAAAAAAGGTTTGGACAAGTTCTTGGAGGAAAAATCCATAAACCATTACAGGCAGTCACAGCAGATTAAAAGTAAGGGTGCGCTAAGGTACCAGCCATCACCTCATGACCCCCGATCGTCCTCAGCAGAAGGGAGCTGGCAGGTGAACTCCTCCCCGCTCCCAAATTCCGGGACCAATCAGGCACCCACAACAGATTAAAAGTAAGGGTGCACTAAAGGCATCGGCCATCACCCAACGATCACCGATTGGCTGCAGCAGAAGGGAGCAGGCAGGTGAGCTCTTCCCCATTCCCCATCGCCGGGATAAATCAGGCAGCCGCAATAGATTAAAAGTAAGGGTACACTAAGGCACACCCGTGTCTGGCAGGCCCACGCCTGAAGACCTCGCCAGAAGGCCCTTAGGTGCAGTCCTTAGAGTGGACCAACGAGTGGACCAAAACATCTGCTACAGCCACCACCTACCAATCCAAGGAAGGTAAGCCCCAGATATACTCCCTTGTACCCTGCATCACCACTCAAGTCAAGCAAACAGAACCCCTCCTCCAGTCGGAAGCAATACTCACTGATCCAGCATCCAATCGCTCCACTTCACACATGGGAAGTCCTCACCGCCGCTAAAGAACAACAATCCTCAGTACACCATGACATTGTGCTACACCCATCAGAGGCATCATCACCCAATGCCACCCACTGGACACATAAAAAGACGCTGAGGGGCCATCAGGCTTGGCCATCAGAATGGATCAAAAACAGATCACAGGAACTAAGCCCCAGAACCTCCTCTTCACTCCTTTCACCACCTCTCCAACTAAGCACCCAATATGACAAAGATTACACTAGACAGCTGTAAAAATGAGACTCACTACCTCTATCACCATCCTACTCAGCCTGATTACCAACCAGGTAATGGCAATTCCACACAATGGGATTACACCCATCATATTCAACCAGAGGCAACCTACAGCTTACAACCCTACTCCTCGCAATGGCTTCAGGAAGCAACATTGACCCATATACATCAGAATCAACTCGACCCCAACACTCCCACACCTCATCACTATGCCTACCAAGGGGATAATATGTAATCTTATGAATGCACGTTCCACCAAGAACAAAATCCACACAATAACTGACCATGTACAAGACCAAAACACAGAAATCACGTGAGCTACCGAATCATGGTTCACAAATTCAGATAATGTACTACTCAACCAGATAACCCATTCATCCCACCACCTCCACAACTGCCCAAGAAAAGCCAGGAGAGGCAGAGGTGTCTTCATCCTAAGCAATAAAGAGTTGAACTTCACCACTACTGCATTCACTTCAACTGATAACTCAAATACAGTATCCTAGTTATTGAGAACAGGAATTGGACAATATGTTTCACATACTGCTCACCAAACACATATACAGAAGACCTTTCCATTCTCCTAGAAACAACTTGTGCACACACAGCAAAGCACAAACCATTCATCCTGCTGGGTGACTTAAACCTTTCCTCAGCCCCCACCAGCCAAACCAGCTTATTCCTACAAGCCATGGACACAGTAGGCCTCACTCAATTAGTCAATGTTCCCACCCACAAAAAAGGGAAAACCATTGACCTTCTCTTTGCACCCACTGAGCTCACATCAAGTAATCCCCACATCCCAATTAAAGCAATACCAACCCCCAGTTGGACCACCATATGATCTCATTTGAATTACCACAACCCCACACCACTTGAAGATTCAAGAAATTTGATAAACAAGCACTCCTAGACCATGTAATCCCAAGACTGAATATCTCCACTGAGCTAATGGAACTGGTTAACAACTGGAACAAATTCATAGCTCCATTCTCCATAGCACCACAATGGAACAACAGCACAAGAATACAACAAGCCCCCTGGTATACCTCCAAAATAAGTCAAATCAAATGCAACCTAAGACAAATCAAACGACAATGGAGACACTCATAAGATCTACATCTACTCACCATATACTCATCCAAACAAACGGAAAACAACAACCTCATCAGCAAACACAAAAAAGAATATCACACAAACATAATACTAAAATCATTAAACCATCCCAGAGAGCTATTCAATATAGTTAAATCTCTCTCTCGAGACCCACCACAACAACAAAATGAAAAACTGGGACCTGAAGACATTGCATTCTTCCTTCAGAAAAAACAACAACCTGATCCTGACGCAAACTCAATCCCACCTCCAAACAATAATCAACCACCACAGAGATGTGCAACCTTTAACCTACTTACAACCAAACAACTGGAAATACCCTTACAGAAATCAACACCACCACCTCTCCACTCGACCCATGCCCAGTGTCATGGATCAAATTGGCTAGGCATGAGCTCAGTGAACCACCGAGCTAAGTGCAAAGGAACCATTAATAATAGCTGTGTTTTAAAGAATAGTTAAGAAAAGTTGAACAGGAAGGTGAAAATTCATTGGATTGCCTAATTGAGTGAAAAGGCATGTGGAAATTCATCGGACTACCCAACTGAGTGATAAGCAATTTGCACATTGATAAATTAACAAATGGATAAATAGACTTTTTAATATTTTTGATATTACTAATAACAATTTTTGGATAATAAAGTGTTTTTTGATTAGACGTGAGCTCTCCTATTCCATACTTACGAGATCAACTCATCCCTCACTCAAGGTCACATGCCCAATAACCTCAAAAGCACCTCCATAAGACCTATCCTTGACGCCACCCTCCCAAGCTCCTACAGACCAATTTCAAGCATACCCTACTTACCTCGCTTCTGAACACCCTAATCAAAGGATTGGAAAAAGCAGAACAAGGATTAATATTCATAGACATCTCAACTGCATTTGACTCCATAAATCATAAAAACTCATCAAATGCCTTAAGGAAACTGGGATATCAAATACTCCTCTAGCATGGTTCCACACCCAACAAGTCAAGATGGAACCCAAACATCACTCAAATTCACTCACCTTTAAGGAATATCTCAAGGCTCTTCACTATCTGCACTCCTATTCAATCTCTATCTTCAACCAATCTGTAACCTCTTAAAGCAACACAACATATTTTACCACCTCTGTGTAGATGACCTTATGTTATATGCCCCCTTTTCCACAAAAAAACCAGTCCTCACAACAATCAAAGAGTGCTTCAAGGCAATAACACAGTAGCTAACTGAACACAAACTCACTATTAACTACTCCAAAACTGAAATTCTGCACATAATCGCAACCATCACATTTGACAACAACAAAATAAAAGTAAAACCAGAAGTCAAATATCTGGGAATCACACTTGACCAATGAATAAACTTCCAACCCCGCATCAAAAAAACTACCTCAACTGTATATCACAAAATTAGAAACCTCCACAAACTATGCTCCCTGCTAGCCACCGACCACTTCAGAACAGTATGTCAAGCACTAATAACTCTGCACTTTGACTATTGTAAGTCAATCCTCCATGGACTCCAAAAACATTCATTACAACCCCTACAAATAGTCCAAAACACCGCAGCTCACCTAGTCACTGGAACATAAAGACAAGACTACATCACACCCATTCTTAAAACACTACACTGGCTCCCAATCCAAGCCAGATCAAGTACAAGGCAATCATAAACACGTACAAAGTAATTCACAATCAATGATCAGAATACTTATAAACCCTCTTCCAGAAGAACTCGGGCACCAGAACAAGAAGATAGATGCACCAAAACCTAATCAACATACCAACCTGCAAAACTAAAAGCTCACAGTACACCTGCAATAGAACATTCTCAATTTATGGACCCAGAAACTGGAATGCCCTCCCAAGCAACCTAAGAGCCTCAATGACCCAACCAAATTTCTAAAGAAACTAAAAATGTTTCTCTTTCACAAATACTTTGGAACTGACACCCAAAGTCCTCACCTAAACCTCTCAGTCCCCCTATTCCATACCCCACAATCACCCCATCTATCCACAACTCAAACCCACCATGCAGACCTTCTCCCTGAAATCTGTAAAAATAAGTTGACTGTTTAAGTTATGTTATAATATTCCCATTACCCCCTCCCCAAATGTTCTCTGTATCAAACTGTTGTTCACTGTAAACCGCTTTGATAGCTTGAAAAGCGGTATATACTAGAACCATAAACCATATAAAAAAGTTTAAATAAATAAAGAGGACTTGGGAAATCCACTGCTTACCCCGGAACAAGCATTGTGGAGCCTATGGGGTATGTTTACTAAACTGCAGTAATGTCACCAGCGTTAAGTGCAGCATTAAGGTACCCGAAGCCATAAAAGGCAATGGGCAGGTAGGGGGCGTTCCGTCGAAAAGGGAGCAATGGGTGTCATGGCTGTTTGGCATTAAAAAAGAACAAAAGGGAATTTAACCCATGACCCTTGGCTTGGGAGGTATCAGTACTAACCAGTAGGCTACACCTCCACAGCTCTTTGATCTGCTATCTGCTGGATACAGAAGGATTATGTGTTGGGACAGCAGCTTAGACAGGCTTCCCCATGGCTGATGTGCAGTCCTATATTAATCTGAGACCTATTCTTCCTCTCAGATTCTGGTTCTGTTTTGTGCTCCAGTATTTTCTACCATATGCATGTTGATGTTAGGATGGAGTGATTGTTTCTTATCTCCAGATATAGAAAGACTACAGGTCACCGTACGACATGTCTGCTGTGGTTACCAGGATAGGGTTAACCCACCAGTACACATGATGCAATGCACATGCAGATTAGCAGTCTACAGCAGGTCACCAGATGGGGTATGCCTCTCGGCTGTAACTGTACCGGAGGACAGAGAGAAGGTGGAGAGAAAGGGTCAATGGGTGGGGAGAGCCCCCGCTGCACTAACACTGTCACATTAATGCTGGAACAGTACCGTGAGTGAAAACCTGTCGGTAAATGCACATTTGTAGGAGAAAGAAACCATTTCCAGTCAGCAATGTATATCACAGGCAGAGAGCCCAAAATCAGTGATAGTGGTGCTACATGTGCAGTAACAGCATAGTGCCCAAGTATGGAAGGGCACTATGGTGATGCTACAAAGGGGGCTGCAGGTGGGGCACAGGGTACAGGGCAGACCAGGGATGCAGGTCAGACCAGGAAGCCATCTAGGTGGCACAGAGGAACACAGAAAATGGAAAACAGCAAGACAGCAGCTGACCAAGGTCAAACCTGCCCAGTAGTCTGTGCTCCACAGTGTCCCACCCAGGGGAGACGTACCCTGCAGGTACCACAAACATCAAACAGGAAACACAATGCCTGTAATGGGGCAAGCAGTGCACATCTGGGAACCACTCTAATAGGGGTCCACATACTCACCCCAGGATACATCCCAAACTGTCCGAACACCCAGCTATACGAACACCCGTCACACCAGCCCCTGGGAAGGACAGTGCAGGGAGCAGCCACGCTTTGCCTGACACATGTATACACCCCCAATATGAGAATTCTTCACAGTTAGTCTTAAACTTCCCAAATAACTATAAACATTCGTACATTTTTTGAAAGTTATTTTACTTTTCTATAAAAGAACCGGGTCTCAGACTTGTAGGAGCTACGGTAATAACTTTTCAACCAAATGCTCCAATTTGCATCAATGACCCCTTTTATCGTTGCTCATTTTTCTAATATTCAAAATTTTCAAAAAAGTCAGGCTTATCTTTGTTAAAGAGTCCCAACGCCAGACTCAGCGCTGCTACGTTTCACGATTACTTCGTTTCTTCAGGGGCTTACAAGCCGACTTCCAATGTCTTCAACTTATACAAACATGTTCTCCATAGGCGATTCTCCCCCTTGCTACGAAAAAAACGCCGCGCATCGTAGCAAGGGGGAGAATCGCCTCTGGAGAACATGTTTGTATAAGTTGAAAACATTGGAAGTCGGCTTGTAAGCCCCTGAAGAAACGAAGTAATCATGAAACGTAGCAGCGCTGAGTCTGGCGTTGGGACTCTTTAACAAAGATAAGCCTGACTTTTTTTGAAAATTTTGAATATTAGAAAAATGAGCAACGATAAAAGGGGTCATTGATGCAAATTGGAGCATTTGGTTGAAAAGTTATTACCGTAGCTCCTACAAGTCTGAGACCCGGTTCTTTTATAGAAAAGTAAAATAACTTTCAAAAAATGTATATGTTTATAGTTATTTGGGAAGTTTAAGACTAACTGTGAAGAATTTTCATATTGGTGGAGTAATTATGCTATTTTGTGGCTCAACTGTAATATTACTCTGAATAATAAAGACCAACTTAGATTGACATGTATACACCCAACAGTCCAAGGTAACTGCCTTGATTACAAGAGAAGGCGGTATATAAATCCTTTTAAATAAATAAAATAAATAAAGTGGATACATTGTACCCGCATTGCATACCCCAGCCTGTCCACAGTCTACTGGCAGAACACAATCTATCTACCAGGCCCACCCTAGCCAATAGTTGCTAGATCACCGACCTGCCAACTCCAACCATCTCCCCCCCATGTGGAAGGGCCATAATAGTGGCAGGCGGTGATGGGGGGACGGGTGGATGTCCATGTATGTCCCCCACCCCAAACCCCACACCCTAGGCATCCGCCTACCTGCACAGTGGATGGCCTGGGACTGCGCATCACCAGCACCTGCCCACAGCGGACCAAAGCCGTGCCCTGTACCAGTGCCTGGTGTGCAGTGCAGCAAAGGTCTGTCGGATGAACAGCAAAGGTAGCCCCAAGGACTACTATGCTTCTGTGGCAACAGTGTCGTACAGTACACACAGACAGTGTATCTTGGAACAAAAGGTCACAGGTTCAGGTCCCAGCTGTGGCTCATGCACACCATGTCCTTACATTTTACCCTACGTTGCAGATACAACATCGTCATATGCACTCGCCAAAGCATCGGCCAACAGGAGCACAAACACCCACACCCACAGGCTCCACTATCCAAAGCCCCATGGATTGTCAGGTTGTTGGGCCCAGCATGGAGCAGCAGTTTCCAGAAAAGCAGCACTACTAGCACCTGCATACCTTAGCAATGCCTGCACTGTGCCCAGGACCAGTGTGATGGGCACGGCTGCCATCCACCCCTATCTTTGCACAATGCCAACATAGGAGTGGGAGTGTGCATATGTCTATCCATTGTTTTGTGGCTGCCTACTCCTCACTGGGCCCACAATGCTTACACTGATTCCAGCATTAGCCTGTCAATGTACATAATGAGGAGCAAGGTACTGTGGGTATGGCGTGGACAGGGCGGACTGGGCATCTGCACATGGTGTGGGGCAATGGCTGGGAGATTGTAGTGTCCAACCACCACCTGCATGGACAGGGTGGCCACAACATGTCATGCTGGGAGGTCACTCTCACTCTGACTGAGCAGTGACCATGGCATGTCTAGGTTCCCACATAGTGCTATACAGTGTTTCTCTTAAGTGATATCTGTGTGGTCTCTGCTCTGGGGCCCAATCACTGAGATATATGCTTGGTGTCTGTGGGTACGTCCCACGTCTGGGTGCACAGAGTTCCCCTGGGAAGATGCACTGTGGACTGGCTAGCGGACTGTCTGCATTTATAGAGTGTATGTCTGGAATGCCTTGCAGGGTGCAGACTGAGTATGCCCTCTGCTGGTGGATGTCAGTTCGTGGTGTGGGGCAGCTGAGCCCTTCCAGTCCAGTCCCTTGTGACAAGTACAGATCTACATTAACAGCCCTGGTTGCTAGTCCTACAGCCCATCATCATGTGCCTCCTTTGTAAAGATGTGGAGTAAGTCTGCTGGAGGCCAGATCCTGTCCACCACCCTGAACAAGTGAGGGAAGTCTGGTAGGTGACACTTCATAATCTGCATGTGGATGCAGACTCCACCCTTGCCCCAAGCAACCATACTGGATAGGCACCAGTCTGGGTGCATCATGGTCTAGAAGGGCCAAATATGACTGGGGAATGCAGGTGGACCCAGGAATATCCTAGGTATGTCTGCAAGGAATACCTAACACACAGCAATACCTAGCTCATTCAATCCGGGTACTGCGGACCTGGTGCTGGGCACACCAGCTCACCCTCAGGGTGAGCGCAGAACCCACACAATGGCATGGTCTGTAGCTACTCTGTGCCAGTAACACACACGGTCAGTACCCCCTACCACGGTACAGTGCTGTAGAGGTGCATACCCCATCTGGTGACCTGCTGTAGACTGCTAATCTGCATGTGCATTGCATCCTGGGTACTGGTGGGTTAACCCTATCCTGGTAACCACAGCAGACATGCCATGCGGGTGACCTGCAGTCTTTCTATATCCGGAGATAAGAAACAATCACTCCATCCTAACATCAACATGCATATGGTAGAAAATACTTGCTAACTGCATGAGGTGTTGTTTATTTATTTAATAGTATTTCTATCCCGCCTTTTCATTTAATCAAGATGGTTTAAATTAACATTAACTTATACAAAGAACTTCAATTTTAAACAATAACTTATACAAAGAACTTTCAATTGTATACAGTAACATCACATTTTAACAACTTAAATAGACTTGTAACTTCATACTCCTTTTACAAGGAACATTCAGTTGTAAATTGTAACATTACATTTCAAAAACGTAAACAGTCTTGTAACTTCCTAAATTAAGACTGAGATTGGTGGTCTTCATTATAATGTTCAATGAATAAGGTAGTCTTGAGTAACTTGCGGAAGTCTTTTAAATCAGTTGTGGATCATGGATGTGGGGGGAGTGGTTAATTCCAAGATGGCGTTCGAGAGGATCTGAGCTCAATGCCGAAACGCAAGGGTAAGCCTAAAGCTCCTTCCGCGGAGTCGACAGCTGCTGCTGTGGGCCCGATGGACAGATTTGTGCAGCTCAGTGTGGATCAGATGGGGGGAGATCAGAGCGGGCTTGGTTTCACCGCTTGAGGAAAGTGTGGCGTCTTCCGCCCTTGAGTTGTCTCTCTCCCCAGATGGCCGTTCACCTCCGGTGGCTCCAGGCTCTTCGGTGACCCCTCTAGCACACGGCTCTTCTCCTCTCCCGGTGCTGGATGTGGTGAAGGACCAGAAGCGGGGCGTGCTGAGTAGAGATTCCGGAGTACAGCTGCTGGTTTCTAAGGTGGCTGTTTGTGAACCTGGAGCTTTAACTTCTATCGAGGTGAGCAATGAAGCCGGTCTGGTAAAGGATGTTGAATCATCGAAGGAAAGATCCTCTCCAATTGGGCCTCCGTTCTCTTTCTCACTTATTCGACCTGCTGTGGTGACTTTAGATAATATCTGGGAAGCAATTAGCCAGCTTTCACAGGCTGTGACTCAGCAATTGACTCTTTCATCTTCTACTGCTTCTAAACTTCAGGAGGATGTGCTTTCTCTAACTAATGATATTGTGGAAGTTAAGAATAATGTTGCTGTTTCTGATCAGAAGCTCTCACAGGTTTCTGACTTAACCTTTTCCCTAATGAAGGATAATTTAATGTTGAAAACGAAGCTGGAGTCTTTGGAGAATGCTACCAGGGCCTCAAATCTTAGGTTGCTTAATTTTCCCATGGTTCCGGATGTAGCACCGTTGGAATTATTTAAGAAATATCTTCAAGAATCCCTAATGGTTCCTGTGGACTTAATTCCTCCTGTAAAGAGAGTTTTCTACTTACCTTTGGGTAAGAAAGAGGGTCGGATTGCACATGGAACTGTGGATTTTGATTTTCTTAATGTCTCCGCTATGCTTTGTTCTCCTGGGGAGGGTGAAATTAGAACTTCTACTTTGTTGGTATCCCTTGCCCTTTCGTCAGATAGGGATTGGCTCCTTAAATGGTTTTTTTAAAAAAGAGCCAATTTGTTTATGGGGAAAAAGATATCTGTTTTTCCAGATGTCTCAAAAGAAACCCAGAAACGTCGAAAAAATTTCCTCTTATTAAAACCCGGTGTAGCTCAATTGGGGGCTTCCTTCACGCTAAGATTTCCATGTGAATGTATAATATTTTTGAATCTCAGAAGTATGTTTTTTTTCAACCTGGAGATCTTTCGTCATTTATCAGTATGCATACAATAACATCTTTGCCTTCTTAAAAGGCTTGCCATCTATTGTTAATATGATCCTAATCTCGTCACCATCTTTAATTTTTGAAATGATTTCCTGTACACTGTAGGTTGTTTCCTGCCTTCAGTTAATTAGGTAACCACCCCCCATTCATGGGGACTAATGATGCTTCTTGTTATGTGTTTCTAGAGAAGGGATTTTCCTTTTTGTATTAGTTCACAAGAATTCATCTTTTCTGTAAACATTATTGATAGATGTTTAAATTGTAAACTTGCATAAATAGAAAATAAAAAAAAAAATCAGTTGTGGATCGTAGCTTTTCCGGAAGTGCATTCCAAATAGCAGGGGGGGCAAGGGAGAAAGCCCACATGGATGTGGATTTATTGGTTCTTCTGAATAAACTAGGAGTTGGTATTGTGTTTTTAGTGCTGTTTCTGTCCGGTCTTTTTTTTTTGCTTTGGTTCCGATGAGCTTTTGAAGTATTTCTGCTGACATGTTGTTTTTGATCTTGAAGATTGTGAGCACTGATTTATATTTTGCTCGTGAGGAGATTGGTAGCCATTGCAGATCTTTTAGTATGGGAGTTATATGGTCTTGTAGTGAAGCGCCAGCAATAATGCGGGCAGCAGTGCTTTGGACTATTTGAAGGGGTCGAGTGGATTGTTTGGGTAGGCCTTGGAAGAGGAGATTACAAACGTCCAACACAGGTGTGATGATTGCCTGGCATACTGTACAGAAGTGTTCTTTGCTGAGAAGAGGTTTTAGTCTTCGGAGCATTGCTAGTTTGAAGGCTGTTTTGGATGTTTTTGTTAATGTGTGCCTGAAGAGTAAGTTGTTTGTCTAGTATCACTCCAAGATGCCGAACTTCATCTTTTATAGTGATTGGTGTATTTGAAATGTTGATGGTAGTAGGAATGAATGTGGATTCCCTTGTGATGATGATTGCTTCAGATTTTTTTATGTTGATTTTTAAATTGTTGTTAGTAAGCCATGTCATTATTTCATGAATGCAGGTTGATATATCAGTATAGTCTGAGGCATCCAGGTGGATAGGAGTATATGCCATGATATCGTCAGCATATATGGCATATTGAATCTTGTATTCATTAAATATTTTGCAAATAGGTTGGATATAGATGTTGAAGAGGAGTGCAGATAATGAGGAGGCTTAGGGAACTCCTTGTGTTGTGTGGAAGGGTGCTGAAGTGAGGTTATCGGATGTTGCTTTTTGTTGTCTGTCTTCAAGGTATGATTGAAACCATTTTATGGTGGTGTCTTGGAGGCCAATTTCCATTAGGTGCTTCAGAAGGATTTGATGAGAAACTGTATCGAACGCGGATGATATGTCGATAAAGATAAGTAGGAAGCCTTTCTTTATCTTATCTATTCTTTTTAGTATGTTATCAAATAGATGAATGAGAAGTGTCTTAATGCCGTGGTTTGGATGGAATCCGTGCTGGTGAGAGTCCAGTGGGGCGTATTGATCAATATGTTCTTGAAACTGTCTCTGAACGATTTTTTTTGTTATTTTTGCTAGGAATGGAAGGTTTGATATTGGGCGGTAGTTTGCTGAGTCAGTGTTGCTAGTTGATGTGGTTTTACGAATAGGGCGTATAGTAGATTGTTTGAGTGCTTTGGGCATGTAGCCCTGGTTGAGAGAGGTGCTTACTATCTTTTGAATGTATGTGCTTAGATCTTCTTCAGTGGAATTAATCCACGTCACCATGCAGGGGTCCAATGGAGAAGTGGTGGTGTTTAGAGCGGTGATGGTTTGAGTTATTTGTTTCAATGATGGAATGCTGAAGTTCTTCCATTGATTGGTGGTATTACAGTCAGCATCAGTAGTTGGTGTGCCCATAAGAGGGATGCTCATAAGTAGTGTGCTGTGATTGGGACTATTCTTAGCTATTATTTATTTATTTATTTATTTATTACAGTTTCTTATATACCGCGCTATTTAGAATCAGCGCGGTTTACATCATAACAAAACGACCATAACGACAAACTGTCAGGTTTTACATTGAACAGGAGTACAAACTTGGATAACTGGGTTAACTATATACATAAACTATCTACACTGCAGTGTGAGGGCATTTCTAGATTGGGTCATTTCTTGGAGGGGATATCTAGTTCAGTTGCTGTCTGGGAAATATTGGCAGAAAAGGTATGTTTTGAGAGCCTTCCTGAACTGATATAGATTGGTAATGGCTGTAATGTCAGGGGGTAGGGTGTTCCAGCATTTTGGTACATAAAAACTGAATGCCCTGTTTGTGGTGTTCGTGTTGGACTTTGTTGAAGCCTTTGGTATTGCTAGCAAGTTTACAGCTGATGTTCTTCTTGCTCTGTTGGGGGGGACCATGTGGATTAGATTCGTGAGTGAGAGGGATGAGGTGCCTTTGATTGCCTTAAATGCTAATACAAGGGATTTGAAGGTGATTCTCCCGTGAATTGGTAGCCAGTGTAGCTGTTTGAGAATAGGAGTCACGTGGTCGTTTCTGGATGCACCGTAGAGGACCCTAGCTGCGGCATTCATGGCCAACTGTAAGGGGGTTAGTGTGGATTGGGGGAGACCTTGTAGGATGGCATTTGCAAAGTCAAAATGCGGCAGGATCAGCGCTTGATATATGGTACGGAAATCGTCTGGGTCCAGCAGGGAGCGTAGGTGTTTGAGGGAACGGATTTTGAAGTAGATGGCTTTGACTACGCTGCTTATGTGGCGTCTCATGTCTAGATGTTGGTCCAGGGTAACTCCCAAATATTTTATTGCATCTTTAGTTTGCAAATCAGCTTCCTTGACACTGACGTGGGATGGGGGCGTAAAGTTGGAGTCTCTGGAGATGAAAAGGACCTCTGTTTTTTTTATGCTGGATACGTAGGTTCTGTGTCTGGAGCCATGTTGAAACTGCATTGAAACAATCTGTGAGTGGGGTCAGGTCCATGTGGGTTGTGGAGAAAGGCATGTATAAAAGAATGTCATCTGCATATATCATGCAGTTTACGTTGAATGATCTTATGATATTGCATATGGGCTGCATGTAGATATTGAAGAGTAAGGAGGATAATGAGGATCCTTGAGGTACCCCTTGTTTTTGATGGAAGTGGCTAGACTCTTCTGATCCAGACTTCACATATTGCCATCTATCGTCCTGATAAGACTTGCACCATTTTAGTGCCTTGTTGCAGACACCCTTTTCTTTTAGTCTTCCCAGGAGGATTTCGTGACTGACGGAGTCAAAAGCCGCGGCGATGTCTAGGAAAATGAGGACAAAACCTTGATGGATGTTGTCAATTCCTGTGATGATATTGTTGATTAGACCAGTGAGTAGTGTCTCAACCCCATGATGTTCTCTGAACCCATGTTGGCAGTTATCTAAGGGAGCAACAGAGTTTATGTGATCTTGAATTTGCCGTTGTGCTTCCTTCTCAATTATTTTGGCTAAGATGGGGATGCTAGCTATTGGTCGATAGGAGTCCACCCTTTGGGGGTCCAAAATCAGCAAAGGTTTGAGGATGGATCTTGCTTTCATCCTTCGTGGTTGGGTCATTTGTAAGGTTGCGTACAATGTTGAAGAGCTCTTTGGGTTTCTTACAGGCTTTTAGAACAAGGTTTGTGTGGTATTCTTGCTTATGTTTGTTAATTAGATTATTATATTCTTTTTGCATCTCCTGATATTGTCTCAATGTAGTTTCTGATTTGTTACGTCTCCAGCGGCGTTCCAGTTGTCATAATTTCCTTTTGGATTCTCTTATGGTGTTAGAATACCAAGGTGTCGATCTAGGTCTGTTTTTATTGTAGTGTGAGCTCTTTTGAGGTGGGAGTTGAGATGCTGCCAGGATAGTGTTATTTCATGCATTGCTAGTTTCATCTAGGTTGGTGAAGTCTTGGGGAAGGGACTGAAAGGTGTCTTTGAGGAATTGATCTTTGTTAAAAGCTTTGATGCATCTGGTTGGCTGTTCAGTTCTCCGAGATGAATGGTGGGTATTTTGGTGGAGCTCGAATCGTATAGCATGGTGATCTGACCATGGTTTTGGTGTGGATTTAGGTGGTTTTATGAGACCGTGATCCAGGGTGTTCTTTGGCACAAAAATACAATCTGGTGTAGAGCCAGAGTGATGTGAGGGACCAGGGAGGATCTGCTTTAGGTGAATGGATTCCATTGCTTTGTGAAAGGCCGTTTCGAGTATTGTAGATGAAGATGTGAAATTTAGGTCTCCTAGAACAATGAGAGAGTCTTGTGTGGGTGGTCCGCTGCATAAATCATATCTAGGATGTTGGACGTGTCATCATTTGAGGTCTTGGGGGGTCGGTAGATAAGGCAGATGGATAGGTACTTATTTTCTGTGCTGATGAAGTCACAGTATTCAGAGGTTTTTGAGGTAGACGTTTTGAGTCTTAGGTCTGATCTGGCGAGAATTAAAACACCTCCTCCTCATTTGTGGGTTCTGGGACAGTTGTATGCTGTGAATGTTGGTGGTGTTATTTGATTCAGTATCACCTGGTCTGAGTTCTTGAGCCACAATTCTGTAATGCATAAGATATCAATGTTTTGTTACATATTGATCTCGCGTTGATCAGTCCTATGGTTATGAGGGTGGTATATGATGAGTGTGTTTGATGTGTAGGAATATTTGAGGGTGGTTCTGTTTGTATGTATTTGGAGGGTTTCTTACTTGAATGTTTGTAGGGGCAGATATGTAGATAGGTTGGTAGATGGTAGGGAGATAAGATACATATATAGGGGAGGTTTGAATGGCTGTAAAGCAGGTAGTGTAGTAATATGCATTTGTAGGGTGAGCGCATATAATAAGAATTAGTAAAATAGCATATATCTGTTGGAGGAATGTCTGTTTGTACATTTGTTGTTTGCCTTGAAGTTTGTAGGTCTTGTATGCAGGAGGAGTACGATGGAGTTTATGTTCCATATTGGTATCTGCCATGTTGATTGAGTTACTCACAGCTTGTGAGACCTTGTGCGCTATTTGAGGCAGTAGAGTTGGTGGATTCATCTTGTAGTGTGTGTAGATTCACGCCCTAGTGCTCCCGCCTAAGGGCCAGGTGCAGGCCCGCCTGGCGCGGGCATGCCTCGGTGCTCTCTGAGTTTTCCCGGGCCATCCGCTGACCTGATTGGTCCTTGGGGGACCAATCAGGGAAGAGCTCTTCTTCCCGCTCGACTCCCCGATGGAGATCAGGCCGGTGTTGGTCTGGTGGAGGATGTATCGCTAATGGTGGCTGCCTCGGTGCAGGGTGGAAACTGGGATGGGTAAGGGTGAAGAATGGGTGTGGACTGCACACTGAGTCAGAACATAGTACTTCATTGGGCATTTTCATGGCTGCCGATAGAGTGGATGCACATAATACCTCTTTAAGAGAAAGTATTAAGTACAACCATGCTATCCGCATGAGATTATGTGACCTGCAGATCTAATTTAAAAAACCATGTCGCTCTCGATCAGTATTCCAATCTACCCTCCACCTTCCAATTGCTGCTTGACATCTTCCAAGTCACCCTTAGAAGGCAGTTACTTGAAGATTTTGTTGTGTTTAAATGGCCATTTTAGAATGTAAGAAATTTGCAATGTAATTTAGGGGAGTAGTTACTAGGTTCTGGTAAAATTTTGAGGAACAGTATTTAAACCAATAAACTCAGCAGACTCGCTAACCATATTAATTACGGTGAATGGGATATTTAATGGGTGCTGCTGCTAGGTGCCCCAGTGCTAGCCATAGATATGGCCCCGGCATTGAATATCCGGGTCTTAGTTTCAGCGGCAACAGTTAGCCGCTTTAGTACAGCTAGCCACAGCTACTGAATATCGGACCCCCCAGATAGAAGCAATTTGGCTGAAGAGTGGAGATCCCAAGGAGGGGTGTAGGGAGAGAAGAGAAGTAAGGTAGTGAGGAGCTGCAGAGTGAATGCATTTATAGGTCAGCAAGAGAAGTTTGAATTGGATGCGGAAACGGATAGGGGGCCAATGAATTGACTTGAGAAGAGGGGTAATATGGGCATGATGAGGCTGGCAGAATATTAGCTGTGCAGCAGAGTGCTGAACAGATTGAAAGGGAGAGAGATGATTCAAAGGGAGACCAGCAAGAAGTAGGTTACAGTAGTCAAGATGGGAGGTGCTTAAGGAGTGGATAAGCGTCTTAATAGTGTGTTCAGAAAGGAATGGGCGGATTTTGTTGATGTTATAGAGAAAGAAACGGAAGGTCTTGGCTATTAGATGGATGTGTGTGGAGAAGGAGAGAGAGGAGTCAAAGACAATCCCAAGGTTGCGAGCTGAGGAAACAGGAAGGAGTAGAGCGTTATCCACAAAGACTGAAAAGGAAGAGGAGAGGAGGCTTACCTGAACTCTTCAGTGCTGCATCATGGTTCCTGCCTTCTATGACCTGCCACTTCCACCCCCCTTCAGTGTAGACTAATGGTAGTGCCAGTCCTGTAGCTGGCAATTGCCATATTGCCCTCCCCCCAAGGAAAATACATAGCAGAGCAATTGCAGGTAAGCTAAAAGTACTTAACCTCCTGGCCATATTTCTGCTTCAAATATTGAAAAGATTGCATCGCTCCTTGCTCATCCACTACCTGAGTCATAGTCTGCATTCCCTTCTGCCCCCAAGCCGTGAAGGGGCCCTCCCCCATAGTCAGCACAAACATTCTATTCCCCTGCACTGTCAATACCTGGATATATGAAGACCACCCTTCCAACCCTTTCTCAAATAATTCCAAATTAACACAGTGCTGCTCAGGAACTTAGGAAAAGCTTTAGAATCTACATGGAGTACTGATGAGAAACTCAGAAGCACACAAAGCATGTTTCCATCTCCAAAAGAATAAATACTGATAAAGACACCAAGCAGTTGCAAAGGTATCACAAACTATATCACTCTCTGTGGCAGGAGAAAGGATCCTAAGGGAAAAATTCAGGCAATATTTAGACAAGCATTGAAACTAGGGAAAAGGGGTGATGGATGGAAAAAATCAAGTTCAGGATGTCACTCCCATCAAAAACCTTAGAATAATATTGGAAGTAGTCATCATATTAGCCCACAAATCAATGATAAGAAGGAAGAGGAGTCAGAAATAAAATCCATACAAAATGCAAGCAAGCCAACCAACAATTCTGGAAGGCAATAAGCACAAATGTTCAAAGTCTAACCGACAAAGATCCTGAACTGGAAGCCCTGATGGTGGAAATGGACTTGGACATTGTGGCCATTACAGAAACATGGTGCTATAGTTTATTTAGAAGAAATAGAGAAGGCAAAAAAGGCGGAGAAGTAACCCTATATGTTAAAGTAATACTAAAGTCGCAAAAAAGCAGAGGACATGGGGAAAAGAAGAAGCGCCATAGATTGTGATGGAAAGAGAAGATGGCACAGTCATCAATACTGCTATGGCCTCCAACTCAAATGAAAGAAAAGAACAGAGACTTGGTCACTGATATTTCAAAAGTGGGCAATGAAGGGAGAAGTGATCATATTGAGTGACTTTAATCTACCAGACATGGATTGGAGTATTCCTTCTGCAAATCTGGAAAGAAGTAAAAGGATTTCAGATGCTTTCCAAGAAGCATTGCTCAGACAACTGGTGATGGAACCAACCAGGGAAAGTTTGATACTGGATTTAGTACTCATCAATGGAGAGAGCATGTTGAATGTCCGGGTGAGCAGCAGCGATCATCACATGGTATGGTTTGAGGTAAAAGCCAAGGCAGAGTCCAATCACAACAAGCTCAAAGTCCTAGATTTCAAAAATGCTAACTTCAGCAATATGGCAAAGTACCTGAAAGAGGAGATGGCAGGGGGAGAGAAGATAAAGGAAGGGGAATTGCCCTTTAGTGCCCCTTTAGTGAGCTAAACTAAAAGGGGCAATGGAAATATATGTAAGGAAAGTGTATAAAAACAAGAGGAAAAGGAAACCTATATAATTCTCCAAAGAGGTGGCTGCACTAATAAAGATACAAAACACAAATGCAATCACAAAATTCAGAAAATCACAAAAAGAGGAACACAGAAAAGAACATAAGAACATAAGATATGCCATACTGGGTCAGACCAAGGTCCATCAAGCCCAGTATCCTGTTTCCAACAATGGCCAATCAAGTTCATATGTACCTAACAATTTCCACAAAAGACACAGGTTCCGCAATGCTTGGAGCAAGCAGTGGATTTCCCAGGTCACCTTTAATAATGGTTTATAGACTTTTCCTCTAGGAACTTGTCCAAACCTTTTGTAAACCTGGCTACACTAACAGTTTTTACTACAACCTCCGGTAATGAGTTCCAGAGTTTGATTACATATTAAGTGGAAGAATATTTTCTCTTAAATAGGTTACACTGTAGCTTCATTGCATGTCCCCTAGTCTTTCTATATTTTGATGGCGTAAACAATCGATCTACTTTTACCCGTTCCACTCCATTCATTAATTTATAGACCGCTATCATATCTCCCCTCAGCCATCTCTTTTCCAGGTTGAAGAGCCCTTACCTTTTAGCCTCTCCTCATAGGAGTATCCTTCCATCCCCATTACCTTTTTGGTGGCTCTTCTCTGTACCTTTTCTAATAACGCTATATCCTTTTTAAGATACGGCAACCAGAATTGCACACAATATTCAAGGTGCGGTCGCACCATGGAATGATACAGAGACATTATAATATACTTTCTTTTATACTCCATTAATTTCATAATGATTCCAAACATTCTATTTGCTTTCTTGGCTGCTGCTGCACACTAGGCGGAGGATTTCAACAGGTTATCCACAATAACGCCTAAACCTTTTTCCTAGGTGGTGGTTGCTAATATGGAACTTTGCAGCATGTAACTATAGTTTGAGTTGTTCTTTCCTAGGTGCATAACTTTGCACTTGTCCACTTTAAATTTCATCTGCCATTTTGATGCCCAGTCTTCCAATTTATCAAGGTCCTCTTGCAAATTTTCACAATCCTCTTGGGTTTTAACAACTTTGAATAATTTTGTGTCATCTGCAAATTTGATTATCTCACTCATTATTCCCATTTCCAGGTCATTTTATGAATATGTTAAAAAGCAGTGGACCCAGCACAGAGGGTCCTCCACTACTTACCTTTCTCCATTGGGAAAATTGGCCATTTAGCTCTACCCTCTGCTTTCTATCTTTTAACCAGTTCCTGATCCACAATAGTGCACTGCCTCCTATCCCATGACTTTTTAATTTCGCCAAGAATCTCTCATGAGGAACCTTGTCAAAGGCTTGCTGAAAATCCAGATACACTATATCAACCGACTCACCTTTGTCTATCTGTTTATTCACACCTACATAACATAACAGATTAGTAAGAGAAGATCTTCCTTGGCTAAAGCCATGTTGGCTGTCTCCCATTAAGCCATGATGGCCTAAATGTTCAGTAATTTTATTCTTTATAATGGTTTCTACCATTTTTCCCGGTACTGATAACAGGCTCACCGGTCTGTAGTTTCTTGGATCACCCCTGGAACCCTTTTTAAAAATTGGCTTTACATTGTCCATCCTCTAGTCTTCAGGTATTAGAGATGATTTTAATGATAGTTCACAAATTGCTAATAGTAGCTCTGCAATCTCATATTTCCACAGCAAGCTTCTTCTCTAATTCTCTCTTTGCCTGCCTTATCAATGCCTTGCATCTAACTTGCCAGTGCCTTTGTTGTTTCCAGTTTTCGTCATTTTGCTCCTTTTTCCATTTCCTGAAAGATGCTTTTTGGCAAGAACAGCCTCTCTGACCTCACCTTTAAACCATGCTGGCAGTTTTTTGGACTTCCTTCCAGTTTTCTTAAAGCGTGGAATACAGCTGGTCTGGGTTTCCAAGATAGTATTTTTAAATCACACCCAAACTTAATGTAAATCTTTAACCTTTGCAACTGCTCCTTTTATTTTTTTTACTATTTTCCTCATTTTATCATAGTCTCCCATTTGAAAGTTAAAAGGTAGTACTGTGGATTTCCTTGCTGTCCTTCTTTCATTTATTAAATCAAACATGATCATGCTATGATCACTATTGCCAAGTGGCCTCAACACCCTTATCTCTTGCACTAGATCTGGTGTTCCACTAAGGACTAGGTCCAAAATGGCTTCCCCTCTGGTCAGTTCATGAACCAGCTGCTCCAAGAAGCAGTCATTTATTTCATCTAGAAACGTTATCTCCCTAGCATGTCCTGCTGTGACACTGACCCAGTCAATACCGGGATAATTGAAATCACCCATTATTATTACTGTGCTGAAACGTTTGTTAGCTTCCCTGATTTTTTTGAGCATTTCATCATCCATTTGTTCATTCTGGCTAGGCGGTCGACAGTACACTCCCACTACCATTGCCTTCCTCTTCCCCTTTTTACATGGTATTTCAGTCCATAGAGATTCTACAGTGAATTTTGTTTCCTTCAAAACTTTAATCCTTTGTGACTCAATGCCCTCTCTAACATAAAGTGAAACCCCTCCACCAATTTGATCTGCTCAATATCATTATGATATAGTTTGTGTATCATAGCATCCCACTGGTTGTCCTTCCACCATGTCTCTGACATACCAATCATATCTAACCTCTCATTTAGTGCTATATATTCCAACTGTCGGGCACAAGAAGAGCAAACGCTCTTGCTGATAAAGTAGGTGTACAAAAGAGGCAAGAGAGATGGATGATCACATGTGCCTTTATTGAGTTCCCTACGCGTTTCGGCGTATGCCTTCCTCGGGGGGATATACTTAAACATATAAACATAAAACAACATGTTAAATAATTATACAGTAAAAAACATCAACCTCACAAATGATAAAAAGATAAAAACATACAGGCATGTATTGTTTACAAAATATAAGCCACTAAAAACCAAATGTAACAACCAAAAGAAAAAACTGTTAAAAACAAGCATTTAACAATGCTAAAAATATAAATAAACAATATAACAAATAAGATAATAAATAAGTAAACAATATGGCAAATAAGATAATAAATAATTAAAAGACGCAGGGCAGAACACACAGAACAAATGGCATGCAAATAATAATATATATATAATAAATAGTAATAAAAATGATACTAATAATAACATAAACAGATGTTTACTTACAAGGCACAATTGGTTAATGGCCAATAGGCAGAATGGTAAGGAGATTCCTTGTATTAAAAATTAACTGCAAACATATAAAAATATATAATGTAAAGCATAAACAAACAAGTAAAAACACTGTACCTAAGCATAGGCAATTGGCACTAATGGACAAACGTGCTATTAAATGAATGGATAAAAACAAAATTCTCTCAAAAGATGAGAATGTAAAAAAGTATACAGATAAAAAGAAGAAGAAAAGAAGAAGAGAAGAAAAAAAAAAAAAAAAAAAAAAGAAAAAAGATGGCATTAAGCTGAGTTGGTTGGCACATTTTAAAGACATCAACATGAATAAACTGAGGGTAAATGTGAAGCTCTATTTAAAATATACTCAACTAAACATAACCTTAAAAAACATGGGCACCACCAAAAATATACACGGAGTAACTTAAACAAAAATAAGTGCAAACCAATGAATGAGCCAAACTTACATGAAATGAGCAATTCAATCCCAAGCAAAAGCGAAAAGGGTTGTCAATCAACAGGAAGCACGTTCTGTTAGCGTTCAGGACAAGTTAAGGACTGACTGGCTGAACGTTGGAACTTTATATACCAGAAAAAGGGGGCAAGGCTAAAAAGACCATGTGACAGTGATCAGGTGACTTAAAAACTTCAAAATAGGAGTGCTCAACCTTTAAACAGAAGAAAAATACCTCTATATGTTGTGTCACATTAAGAGGCACACAGGTAAGCGTCATTAAATTGTAATGATGAAAAGATATAACTAAATGTAAATATGAATGAAAGAAGTGTAAACAAATTATGGCTCTCAGAGAAATTCATGATATAAAAGAAGGGGGGAGGGAGGGGAGGGGCATTGCTCACAGAAAAACTGTCAGATCTACCTCCTGATTCAAGCCATGAGGTGCCAGACTGTTAAATTCGACAACCCTTTTCGCTTTTGCTTGGGATTGAATTGCTCATTTCATGTAAGTTTGGCTCATTCATTGGTTTGCACTTATTTTTGTTTAAGTTACTCCGTGTATATTTTTGGTGGTGCCCATGTTTTTTAAGGTTATGTTTAGTTGAGTATATTTTAAATAGAGCTTCACATTTACCCTCAGTTTATTCATGTTGATGTCTTTAAAATGTGCCAACCAACTCAGCTTAATGCCATCTTTTTTCTTTTTTTTCTTTTCTTCTTCTTTTCTTCTTCTTTTTATCTGTATACTTTTTTACATTCTCATCTTTTGAGAGAATTTTGTTTTTATCCATTCATTTAATAGCACGTTTGTCCATTAGTGCCAATTGCCTATGCTTAGGTACAGTGTTTTTACTTGTTTGTTTATGCTTTACATTATATATTTTTATATGTTTGCAGTTAATTTTTAATACAAGGAATCTCCTTACCATTCTGCCTATTGGCCATTAACCAATTGTGCCTTGTAAGTAAACATCTGTTTATGTTATTATTAGTATCATTTTTATTACTATTTATTATATATATTATTATTTGCATGCCATTTGTTCTGTGTGTTCTGCCCTGCGTCTTTTAATTATTTATTATCTTATTTGCCATATTGTTTACTTATTTATTATCTTATTTGTTATATTGTTTATTTATATTTTTAGCATTGTTAAATGCTTGTTTTTAACAGTTTTTTCTTTTGGTTGTTACATTTGGTTTTTAGTGGCTTATATTTTGTAAACAATACATGCCTGTATGTTTTTATCTTTTTATCATTTGTGAGGTTGATGTTTTTTACTGTATAATTATTTAACATGTTGTTTTATGTTTATATGTTTAAGTATATCCCCCCGAGGAAGGCATACGCCGAAACGCGTAGGGGACTCAATAAAGGCACATGTGATCATCCATCTCTCTTGCCTCTTTTGTACACATATATTCCAACTGTCCCATCTTATTTTTTAGACTTCTAGCATTTGCATGCAAGCATTTTAGATGCTGTGTTTTATTCATATTAATCTGGTTATCAGTAGGCAGGGTTAATTTGGAATCTTTAAGCTCTGTCTACAATGTACTCAAAGGCATTTGGGTTACTTTTGTCTTTATTGGAACCTCTCTGTTGATATGTTCTAACTTCAATCATTTGCTAGTATCCTTCAAGGATACATTTTTCCAAACAATGCACTCTTGTGCGACTGTCGGTTTTCCCCTGTCATCTAGTTTAAAAGCTGCTCTATCTCCCTTTTAAAGGTTAATGCCAGCAGCCTGGTTCCATCGCGGTTAAGGTGGAGCCCATCCCTTTGGAAAAGCCCCTCCTTTCCCCAGAATGTTGCCCATTTCCTAACAAATTCAAAACCCTCTTCCTTGCCCTATCGTCTTATCCACGCATTGAGACTCCAGAGCAATGCCTGCCTTTCGGGTCCTGCGTGTGGAACGGGATGCATTTCGGAGAATGCTACCCTGGAAGTTCTGGATTTCAACTTCCTACCTAAAAGCCTAAATTTGGCCTCCATAACCTCCCTACCACACTTTCCTATGTCATTGGTACCAACATGTGCCAAGAAGGCAGACTAAAAGCAAAAGAGACAAGAAAAATAAGGACAGCAAAAGCAAAGGCAGAAGAAAAAATTGCTAAAGATATGAAGCATGGAGACAAAATATTTTCAAGTATATTCAGGAGCTGAGGAAGACCAGAGGTGGAATTGCAAGACTCAAAAGTGCTGAGGACAGATTTGTGGAAAGTGACATGGAAAAAGCGAAAATACTAAAGAAATACTTCTGTTTTGTATTCACTAAAGAAAATCCTGGAGAAGGACCACATATGACTGAGAGATATACAAATAGGAATGGAGTGGATACCACACCATTCACAGAAGTTGATGATTTTGAACAGGTTGCAAAACTGAAACTGGACAAAGCCATGTGACCGAACAGGATACATCCCAGGATACTGAAAGAGCACAGAGAGGTTCTATCAGGGCCTTTAAAGGATGTGCCTAATAGATCATTGAAGATAGGAGAGGTTCTGCAGGACTGAAAAAGTGCTGATGTGGTACCTCTCCTCACAAAAGTGATAATAGGGAAGAGGTGACAAACAATAGGCCAGTAAGCCTTACCTCGATGATGGGAAACGTAATGGAGGCACTCCTGAAAGAAAGAATAGTGGACTTTCTAGAAAGCAATTACATGATCTGAAGCAGCATGGTTTTGCTAGAGGACAATCATGCCAGACAAATTTGATTGAGTTCTTTGACTGGGTGCCCAGAGAACTAGATCAAGGGCATGTGATTGATACTACTACTATTACTACCATTATTATTACTGTGCTGTAACTTTTGTTAGCTTCCTTGATTTCTTTGAGCATTTCATCATCCATTTGTTCATTCAGGCCAGGCGGTCGATAGTACACCCCCACTGCCATCGCCTTCCCCTTTTTACATGGAATTTTAATCCATAGAGATTCTACAGCAAATTTTGTTTCCTGCAAAACTTTAATCCTTTCTGACTCAATTCCCTCTCTAACATAGAGTGCAACCCCTCCACCAATTTGATCAGCTCTGTCATTACGATATAGTTTATACCCAGGTATCAGAGTGTCCCACTGGTTGTCCTCCTTCCACCATGTCTCTGATATTCCAATCATATCTAACCTCTCATTTAGTGCTATATATTCTAACTCTCCCATCTTATTTTTTAGACTTCTAGCATTTGCATAGAAGCATTTTAGAGACTGTATTTTATTCATATTAATCTGGCTATTGGTAGACATGGGTAATTTAAGATCTTTAAGCTCTGTCTGCTCCCTACTCAAGGGCATATGGGCTACTTTACTCTTTTTTGGAACCTCTCTGCTTTTGGTAGTATCCTTCAAGGATACATTCTTCCGAACCATGCGCTCTTGGTTTAAATACTTAAAGGGTATTAATGAATAAACAAATCTTTTTCAACGCAGGGGAAGCTGTAAAACTAGAGGACATAAAATGAAGCTACAAGGAGGTAAACTTAAAAGCAACATCAGGAAATACTTTTTCACTGAAAAGGTGGTGGATTCTTGGAATGCCCTCCCAATGGAGTTGGTAGGGGCAAGTACAGTGACAGAATTCAAAATGGTATGGGACAAACACAGTGAATCACTTTATAGCAAGAGGATAAAATCAAAATAAATGTAAATATCTTGTATACTTCAACAAATAGAGGGGGTTGACTTGCATGGAGTGGCAGATACAACCCTAAGCAAAGTCATAAAGTAGGGTGACCAATCCTACAACTTATCCTTAACAAAATCATTGAGGTGCCTCACATTAAGAGTATACAGCTGTTTAGGATCAACAAGCAACCACATTTCAAGATATTTGAATGCTTTTCCCACCCAGCACAATGGGAAATCTGAACCCCAACCAGTCTGTAGCTCCCCACTTACATCTAGGGATTCTAATTTGTCCATATTTAATTTCAGTCCACAAGGGATCCAAATTCTTGAAACTCCTCCAGCAAATTTCTCAAGGACTTCTGTAGGTCTGTCAAATTAATTACTAGGTCATCTGCAAAGGCTACCATCTAAAATGAAATTATACCCAGTATCACCCCTTCAATATCTCTTCTACTATGAATGATTCTCAGTAGGGGATCTAAAGATAAAACAAAGAGCAAGGATGATAAGGACAGACAAGTCCCGTGTTGCAAGTTAAAAGTCTTCATAACGGAAAGGCCGCGGGCCTCGTGCCCGCTGGCCGCTGATAACCGGGGGGGCGGCGGGTGCGTGGCCCCGGCCCCCACGAGGCGTCGGGAGGAGGTCCTCTTCGGCGTGGCTTGGCTGGCCCCCATTGGCTCCTGGGGTGTGAGTGGCGGCGCGGGAGCCAATGGGGGAATTGTCTGGGCCTGGAGGGAGGTGGGGCCAAGGCCGTGTGAGCCGGCAGGAGCGGCAGTCACCGGGGGAGCGGGTGAAGGTGGCTGGCGTGGCTGTCTTCGCCGAAGGGTAATCTCTTTTTTTTTGTGTTTTGTTTTTTCGGTTGTCCCTGGGTGGCGGGAGCGCCCTGGGAGGGTGTCGGTTGCCCGGTAGCAGAGAGAGGTGGGAGGGGGGAGCTCCTCCGGTGACTTGGCGGCGGGGGGGCCTTTCCTTTGGGCCTGTGTGTGGCGTGCCTTTTGTCGGGTGGACGCGGGATTGCGGTGGGCCATGCTCCCGAGGTGGGCCGGCGTGCTTGTTTGGCCCGGCTGGGGGCTTGGTGGGGGGGAGCGGAGGGAGAGGCTGCGGGGGGCATCGGGGGGGCACTGCGGGTGATGCGGCTGGCCCCGCTGCGGACCTGCCGGCCCTCAGATGTTCCCACTCGTTGGGGGGAGGCCGCTGGACTGTGGGGGGGCTCCTGGGGAGTCGGGAGGTTTTGGGGTCTCGGAGGCCCCTGGGAGGGGTGTCGGGGTGTGGGGAGTGGCTAGCGTGGGGTCGGGGCTGGGGGGTGCGGTGGGTTGGGGTGGGGGGTGATTGGGTGCCCTCGGGGAGGGGGTGGGGGGCTGTGCTGGTGGGGCGGAGGGGCCCCTTGAATGGGACCAACGGCTGCATTTCGGGTTGCGCCTAGTTTGATTATGTACACTGGCCACATGGAGTGAAATGGCCTTGCATTGGAAGGCACCATTCGCACCAATAGCTGTCTCTTGGAAAGCTCGTATGCATAGTAATTATATCATGGAAAGACTGACAGTCCTTTGGCAGAACAAGCTTGTAAAATTTGAGAAGATTTGGACTCCATTTATAAATAAATACATGCAGTAACTAATTAGGGGGAGGGGGAGAATGTCAATGAGCGGTTATTGTTGATTGCTGGTATGTATGGGGGGGATTGTTAATTGTTGTAAAATTTCAAAAACTTCTTTTTCAATAAATATAAAGTTCCAAAAAAAAAAAAAAAAAAAACACAACCCTTTTTCAAATACATTGGTAGCAAAAAAAAAAAAAAAAAAACGTGGGAGAGAGTCTGTTGGACCATTAGATGATAAAGGGACAAAAGGGGCACTAACAGAAGACAAGGCCATAGCGGAGAGACTGAATGAATTCTTTGCTTCAGTCTTTACTGAAGAAGATGTAGGGAAGTTACCCATGCCTGAAATGGTATTTAAAGAAGATGTATCAGAGGAATTGAAACAAATTTCAATAAACTGGGAAGATGTATTACAGCTATTTGATAAATTAAGGAGTAGCAAATCGCCTGGGCTGGATGGTATACATCTGAAGGTGCTGAAAGAACTGAAATACGAGATTGCAGACCTACTATTAGTAATCTGCGAACTATCATTAAAATAATCTGTAGTACCTGAAGAGTGGTGAAATGCCATTGAAACGCTAGTTTTTTAAAAGGGTTCCCGGGGTGATCCGGAAACTACAGACGTCAGTACAGGGCACAATGGTAGAAACCATTATAAAGAATAAAATTACTGAACATGTAGATAGTCATGGTTGAATGGGAGAAAGCCAACATGGATTTAGCTAAAGAAGATCTTGGCTTACACGATGCCAGAGCGCACGAAACATTATGGGGCTGAGTCTGTTAATAGATACATTGGTAATTTCAAGCGGGGGTTCTTAACCCTGCCCTCTTGAACACACCGCTTACCGAGGGCAACTTGATACCTCGGGGGGGGGGGCAGTGTAAGGTGGCAGGGGAATGGCCGGTCGGGAGGGCACGGTTTAAATGGTCCGTGTGGCCTAGCTGAGTCCTCTGGGGGGCGTTGAGCTGGCCGCCCGGGTATCAGGGAGGGGGCAGGAGTCATGCGGGTTTTTGCTGCTTCCCCGCGGTGTGTTCTGCTTTGTCTTTGCAGATGCGGCCCGAAGGATTGCTGTCGAGGCGGATGGTGCAGGGAGCCAGCGGCTCTGAAGTCGACAGGGATCCGGAGGACGGGTGCCTGTTGGACGGTGGGCATGGGTGCCCAGGCTGCTGTAGCAGGTGAGTCGCCGGGTGGGGGGAGGGACTACGGGGGGGGAGGTGAGGAAAGCGGAGCGGCTGCACGATGCGGCCGCACTACTGTGGTTTGAGCCGCGGGTCGGGATCCTCGTCTTCTGGGTCTTGCGGGGCATCTTCATTGTCATGGGTGTGGAGAAAGGGTTCGAGTGGAGGGCGGCTGTGGCTTCCGGAGCCATGTTGGGTGGGGGTGGGGCCCTCGCTGGATTTGATTTATAGGGGCGCCGCGGCGGTTATGGAAGGGGACCCGGAGGTGGCAGTAGGTGGGCGTTTTAGGCTTCCAAGGGGTGGGATGAGGACCGGTGCTACGGGCGGCAGAGAAGGGCGGGCGCGGGGGCTGGAGTACGGGGACACCCACCTGCGGGTCGCCTAATCTGACTTTAGTTCGCAACTTCCCAGTCGTAGGTGGGTGGGGCCTGGCAGCTGCGATGGGGAGGTTCGGGACCAGGGGGTTGTGCATAAGTCAATTTCAGGGGGAACACAGGGTAGTTGCATCGGGGGATGCGCTGTGGGCGAGAACAGGGGAGCGCAGGTGGTGGGGGGCGAACCAAAAGGGGGGCGGTGCTGATGGGAGTGGCAAAGGTCCTTTCGGGGGGGGGGAAGGGAGGGGTTTGGAGGGAGCAGGGGACTTCGGCTGGCGGTCGGCAATTCCCCGGCCTCTTTCCGGATTGAAGTGTCGGCACAGCTGTTCTGTTCGGGGCGGGGGGGGCCTGTATTACTCGAATGTGTCCGACGGGGGGCTGCGGTTCTTTACCCGCCCCCAAGCAGTAGGGAGCTCTGGGATGTGGCCTAGGACGGGACGGAGGGGGGCTTGAAGGGGGATGTCGGTATGAGCTATCCTTTCAGTGGGACGGAGGGTTGGACAGGACGACTTCAGGTGCTTCCACTGGGTGGGTGGGCTTCGGGCGTCCTTAAGCCTCTTTGGAGTGTCGCGGGGTAAGTTCCTCGGGGGGTTTCGACGGGTTTCTGTGGAGGGAGCAGGAACATTCCGCTGACAGCGTTCGGCTCGGGGCGGGGGCAAGGGTTGGCTGGGCGTTTGGTTGGTATTGTGGAGCCCCGGGTGCGCGGGGTCAGGGGGTCATGGGTGGCGGGTATCCTCGATAATATGACTGGGCTTGGGAGGTTCCCCGGCCTGGTGGCGTTGCATCGGTGGCCCGACCGATTGGGTTGGCGCTGGTGCTCAGGTGCGAGCTGGTTGGAATTTGGCTCCAGGGGCAGCTAGCATGGGATTGCAGGTCCCGGAGCACTGGTGGCCTGCTGCTATGTGGTCCGGCCTTGGGGAGTACAGTGTCGGCGGCGACGGGGAGGGTGTGGTGGGGGGGTGGTGACAGAGTCGTTGCATGACTGGTCTAGTAGGGTGGCGGCTGGATACGGTGTGGGGCTACCTTTCGGAGAACAATAGGGTTTTGGTGGGGTCTTGGGGGCTGTTGGCTGGGGGCGTCTGTGGGGGGGTGGCGGATTGCGTGTTCTCAGGCTGTTGTGGGGTGGGACGCTTGCACATCCTTTGCTGGGGGACTGGCGGCTGACGGGCACGCTTCCGCTGCTGGGAGGGTGTATGGGTACGGCTTGGTCTTGTCTCGCCTTCTTTTGGGGCTCCACTGTGATGAGCGGTAGAGTCGGCGGAGGGGCTGCTGGCAGTCGGCTACCTGTCAGGGGTTGTGAGCTTTTCGGGGGTGGGGGGGGGGTTTAGCGGGTGCTAACTGTTACTTTCTTTTAGATGTAGGCTGGACGACAGGTTGCTGCTGGAGGCCTCAGCTCTTCAATTCCTGTGCAGCGCCAAGGCCATTGGGGCGCGCCTGGGGGTTGCACGCCTCGGAGGTGCCCGTCGTATGGCTGGGCATGCGCGGTCTCCGGAGGGGGCCGTTGCTGCCTTTGCTTCCAGAGGGGGCCGTAGCTGCCTTTGCTGCGGCGCCAGGTCGGCGAGACGGGTGTGCCCGGGTTGCTGGCGCTGGGGGCCAGGACGGGTAAGTTGTGGAGTGGTGAAGGTGTGGTTTTGGGCGTCAGACATATTTCCAAAGCCTGCTTGCTGGGTCCCCAGTGGTGGGCTTACACATTCTTCGGCAGGTGGCCGGGGGATGTGTACGCAGGGTTGATGGCTAATCTGCCTCCTGGTTGGAGGCGGCGTGTGCCGGTGTCTGGCTGGGTGGGGGTGTGTGTAGGATCCCGGAGGTGTCCGGGGTCCGGAGGCTGGCAATATGCAGGGCGGGGGTGAGGGTACCTCCGACCCGGTGAAGCCCTCGGCTTTTGCTAGTAATATGGCGAAGCCGGATGAGGGGGATGGGAATTGCCGGGGAACGGTCCTCGGTGGAGGCGGGAAGGAACTCACTTTGCTACCCATAGGGCTGGTGAGGGATTGTCCCGCCGCCGGAACCGTAAGTTATATCTTGCCTCCCGAGGGTGCCGGTGTGTGGCCTGGGCGGGGGTGTGGGTATCCCCTTGTTCCTATAGGGCTAGCAAGAGGCTTTGGAATATGTGGGGCTGGGAAGTGGGACTGGTCGCAGCTTGCCGTGGGGGGTGGCTCAGGGTCGGTGGTCCCTGAGCCTGTGGCGGGATCCCGGAGGTGTCCGGGGTCCGGAGCCGGTGGCAAGATGCAGGGCGGGGGTGGGGTACCCCCGGCCCGGTGAAACCCTCGGGGCTTTTGCTAATAATAGGGCGAAGCCGGAAGAGGGGCGACGGAATGGCCTGTGGCCGGTTCACGGCGGAAGCGGGCGGAACTCACTTTGCTACTCACGCAGCTGGTGAGGATTCGTTCCGCGGCCGTATTCAATTAATGATGTTTGCTGTTGGTTGTGGTTTAAGGAAAATGTTGTACGGTTAATAAAGCTGCGACCAGTTTGATTCCCAATGAGTGTGTTGTGGTTATTTGTAAGGTGGGGTGGGGGTGGGGGCGGAAATGTGGCTGGGGTGGGGGCGGGGACAGAAGCACCTGGTCCGCCTTACCCGGTTACGGAAAGGCCGCGGGCCTCGTGCCCGCTGGCCGCTGATAACCGGGGGGGGCGGCGGGTGCGTGGCCCCGGCCCCCACGAGGCGTCGGGAGGAGGTCCTCTTCGGCGTGGCTTGGCTGGCCCCCATTGGCTCCTGTGGGTGAGAGGCGGCGCGTGAGCCAATGGGGGAATTGTCTGGGCCTGGAGGGAGGTGGGGCCAAGGCCGCGTGAGCCGGCAGGAGCGGCAGTCACCGGGGGAGCGGGTGAAGGTGGCTGGCGTCCCACCCTCCCATCCCTACAGTTGGGCTGGATTGGAGGTGGGGGTGTTGCAGCTGGAGGGGTGTTGGCGGGATCCCGGAGGTGTCCGGGGTCCGGAGCCGGTGGCAAGATGCAGGGCAGGGGTGGGGTACCCCCGGCCCGGTGAAACCCTCGGGGCTTTTGCTAATAATAGGGCGAAGCCGGAAGAGGGGCGACGGAATGGCCTGTGGCCGGTTCACGGCGGAAGCGGGCGGAACTCACTTTGCTACTCACGCGGCTGGTGAGGATTCGTTCCGCGGCCGTATTCAATTAATGAATGTTTGCTGTTGGTTGTGGTTTAAGGAAAATGTTGTACGGTTAATAAAGCTGCGACCAGTTTGATTCCCAATGAGTGTGTTGTGGTTATTTGTAAGGTGGGGTGGGGGTGCGGGTGGGGGTGGGGGCGGAAATGTGGCTGGGGTGGGGGCGGGGACAGAAGCACCTGGTCCGCCTTACCCGGTTACACCCCCATTTACCAGAATGGCAGCCTTTTGAGAAGTGTATAGAAGTTGTATCATCCTCTGGAACTTCGATCCCAGTCCATAAGCCTGAACATGCTGCACTCACTCCTGAAATGCCAAGACCTTCTGTACATTTGCCACCACAAACCTTCCCCATGCAAACCCCACCTGGCTCTCACGGAACAGCCAGTCAGCCAGCCATTATTTTTGCTAACATCTTTGCATTAAAATTTAACAACGTACTCACAGTGTATGCCTCTAGAAGCCTGTTTTGAAAGCGGACAAGGGCCAGAGATGGGCATTTTGAATAGATGGGATAAGGCGGGGTTAAAATATATCTCACAAATAGTGAGTAAAGAGGGCAGTTTTGAATTTGAAAATATTAAGGATCTATATAGATTAGGAGATAGAGATTATTATGCTTATCTACAAGTGAGTCACTTTTTGAAACAATCCATAAGGCAGGATTTGTGAAAAGAGTGGCAGAGATGTGTTTGATGCATAGATTGACGGAGATGAGGCGGGGAACAGGTGAGAAAGTTGTGGAACAATGGAAGAGTGTGTGTAAGTGGTTGGAAAAATGGAAGGAAGAATGAGTGGGAGTGCTAGAGAAAATATGAGAGGGATTTTATACAAAATTTAAATAAATTTTTACGGGAAGGATAAATGGTGATTGGGTGAAAGGAGAGAGGATATTAATTCAATAATGGATGAGGATGGATGAGCAGGGGAGGGTTGGAGAGGGTGTTTAGAAAGGGAATGATATAAAGTGTATTTAGTGTAATATTATATGAATTAATAAATAGAATATATAATTGTTAATAAATACAAATGTTGTGGGAAGTTTGATACATAAATGTTATCTGTAGTTTGATACATGTTAAATGATGTTTGTAATGATACTAAATACTTAATAAAATGATCAAATGGAAAAAAACATT
This sequence comes from Ichthyophis bannanicus, assembly GCA_033557465.1. Taxonomy (NCBI): domain Eukaryota; kingdom Metazoa; phylum Chordata; class Amphibia; order Gymnophiona; family Ichthyophiidae; genus Ichthyophis; species Ichthyophis bannanicus. The sequence goes on along the minus strand of CM066031.1, from coordinate 467,792,897 downwards.
TAACAATGTACACAATTTATTTATTTATTTAACAATTTTTCTATACCGCTTTTCTTATATTCAAAGCGGTTTACATTCAACAATAAACAAGAAGCTTTACATAGAACAAGGGTATTGAACTAGGATGAAACAGGGGTATAGTCTAGGAAGAGGGGTGGATGAGTTCATAATTCATTGTAATGAGTACGTTCCATCTGATGTTTCAGTCTCTGGACCATAGAATTCCAAAAATAGGTGAGTTTTTAATGCTTTTCGGAAGTCCCATAAATCATTGATTGTTGCTATGCTTTCTGGAAGTGTGTTCCAGAGTGATGGAGCATATATTGAGAAGGCTCTGCTGCAAGTTGTTTGTTTTGCTTTGGTTTTGTTTATTGGTAATATTAATCGTTTTTTATTGTTTTTCCTTTTCCTTCTGCATTCAGAGTCTTTGCTTATGAGAACTTGTAGTATAGATGGTGATAAGTGGTGGCAGATTTTAAAGATAGTGAGTATAACTTTCTATTTAGTCCTGAAAATTATAGGGAGCCAGTGGAGTTGTTTTAGTGTTGGAGTTATGTGACTGGATATAATACGAGCCATTGTATTTTGTAGTAATTGTAAAAGGTAGATAGATTGGATAGGTAGATCCTGATAGATGATGTTACAATAGTCTAGGATGGGCAAAATCAATGCTTGACAGACTGTGCGGAAGTCTTTGGAGTTTGGAAGAGGTTTGAGCTTTTGTATTATTCTTAATTTGAGGTAAGTAGCTTTTGTAACCTTTGATATATGAGTTTGGAAGTTTAATGTCTGGTCAAGGTATACTCCCAAGTATTTAATTTCTGTTTTCACTTCTATGAAGTTATGTGATATTTGTAGTAATTTTGGAGGGACATAGTAAGAATGGAGAGGCCGCGGGGCAGGGTCCCAGCGGCCAGCGGTAACCGGGCAGGAGGCCCGGTGCTGGGACCCTGCTCGCGGTATCGTGCGTGGGCGGCTGTTTTTCGGAAGAGGGGGGGTGCATTGTTTGAAAGCATTGGCTCGCCGGTGAGTGACAGCCGTGCGAGCCAATGGTAAGCGCCGGTCCGGGGGAACTTTGGGAGAGGCGCTCGTTGCGTCTCTCTCTGGCGCTGGGGACAGAAGGTGCGGGGCGTTTGCTGGGCTGCTCCTGCGAGTTCTTTCGCCGTGTAGCAGAGCAGGTTTGATCGGTGGCGGGGGTAAGGTCGTTCGGACGGGCTGCGGAGGAGGCGAGTGGAGGTCCATTTTATTCGCAGAATAAGTTTTAAAACTTGGGGCCGTGGTGTGCACAGCTAAGTGGGTGCCTTGCAAGGCGGGGGAACGCAACTGATTTTACTTTTCTTGTGGTGGTTGTGGGGCTTGGGATGCCGTTGCAGCGGGGGTGGCTGGGAAGAATCCGGGGGCTTGGTAGGGGGGGACGGGCTGCGGCGGGCAGGTGAAGGGGGCAGGCGACAGCTACGGTTGCAGGGCCCGGAGAGAATGTTAGGAGGGCTGTGGGTAGCGGTTCTGGGATAGATGTGGCTCCTGTTGTTAGGGGCAGGGATATAGTTCGCGGTCCTGGGGCCAGAGCTGGAAGGGGAAAAGGGGCAGCCCCAGCCAGGAGGAGGGCAGATGGTTTATCTAGGAGAGGTGGCAGCGGGGACGGAGTGGGTGTTGCGGAACAGCAGGTGAGGGGGAGTGATATCCAAGCACAGGAGTTGGGAGATTCGGGGGATATGGTTGTGGGTGATGGGTTGGTTGGTGGTGGGGAGCATGGTGGTGCGTCACAAGGAAGTGCTGGGCCTGGGTGGGGGGGGGTGGGCATGCAGGGTTGGATGGGGCAGGGGTTAGGGGGGTGGGGGGGTTGGGGGTCAGAGGGCTGGCCCACGCCATGGCGGGGGGCTCATAATTCTAGTCTGGGGCCTTCTGTGTCAAGGGGCTGGGCTGGTGGTGTGACAGGGGTCGTGGGGCCTGGTGCTGCGGCTTCTTGGGATCATTGGCAGGGAGGGGGACAGGGCTCATCTAGGGCTGAATGGCTGGCTGCCTGGCAGCCGGCCGTTTCTCCTGTTGTTCCCTCCCCCCCCCCTTCTTTTCCTTCTTTTTCTCCACAAGCTACATCAATGGCGCAGGCTGCTGGGCAGAGCGCGGCGGTGCAGCTGGTTGTAGCCGACAGGGGGGTTGGAGCGGCACCTGATGGAATGCAGCAGATGCAGACCAGTGTGGCAGATGATGGTGGGACGCATCCGACGGACGTCAGGAGTCAGCCAGTGGAGGTCCTGCAAAGGGAGGAGCAGGCTAGCGATGCGGCGGTGGCAGGTGAGTCTCCAGCGGAGAGGGGGGTTATATTGGAACTGACGGGCGAGCAGGTTGGGGGTGGGCGGAAGGCAAAGTCGAAGAGGAGGCATTCTCGGAGGCGGCGGCATAGGTCGGAGTCTTCTTCCTCGTCCGCTTCTTCCTCGTCGTCATCGGCATCTGGAACTTTGCGTTCGGGACATGGGCTGGGGCAGGCGCAATCGGGCCCTTCTACGGGGTCTGGCAGGCCTACTTTGGTAGCATTTGCGGAGCTTTGGGAGGGGGTGCCCAGGGCTTTACGCCGCAAGATTTGGAAGAGGAGATATATTGATATTTTCAGATTACTGGAAGGCAGGAAGCGCTCGGGTGAGAGTAGAAAGAAGAGGAAAGAGGATGAGAAAGCGGGGCGGGTAAGGAAGGTGTCGCGTAATGTGGTGAATTGGGTCAGAGCCTTTCTGCGGTTGGCAAGTGTGTGGGGGCATCAGTCCCTAGAGGATTATGGAATGTTGCTGGCATACGCGGATTCCATTTTAGAAGCTTCGCAGATGCATGACGTCTTTGCCTGGTTGAATTACGATGAAAAGTTTCGGGACAAGATGGAGGAGAGTAAATGGTTGACGTGGGGTACGCAAGATATTAATTTATGGCTGACCCAGATGTCGGTTCGGGCCGGTGCTAGCGGGGGTGGGGGGGCGTGAGTTGTAGTCAGTAGCGGGCAAGGCTCGGGACGGTCCTTTCGGACGGCGGGGGGTAACCCCCAGCAGAAGGGGGGGGGGTTGGGGGAATGGGTGACATCTGTTGGCGGTTCAATAAGTCCTCGTGCCCATTTCCCGATTGTAAATTCCGTCATGCCTGCTCGTCTTGTGGGGGTGGACATTTCGCCAGTAAATGTGTTAAAAAAGGCGGTGCGGGTCCTGCCCCACCGGCTGCCAAGTAATTTGGATCTCTGGGGGATGGCCCTGACTCCGATTCGCAGGGCAATTATCGGGGAATGGTTGCGGGGATATCCACGGAAGCGTGATAGGGAGGTGTTGGAACACGGGTTTCTAGCCGGTTTTCGTATTCCAGTGCATGGGACAGTGTCTTGTAGGCCTGCACGCAACTCGCCTTCGGTTCGGCGTTTGGGGCTGGTAGTCCGCGATAAGTTGGCTGTGGAGCTGGGTTTGGGTAGAATAGCAGGTCCTTTTGCAGAGCAGCCTTTTGCGAATCTGGTGGTTTCGCCGCTGGGGGTAGTTCCAAAGAAGGAGCCGGGGAAGTTTCGACTGATCCATAATTTGTCCTTTCCGATAGGCGGGTCAGTCAACGATCATATTCCGAGGGAGTTGTGCGCGGTTCATTATGCTTCCTTTGATGAGGCTATTCTGCTGGTTAGACAGTGTGGTCCGGGAGCATTGATGGCGAAGGTAAATGTGGAAGCTGCCTTTCGGCTGCTTCCGGTGCATCCGGATGATTTTCATTTGTTAGGTTTCTGCTTCGACAATGAGTTTTATGTGGATAAGTGCATACCTATGGGGTGTTCTGTATCCTGTTCATATTTTGAGAAGTTTAGTTCCTTTTTGCATTGGCAATTGGTCCAGAGGGTCGACTGTGCTACTGTGGTCCATTATTTGGATGATTTTCTTTTTGTGGGGGCGGCGCAGTTGCTGGAGTGTCAGCGGTTGTTGGCTGGTTTTGTCGAGATGGCTGGGGCTTGTGGGCTTCCATTGGCTGTCGGAAAAACGGAAGGCCCGGCTTCGTGTATTATTTTTCTGGGGGTGGAGATTGATTCTGTGGGAATGGTGCCGTGCTTACCGGTGGACAAGGTGGTGCGGTTGCGGGTGTTAGTAGCTAACGGGTTGGCTTCCACTAAATTATCGTTGCGAGAGTTCCAGGTATTGATTGGCTCCTTGAATTTCACCTGCAGGGTTATACCGATGGGCCGTGTTTTTCTGCGAACTTTGGCTGCGGCGACGGCTGGGGTGAGGAGGCCTCATCATCGCATCAGGGTGTCCCAGGTCATAAAGGCTGACTTGCGAGTTTGGGATGAGTTTTTAAAGGATTACAATGGCATCTCAGTTCTGCAGGAGGTTGAGATTTCCAGTGCAGATTTGCAGTTGTATACGGATGCGGCGGGTAGTGCTGGGCTGGGCATTATTTCGGGGGTGAGTGGTGTGCTGCCACTTGGCCTCAGGCGTGGCACGATTCTCGGCTAACTAGTAATATTACGTTTTTGGAATTGTTTCCTTTATTGGTGGTTTTGCAGTTGTGGCCTGACAAGCTGTGGAACCGCAGAGTCATTTGGTGGTGCGATAATGAAGCTGTCGTGGCCGTCGTTAACAGGTATACACCGCACTGTGTGCAGGTGGCTGGGTTGATGAGGGACATCATTTTAAGGTGTTTGCGTTTAAATGTGTGTGTGAAGGCGAAGCATATTCCTGGTTGCACTAATAGAATTGCTGATGCCCTTTCTCGTTCCAAGTGGGAGCTCTTCCGGGCCTTGGCACCAGAAGCGGAAGTCGACGGGTTGGCAGTTCCGGAGAGCTTATGGCAGATTGGCCAGCGGAATTGGTACTGTTGTTGAGGAATTCCGTGGTGCCTGCGACATGGTCAGCCTATCGGAGAGGATTCGACGCAGTGGTGGCATATCTGCAGCCTTGGGGTTGGCAGCCGGGAATGGTGGCGGACTCCTTATTGGGGCACTATATAGTGCGGGCGAAATGTGATGGAGTCTCTAGGGCGGTGGTACGGAGTAGGTTGGCTGGCTTCACCTTTTTTGCTAGAGCAGCGGGTTGGGGTCATTCAGTCCTTGGGTTTTTGGCTCGGAAGATGTTGCACGGATGGGAGCGAGCTTGCCCGGCTCCTCCGGATGCGAGGTTGCCAATTATGCACGATATGCTGGTTCGGCTTTGTGCAGCTTTGCCAAGTGTAGCCACGTCCCTTTTCGAGGTTATACTGTTCAAGGCTGTGTTTTGTGTGGGCTTTTTCGGAGCCTTTCGGATGGGGGAGTTGGTGGCTAGCTCCAGTCGGGCCGCTGCTACAGGTGGCTTGTTGAGCAGTCATATTCAGGTCCGAAAAGGACAGCTATGGGTGTGGTTGGCGAGGTCAAAGACAGACCAGTTGGGGAAGGGGCTGTGGGTGGTTTTGAACAAGGTCTCTTTGTCGCCTACTTGCCCTGTGTCTGCATGTGCGAGCGCCCGGCGGTGGGCCAGCGGTTTTTCCTGCACGAGGATGCGCGTGCGGTGACGCGTTTTCAAGTGGCGACTGTTCTGCGGTTGGTCTTGCGACAATTGGGCATGGATCCTCAGCATTTCGCGCCACATTCATTTCATATTGGAGCGGCCACCAGCGCGGCGGCGGTGGGGCTATCGGGAGCGGAGATACAGAACATTGGCAGATGGAGATCGCAGGCCTTTAGAGGTTATGTGCGGTTGTAATGGAGTAATTTCTTCTGATGCCTGACTTATGTTTTCTTTTACAGATGCTGTGCGGGCCCCGCTCAGATGTTGGATGATTGGACATTCATTCGTGCATTGGGTGGGACTGCAGGCAGCTGAGCATCCTTTGGGGCATAATTTGGGTCTCGACCCGGATTTGGTGCCCATCGAATGGCTGGGTGAGTGTGGTCTTAGATGGCCTCAGCTATTACCTTTGCTTCGGCACCACCAGCGTGTGAGGAAAGAGCCCGCAGTGATTCTTCTTCATGTAGGAGGAAATTATCTTGTCGGCTGGACTTGTAAGCAGCTGATTCGGGCGGCAAAGAGGGATTTGGCTGAAGTTATTCGGATGTTTCATGAAGTTATTTTGTTGTGGTCAGATATCATTCTGAGGCCTTCCTGCCAGTGTCAGCGGCGTTGGTCGTGGGGGCTAGCAATAATTAATCGGCAGATTGGGCGATGGGTGTGCGACCATGGGGGATATCAAGTCTTGTACCCGTGGGTAGATGTTAATTGTGCTGGTTTGTTCCGGCTCGATGGGGTGCATTTATCCCCGGTTGGAGCAGACCTGCTTCTTAATGACTGGCAGGAGGCCTTGGAATGGGTCATGCAGTGGGAGGCTAAATGGTCGCAGCTTTGGCTTGGGGGGGCGGCGTAGGGGCGCAAGCTTCTCCTACGCCGGGTGGCGGGATCCCAGAGGTTTCCGGGGTCCGGAGCCTTTAAATGGAATTGGGGCGGGGGCGCTTGCCCCCATCCCGGATGACCCCTTGCCGGCCTTTGCTAGTAATATGGCGAGGCCGGGGAAAAGGGGGGTGGGCATTTGCCACTGGCTCGGCTGCGGCGGGAGTGGAATGAGGTCATCTTGCTAGTGGTATGGCGGGTGATGGCTCGTTCCGCTCGTTGGTTATGATTAAGGAGTTTATATTACAAGAAATTGTTTGGAATTTCCTGTTTGTTAATAAAGCTGCGACCATATAAGCCCAGAAAATGTGTTGGTGTGGTTTGTATGGAGGTTTGAAGGTGTAGGAGGTGGGGGGGGGGATGAGTATGTTGGTGGAAGGGAGGTGGGGATTCGAGCGGGTTAGCGCCGGATCCGACCTGCCTCGGTTATTCTTTGTTATAAAGATTGTCTCAGTTTTCTTGTAGTTTATCAGCAGATTTTGTTCTATTAGCCAGATTGTCATTTCTTTTAAGCATGTTATTGTATTTGAGTAGTCAGGGTGGTCGATGTTGAATGATGTGTGAATCATAATATCATCTGCATAGATATTGTAGTTTTCTTTGTATTTCGCTATTATGCTGCAGAGAGGCTGCAAATATATATTAAACAGCAGAGCAGAAAGTGCTGAACCCTGCGGAACTCCCTGTAACTGGTCTATTGAGGTTGATCGGCGTGTTCCAGATTTTACCTGTATTTTTCTACAGGTAAGGTATGATTTAAACCATTCTAGTGTTGTTTCTTGTAGTCCGATTTCATTCAGACGTGTGATAAGTATGTCATGGTTTATTGAGTCAAATGCAGCTTTTATATACAGGAATATCAGTATGCAGCATTGTTTAGCATTATCTAGTCTGACTATAGGCTATTCAAGAGTGAAGTAATGAGTGTTTCTACGCTGTGTTTGGGATTGAACCCATGTTGGTGGGGATCAAGAGGGGCATGCATGTCAAGGTGGTCTTGTAATTGCAGTTGGACTATTTTCTCAATTATCTTTGCTGTAAATGGTAGACTTGAGATGGGTCGGTATGAACTGGGGTCATCAGAATCTAGGATATTGCTCTTTATATTTGGTCTTACTATTGATTGTTTGAGTATGGGGGGTATAGTTCCTTGTGTGAGTGAAAGTTGTACCATTTTAAGTAAGATGGGGGCTAGTTGTTCAGCTGTCATTTTGATCCAAGATACTGGACAAGGATCAAGAAAGGAGGTTATGGTGTTGAGATTGGTTATGATTTGTTTTAATTCTTTTATGGATGGTATGTGAAATGTGTTCCATAGACAAGCTTGCTCAGTTATTGATTGGTTTTCCATTATTAATAGTTTCATTTGGTTTTGATTAGGTTGCGTTTTGATTGAAGGAAGTTTGCCGTGGTTTAAGGTTCAATTAGATTGTGCTCGTCAGGTTTGATTTTTGTCAAGGTTATTATTATATTGAATAGCTCTCGTGGTCTATTTAATGAACCCATGATTAGATTTGTGTGGTATTCCTTCTTACAAGCATTTATTAGAGACTGGTATTCTTGCATCCTGTTAGTATAATTGATTTTATCTTGCATATCTTTCGTTTTTCTCCATTTTCATTCTGCTTTTCGCAGGACTTGTTTCAAGGTATTAACCTCACTGGAATACCATGGTGTGGTGTTCTTTCTGATGGTACATGCTTTCTTAAGTGGGGCAATGGCTGCCTCATGAATTGCTGAGTCCCGGCTGTTTATTATCTCTTCAAGGTTTGCTGAGTCATAGTTTATTTGTGGTAAGACCTGTTGTAGAAATATCTCTTTGTTGAACTGTTTGAATCTTCTTTGTGTATTTATTACTTCTGTGGGTGCATTTAGTACAGAAGTGGTTAATTGGAAGGTTATGATGTAGTGGTTTGACCATGGGACGGGCATCACTGTTAGAGGTTGTATACGTTTCCTATCTAGGAGAATTATTGGTATGAAGATGAGATCAAGGGTTCCTCCTCTTTTATGGGTTGGGATGTTTATTATTTGTTTATACTGTAGGACTTCAATTGCTTTGCCATATGTTGTGGTTGTGGATGTTAAGGTTTCCTAGAATGATGAGAAACTTCTGTGGGTTAGAATTGCAGCAAATTTCTTCAAGTAATAGTGAGAGGTCATCATTATTGGTACAAGGTGTTCTGTATATAAGAGAAAAAGCTATGTATTTGTTTGAAATGGTTGGGATGTTACAGCTCTCTGTGCTTCGTGTTGAAACGGTTTTGAAACACAGGGATTTTCTTGTGATAATGAGAACTCTGCCTCCCCTTTTATTGATTCTTGGGCAGTCGTGGGTTTCATATGTTTGAGAAGAGATTTGGAGTGGCCTAGTGGTTGGGGCAAGGTACTACAGGCCAGAAGGTTGGTGGTTGAAATCCCACCAGAGGACAGCAACCTTGGGCCGGAAGGACTGGGGTTTCTAGTCCCACAGGTGCTCCTTGTGGTCTTGGGCAAGCCACGTAACCCTCCATTGCCCATGTTCCCTGTAAGTATTAGTGTATGTGTCTCATATCCCCTTGTGTTAAATGTATCCCCCAACCGCTTTGACCCGGTTAAAAGCGGGATATAAATGCAGCTAAATAAAATAAATAAATAAAATAATATTACTTGATCTGTGTTTGTGAGCCATGTTTCTGTTATACACATTATATCCAATTGTTGTTCATTTATATAACCAGTGATAATGTGGTATTTGTTCCATATGGAACGTACAGTGATCAGTGCACATTTCAAGGGATGTATGGTTAGGTGATTGATCTTTACTTAATTTATAGTGCTTGATGAATTAATTTGAAGTAATCTATTGTGCCTCCTGTATATATTGTTTTGAAATGGACGAAGAAATGTATTGTTTTTGAACGATTGCATGATTGGTATATAGCTATGCTTGTCGAGTAAATGATTAACAGTAAAATATTTAGTACAACACTTGTTTCTTAGTATTTCAAATTATATGCAGTCTAATTTATTTACTGTGACATAAGAATATAAGATATGCCATATTAAGTCAGACCAAGGTCCATCAAGCCCAGTATCCTGTTTCCAACAGTGGCCAATCTAAGTCACAAGTACCTAGCAGTCTCCCCAAAAGATACAGGTTCCTCAATGCCTGTATTGGGTCAAGCAGTGACATCCTGGTTCCCTTTTAATAATGGTTTATGGACCTTTCCTCCAGGAACTTGTCTAAACCTTTTTTAAATCCAGCTACACTAACAGCTTTTACTACATCCTCCGGTAACAAATTCCAGAGTTTGATTACACATTGAGTGAAAAAATATTTTCTCTTATTAGTCTTAAATAGATTACCCTGTAGTTTCATTGCATGACCCCTAGTCTTTTCATATTCTGATGATGTCAACAATCGATCTATGTTTACCCGTTCCACTCCATTCATTAATTTATAGACCTCTATCATATCTCCCCTCAGCCGTTTCTTTTCCAGGCTGAAGAGCCCTAAGCTTTTTAGCCTCTCTTCATAGGGGTATCCTTCCATCCCCTTTACCATTTTGGTGGCTCTTCTCTCTACCTTTTCTAATAACACTATATCCTTTTTTTAGATACGGTGACCAGAATTGTACAAAATATACAAGATGCAGTCGCATCATGGAACGATACAGTGGCATTATAATATCCTTTGTTTTATTTTCCATTCCTTTCCTTATGATACCTAGCATTTGCTCTCTTGGCTGCTGCTGCACACTGGGCGGAGGTCTTTAACATGTTATCCACAATGACGCCTAAATCTTTTTTCTGGGTAGTGGTTCCAAATGTGGAACCTTGCATCGTGTAACCATAGTTTGGGTTGTTCTTTCCTAGATGCATAACTTTGCATTTGCCCACATTAAATTTCATCTGCCATTTGGATGCCCAGTCTTCCAATTTATCAAGATCCTCTTGCAATTTTCCACAATCCTCATGGGTTTTAACAACTTTAAATAGTTTTGTGTCATCTGCAAATCTGATAACTTCACTCGTAATTCCCTTTTCCAGGTCATTTATGAATATGTCAACAAGCAGTGGACCCAACACAGATCCCTGCGGTACTCCACTATTCATCTTTTTCCATTGGGAAAATTGGCTATTTAGCCCTACCCCCTGCTTTCTATCTTTTAATCAGTTCCTGATCCACAATAGTACACTGCCTCCTATCCCATGACTCTTTAGTTTTGCCAAAAGTCTTTGGTGAGGGACCTTGTCAAAGGCGTTCTGAAGATCTAGATATACTATATCAACTGACTCACCTTGGTCTACCTGTTTATTCACACCTTCAAAAAACATAACAGATTAGTAGCATCTTCCTTCTCTAAAGCCAGGTTGGCTGTCATGACTATCTACATGTTGAGTAATTTTGTTCTTTATGATGGTTTCTACCATTTTTCCCAGTACTGACGTCAGGCTCACCGATCTGTAGTTTCCCGGATCACACCTGGAACACTGTTTAAAAATTGGCGTTACATTGTCGATCCTCCAGTCTTCAGGTATTGAAGATGATTTTAATGATAGTTCACAGATTACTAATAGCAGGTCTGAAATCTCATATTTCAGTTCTTTCAACACCCTTGGATGTATATCATCCGGTCCAGGTGATTTGCTACTCTTCAGTTTATCAAATAGTTGTAATATATCTTCCTGGTGTATCGATATTTCTTTCAATTCTTCCACATTATCACCTTTAAATACCACTTCAGTCATGGCTAACATCCCTACATCTTCCTCAGTAAAGACCGAAGCAAAATATTCATTCAGTTTCTCCGCTATAGCTTTGTCCCCTCTTACTGCCCCTTTTACCCCTCTATCATCTAATGGTCCAACTCATTCTCTCACAGGTATTTTGCTACAAATGTATTTGAAAAAGTCTTTATCACATGTTTTTTCTTCCACAACAAGTTTCCCCTCAAATGCTCTCTTTGCATGCCTTATCAATGCCTTGCATTTAACTTGCCAGTGCTTGTGCTATTTCCAGTTTTCATCATTTGGCTCTTTTTTCCATTTCCTGAAAGATGCTTTTTTGGCAACAACAGCCTTTCTGACCTCACCTTTAAACCATGCAGGCAGTTTTTTGAACTTCCTTCCACTTTTCTTAAAACGTGGAATACATCTGGTCTGGGCTTCCAAGATAGTATTTTTAAACACCCCCCAAGCTTGATGCAAGTCTTTAACCTTTGCAACTGCTCCTTTTAGTTTTCTCTTAACTGTTTTCCTCATTTTATCATAGTCTCCCTTTCGAAAGTTAAAATGTTGTACTGTGGATTTTCTTACCATCCCTCTTCCATTAATTAAATCAAACGTGATCATGCTATGATCACCATTGCCAAGTGGCCTCAACACCCTTATCTCTTGCAGCAGATCTGGTGTTCCACTAAGGACTAATTCCAAAATGACTTCCCCTCTGGTCGGTTCATGAACCAGCTGCTCCAAGAAACAGTCATTTATTTCATCTAGAAACTTTATCTCCCCAGCATGTCCTGCCGTGACACTGACCCAGTCAATACTGGGGTAATTGAAATCACCCATTATTATTACTGTGCTGTAGCTTTTGTTAGCTTCCTTGATTTCTTTGAGCATTTCATCATCCATTTGTTCATTCTGGCCAGGCGGTCGCTAGTACACCCCCACTGCCATCACCTTCCCCTTTTTACATGGAATTTCATTCCATAGAGATTCTACAGCGAATTTTGTTTCCTGCAAAACTTTAATCCTTTGTGACTCAATGCCCTCTTTAACAGAGAGCGCAACCCCTCCACCAATTTGATCAGCTCTATCATTACAATATAGTTTCTACCAAGGTATCACAGTGTCCCACTGGTTGTCCTCCTTCCACTATGTCTCTAAGATACCAGTCATATCTAACTTCTCATTCAGTGCTATATATTCTAATTCTCCCATTTTATTTTTTAGACTTCTAGCATTTGCATACAAGCATTTTTGAGACTGTATTTTATTCATATTAATCTGGTTATCTGTAGGCAGGGGTAATTTGGAATCTTTAAGCTCTGTCTGCTCTGTACTCAAGAGCATTTGGCTACCTTTGTCTTAATTGGAAACTCTCTGCCGATGTGCCCTAACTTCATTTTTTTGGTGGTATCCTTCAAGGATACATTGTTCCGAACCATGCACTCTTGGGCGACTGCCGGCTCTCCCCCATTATCTATCTTAAAAGCTGCTCTATCTCCTTTTTAATGCCAGCAGCCTGGTTCCATCCCGGTTAAGGTGGAGCCCATCCTTTCCCCAGAATGTTCCCCAGTTCCTAACAAATCCAAAACCCTCATCCACGCACCATCATCTCATCCACGCATTGAGACTCTGGAGTTCTGCCTGCCTTTTGGGTCCTGCGCATGGAATGGGAAGCATTTTGGAGAATGCTACTGTGAAAGTTCTGCATTTCAACTTCTTACCTAAAAGCCTAAATTTAGCCTCCAGAGCCTCCCTACCACATTTTCCTATGTCATTGGTACTGAAATGTACCAAGACAGCAGAATCTTCTCCAGCACTATCTAAGACCTTGTCTATGTGGCGCGTGAGGTCCACTACCTTCGCATCAGGCAGGCATGTTACCAGGCGATCCTCACATTCACCAGCCACTCGGCTATCTACATGCCTAATGATTGAATCACCAATTAGAACGGCTGTCCTAACCCTTCCCTTATGGGCACATGGCCCTGGAGAAACTTCCTCAGTGTGAGAGGATTTTACATCACCTGGAGGACAGCTCCTAGCTATAGGATCACTTCCTGCCACACCAGGGTGATGCTTTCCTGTCATGTGACCTCTCTCCTCCATGGCAACAGGGATGATGTCAGACTGGAGGTGGGACTTCAAGACTATATCCCTGTAGGTCTCATCTATGTACCTCTCTGTCTTCCTTTTGTCTTCCAAGTCTGCTACTCTAGCCTCCAGAGATCGGACTCGTTCCCTGAGAGCAAAGAGCTCCTTGCACCTTGTGCACACGTAAGACCCCTCACCAACTGGGAGAAAATCATACATGTGACACTCAATGCAAAAGACTGGAAAGTCCCCATCATTCTGCTGAACTGCTATATGCATCTTCGTTTTAAGGCTGTGTTTAGATATTTAAGTTCTTTACTTACTAAGGGTTGCTGGGGATACTTATACTAATGAAACTAAACATAATACGTTTAATGTACTTTGTTCACCTGATGTTTAATTAATCTCAGGTCTTTAATGTATGCCGATGACAATAAACAGCTGTACCTGAGAGTGAATATGGCACCTCCTTTCCTTTAAGAGGTTTAAGCATCTATAAAGCTATGATAATCCCAGGAGTGGGTGGGTGTCGGGGAGGGAGGGAGGGAGGGAGGGAAAAGAAGACCTATTAATAGCTGGCTGCTACACAGTACCCTGTCCTGTGTTTCTAAGGTAATCTATGACCAATTTCCAGGAGGAGTCCTACAGCCCTTGCTTGCATAGAGGGAGTCTTAGGGTCTAAATTTAACCAGAAAGCTCTCTGCTGTGTTTTAAATTTAAACTGAAAACTCTTTGCTGCTGCTAGGCCCTGACTGATTTAACAAATACACTGGGTTCACAGATTAATCAGCTTTAATCTAAATAATTACTTTTTCCCCAAGATTTAGAAAAATTCCCAGAAGCAAATACTTACAATTGCAGATCTCTCTCCAGAAGTAGCAGTCCCCTTTTGTAATCCTTTGGAAAGGGGTTGTAATAGAATTTATGAGAAGAACAGTGCTATTGTGTTTTATGTACAGAGTTATGTTTCATGAAAACTTATGATTTACTTGTGATAGTTTCAACATTGATGTAGGCTTCCAGCATCTTTCTCCCACCTCCGTTCCCCGCCAAAGGGCCCTATGGTGAGGCCCTCAGGCACAGATGCGCCTTCAGTGCTCCTGAGTTTAATGGCTGAAATGGAGTCCTGATTGGTTCTTCTCTGCAGGGAGTAGGAGGAGTCTCCTTTCCTGCTCCCTGTTCAGGATGCCGATCGGGGCTTTACAATCAAAGGCCACACATTGCAACCACCATAGTCACTCACCAGTCTGTCCTGCATTGCACCCAGTTTATCCGGTGACAGGAATACTTGTACTAGCAAATATAGTATCCACATACTTTTATTACTACTACTACTTATCATTTGTATAGCTCTACAAGATGTATGCAGCGCTTTACAGTGACATGTATCTCATAGTGGTTATGACTTCCATGAAAACTTTACTTTCACCATTATGCACCAATTTCTGTTGTGCTGGATACTGCAATGTAAACTTCACCTTTGCTGTGAAAACTTTCTGGCAAAGCCCCCGAGTATGTTTTCCTTTGCTTGGTTAACTGCATAGAGTAATCCTGAAAAATCAGGACTTGCTGGCCCTTGTACATCGCCTGTCATTGCTACTTCACTGCTTGAAGTATCTTATCTTTCTGCAAATAGTTAAGGAAGCAAGCAATAACTATGCATGGTCTGCTTTTACCCTCTTGGACGATCCAAAGCCATGGGCATTCTCTATGATTAGGGTCCCAAAATCCTCAGTGAGGTTTATGCTTAGAGATAGCCAGCTTTCAAGAAAGCCCCTTAGTTCCATATCTTTTACAGACTCTGGCTTCCCAACAAAATGTTGTGTCATCTCCGGTTTTCCAAGTTATCAATCTTCTTTGGCATGCTGTCGCCTCTAGTAGAGCTCTTAATTCACCATCGCCACCTTGGCCACATCCTCCGCCTGTGAAATGTGTTGCTCTGCTTCATTTAGCAATTGCATTAGGTGAGAAGGGAAAAGAGGGAGGGAGTGAAATGCCAGTGGCAGGATTGAAGAGGTGGCCTTCAAACATGCTGTGTTTACACTTCCCCTCAAAAAGCCTTCATTAGATCCTACCTGTCTTTCCAGTTAATGACTTATGCTTCAAAACTACTCGAATGAGTGGTTCACTGCTGCTGTCTTAACTTTTTTTCCTTTCAAGACCTTCTGGACCCACTGCAGTCTGGCTTTTGTTCTGTTCATTCCACAGAAATGGCCCTTGCCAAAGTCTCCAGTGACTTGTTCCTTACCAAATCCAAAGGCCTCTACTCAATTCTCATCCTTCTTGACCTTTCTGCTGCCTTTGGCGCTGTTGATCACCACCTTCTCCTTGATACTTTGTCCTCACTTGGATCTAGGGACTCTGTTATCTCCTGGTTTTGTTCTTATCTTTCCCTTCGCACTTTTAGTGTATGTTCTGGCGGTTCCTCCTCTACCGCCATCCCGCTTTCAGTTGGGACCTCTCCTTTTCTCTCTCTACACTCAGTCCCTTGGTGCGCTTATTTTCTCCCATGGTTTTCAGTACCATCTTTATGCTGACAGCTCTCAGATCTACCTTTCTGTGCCTGACATTTCTCCAGGAATCCAGCCTTGATCTCTGCCTGCTTATCCGACATTGCTGTCTGGATGTTTCACTGCCATCTGAAAATGAACATGGCCAAAACTGAGCTCCTTATCTTTCCCCCTAAACTCACCTCCCCCCTTCCTCCCTTCTCTATTTCTGTGGATAACATTACATTCCTCCCTGTTTCCTCAGCTTGCAACCTTGAGATCATCTTTGACTCTTTCTTTCTCTCCACACATCCAACAGATAACTAAAACCTGTCACTTCTTCCTCTATAACATTGACAAAATTCACCCCTTCCTTTCTACACACACTACTAAGACACATATCTGCTCTTTAATCACCTCCTATCTAGACTATTGCAACTTCCTCCTTGCTATCTCCCTCTGAATCATCTCTCTCCCCTTCAATTTGTTCAAAACTCAGCTGCGCAGCTAATCTTCCATCAGCTTCAATACGCTCATATAACCCCTCTTCTCAAGTCACTTCACTGGCTCCCTATTTGTTTCTGCATCCATTTCAAACTTCTACTGACCTATAAGTGCACTTATTCTGCTGCTCCTCACAACCTTTCCTCTTTTATCTCTCCCAACACCCATCCTTGGGAACTCCACCCTTCTCGCAGATCCCTTCTATCTGTGCCCTTCTCTTATACTGCCAACTCCAGACTTTGATCCTTCCACCTTACTGCTCCTTATGCCTGGAACAAATTACCTGAGTCTGTGCATTGGGCTTCATCTCTGGCCCTTTTCAAATCCAAGCTGAAAACTCACCTCTTCGAGGCCACTTTTGGATCCTGGTCCGCTTAGTCTCCAGTGTATTTCCTTACCACTCCCTTAGATATATCCTTATCCTCAGCTGTTGTGCTGTCTTTTATATGTGTCTGTACAGCGCTGTGTACACCTTGTAGTGCTATTCAAATGATAAATAGTAGTAGAAGTAGTAGTAGTAGTAATAGGAAGGAGGGGAGGGGGAGTGCATGGGTGAGTGGAAGGGAAAGAGGGAGAGTGTAAGAGAGAGGGTAGGAAGGAGGAATAGTGTAAGAGGGTGAGAGGGACAAGAGGTGGGTGCAGAAAACGGGAGAGAGCACACACACAGAGCTCCTCTGACACCAGATACACACAAACACAGAGCCACCCTGATATACCTATGCATAGATGCACATAGAACCCCCTGACGCACCCATACATACACACATGTATTCACACATGCACCCAGAACAATCAGTACACCCATGCATGCACACAGAACCCTCTGACATACCCACACACACAAACACACAGAGTTCCCACAAGGCAAACACAAATGCATGAGGTTCATTACCGTCATGGTACGTGCAAAACTAACACCTTTGGAGAAACTGCCTCCCAACACTCTGCCGACATTCATACTACCCCCCCCCCCCAATACCCACACTCATGATGCACACACTCACATACATGCACAACCCAATTCTTCGGAGGATCGGCAACACAGAGGGCAGAGCAAGTGTGCTCCTCCCGCTTCTCCCCTGGTCCAATCCGGGCCTGAGTCCACCATTTCAAGCAGCTGCACGCTGCCGGGAGTCCCTCTCACCAGCATTCTTCGGAGGATCGGCAACACAGAGGGCAGAGCAAGTGTGCTCCTCCCGCTTCTCCCCTGGTCCAATCCGGGCCTGAGTCCACCATTTCAAGCAGCTGCACGCTGCCGGGAGTCCCTCTCACCAGCATTCTTCGGAGGATCGGCAACACAGAGGGCAGAGCAAGTGTGCTCCTCCCGCTTCTCCCCTGGTCCAATCCGGGCCTGAGTCCACCATTTCAAGCAGCTGCACGCTGCCGGGAGTCCCTCTCACCAGCATTCTTCGGAGGATCGGCAACACAGAGGGCAGAGCAAGTGTGCTCCTCCCGCTTCTCCCCTGGTCCAATCCGGGCCTGAGTCCACCATTTCAAGCAGCTGCACGCTGCCGGGAGTCCCTCTCACCAGCATTCTTCGGAGGATCGGCAACACAGAGGGCAGAGCAAGTGTGCTCCTCCCGCTTCTCCCCTGGTCCAATCCGGGCCTGAGTCCACCATTTCAAGCAGCTGCACGCTGCCGGGAGTCCCTCTCACCAGCATTCTTCGGAGGATCGGCAACACAGAGGGCAGAGCAAGTGTGCTCCTCCCGCTTCTCCCCTGGTCCAATCCGGGCCTGAGTCCACCATTTCAAGCAGCTGCACGCTGCCGGGAGTCCCTCTCACCAGCATTCTTCGGAGGATCGGCAACACAGAGGGCAGAGCAAGTGTGCTCCTCCCGCTTCTCCCCTGGTCCAATCCGGGCCTGAGTCCACCATTTCAAGCAGCTGCACGCTGCCGGGAGTCCCTCTCACCAGCATTCTTCGGAGGATCGGCAACACAGAGGGCAGAGCAAGTGTGCTCCTCCCGCTTCTCCCCTGGTCCAATCCGGGCCTGAGTCCACCATTTCAAGCAGCTGCACGCTGCCGGGAGTCCCTCTCACCAGCATTCTTCGGAGGATCGGCAACACAGAGGGCAGAGCAAGTGTGCTCCTCCCGCTTCTCCCCTGGTCCAATCCGGGCCTGAGTCCACCATTTCAAACAGCTGCACGCCAAGGCGTGCCCGCGCCTTGCGGGCCCGCGCCTGAGGGCCTCGCCAGAGGGCCCTTTGGCACGGCCCTTAGGCAGAGGCCTACTGAAAAATACCCGATCAACATTCGACGGACCCTATGATAGCCAAACCTCGCAAGTACAAAGCATCTGGAGTTCTCCGTGGATTGAGCTCGCTATCAATAAGTACAGCAAAGCAGCGACAGTAATTCTAAAGTATACAGCAGCCCTAGCTCTTCGAGCAAGGAGAATACACGCTGCAGCAACACAACAAAAAGACCTAGAGCACAGCAAGTATACATGTTCTGTTGACAATTCTGCTCTCCTATAATTTACTGCTAATAACCAAACACACTGCAAAAACTATACTGTCGATAGTAACTAATCATTACAAAGAACTTTTTACCATTTAATACAATACTGTTGTCAGTAAAATTAACCTCTTACACGCTATTATATTGTTACCTGCATTATTCTACTGTTGTCAGTACTATTTAATCTATTACACACTATCATACTGTCATTTGCATTATTCTACTGTTGTCAGTACTATTTAACCTATTACACACTATCATACTGTCATCTGTATTATTCTACTGTTGTCAGTACTATTTAACCTATTACACACTATCATACTGTCATTTGCATTATTCTACTGTTGTCAGTACTATTTAACCTATTACACACTATCATACTGTCATTTGCATTATTCTACTGTTGTCAGTACTATTTAACCTATTACACACTATCATACTGTCATCTGTATTATTCTACTGTTGTCAGTACTATTTAACCTATTACACACTATCATACTGTCATTTGCATTATTCTACTGTTGTCAGTACTATTTAACCTATCACACACTATTATATTGCTACCTGCATTATTCTACTGTTGTCAGTACTATTAACCTATTACACACTATTATACTGCTATCTGAAAATCAATAAGCTCTATACAGCAAGTCATAACACTGTTACCCATTTAAACTCAACATGTATAAGGTCCTGTTATCGTTAACTACCCTCATTACAATCGAGCTCCCCTGCGTAACAAACGCACTCAACCTCAATCATGACATTAGCTACATACCTATTTTACATTCGTTTGGAAGGAGATGGTACGAATTCCCTCATAACACTTCAGCAAAACACAACCACACATCTTACTCACACCTAATCAGCATTCCCCTTCAAATCATCAATAAAACACAAGCTGAGAAGTCTCACCGCCAACGCCTCCTAAAATGTGCATTAATAAATGCCAGATCCATACGATCAAAGTGGCCTGCAACGATGGACTTGATTCCTCAATACAATCTCGACATCCTAATGGTCACGGAATCATGGTTATCAGATTGTGACAACATCCTCCTGAATCAGATGCTGCCTACAGGATTCGACCTTTACACATGCCACAGGTCTACTCAAAAAGGAGGCGGAACATTATTCCTCGCCAAAACTGACCTCAATTTCAAGCTATGCAATTCCTCCAGCTCAACTCATCTTGACTCCCTCTCTATATCTAATGAACTATGCTCAATCAACCTGCTTTATAGAGCACCATCCCCATCACCTGACGATCTTCCAACAATAATTGAACTCGCATGTTCAACTTCCTCTTCACGATCTCCAAATTGGCTAGTTGGAGACTTTAACCTCCCATCTCTCCATGATAGCCAATCAGAAGCATTCCTAGAAGCACTAAAGGATCTAGGTTACAACCAATACGTTGACTCTCCTACCCACATTAAAGGAGGTAAACTAGACCTAATATTCGCACCTTATCTCGACACCTTATCACGACAAGCTCTGGATCTGTCAGTTATACCAGTGCCATGGTCCGATCACAACCTTATTCAATTTAATATACCCACCTATACCTCGCATATGAGCCAAAGACCATCTAAATCACCTGAAACTCACTCAGCCCGTTATCAACCCCTCAACCGTGAAAAGGTCCTAGAGAACCTTCGACCTCTCATGACTAACACTTCCCTCAACTTAGATGACCTAATAGCCAAATGGAACGAGAACCTCAGAGCCGCCTCATGTCCTCTGCATAAAGATAAGAAAAGAAGAAAACGAGAACATGCACCATGGTTCTCAACTGACTTGCGTTCATCTCTCATTCATCTACGCAAACTTGAAAGACAGTGGCGTCGAACCCACTCTCCAGAGGCACTTGAAACATATAACTCACACTTAACTACAACCCGTGAGAAAATAACATTGAGTAAGAAGATCTACCACACAAACCTGTTGAAACGTGCCATCAATAAACCTCATGCATTATTCAAGTTAGTAAAATCCATAACAAGAGAACCAGTCTCAGATCAACCTGCAATGCCGCAGCCTCAGGACTACGCAAATTACCTGCAATCAAAAATGATTACAGCTAACACAAGCATAAATACCAACAACCCTTCTGCATCACCTAAGAAATCCCATATAACACCTTTTTGCAACTTCAACACTATATCTACTAGTGAAATTGTAAAAATTATCGCCTCCATCAATCCTAGCACAGCTCCCAATGACCCATGCCCAGCCAGCTGGATCAAAGAGTTACGTCATGAGCTAAGTCAAATTCTGTGCCTGTTACTGAACCAGTCCTTCCTAACAGGCTCATTCCCAAAAAGTCTGAAAACACACCTCCATCAAGCCTTTACTAAAAAACAGTAAGCTTGACTCATCCAAAGTTGAATCGTTCAGGCCAATCTCGAGCATTCCACAACTTGCAAAAATTATCGAGAAAGCTGCCCAACAACAGCTCCAGCAGCATATTGACATTGAAGCGCCTCTAGACAAATCACAACATGGTTTCAGAGAAGCACATGGAGTTGACACAATCCTTACAACCTTATTCAATGATCTTATCACGGGAATAAACGACATTAAACAGGGATTTGTGCTCATATTTTTGGACATCTCCGCTGCCTTTGATTCTGTAAACCACAACATACTGCTGCAACGTCTGAGTGAGAAGGGAATTCAAAACACAGCACTTGAATGGTGTAGATCCTACCTCTCCAATAGGTGGCAACAAGTTAAAACAGGTCAGGAATCATCAGAGCCATTCCTACAGTCTCAAGGTGTACCTCAAGGATCTTCATTATCAGCATTAATGTTCAACATTTATATGCAGCCGATATGTGAGTTGATCCGATCCTTCAACGTGCAATGCCTGGCATACGCAGATGACATCCTCATTTACATGCCGTTTAATACTGACCAACCAGTGTTCACACCAATAATTAATTGTTTTGGTGCAATAGCCGAATGGCTGTTGACACAAAACTTAAGAATAAATCACAACAAAACTGATGTATTATTTGTCACAAGAAATCGCAAGTTCATACCCCCTCCGTCACTGCTAATCAATAACATAGAACTGACGTCAAAACCCACTATCCGATACCTCGGCATCACATTGGATCAACACCTAGATATGACAACGCATGTGAAGAATGTGACAAAGAGGATATATCATAAGATCAGATCGCTACGCCACCTCCGACCACTACTTGACTATACTGATTATCGCTCAATATTCCAGGCTCTAGTCATCCCTCACCTAGATTTTGCGAATATTATCCTCCATGGCCTCTCTCAATCAACCTTAAATCCACTTCGTCTGGCTATGAACGCAGCTGCAAGAGTCCTCTCTGGGTCACCAAGAGCTGCTCACATAACGCCGATCATGAAGGACCTACACTGGTTACCATTACAAGCCAGACTTACATATAAGTCTCTAGTTCTGACCTTCAAGGCCAGGAATAACTACCCTCCGACACCAATTAGCAAACTAATACATAACACCCTCGAAAATAGAAACAGAAGGACCACTGCTATGAATACCTTAGTAGTTCCCAAGATGATGACATCTTGTACTAAAGCTACATCGAACAGAGCTTTCTCTTTATTTGCACCCCTGAACTGGAATTTACTTCCTCATGAAATTCGTTGTATCAAAAACCTTTTACAATTCAGGAAAGCCGTGAAGCATCACTTATTCACAAAATTCTACCCAGAAGTGACCCCGCATGTCCACTCAAACAACAGACCTCCAACGTGCACTAAACACCATATTACCTTAATTCAACCAGAAAATGGTTAAGCTCCACGATAGCTCCACATCCTCTGTTGATTCCCACCTCCCACATAAATTACGCAGATAATATCCACTTGAGCTAACATATTTATTTATTTAGTAAAAACATATATATATATGATGTTGACTGTACATAGTTTTACCTGTTAATCCATGTTATATATTCCCATGTTCTATGTAAACTCAATGTTACTTGCATACATTGTTGTATATTTTGTTCAATGTACACCGCACTGATCTTAATAGCGCGGTATATAAGAAATGTTAAATAAATAAATAAATAAATAAATAAATAACCCCCACTGACACACATACAAATTATATGCTCATGCCCCCAACACACACGCATGATACACACACTGACATGCAGACATACGCACACTATACCCATCCAACCCACTCGTACATCCCATGTTACCATGGTTGCTTCACCCAAATCCTTCACACAGACATGCCCAAGTCTGTGAATGGAGGAAAGAGGAAATGTCCACTAAAGGAAGAACTATGCCACGTTGCTAAAAGATACCCAGTCCAAAATACGTGGTTTGAGGGAAGGAGTACTTTATTTAATATTAATTGATTCCTTGCGCCAAAAAGCCCGACACAGGACGTGTTTCGAATTCACTTCGTCAGGGGATTTCAGGCATACTACATTTATAAACACATAAACAAAGACCCAATTACATAAACATATCATTCAAATCCTCATATAAAACTAATAAGCTAAAAATCATTGAAACATATATAAAATATTAATAATAAAACTCATATAAACAATTAAATGAACTAAAAACAATTAAAACAAACATATACCTTGAAAGTAAATAGTTATAACGATAACATATCATTAAACTAACACTTATATTTAAAACCATACAATAATAATAAATAAATAAATAAATATGAACAGACATAACATTGAAAGGGTAAGTAACCATACATTGTCTTCACCGATACCTCTATTGTTAGCCAAACTCAACTTAGTTGATCTTGTATTGAAAGAGAAGAGGAAATTATTACATATCACACTAATGATCAACAACAGGAGCAGGAGTGAGTACAAACATGGACTAAAATGGTCAATTTGTATATAACGATAGTTCATCTCAATTAATATCATAATCTTTTGTACTAAAACACTTATAAAATAGTCATAGCAATGTGAACTAATAACAATTAAAATGGCCCTAAACTAATTATATCATAGCAACACTGAACCCGCTTAGGCTAGCCATGAATTCAGCAGCAAGAACACTCACTGGAACATCTAGACCAGACCACATAACTCCAGTACTAATGAGCCTACACTGGCTGCCTCTACATGCTAGAATCCTATACAAAGCCCTCGTCCTAACATTCAAGGCGTCAAAAAATCAGCCCCCCACTCCGCTCACCAAGCTCATCCAACCTATGCCACCCAACAGAAACAGACGCGCATCATGTTTGAACAAACTTCAGGTGCCAAAAACACTCACGAAATGTTCAAAGACAACATCCAGTAGAGCCTTCTCACTATTTGTACCAGGAGCTTGGAATGCTCTCCCCCCAGAAATTCGTTCCATTACAAATATCATTGCGTTCAGAAAGGCTATCAAACATCATCTGTTCCTAAAATACTACCCCAATCCCATTCCCCCCAGTCAATCTCAACATACTAGACATCATCACCAAAACCCGCATGTAACACAACCCCTTCTAGAAAATGGTTAGCTCAACACTCCTCCTTTTACATACCCACTTTACACATTACAATGCCTAACCTTGTCCCTTGTATGATCTTTAAAATTTTACTTACATAGCACTGTACATAGTTCATCCCCCTGTTCATCCAGGTTTGTATCCCCTGTTGATTGTAAACTCAGTGTAACCTGTTACATTGTTGTATATTTTGTTTGAATGTAAACCGCACTGATTATAATAGCGCGGTATATAAGAGATGCAAATAAATAAATAAATAAATAAAATAATGTCTGTCTTAACAAATAAATTTATTCAAAAATATTATCTACTCATATAAAAACAATAAAGGATGGCAAACTAGTAATCCTCATAAGAACATATGAGCCACTACTAATAAATTAGATAAAACAGCATATAATTCATATAAAACCAAAGAAAAGGCTGTAAATGAATTAATTAATAAAGACATGGCATGTTTCAAAAGGGGTATTAAAACCTAACTATCCTCATAAGGATGGGTAATTCGACCCAATTGAAATAAAGTAAACCACAATAACCCAGAAGCTTATTAACAGTGTACAAACAATCTTGTTAAAAAATTGCCCAGATATGTGGAATCAGCAAGAGTAAATGCTATCTTAAACAACTTTGTATCTAGAAACCCCGTGTATAAAATGCAAGAATATTGTAACATTCTTTTGGAATAGGCTGCTGTTATCTCAAAAAATGGATCCTTAATCATCATCGTGTGATCAATTATGACCAAAAATATCCCATATAAATTATTGTATCAAACTTCTATTTTCTGGATTCATATAGGGGGGCTAAGCTAGAGATAGTAGTAAAAGCCAACTGCCATCGTGAAAGTCTGCCGCAAGGAATTATAACCACCCTTTAAAACCTAGTTTCTTGCTGTATTTATAGAAAAACCATGTAAAAGTAAAGACTTATAAAAGATAAACACCTACTCGAACCGCCTTTATCTTTATGAACTGGATGAGACCGAGCGAACCCCCATGCTATCGTAGGAATCTATCCCAAAGGATTATAAAACCAAATCAAATGCCACATGGGCTTTATCATTGAAGACTTGGCTAACATGAACCTGTTCATCCTTGATTTGTTAATTCTAGGATGTCAAATATTAAAGAAGTACCAATAGGTCTCTTTCTAAATTTAGATCATTAGGTGATAGGGAATCTAACTTAAAAATATATTTCTGTTCCAGTCTCATTATTGTTTTGTCAATGTCCCCTCATCTCCAATTAAACTTCACCTTTTTTATGACAAAGAATCTTAAATTATTAACTCAATGTGCCATTTCCTGCCAGTGTGCCACAAGAGGTTTATCCACCGCACCTCTCTTAATGCAACTCTTGTGTCCCACCATCCGTACCCTCACACTTCTAGTTGTTTTCCCCACATATAATTTCTTGCAAGGACATTGTATGACATAAACTACATGAGTAGTTTCACAATTTGAGAAGTCTTCAATCTTAAATTCTTCTTTCGTATTGGGGTGTATAAACTTCTCTCTTATTGGCATCGAATGGGGACATATAGATCATCGGCCGCATTGAAATTGGCCTTTATATCTAGACAAAAATCTCCGTTCAGTTAATGCGGATGGAACTAATACATTTTTCAAATTAACATTGCGTTTATGAGCGACTGTAAACGATATATCTTGAAAACCTGGCATGGCTTGAATAAGATGCCATTCTTTCTGTAAGATCTTCATAATATCCTTTGAATGGACTGAATATAAAAGAGGACAGACTAGTCCCACATCCTTCTTTTTACCTTGTTGCTTCAGGAGGGACTCACGAGATGCTATTTTATCTTTATGATATGCCTGATCGATATGATGTTTCGGATACTCTCTTACTATAAATCTTTTCTTCATTATGTTCACTTGAACTTCAAAATCTTGCATTGTAGTGCAAGCCCTTCTAACTCTAAGAAACTGCTCAACAGGCAAATTTTTCTTCAGTGCTGGGTTATGGAAATTGCTAAATGCAATAGGTGGTTACGATCCATAGGTTTCCTATATAAAGATATAACAAAATGATCGCCTTCCTTCTTAATTACTAGATCTAAATAAGGTAAGTAGTATAATGGGTACACTACTTGTCAAACTGATTGACAGGTGAGATAAGGATGGCGGGAGCCAATCAGCGTTCACTTCCGGTCTATGTCCCGCCTTAGGCCACACCCCTCCCATAGAAGTGAATGGTGAGTTAGCCACGCCCACTCCCGCCCCCAAAATGTTGACAGGTACCAATCAGCACCCACTTCCGGTGTATGTCCCGCCTTAGGCCATGCTCCCTCCCATAGAAGTGAATGGTGAGTTAGCCCCGCCCAGCCCCACCCACTCCCGCCCCCAAAATGTTGACAGGTACCAATCAGCGCCCACTTCCGGTGTATGTCCCGCCTTAGGCCATGCCCCCTCCCATAGAAGTGGGTGGTGAGTTAGTCCCGCCCAGTCCCACCCCCAGGTGTAGCCACCGCCCCCCACTTGACACACCCCTGCCCCCGCCCCAAGGATGACATCATCCAATCAGCGTACACTTCCGGGGGTGTGTCACACCCACGCCACGCCCCACAATATGGCATTAGCCAATCAGCACCCACTTCCGGGTTTGTGCTACGCCCACAGCCTCCCACCCTCCTCCACGCCCCCTGCCTACATCATCAGAAATGACATCACCGGAAACAGGGCGTCATCAGAAGAGGGACTGTCCCTTTTTTGCTGACATCAGCGGAAACAGTATGGCTGACTCCGGAAATGACAGTATGGCTGACTCCGAAAATGTGTTTTTGCTTCTGCTTAATACTGAAAAACAAAAATGCTTTTCTCTCTCTCTCTCTCCCACACAGACTCAGTTGTTTTTTTTCTCACACAAAAACTGATTCCTAGCACAGAGAGACAGGCAAGCTAGAATCTTTTTTCTTTCCAAATGCAATTAGCACATCTTTGTTAGAGGGATCACCCTCTCACCCTCAACCACGTCCCTGCCTACATCATCGGAAATGGACTGTCCCTTTTTGCTGACATCAGCGGGGAGCAGTGTGACTGACTCCGGAAATGTGTTTTTTGCTTCTGGTTAATGTTTACACCTGCAAAAAAGCAGGAACCCTGGAAAAATAAAATACTTTTCTCTCTCCCACTGCCCCAGTTATTATTTCTCACAAAAGATTCACGGCACAGAGAGACACAATTTTCTTTACAAATGCAATTACAAATGCAATTGTTAGAGAAACTAGTGCTGTCCATGTGATAGAATTTTACTTTTAAGACCTCACTGTTAGAAGTATTCTGACAGACCTGTAGAGTTCAGACTGAAATACAGAGAGACCTGAGTTCAAATCCCCCTAATACAGCTATTTTTTTTTTGAGAGAGCTGAGTTCAAATCCAAATACTAATACAGCTATTTTTTAGTGGCTTTGAAAAAACCAATACAGAGAGACAAGCCTGGACATGTCTCTCTAGGGTGTGGTAACACGTGATTGGTTGAAACAAGAGGTCTGTTCTGAGCATGCTCCAGGTGTTCTGAGCATGCTCCTAGTGTAAGGGGAACATTTTAACACAGAGTTTCAGAAAGGAAAAAAATGGCTCTTTTTGGAACACCAAGCAGAATTTCCAGCAGGGCACACAACATTAATTACTTCCTTAAGGATCATGATGCCGTTGCAGAGGGGTATCCACCGATTGAAAATCCATTTGAACTACAGGAGAGTCTGGCAGATCCTGAGCAAGAAATAGCAGCTTTTGTGGATTATCCAGATGCCCAAATATTTTTCAACTCTCAAGAACCCCACGATTCTGGCACAGAACTTGGCTTAACATCTGACAACACAATGGACCTGGAGGATATAGAATTATATCACGCCACTGTAGATGCAGAAACAAACTGTTTATTGGAAGACCTAGGATCAGCAGAGGTAAGAGAAGTTTTTTTATTTAGAAAAGTGTTATAGAAGAAACAGCAATTCACACTGACATTATTTTGTTTTTTTTTTGTAGGGAAGTGACGAATCTCCGCTCCTACAGGAGCACATACAGGCTGCCAATCTACGCTGTTTGTGCTTTCTCTGTACATATCAAAGGGAGGCATTTGATGTCATAGCCAGTCAAAGGGACTACACAAAACCTGATGAAATAAACACATTTAAATCTGTTATACAAACAACGGTGGCCTGTATTATCAAGAAATGCTGGCAGGGCGTTATGCATAGAGACTGTGCAGCGTGTGTAATACATGCTCCAGGCCAAAGACATCATGACTGTTTAAAGTGGGGACGCAATGAAATACATCAGAAAATCCATAAAACTTGTAACAGGTTGTGTCAAGGACCTATTTTAAATGTTGCCATGATTGCGGGTCATAAAATGAAAGCAACTGTCCTAGTTTATGAAAATTTGAATTTTTTGTTTGAACTCGTCAGAGATTTTAACAACAGTAGAAATCCAGGACAACTGCTCAATATTTTGCTTAATTCTGTGGCAGACAGCGAAATAGAAATAGTGGAAGGCTTAATCTGTGACAGAGATTATAGATCGTTCTTTAAAAAACACCAAGTTCTGTAAAAATTGACTTTTTATGAAAATGTATGTATTTCCAGAATCTATTAGTTGAACATACAGATGAACAAAAATTATATGTATGCCTTTTATTTTTTTTAAAACTTGTAATGCTCAAATGAATTTCACAAGATGAAAACATTTTATTTGAAATAAAATATTTTGAACCTATGTGTGGTGTGTTTTAGGAATGATTAGTTAATTAAACCTACAATGGTTTGTCTGGAAAAAAAATGGGGCCTCTAGGTGTGTCCTAAACAATAGGCCATAAGATAAGAATGTGCAGAACTGTCGTATAACTAAAATCCACTTAAGACGTCTGGGAAATGGGTGGGAATGTGTATTAGCCACATACACAGATATATAGCATCTATTACACTGTACTGTCTGCGAAAAAAAGGCATTGTGAATTAGCCAGGTCATATGATAAGCTTATGAGATCCAGTACATTTCAGCAGCCAGAAAAGATCACACAGTCTCTATAGCTTGTATCATCTGCAACTTTTTCTTCAGACATGGTGAGTAGATATGAGTCTTACTTTTTTTAAAATATTGTTGGCTATGTAATGTTTCTGTCTCTTATGATTGTCTTTAAAAAATAGAAGCAGAAAAAGGGGGTTACAAATAAACTTTCTCTTACAAAAAGAAGGCGGCAAAGAAATTTAAAAGGTATGTCCTGTGGTGTTTTAATTTTCCAACAGCTATGCTCTTTATAATGTGTTTCAGAGGACAGCCTCAACCTGTAATCTTTTTTATTTTAGACCAAGAAGATGCTACAAAACAAGATGGCCAGTCTAACCAACAGACGGTACCTTACAGAAAGCCAAAAGACAAGCAGAATCGTGAGTATTCCAGTTTTATCCAGCACCTAGATTTTAAGGTCTCTGTAAAAGTATTAGCCCCTACGTTTTCTTTTTCAGACCGAGAAAATGTTAGAAAATCAGCAGCTATGGGAGAGAAGTCTAACAGAAAAAGATCACACAGCGATAGTTTTTCTGACGGTGAATCTACACACACCGGTACAGAAGAGCAAACAGCTCCATACCGAAAACCAAAAGATAAGCAGAATAGTGAGTATTCCGGTTTTATCCAGCACATAGATTTTAAGGTCGCTGTAAAAGAAAAAAAGTATTAGCCCCCTACGTTTTCTTTTTCAGACCGAGAAAATGTTAGAAAATCAGCGGCTGTGGGAGAGAAGTCTAACAGGAAAAGATCACGCAGCGATAGTTTTTCTGACGGTGAATCTACACACGCCGGTACAGAATACGGAGGGCGTGGTGAAAGTCGTGTCTTTGATCACAGTGTTTCAAAGGACAGCGCAAATAATCATGCATTAGGCCCCGCTGAAGAATCAGAACCAGTTAGCTATGTTCAGTTTGTGAAAAGGTGGGATCGTAAATTGGACAAGTTTAATGGTGTAATTTATTCAGAGGAATTTCGGTTTATTAATTTAGACAGGATAACATCATTATCTGAGGCTCAATTCGCCATTCGGTAAGGTATTCAACATATTCTGGATGAGGTTAGCAGCAGGGTTTCACCCGGTGATTATGTACAGGTGCATCTACACTCATCTCTTTTTCACAATTCCTTGTATTCTGGAAAGTTAAACCCCGAAGCATTAGACGCTGACGATTTCTTAAATCAGATCGCTAAACTCCTTCAGAGTCACAGAGAAATCCAGGTTTGTGATATATTCCGTGTTGTTGTACTTGTCATAAGAAATCAGGGTGGGGGTGCTCGTAGGGTCTTAAAGACCATACCGTTTAGCCATATTATTCATAAGAAAAGGATGTAT
The DNA here is from genome assembly GCA_033557465.1 of Ichthyophis bannanicus. Lineage (NCBI taxonomy): Eukaryota > Metazoa > Chordata > Amphibia > Gymnophiona > Ichthyophiidae > Ichthyophis > Ichthyophis bannanicus. Next base: position 467,762,412 of record CM066031.1, on the reverse strand, counting down.
TTGATAGACTTGAACAACACTGATAATAGCCTGTGTTTTGCAGGTAGCCTCACAGCCCTCATGTCACAGGTAAAAATTACAGGTGTCGAATTGTTAGAAGGTGCTAAAAAACTACATAATGAATTGGGGTGGCCGGTACATAGAAAAGTCATGCTCGATGATGTAGCAATATTTGAACAGCATTTAAAGATAAACATACGCGTTGTGCTTTACACAAATTCATGGGTTTGTTTTAAGACATCAGACAGACCTGTGTTCCCTAAGACTGTGTTCTTGTTGCTACACGATGACCATTTCTATGGTATAACCGATGTCAAAAAATTCTATGGGGAGCGCAACTTCTGTAGTTACTGTCAGAAACCGTACAGTCACGATCATAATTGCACATTATGGTGCCGTCTTTGTTTGACACTAACGTGTGCAAATAATGTTGGTGTACAACAGAGATGACCTAATTGCAAACTCTTTTGTCGTTCTAAAGAGTGTTTAGATAGACACGCGGATCTGGCTCTGAAAAAAGAAGTGGCGTGTTTATCTAAGATACTGTGCCAGAAATATGAGTCTTATGTGGACAAGAAACATAAGTGCAAGGGCTGTCATTGTAAACTATGTCGCGAGCCCCTAACCGGGGATGGCGTCCACTTATGTTTTATGACCCCTATTGGTAAAACTGAAACATCTGAAAAGTATATTTTTTATGATTGTGAATGTATGCAAGAAACAGGCTGGCATGTCCCTAATTACATATATGCGACGGACATAAATGATGAAGGAAACTGGGAATTCAAGGGTCTCGAATGTATTTCTGCCTTTATACAGATTTTTTGTGACAAAAAATTTAAAGGTTACACCTTCATAGCCCATAATTCCAAAGGTTATGACGGATATTTTGTTCTTAAACAACTGCTTAAGGAAAAGATGGACACGGGGCTGTTGGTTCAAGGTGCTAAACTTTTACAAATTACCGTTGAACCTCTGACTATCCGTTTTATAGACTCTCTAAATTTCCTGCCTATGAAACTTAGCAAACTTCCACAAGCCATGGGTTTTACAGGCAGCAAGGGGTACTTTCCACACTTTTTTAATACGCTGGAAAATCAAAATTATGTGGGCCCCATGCCGGGTGTTGAACATTACAGTGTGAGTAACATGTTGCCTGAAGAAAAAGATGAATTTTTACAATGGTACAAGGACAATCAGCATAAAACTTTTAATTTGCAAAAAGAGTTGGCTTATTACTGCCAGCAGGATGTATCTATTTTGCGACAGGCCTGTGTTCTCTACCGAACTGAAATCATGAAAATGACAGAGAAAGAAGTGTTTGTAGAGCAGGGTGACATCTCAGAAATTTAAACAAGGTGTTTAGACCCTTTCCAATATAACCCTTGCATCTGTATGTATGGCTATGTTCAGATTCATGTTTTTAGAACCCAAGACTGTGGCACTCATCCCACCAGATAACTATCACCGGCAGACAAAGAGATATTCAACCCCCTCTATTCAATGGCTGATGTATGTGGAGGCCAAAGAAAATATACAGATCACACATGCTCTGAAAGGTGGTGGTGAAAAAAAGGTGGGGGCTTATTTTCTTGATGGCTATGCCGTGATCGGTGGGGTAGAAACAGCTTTTGAATTTAATGGTTGTTTTCACCACGGCTGTCCGAGCTGTTATAACGATAAAGACCAGAATCCTATAGCAGCCACAACCTATAGTTTTCTTTATTACAAAACACAGCTAAAAGCTGCATTCCTGGAAAGCCGTGGGTTCAAGGTCATAAGTCTATGGGGGCACGAGTGGAAGCGGATGGTAAAAGAAAATGACGGGGGCTGCGCAGATTTCCTGGCTGACTCCGCATTACCACAACCTCTGATTCCACGAGATGCCCTTTTCGGGGGTAGAACAAATGCCATTTGTCTGTACCACAAAACAAGGCCTGGGGAAAAAATACACTACTATGATTTTACCAGTCTATACCCTTTTGTCAATAAAACAAAGGAATATCCAATAGGCCATCCAAAAATCATTTATGACAAATTTAGTCCCCCTACAAAGTAATCATGCATTAGGCAAAAGTATATCCCCCACGAAAGCTCTTTTTCCCAGTGTTACCCATACGGTTGGGCGGTAAGCTTATGTTTCCGCTGTGTCACACGTGTGCTGACACACGGCAACAGGAAATGTGTGCCCACACGGATGAGGAGAGAGCTTTTGTGGGGACTTGGTGTACGGTGGAGATGAATTTAGCCATTGCAAAAGGGTATGTGGTTGTTGAAATCTATGAAATCTGGCATTTCGAGCAAAAATCTGATCATCTCTTTTCCAAATACATCAAAATGCACCTCCGTCAAAAACAAGAGGCTTCTGGCTACCCTCGATGGTGCAATGATACTGAAAAACAAAATGTGTACATAGCTGATTTCTTTAGAAAAGAGGGTGTGTGTTTGCGTACAGACCAGATTAATATAAACCATGCTAAGCGTCAAATAGCAAAACTTTTCTTAAATTCCCTGTGGGGTAAATTTGGTCAAAGAACAAACCTGCCTACCACAAGCATTGTGAAAGAACCTGATGATCTCTTTAAATATCTGTTTTCTCCTGAATTCGAGGTTTCATCATGCAATTTTATTGATGATGAAACAGCCTGTGTGTCTTGGAGGCACTCAAAAGACCAGTGTATATTGTCGGGTAGCACCAACGTTTTCATTGCCTGTTTTACAACGGCTTATGCACGCCTGGAGTTGTACAACCTTCTAGATAGTTTGCAAGAGCGCTGTCTGTACCATGATACAGATTCTGTGATATTTCTAAGTCGAGAGGGTGATTGGAACCCATCTTTGGGTTATTATTTAGGTGAGCTCACAAGCGAGATACCCTCAGATGAACATATCACAGAGTTTGTATCAGCGGGGCCTAAAACATACGGCTACAAGCTGTCAAGCGGGAAGACTTGTATGAAAGTAAAAGGGATTAAGTTAAACGTAGAAAACTGCCAGAAAATCAATTTCACTAGTTTGAAAGATCTGGTTTTGGACTACAAGCCTGGGACAGCAGATTTATCCCAGAAAAAGATAGGAGTACAACAACCTGGTATTATAAGAAACAAAAAGGGTTGGACAATAGAGACTGGTGTGATTAAAAAAACACAAAAGGTTGTGTATGACAAAAGGGTGAAGTTGGAGGATGGCTTTAGCACATTACCCTATGGATACTAGCGTGGTGGATGTGCGCTGGTCACATCCTTTTTCTTGTATTTTAGCGGGGCCGTCCAATTCAGGCAAGAGCTTCTTTGTTAAAAAGATGTTAGAACATGCTGGTCGTGTATTGACTGTCATGCCTAACAATATTGTGTGGTGTTACAGTTGCTGGCAACCTCTGTATAAAGAAATGTTAAATAAATATCCTTTTATTACATTTATGGACACTTTGCCTGATACTTTTAATGATGAACGGATGTTTCCAACCAATAAAGTAAACTTGGTTATTGTTGATGACCTAATGTGTTCTGCCTGTAAAAGTGATGAAATAGAGAAAGCCTTTACCAAGCATGTGCATCACAGAAACCTGAGCATCATATATATTGTTCAAAATGTTTTCTGCCAAGGTAAAGCAAGCCGAACTATAACTTTAAATACCAAATACATGGTGCTCTTTAAGAATCCTAGAGATAAGTTACAGATTGCCATTCTAGCCAGGCAGATGTACCCTGGAAAATCAAAATTCTTTTTAGAAGTCTTTGAAGATGCAACGAGAAAGCCGTTTGGGTATCTCGTCGTGGATTTAAATAACACAACGCCTGAGGCTTACAGACTGAGGACGGATATCTTCCCGCCAGATTGGACCACGGTATACTATGAAAAACCACAAATCTCACATAAAAAGAAATGAATATGTAACCAACCCCTTCATACATGCCTGTGTGTCTCAGACAACATGTCTCGCCGTGTAAAGAGAAACCTGCCCCTTTTAAAACTTTTGGTTCAAGCCTCTCCGCAGCACAGAAGAGCCATCCTGAATACAGCTTCTAATGATTTGGTAGCAGCTATAGTTGAAATCGCTCTCAACACCCTAAAAGGTAACATTCCTCTTTCACAACAACAGATAAAGGTTTTAAAAGGGAAGCGTCATGCCATAAAGAGTCTGTGCGATGAAAGACTACCCATTAAAAAAAAGAAGCAATTGGTGAGACAGTCGGGTGGCTTTATCGGGCCCCTGTTAAGTTTTGCATTACCGTTGATAACGGGGCTTCTGACAAACCTCTAATGCATCACGCTGAAAAAATGTACATAGTCCCTAGTCAACAACTTGAGCGCTTGAGAAACCCGCCAGATCGGGATGAAAATATTAGAACCACGACCATCCATAAGTTAGATGAAGAAATGAAAAACATCCTGCAAAGCGTCGGTATGTCTGAACACGAAAAGGCTAAATGTTACTCAGAAGTACTACAGCGCTATCTCGTGCTTAACAGACAGAGGGATATGGAAAAAGAAAAAATAAACTTGTATCTACAGGCACAAGATGAGACATCAACGGCAGCATCTCTAGAAAATATTATACCTCCAGACCCTGTAATACAAGAAGTGTTAAACAGCATCAATATGCGCTATAGGAAAAATGCTGAGTTGCTGCTTAATAAACTGTTAAAAAACAAGAATGTGGCATCCTGGGAGGGAAATGGAACATTTGTATACCGGGGAAACCCCGTCAATGGCTCTAACCTACTCGACCTCGTTCGTGGGGCTACGCAGCCCCAAGCTCTTTCACAACGAAGAATACCCAGGGGCTGGGAGGAGTTCATGCAAACCTTAGCCGAATTAAATATGCCCTCTACGGTAATGGGTAATGCAGCCAACAGAGATGTACTGGCACGCCTCAAAGAGAACCCATCTGTGAAGGCTACTAAAATGTACACGGGTCCGATAAAGAGCAAAGAGCTACTCCCTCACAAAAAACATAAATTATCCCACAGATACCGGTGGTTGAGTGTGTAAAAATGTATTTTCAATAAAATGTTTAAAAAACAAAAATAAAAGACTAGACAGTGGTTTCTTTTCAAAAAACCTCCTTAGAGGGGTTACTTTTTATTTAGAAGCATCAAAACATTCACGATAGGAAACACACAGTTGCTGATTATGGAACGGATTTCTAAAAGATCTACACAAAGTTTGTTTGTTGCGTTTTACAAAATGTAACACCATATCATCATTTTGCATTAAATCTTCAGAATACATTTCTAAAATATTTTCAAAAGGTGCCCCTTTACAGCGGTGGTGCAAGAAAAATACACAGTGATATCCACAAGCCGTAGACATTGGGTGCTGTAATTGTCTGTTGTGGTATAAAACAGTTTTACAATGCTTGTTGAAAAAGCTCATAATGCTGGTAGGAAAGAATAAGCTATCAGGTGGTTGTCCATAAGAATCAAAAAATTCCCCTGTTCCATCTCCACATATATAGATGGCTAACCAGTGTTCTCCAGGTAGGTTATGAGGGTTGTAAACGGGGCGCTGGGTGAGAATGTCCACAGTCTTGGCAAAGGCAAATATTAATATGACTTGCAAAGGATTGTGAGAAATGTAGTCCATTCATACCAGACTCAGCCGTTCACAATAAATTAGTTGTGCTTGCTCGAATGTAAAGCAAAGAAGATATTTTATTTATGGGGTTATTTCTCCCAACACAGATATACTTGGTAGCACATAAAAAAGGAATACTTGCTTTCAGTATTATGCTTAGAAAACAAATAAGGAAAAAACAACAGCTGAACTTGTTAAGCAATCAAATCAAAGCATAAAGACCTTGAAGGGAACAGAAAGGTCTTTTCTGTAGACTCCTGCTAATATCTCCTTAGCAGTGCTTCAAAGAACAAACAAAACCACAAAGTAGAAAAAAAAACTATTCTTTTTCAGAGATAACTTCTTGTATCTTCACACACACTCAGAAGTGTCCCTTTAGAGCTCACAGGCAATTAGGCAAGGCTCAATTGCTAACAGTTACCAGCTGAAACCCTCTTGGCTGGTTTACTTTCTATTACGTGGCTCAAATCCTACTCAGAAGCTTTTCTGAGTAGATCAAAGAACAAGTTTATATTTCTTTGTGATGGTTGTTGTATTTTGTAACAGCATATTACCACAGAGGTTTAGACAGAGAGCAATCCATATACTCAAAGTCCCCATTTATTTATTTTTTTTTTTTATTTAATATTTATAGAGTTTAATACAAATTAACATCCATACAATATCCATGAATGAAAATGGAAAAATGGAAAAAACAAAATATACATCATTAGGTAATAATTACAGCCATCCCACACTCATTTTCCCTCCGTCAGTCCACAAAAATTAGGAAATAGGGGAGTACTAGGTAATAATCAGACAGATAAATGATACAGTAACATATCAAACAATCACACAAATATTATAACAGGCGAATGGGAGACTTACACGTCAGCTGTATGAGAAGTTATAACATCCTCGACATCACTCACTTCCCTAGACTCCAAGAAAGCTAACAACTGCTTGGACTCAAAAAACAGAAACATTTTTTGCTTAAAATTAACATAACATTTCACAGGAAATTTAAGTTGGAAGGAAGCGCCCAAGGCCAAAGTCCTAGGGCGAAGAGCCAAAAACTCCTTCCTTCTCAATTGGGAAATTCGTGATAAATCAGGAAATACTCTTACTCTCGAGCCCATAAAAGCTTCATTAGCTTTCCTAAAATACATTTTAAGAATAAACATTTTATCAGTCTCCAAAGCAAAAGTAGCAAGGAGGGTAGTTCTTTCCATAACAATCTCCAGAGAACTCTCAAGGAGACCTGTGAGATCCCACAACCCCGGATAAGATGGCGGGGCCCCGCCTGCTCCACCTCTACCACCCAAGGATAAATACTGGACCCTGGTTAAGGGGGGAAACTGCTCCGAGGGGATTTTTAACACCTCCCCAAATACTTCCGCAGCATCTCAGCCGCAGACAGTATTGGGGACCTAGGAAATCCCAGGAACCGGAGATTACAACGCCGGGCCTGGTTTTCCAGGTACTCCATCTTCCTAGCAGTTATATTACTATCCTTAAGATGAGTATGGACCAGACCCCGCAACTCCCCCATCTCCTTCTCCAGGGTGGCAACCCTACCAACTTGCCCTTCATGAGCTTTAGACAGAGAATCACAAGTGTCTCTAACCACATTGAATTCCTTTTGAATCGTCCCACAAAGTCTATTCATAGAATGATTCAGAGATGCCATGCCTTCCCATAGCGTTTCCATATTAATTACCGCGGGTCTCACCAAAGCTGGAACCTCAGGAAGTTCTTCCATCCTCGGCAAAAATGCAGACACTGAGTGCTCCGCTGTCACCCCCATCTCACAGCTCCGGCCCCGGCCAGCATTCACCGCAGAGAAAGACACCGCTGCAGCCGCACCTCCTATGGCCTCAAGAGTCGGCGTGCTTGCTGCAACCAGCTCCGGGGTCAAAGCAGCTTCAGAGGATATACTTCCAGGATGCGGCGGCGGTGTCCGCTCCTCAAAGGAGAGCCAGACACCTGACACGCTCTGGGGCGACACTCCTCCCTCTGCCCCAGCCAAAGACGCCGCTCCAACGCGGGGCTCAAAGCCGCACTGCCCCAGAGTTCGTTGGCCCGCAGAGCTTGATGGTTTCTCACCCGGAGGTAAGGCGAGTTGCTTCCGCTTCCTCCGTCCCATCTCACGGTCGCCGCTCCACAGACAAAGACTACTGGTAACAGGCGCTCACAGCTCCGCGCTAACATCCGCCATCTTGGTTACTCCCCTGGTGTTTCCCAAAGTCCCCATTTATAACATCTTCCCCTTCTTCAACTATCATGGGTTCAATATCATGGATTGGCACAGAGGAATTTCTCAATGGAACACTCTCAGGACAATACTTGTTTCCCTGCTGTCTTCCCAGTGAAGAGCTAGGGCATAGATCAGTGTTCATACCTGAGCTTCCATTGCTGTTAGAGTTCCTCTCTAAATAGGCTGGCCAGTATGTAGTCCAGTTCTTATGTCCAGCCTTCCAATCAAGATCCCTGGACACTGGATCTCTCTTCACATACCTTCTTGCACTGGTCTTAGGGTCCCTTCCAAGTGCAGCCGTCTCCCTCACAGGTGCCGTCCGGGGATTCCTGGCTCTGCAATCCCACTCCTCTGGCTTTCCCCAGTCCAATGGTGTATGCTTGCCTCTGGAATGCCTCCCAGTATACGTACTGCTATGGACTCCTTTATACCTCCCAAATGCTTTTCTCTTCTTTCTTCCAAAGTGTTTCTTTCTCTCTCCGTCCGTCAGCTCCGGCTTCTGCTGATGATGATGATCAGGATGATCAAGGTGCTTCTGATGCTTCTGATCAAGATGATGATTCTCTGTAGAATAAGCTTTTCTTTTATCCTGCTTAGATGACTGCTCCACCCTAGCACAGCGCAGCTGTGCTGAATCAAGCCCTGCCCTTGGAGATGAGTGCTTGGGGATTACCTCATAGCCCTCCTGATTGAACACATGTTTCCCCACTTCAGCTCTTCTAATGGCTGTTGGAAACCTGGTGCATTCTGGGACTAGTAGTCTTATATGGAAACATTCTGTTTTATTATTTCTACCAGAACAGACAGGGTGCTTGTTCAGAGTCACTTCACCTCTATTATAGCTCCTTCCTGAACTATGATAAGCTTCCTTATCACAGGGTGTGTATTTACCACCAAACACACTGGCTTCCTTGATATTTGTACATCCGCTAACCAATCGCTGGGTAGCACATCTAAAAAGAAATCTGCAACACAGGGGTCCTTCTTTAAAATACGGAAGATCTGCAGGGTGTTCATTTTCACGAATGATCAAAAAGAACATTCCTTCTATGATTAATTTCTATCACATTGTCAAAAACCCCATAAACAATCATGTTAACTGTATGGGGTAAGGCGCTGGCAAAACGTATTTCAGCCCGCAGGTTACCAGTTTTAATCAGCGAGTAATGGTCTGCACACTCCTGATCCGGTGAAAGGTCAAACGCCAACAGGGTATAACCTTTGTAAAACTCCTGACGGTCAATCAGCAATGCTGTATCTTTCAGATGTTTACCACTTGCTTGTATCAGTTGCATATATTCTCTTACACAACATCCGTTTTGAAAGTCAGGTTGAAGAGGTTTCCCGGGTACTTGTTCACCATCCACATATAGAGCAGCAAAATTAATATCATAATGTTTAAAATTGAAGGGGTTTTTAGCATAATTACTGCTGAAAGCATCATTATCCACAAATCCCAGCACAATGAGTTTTGGTAGCTGCCCCAAAAAGAGATTTTCCTGGTTAGTCACACGGGCACCGGCTGGTATGCTAAACACCTTCAGCCCCACACGGTCAATAGCATACTTGACATTAGCTTTCAGCAGAGCTTCCGCATGTCCCAGGCGCACTCCGGGGGAAACTTTAACTCTCTTTACAAAGAGCGCAGCGTTTAGGATAAGGATTTTATAACTTTCTTTGGCATCACCGCTCATTAAACAGAAAGAGTTTTTGTTGCGGGTCAATTTGATTTTGAGATCTACGCCATTAATCAATAGCTTTTCTTGAAAAAATAGATCGTTATGTAAATGCCCCAATAGCTCTACCTTGTTGCTAGAGACCGTAAATTGAGCCCTTTCAGTAAAGCCAATGTTGCGAGATCCTATCTCTCTCACCTCATGCTGCCTGGCTGTGTCTTTATAAAACAGTCCGCTTGTAAACTGTGATTTGAGGGATCCTTCGCCATAATTGAGAAGCAGCTCTATAAGGGCTCTGTAGGGGTAGCAGTTGTTGCTCTGGATAATGAGTTGGTCACCCAGGGTAACATCCAGCTGGCTAAACAGAGCTGCGATTGAGTAGTTCACCAGCGCTACTTTGGCTGCCGGGTCGATGTTCGAGCCATCTTCTGCCACAATTTTACAGGTCAGGTGTAAAAGTGTACTATTTAAATCAATGTAGACTTCACCATGACCTGCGATATAGAAGTCCAAAGGGGCTGTTTCCGACAAAGCCGATAATGGCGGAATTTCCACATAAATACTTTTTTCGATACTTGTTTGGGTCGCTGCTAGTTGTAACAGGTCCAGTTCCGATTTAACACACTCTTCAGAGCTGTGGTGTACAAAAGCCATGGTGCTTTTTAGAATATATCTCGCTGCCTAGAGCTAGCGCTTCTCTTCTTAGACCGGCGGTTAAGCTTCTGAGACCTGTCACCCATGGGTTTCTTTCTTTTAAAAGGCTTGAGCAGTCCTTGTGGTAACGCCCGAGACTCGGTTCTTTCTTTTAACAGCTCTTCTAATCACAGCAAGTCCTGATCCTGCCTGTTCTGTAGTCTGGTTCATTTTATTTAGAACGGCCGTTGTGACATGACTCATGACATCCTTGGCTATGTTTTTTGTGGCGCCTTTCACGTGTGGTTTAATAATTTCAAAACCCCTTCTCAAAAACGGCATAGCTTTTCTAAAGAGGCTGCGAAAAACGCCGCCTACACCGGCCCCATACATGACCGGTACTCCATGATATCCTGAAAGCCCATAGCCGGCTTGTGTTGTATAATAATGCCTGTATGCTTTGGGGTCTCCGTAGTCTTTAGCCACAACCATTTTAAAAAACAGTCACCCTCCGGGGTCGCAGATGAAGCTTAAGGATCTCCTTCCCGTAACGAAATGAGACGTGCCTGTCCTGATCCATCTTTATTTCAAATGTGATGGTATCAATATGTTGTTTGTTCACAGGGACATAGTGTGGCTTATCATAAGTTAACGTGATAAACTCATCCCTAACCCCCTTAGTTGGAACACAACGCAGCAGTGGCACAAAATGGTCACCTACTAACTGGTGCTCTACAATATCTGTGTACAGGTAGAGGGTATTAAAACCGGCCGTGATATCCGCTGGAAAATGGGAACGCTGTGTATTAACATAAGCTTCTATTCCCAAAATGGTTGCCAAATCACCATACGCATAAATAGTAGACCTATCTTCCGATTTTATTCGGATTCTTCGCGCATGGGGCTCATAAATGATTAGTGGTGCCACCGTTTTATAGATGTTGCTAATGTCCTGATTCATGGATTCCACTAAACGCTGCATGGTCGCGTAATGTCCTTTCCTGACTATAAGGTGCTGTATATTTCCTGCTGCGGAAGCGACAACATACTTATGATCTTCCTTAATATTCTCCCAGGTGTTGGGGTATTGTATTTCCACGAGCCCCACTTCCCACTGTCCTTGTAAGTCCAAAGGCCTTGCTAGTTGTACGGTAAAATTAGAGCTGGTATTTTGGGAAAACACACCTGCTGAGGCATTGCTAGGCAGTGTGATATAAAAGCCACCATCATTCATTTTCAATTTTATTTTAATGCTGCTTCAAAAGAAAGAAAGAAATCAGATGTCTTGAATCTCTGATGCTTTAACCCAACTGTTAAATTTAACAGGCCATCCCCTCCATTTCACGAGGTAGAATCTGTTCCTGCCACATCCTTTTTCCTTTAGAACCTTTTCGATTCGGTATATTCTGTCCTGTTGCGGTGTGACTTTTAGCAATTCTTCAGGATAAAAAGAACCTTGTATGGCTTCACCGTCATAATCCTGTATCTTGTATGTTGCTTTCTGGCCCCTGTTTAAAATGTCCGTTATTATAAATACCTCGTCAGTCCCCGTTTGCTCGTAAACTTTTTCAAATTTTCCTTTAGTTTTTGAAAGTCTTACATGATCTCCTTTCTTTAAGGGATTCTCGGTATGCTTACGCTTGATGCTATCACCGTAGACTCTTTTCCAGATCTGCAGAGACTTTGTGTGTGTCACATCTACAGGCCTCATCTTTATTGTTCTGTGAAAACTATGTTTATAACTGTGCACAAAAGCCTGCAATACGTCTTGGTACCTAAAGGTGTTGTGTGTAGTAAAATAACGTCACATTTTGGATTTCAAAGTCCTGTTAAACCTTTCTACCACCGCTGCTTTAACATCGTTATTGGTTACAAAATGATGAACCCCTCTTTGTTTTAATAAATTCTTCAGGGACCTATTTAAAAATTCTTTACCCTTGTCTGTATTTTTTCAGGTATACGACCAAGATTAAATATTTTTTCAAAGGCTTTAGCAACTTCATGACCGGTTTTCAATTTTAAACTTGCAGCCCATGCATATTTTGACAGGATGTCTACCACTGTTAATATGTATTTGTAGCCATTGTTATAATGGGACAAGGCTGCCATATCAACTAAATCAGCCTGCCATTGCGCATCCACATCTGACACGATCGTCTTGTTTCTTTTAAAATGGACCCTAGCAGGTCTGTGTAAAGTATAAGCATCTTGTCCAGCAGCCCATCTAACTACATAATTTCTGTTGACTGTTTTATCCTGCTTTTTAGCAGCTTGAAGTAGAGGATTTATGCCCCCAAAGCTCCCTGCTGCTTTGGGGTTATAGTAAATGCTCTTCAATAAGGCTTCCTTCATGATTGCCGTGCTTTGACTGTTCTTTTTATTTTGCCAACATCTTCAGAATGGTTTTAGTAATTAATGTTGTGTGCACTGCTGGAAATTCTGCTTGGTGTTCCAAAAAGAGCCATTTTATAATCTCTGTGTTAAAATGTTTCCCTTACACACAGGACACAAACAGCCTTACACCAGGAGCATGCTCAGAACACCTGGAACATGCTCAGAACGGACCTCTTGTTTCAACCAATCATGTGTTACCACACCCTAGAGAGACATGTCCAGGCTTGTCTCTCTGTATTGGTTTTTTCAAAGCCACTAAAAAATAGCTGTATTAGTATTTGGATTTGAACTCAGCTCTCTCAAAAAAAATAGCTGTATTAGGGGGATTTGAACTCAGGTCTCTCTGTATTTCAGTCTGAACTCTACAGGACTCTCAGAATACTTCTCTCTAACCATGAGGTCTTAAAAGTAAAATTCTATCACATGGACAGCCCTGGTTTCTCTAACAAAAGATGTGTTAATTGAGGTTTAACATTTGTAAAGAAAAGCTTTCTATCCTGTCTGTGTCTCAGTGAAAAGCCTGTGTCTCTCTGTGCTGTGAATCTTTTGTGAGAAATAAGAACTGGGGCAGTGGGAGAGAGAAAAGCATTTTTTGTTTTCCAGGGTTCCTGCTTTTTTTTTTACAGATGTAAACATTAACCAGAAGCAAAAACACATTTCCGGAGTCAGTCACACTGCTCCCCGCTGATGTCAGCAAAAAGGGACAGTCCATTTCCGATGATGTAGGCAGGGGCGTGGTTGAGGGTGAGAGGCAGCACTGATTCCTCTAACAAAGATGTGCTAATTGCATTTGGAAAGAAAAATATTCTAGCCTGCCTGTCTCTCTGTGCTAAGAATCAGTTTTTGTGTGAGAAAAAAACAACTGAGTCTGTGTGGGAGAGAGAGAGAAAAGCATTTTTGTTTTTCAGCATTAAGCAGAAGCAAAAACACATTTCCGAAGTCAGCCATACTATCATTTCCGGAGTCAGCCATACTGTTTCCGCTGATATCAGCAAAAAGGGACAGTCCCTCTTCTGATGACACACTGTTTCCGGTGATGTCATTTCCGATGATGTAGGCAGGGGGCGTGGAGGAGGGTGGGAGGCTGTGGGCGTAGCACAAACCCGGAAGTGGGTGCTGATTGGCTAATGCCATATTGTGGGGCGTGGCGTGGGTGTGACACACCCCCGGAAGTGTACGCTGATTGGATGATGTCATCCTTGGGGCGGGGGCAGGGGTGTGTCAAGTGGGGGTGGTGGCCACGCCTGGGGCGGGACTGGGTGGGGCCAACTTACCATTCACTTCTATGGGAGGGGCGTGGCCTAAGGCGGGACATACATCGGAAGTGGGCGCTGATTGGTACCTGTCAACATTTTGGGGGCGGGAGTGGGCGGGGCTGGGCGGGGCAAACTCACCATTCACTTCTATGGGAGGGGGCGTGGCCTAAGGCAGGACATACACCGGAAGTGGGCACTGATTGGTACCTGTCAACATTTTGGGGGCTGGAGTGGGCGGGGCTAACTCACCATTCACTTCTATGGGAGGGGGCATGGCCTAAGGCGGGACATACACTGGAAATGAACGCTGATTGGTACCTGTCAACATTTTGGGGGCGGGAGTGGGTGGGGCTAACTCACCATTCACTTCTATGGGAGGGGGCATGGCCTAAGGCGGGACATACACCGGAAGTGAACGCTGATTGGCTCCTGCCATCCTTATCTCACCTGTCAATCAGTTTGACAAGTAGTGTACCCATTATACTACTAAGGTATTTGCTGTGGATCATATGTTACCTGAAATCGTAAATTCATATCTAGGCTGCTGATCCAGGAATTAAAATTAGTAAGTGTGTCCACATCCCCATCCCAAATAATCAAAATGTCATTGATATAGCGAACCTAAAGCTTGATATTGGTTTCATACGTATGATTTTTCAAAAACTTCTCCTCAAATTGAAACATATATAAATTTGCTATATCTGGCGCCATCGACGAGTCTATCGCTATGCCTTTAATTTGTTTGAAGAAAAGATCTCTAAAGCAAAAATAATTCTCACATAATGCAAATCATGCTATAGAAAGGAGAAACGCAGTGGGAATACGTCTATGACCAGGTCTTCTAAGTAAAAATTCTTCTATGATCTCTAGAGATTCTGCTTCTGGGACATTAGTGTATAAGGACTCAACATCCAAGGTGACTAACATAATACTAGGATTAAGGTCATGAAAACCAGATAAGATTTCAATGACGTGTGCTGAATCTCTTATGTAAGATGACATTTGGGTTACGAAGGGCCGTAATATTAGATCTAAGAACTGCAAAATAGGTTCCATCAATGATCCATTCGCTGACACTATAGGGTGGCCAGGCGGATTTGTCATGGATTTGTGTATTTTAGGATTAACATAGATAGTTGGAATAACTGGCATTGGCACATTTAAAAAATCTTTTTCTTTCTTGGTAATATAGCCAATCTCGAACGCTGTAAGTATTAGATTATCAATGCTCTTCTTTAATTCATCATTAGGATCTTTATTCAAACGAAGATAAAATGTGCAGTCATTCAATTGTCTATTTATTTCATCAATGTACATGGTTTTATCAAGCACAACTATAGCTCCCCCTTTGTCTGCAGGCTTGATAATAATTTTGTCATTCTTTTGTAAAGATTTTATGGCCTCGTTTTCACCTTGGTAAGATTAAAATAAGTAGAATGTGATCCTGTACAGACCTTGTTCACTTGTCGTAAAACAACTTTTTCAAAAGCTTCAATAATCGGGTCTGTCTGAGGTGGAGGAATCCAAGAGGACTTCTTACTAACAATTGAGCCATCACCGGGATATGATTCTTGATTCATAAAAAGATATTTAATACGAATCTTCCAAAAAAATGTATATGTCAATTTGAATCTCAAAGGGGTTGGGTTTTCTAATGGGTACAAATGATAGTCCTTTATTCAAAACTGATAGTTCATCGGTCGTCAATACATATCCGGAGATGTTAATAACATTATTATATGTTGGACTATCTAGTATCTCCTCTTCCGTGACCTGTCTGTACTCCAAACCCGCGTCCTCGTCCATGTCCTCGACCTCTGTATTGATTGTATTGATTTTACATATGATCTCATTGTGATACCTGTCTTGTTCTATCGGTGGTGGGCGGGTACGAGACCCATCCCGACCTCCCCCTTTCCAAAGTACCTCCATGTTGAAAAAATTATTATTATTGTTATTTCTTTGTGGACCCTGTCAGACGGCTGCCTGGGTGAGAATGTTCACAGTCTTGGCAAAGGCATATATCAATATGGTTTGCAAGGGATTGTGGGAAATGCAGTCCATTCACACCAGACACAGCTGCTCACAATAATTAGTTGTGCTTGAGTGTAAAGCCAATAAGATATTTATTTATGGGGTTATTTCTCCCAACAGAGATATGCTTGATAGCACATAAAACAGGATACTTGCTTTCAGTGTTAAACTTAGAAAAACAAAATCAGGAAAACAACAGATGAACTTGTCAGGCAATCAAATGAAAAGAATAAAGACCTGGCTGGTAACAAACTGGTCTTTTCTGTAGGCTTTAGCTAATATTTTCTTAGCAGTGTTTCAAACAACAAGCAAAACCCACAAAGAAGGGAAAAACTGTTCTTTTCAGGTTAACTTCTTATATCTTCACACATAGACTCAGAAGTGATTCCCTCAGAGCTCACAAGCAATTAGGTAAGGCTCAATTGCTAGCAGTTATCCAGCTGAAACCCCTTAGCTGGCTTGCTTTCTACTGCGTGGCCCAAAATCCTACTCAGGAGCTTTTCTGAGTAGATTAAAGAACAAGTTTGTATTTCTTTGTGATAGTTGCTGTACTTTGTAACAGTAAATTACCAAAGGAGTTTAGACAGAGAGCAATCCATGTATTCACAGCCTGTATCTAAGACTTCTCCCCCTTCCTCAACAATCATCGGTTCAATATCATGGATTGGCACAGAGGAATTTCTCAATGGAGCACTTTCAGGAGAATACTTGTTTCCCTGCTGTCTTTCAAGGTTATAGCTAGGGCATAGATCAGTGTTCATACCTGAGCTTCCATTGCTGTTAGAGTTCCTCTCTAAATAGCCTGGCCAGTATGTAGTCCAGTTTTTATGTCCAGCCTTCCAATCCAGATCCCTGGACACTGGATCTCTCTTCACATACCTTCTGGCACGGGTTCTAGGGTCCCTTCCACGTGCAGCCGTCTCCCTCACAGGTACCGTCTGGAGATTCCTAGCTCTGCAGCACCATTCCTCTGGCTTTCCCCAGTCCAATGGTGTATGCTGGCCTTTTGAATGTCTCCCAGTATACGTACTGCTCTGGACTCCTTTAGACCTCCCAAATGCTTTTCTCTTCTTTCTTCCAAAGGGTTTCTTGCCCTTTCTGTCCGTTCGCTCTGGCTTCTGCTTCTGATGATCCTCCAGATGATGAAGATGTCCAAGATGAGGATATCCAAGCTGATCCTGAGGATAAGGATTCCGAGGATAATTCTCTGTAGAATAAACTCTACCTTTATTCTGCTTAGATGAGTGCTCCACCCTAGCACAGCACAGCTGTGCTGAATCAGGCCCCGCCCTTTGAGATGAGTGCTTGGGGATTACCTCATAGCCCTCCTGATTGAACACACGTTTCTCCACTTCAGCTCCTCTAATGGCTGTTGGAAACCTGGTGCATTCTGGGACTGGTAGTCTTTTATGGAAAAATTCTGTTTTCTTATTTCTACCAGAACTGACAGGTTGCTTGTTCAGAGTCACTTCACCTTTTCTATAGCTCCTTCCTGAGCTATGATAAGCTTCCTTATCACATACCCCCCTGCTTAAGTTATTACGGACTGGTTTAACTGGTGAAACTTCTTCTCTACAGTCCGTAATACAGGAAAGGGCATCCGCATTCTTGTGTAACTTCCCAGCACGATGTTCCACTTGAAAATCAAATGCCTGTAAGGCCATGTACCAGCGTGTCAACCTGGCATTGTGGTTCTTCATTTGCTGCAACCACTTAAGTGGGGCATGGTCTGTGACCAACTGGAACTTTCTCCCTGTAAGGTAAAACCTTAACGCCTCCACTGACCACTTAATAGCTAAACATTCTTTTTCTATTGTGGAATACTTTTGTTCAGCCGGTGACAACTTCCTGCACAGGTACATCACAGGATGCTCCTCCCCTTCATGACACTGGGATAGAACCGCTCCTAGCCCTACATCCGATGCATCTGTTTGAACCAGAAAGGTTTGCTGAAGTCCACCCCTTTCAGTACCGGTCCTGTACACAATTTTCCTTTTAGGACTGAAAATGCTTTTTCAGCTTCAGGTGTCCACTTTAGCTGGTTTGGACAATTCTTCCGCAGCATATCCGTGAAAATGGCACTTTTTTCTGCAAATTGCGGTATAAATCTGCGGTAGTATCCAATAAGTCCCAAGAAACTTCTTAGTTGTTTCTTTGTTGTTGGAGGGGGAAAATTCCTGATGCTATCTACCTTACTCATTAGAGATTTAATTTTTCCTCTTCCCACTAGGTGGCCCAGGTATTTTACCTCCCTATTTGCAAAGGCACACTTCTTCGGGTTTAAAGTGATTCCCGCTTGCTTCATGGAGCACAAGACTGCCCTGATCCTCTTTAGATGCTCCGCCCAGGTGTTACTATGGATTATGACATCATCCATATATGCAAAAGCATAATTTTGGTGGGGTCGAAGTACCTGATCCACTAACCTTTGGCAGGTAGCTGCCGCTCCATGCAGTCCGAAAGGCATCCTCTTGAACTGGAAAAGGCCAACGGGGGTGCTGAACGCAGTCTTCAGCTTCGACCCCCTGGTTAGAGGGATTTGCCAATATCCTTTTGTCATATCAAGGGTGGTTAAGTATTGAGCCTGTCCCAGCTGGTCCAACAGCTCTTCAATTCTTGGCATTGGATATGCATCAAAAACTGATATTGCGTTTACCTGCCGGACGTCAATACAAAATCTTAAAGATCCATCAGGCTTCGGCACCAGGACTATGGGGCTATTCCAGGGACTCTTTGACTCCTCTATTACTCCCATGTCCAACATCTCCTGGACTTGTGCCACTACTTCCTGTCTCTTGGCTTCAGGCAAGCGATATGGCCTTTGACGAATTAATTTCCCAGGTGGAGTTATTATTTCATGGGCAACCAAATGTGTCTCCCCAGGTATGGGTGTCAACACATCTGGGAATTCTTTAAGCAATTTCCTAATTTCTTCCTGTTGTACCACTGTCAGGTCCTCACCTATTTGGGGCTCTGATTTTTCTTTACAATCAGATACCTGGGGTCCCAAATCTTCCTCTTCATTCACCTCCCTCTCTCGGGCACAGGTGGCAGCTAGGCTTTTAACCCCTTTGACGTCAGTAGAACCAAAGCCTTTGGTTCCACGCTCAGAATTTTCCAGGGATGTGACCTCCTCCACAGGTGGAAAACCCAGTCTCTCACAGATCAATTGGGCAATTCTGTCTCCTGTCTTCACGTGATAATCATTCTGTCCAAAATTAAATAACAGAACTTTAATATTGCCCCTGTAATCGGGATCAATTACTCCCGCACCCACATCGATGAAATATTTAAGGGCTAATCCGGACCTTGGGGCTACTCTCCCATAGCATCCAATAGGTATTTCCACTTGGAAACCAGTGTCCACCAGGGCTCTCCCTTGGCTAGGTACAGTCACATTTTCTATGCTGCACAGGTCAAACCCAGCAGCTTGAGGGGTTGCCCGCTTAGGAGCTTGGGCCTTCTCTGTGACCCTATGGTACTTTAAGACGAATGTCTGCTTTGGGGTAGCTTGGTCTTCTGGACGCTTAACCATCTTTTTAGCTGGGGTCTGAGGACTTCCAAATAAAGGCCCGGGAGCTATTACCATTAAACCTTCTCCCTCCTTCTTTCCTAGTCCTTCCACTAGACCCTGCTTAAATCTTGGCCAGTCTCTTCCTAGAACCAAATCAAAGGTAGCCTAGGCACCACTGCTAACAGGACTTCCTCTTGTTCCCCCAGGCACTTAACCCTTAGCCTATAGGTGGGATATGATGTTGCAGCACCATGAATGCATCTGATGTGAACTTGGCTTTCAGGGGTTCTAGGCACAAATCCTTCTTGGGCCTCCATCCTCTTCCAAAGCCTTTTTGACATCATACTCTGGTCTGCCCCAGAGTCTAACAAAGCATTTGTGGTAATTCCTTGCACATCAACCATCAAAAGAAATCCTTCTTTGGGCTGTTTTAAATCCACACCCATTAAGCTAGTGTGTGTCTGGCATCCCTTTTCTAAATGTCCCCATTTTCCACACTTGAAACATTTCTTTCTACTCCACTGTGTCATCTGGTTTGGCACAGTACATTTATTTTCAGAAACATTTTTAATTATTTTCTTTTCTGATACAGCACAGCTTGCCTCAGCACCCATCTTCAGAGGGCCACCCATTCTATGGCAAGCCTGCGTGGCTTCCAAGAATCTTTCTGCTAGCATGGTTGCCTCTCCAAGATTTTGGCAATTTTGCTGTATAAGGAAAGTGTGCAAATCTTTAGGCACAGCAGACATAAATTGTTCCAGCATAATAATGTCTAATAACATTTCTACCGTCTTTTGCTCAGGCGCCAACCATTTTACAGCTAATCCTCTGATTCTCTGACTCAGAGCCCTGGGTGTTTCAACACTCTCAATGTAGTAGCTCTAAACATTCGTCTATACTCTGAAATAGACAACCCTAGGCAATCTCTAATAGCAGCCTTTACATCCTTATAATTCAAAGCCTGGGCTGCTGGCATTGCTCTATAAGCTGCAAGCGCCTCTCCAGTTAATGAGGCAGCCAGCCTTACTGCCCACTGGGTCTCTGGCCATGCTAATGCTTGTGCTACTCTTTCAAAAGACTCTAGAAAATCATCAACATTATCATCTGGAGTTAGCTTCCCAAAACTAAATGCCCCAATTCCTTGATTGAGTCCCACACTGTCCACATGTGGTGTACCAGTATTTACTGCTGGTCTTGCATCTGGTCCACTTTGGTTCTGCAGTTTAACTAGGGCTTGCACCAGATCAAGCACTGGCCTCTGCTGGTCCATTAAGGCTTTCATAGCAGTGTCCTGAGCTTGCTGCGATAGCTCCTGTTGCCTGCTAAACTGGGCTGCCATCCAATCAGCTAGTTCCCTTGGATCCATCTTGATCCCTGCAAGAAGACACAAAAAAAAAAAAAAACACAGTGCACCACCTTCCAAACAGGTGTTTTTTCTGCTTCTTTTTTTTTTCCAATTACCCCTGTGCCTTACTCCCATCCACCACTAGACATGCCTAGGTACTTGTTACCTTATGCCAGTGATGAATCCAGCTCTGCACAGGGTCTTTTCTTCCTGGAACAGCTACTTGGAACAGCCATCTCTCCTCCAAAGTGCAGTTGAGGGAAAATCTTTTCTTTCAGCTTTTAAGCTTGAACTGTCTTTTCCTTCAGACTTGAGTTGTAATCCTTAGCAAGTAAATCCCTTTGCGCAAAAGCAATCCGAAAAACTATGCCATTTGTCAGACGGCTGCCTGGGTGAGAATGTTCACAGTCTTGGCAAAGGCATATATCAATATGGTTTGCAAGGGATTGTGGGAAATGCAGTCCATTCACACCAGACACAGCTGCTCACAATAATTAGTTGTGCTTGAGTGTAAAGCCAATAAGATATTTATTTATGGGGTTATTTCTCCCAACACAGATATGCTTGATAGCACATAAAACAGGATACTTGCTTTCAGTGTTAAACTTAGAAAAACAAAATCAGGAAAACAACAGATGAACTTGTCAGGCAATCAAATGAAAAGAATAAAGACCTGGCTGGTAACAAACTGGTCTTTTCTGTAGGCTTTAGCTAATATTTTCTTAGCAGTGTTTCAAACAACAAGCAAAACCCACAAAGAAGGGAAAAACTGTTCTTTTCAGGTTAACTTCTTATATCTTCACACATAGACTCAGAAGTGATTCCCTCAGAGCTCACAAGCAATTAGGTAAGGCTCAATTGCTAGCAGTTATCCAGCTGAAACCCCTTAGCTGGCTTGCTTTCTACTGCGTGGCCCAAAATCCTACTCAGGAGCTTTTCTGAGTAGATTAAAGAACAAGTTTGTATTTCTTTGTGATGGTTGCTGTACTTTGTAACAGTAAATTACCAAAGGAGTTTAGACAGAGAGCAATCCATGTATTCACAGCCTGTATCTAAGACTTCTCCCCCTTCCTCAACAATCATCGGTTCAATATCATGGATTGGCACAGAGGAATTTCTCAATGGAGCACTTTCAGGAGAATACTTGTTTCCCTGCTGTCTTTCAAGGTTATAGCTAGGGCATAGATCAGTGTTCATACCTGAGCTTCCATTGCTGTTAGAGTTCCTCTCTAAATAGGCTGGCCAGTATGTAGTCCAGTTTTTATGTCCAGCCTTCCAATCCAGATCCCTGGACACTGGATCTCTCTTCACATACCTTCTGGCACGGGTCCTAGGGTCCCTTCCACGTGCAGCCGTCTCCCTCACAGGTACCGTCTGGAGATTCCTAGCTCTGCAGCACCATTCCTCTGGCTTTCCCCAGTCCAATGGTGTATACTGGCCTTTTGAATGTCTCCCAGTATACGTACTGCTCTGGACTCCTTTAGACCTCCCAAATGCTTTTCTCTTCTTTCTTCCAAAGGGTTTCTTGCCCTTTCTGTCCGTTCGCTCTGGCTTCTGCTTCTGATGATCCTCCAGATGATGAAGATGTCCAAGATGAGGATATCCAAGCTGATCCTGAGGATAAGGATTCTGAGGATAATTCTCTGTAGAATAAACTCTACCTTTATTCTGCTTAGATGAGTGCTCCACCCTAGCACAGCGCAGCTGTGCTGAATCAGGCCCCGCCCTTTGAGATGAGTGCTTGGGGATTACCTCATAGCCCTCCTGATTGAACACATGTTTCCCCACTTCAGCTCCTCTAATGGCTGTTGGAAACCTGGTGCATTCTGGGACTGGTAGTCTTTTATGGAAAAATTCTGTTTTCTTATTTCTACCAGAACTGACAGGTTTCTTGTTCAGAGTCACTTCACCTTTTCTATAGCTCCTTCCTGAGCTATGATAAGCTTCCTTATCACAACCCTTATCATATTCTTTCACTCTTTGAGACCTAGGCTTCTCTTGTTGGGTAGAGAACAAGGATGCCGATGCATCTATATTTTTCTACTGACTCACTCCTGTTCATTTCTTTTTCTGTTCTGGAGGATCATCCCTACTAAAATCATCTGTAACACTTTCTTTACGGTCAAATACAGAGGATCTTTTTATAAACCAAATCCTGTCATTTTCCACCTTCTTACACCAATGGTATACATATCCTATCCTGTAATCATCCTCATCTCTTTTAAACTTGTCAACTTTTTTGTTTTTGATTTCTTTCTTGAATTGTTGAATATTTCTCTCATAGACTATATGCGTTTTACTAAAATTGTTATCATACCCTTTCAATATTGTCAATTTCTCATCAATCTCGGTTTTCATTATTTCTGACTTCTTATTAGCAGTTTTATTAATAATATCATTAAATCCAAGGAACATTTTTTAAAATGGCGCTCCAGCATTTAATGAAACCTTCTTCGTTTAGATACAGTCCTGGAGCTTTGTTCATTCTTAGTCCCCCTAGGAATGATTTTTGATTTACAAAATTCTAAGAGATAAGCTGCATGCATATCTTCTTTTACCACTTTTTGTGTAAGTAGGACCACATTTTCCCATTGTGTCCACACATCATCCATACTTTCCTCAGACGGGTCCATCAGTGATTCTTGCGGTAAAAGTTTATCAAGAGCATCATCTCTAAAGCTAAGAATGTCCTTCCATGGAGAAAACATGTTTGTGGTTAGGGTCCACCAAAGGAAGCACTATGCCATGTTGCTAGAAGACACCCAGTCCAAAATACGTGGTTTGAGGGAAGAAGTACTTTATTTAATATTAATTGATTCCTTGCGCCAAAAAGCCCGACACAGGACAAGTTTCGAATTCACTTCGTCAGGGGATTTCAGGTGTACTGTGGTAGGCAAAGGCCTATGATCCATGCTGCTTGAACTAAACAGACAGGCCTAAGCAGCTTGACCTGTAAATGAAGCCTGTGGTTAGGCCCAGAGGAATGAAAAACCCCCTGAATGCTGCCTTCATAGAATCGAAACTTAACTAAGCATAACCAAGCATAGCTAAGCAGAAACGAAACTTAGAAGAGATAGAAAAACAACTTTAATTGGAACTGATAAGATGTGTGAAGCTTCTATGGAATTAATTAACTTTGCTGAAAGAAAAGTTACAGTGCCCTGCTTTTCCATATGTTTTGGTTAGCCAGTGACCTTGGAGGAGAATTGTATCAAGAGTCTAAGAACTGACCATTGTAATGGGGACTGTAAGGGGGGCAACCAGGTGCTGAGCCCAGACCAAGGTCCTCATTGGATGACTACGTAATGGTACCGGGACCAATAGATGGGATAGAAGGGGTTACTGGGACCAATGAAAAGTTTGCCTATGTTCAGAATGGAGAAGAACGGTATAAAAGTTGTTGTTTTGCTAGAAACCAGGGCTCAGCCATTTTGAATGTGATTCTGCTTGAGTCTTGTGCACAAATAAATGATTTGGACCTTCTGAACAGACTCCTGGTATTATTGGATTGTTTGCGCTCTGCTGCTACATATTCTTGGTGCATTGGCCGGGAACGTGTGGTGAGTAGAGGGTATATGAGCTGATATACCACGACTTTCCGCCTCTATAGGTTTGGTCCTGCTGGGCTCGTGCCCTTCCGACGTGGGCTTGGCTCCCAGGCGCCACCGGTCCAGTTGCATCGGAGGGAGCTGGGCCAGGCCTCGGTGGGTGCTGGACCCAGTCGGAGCCAACACCTCAAACCCGTGAGGGGAGTCCGAGGTCCAACTCATGCGCTTGCTTGGGAATGGGGACCGGATCCGGTGAGTATAGTGTTTGATATGTCTAGACAGATGAGTCAGAGCAGAACTGCTGTTTGAATTTTGAAACTTGGAATTTGGTATTTGGTAAGAGAGCTTGATCACCTCTCAAGACGGTCCGACTAACCCTGCATAGTGTATGCGCGGGGTGAAACTATCGTCTTTTTGATTTTGACTTTGATTTTGAATTTGGTATAGCCTAGTCAGAAAAGACAGGTTTGGGCTATTTTGGGAAATGCTAGCATGTTTGTCGTTCTGTGTGTCTTTGTTTTTTGGTATTTGTTGAAACTACGAGTTTCCCTTCTAGTATAATGTATGATTATATTCGGTTGGGTAAACACCTAGTCACTGTAAAATCAAGAACATGTCTCACTCATTCAGCCTCCTTCCTACAGCACAGAGTGAGACTGACAAGGGGCGTGTCTGTGCAGAGGTGCCTTTTTAACCCTATGAAGGCATGTTTTCAACGTTCTGCTGCTGGGCTATTTGGAGCTTATTTTAGGACAATTATACCTGATTTTATTCACTTTATTTTAATAGTGATGTTCATTCTACTATGGTCATGTATTGTATACCATTCGATAGGAATATTTAGTCAGAATTTTAGTTTTGAAGGTCGTATTAACCTCATCGGAGCTCCGTAAACTGTTTTAGTTATGTTCTCTGCTCTGTCTGTATTTTTACGTCAACTGCTCCTGTTATATTATTGTTACCTTTCAGAACTATCCAGGAGGTGAAGGGTCTAGTTCAGTTTTAGTGTGCAGGGTGAGATTACTTACTCTGGTCAGATAGGCTGCTAGGTATCATTCATACATTTGTGGGCTTAGCTTTGCCCTGTGTTTTATGGTTCGAACAGAAATGATAGAGAAACTAAGCAAACTGTTTTGGGGTTTTTTTCCTTTGACCTACAAAGTAATTATTAGATCACGACTTGACACTGATTTAAATGATTCTTGCTAGCATGTCTCTGTGTGTCTATGAAACTAAGTTGTTTCATTTTGTTTCCAGTGAACGAAGGGGTGTGGCTTTCACACAGCTTGCTAGGAGAAAGAAAAAAAATGAGACAGCCGCTCCCGATTGAACAGTCTCTTGCTTGTTTAAAATAAAGGACTCATTCAATCAAAGTGTGATAGGAGATGAATTTATAATTAGTTTTCTAGTTATTACTTTACAGCTGTAATAACTACAGTGACTCAGAAGTTCTTTTGTTTTTGAAGTATATCTGTCGTTTCAAAAACTAACTGACACGGACAAGAGAGAGCAACCTTTACAATTCAAGATAAATTCATTTGTTTTTCTGTATTTGAATTTTGTGTGTCCGTGTCCAGAGGAAAAGGGGGTATTTTGTTTTTTTGAAAGTCTTTTAAATTTCAAGACGTTATTTCATGATATACTGTGGCAAGCACCTGATAGAAGACATATTTATTGTTAAAAAAGAGGGTGTATATGCATTCTAGATATCCACCAACGCTATGGAAAAGTATCCGTTTCATGTCTCTTGAATATCTGCTTTCTGAACTGTAAGATTTAATAAAAATAAAAAATAAAATAATAATTTATTTTACAGAGACATGCAGACTACGGCTGGCAGTTAGTTTCCATGCTAAGTAATTTCATTCCAGTTATACGTAACAGATAGCTATAGTTCTCTCTCTAAGAATAGATGTTATAACATGTTGCAAAATAATAGTTTTATATTTTAAGAACTGTATCTAAATTGTCCCTGTTTGAAAAAAAAAATTGCAATAAGCTTATGTTTTCTGCCTGACCTATGTTTACAGAATTTCAGTAAGGGATTTACTGAAGACTATGGTAATAAAATGTCTCTGTCCCAATTAGGAATGCTATGTGAAAGGGAGTGGCTTCTGCTAGTTGCTCCATATTTCCTTAGTTCACCATATTTTGCCCCAGAATCTCTAGATACAGTTTCTCTCCCTGTAAGCAGCTCCCTAAGAAGTCCCGGCTCCGTTCAGAGTGCTTAAAGGGGGGGAGGGGGCCCAGTCCACCGATGATGCCACCCCCGGTAGGCGTGAACTAATGTGCCCACAGCAGAGAAGTAGGAGAAAAAAAAAACCCTCCCGGATAGAGCGTTGCTAGGAGAAACAGTGTGGGCCTAGGGCAGGGGGGGGAACTCCTCCTTGCAGATTCCCAAGTAGTTTGCCAGCCAGTCAGCTGACCAGACTTGTTTAGGTGCCTTTCCCTATGCCACTGATTTACTGAACTGAAAGCTTTAGGATTTAATTGAATTAATGAACAGTATTATTCAAACCCATCAGTCTTGATAACCCCAAGTGGAATCCAAATAGTGCAGGCAGCCCTCACTATATGCCCCAATGGATCCAGCAGCCCAGGAGAATTTGCATTTTTGTCAGTCAGTCCCAGAGAGAAATAAAACAGAAGTTACAGAAACTGGATGGATTTGCGGGCATGATAGTTAATGGAAGTTGATCAGAAAGTATGTGAATTGTTGAATGTGACAGAGAAAGTAAATGTAAAGATGGAGAAGAGAACAGATCTTCTTGCTGATACTTTAGTTGAATGATGTGGAGGAGGTTTTCCTAACCAAAGGACCAGAGGATGTGGAAGAGGCCGCGGAAGTGAAAGGCCTAAATTGGGTGTGAATCAGTGTGCCCATTGCAGAAAAGAAGGACATTAGAGAAGTGAATGCCCGTATCTTGACTCCGCCCCCAGGGGGGAGGAGGGAGTACTTGATTTAAAAAATAATATTAAACCGAGCACAGTGTTCTAGCAAGAAAAGGAAGCAGCTATAAAGTAAGTGGCAGCCGAAGAGGGCTACAGCATGAATGAAGACTAGGCCAGACCAGACTCTTAAGTTTTCCTGGGTCCCCAGGAGCCTATGGTCAGTTTGGAAATAGGGGACCAATATATGGACTTTATGGGGGATACAGGAGCAGAATACTAAAGCCAGTAGCCCCTGTGTTTTTCTCGATGCATCACCATTATCAGAGCTACTGGGGCTAAGGCCACAAAGCCTTTTCTGCAGAACCGCATGTGTGAACTAGGGGGACAGAAAATAATGCACCAGTTCCTGTATATGCCTGAGTGCCCTATTCCACTTTTTGGAGCCGAAGATCTGCTTGCAAAGCTTCAGGCACAGATATCCTTTGCTGAAGAGAGAAAAATGCAAATGACTGTGAACCCAAAGCCTGCTGGATTGATGGTGCTGACTGTTCCCCGAGAAGAGGAGTGGCAGTTCTATAACACACCTCCAGTCAAGTCAACAAGTTCCTGTATATCCACCAACCTTATAGCCCCACCTGAAGTATGGGCAGAAGATAACCCACCTGGCCTAGCGAAGAACATAGCCCCTGTCATCGTCACCCTCAAGCCAGAACCGGAACTAGTGCATGTGAAGCAGTATCCTCTTCCCTGACCAGCCATTGCAGGAATCCACTGCCATTTAATGAAACTGCTGAAGTATAGACTTCTCAAGGAATGTCAGTCACCTTGGAACACTCCCCTTCTTCCAGTGAAGAAGCCTGGGACAGGGGATTATCGTCCAGTACAGGACCTGAGCCCAAGACCCCACTACAGGAAGGCGGGGCCAACTCACCTGGACAAGATTACCTCAAGGATTCAAGAACTCGCCTCACTCAGCAAAAGATTTGACAAGTTATCCAGTAATTCCAGGAGAAAGAATTCTACTTCACTATGTGGACAACTTGCTCATAACCACCAACTCAGAAAGTGAATGTCTACAGGCCACCAGTGAACTCTTGCACCTTTTTAATGAGGCTGGATACAAAGTCTCAAGAGCTAAGGTGCAATTATGTCAAACAAGTTAAATACCTAGGATTCCAGTTGTCCAGCGGAATTCGACACCTGGGACCAGAATGCAAAGAAGCTGTATGCAGTATTCCTACTCCAACCACCAGGAGGCAAGTGAGAGCCTTCTTGGGTGCCACAGAGTATGTTGTATATGGATCCCCAATTTTGCGCTGCTAGCAAAACCATTGTATCAAGCTACCAAAGGAATGGAAAAGTCTCCATTGAAATGGGGACTTGGACAGGATGCAGCCTTTTGATCTTTGAAAACCACTCTGATGTTGTCACCAATTCTGGGTCTACCAGATGTCCAGAAAAACCTTACAGTCTCTATGTTCATGAGTCACAAGGAAATGTTCTAGGAGTGTTGACTCAATCTATTGGACCTTATTTGAGAAGCTGTTACAGCTACAGCCCTCCTAGTGACCAAAACTAACAAGATCACTTTGAGACAGAATCTTCCAGTTACTGTACCACACTCTGTTCTAACCAATATGAAATACAAAGGAAACTACTAGTTAACAAATCTACAAATGTTGAAGTATCAGAGTATGTTGCGTGAAAACCCCCAGATACAACTGAAGGTCAGTCAAGCTTTGAATCCTGCTATGTTGTTACCAGTTAGTCTTGATCCCCTGATCATGACTGTTTAGAAATTATGGACACTGTATTCTCAAGCCGCCTGGATTTGACTGATGTCCCTCTGGAGAACCCTGAACAGACTTTCTTTGTGGCTGAAGGCAGTTTCATCATCAATGGACATTGTTGTGCTAGATATGCAGTGGTGACCCCTGATTTGGTAGTTGAGTCCTCAGTCCTGGCCCCAGAAACTTGACCACAGAAAGCTGAACTGATAGCCCTCACTAGAGCACTAACAATAGGAAAAGGGCTCTGTCTAAATGTGTACCCAGATTCTAAGTATGCCCTTACAACCTTGTATGCACATGGGACCCTGTACAAATAATGAGGGTGGATAACCTTAGGAAGCAAGTCCATTAAGTATGGCCCCAAGATATTGACATTATCAGGTGCATACTACCTACAGCTTTCAAAACTTTAGAAAAAGTAGAATGTATGAATAGAACTTTGAAATCTCAGTTGTCCAAACTTTGCCAAGAGGTTTACCTGAAGTAGCCCCAGGTTCTTCCTATAACCCTTCCTAGGATATACTTAGCCCCTGCTAAGTCTTTAGGAGTTCCCCCTTTTCGAGATTCTGAGAATCTGTAGCCTATTTATAGGGAATAAAAGGAGATGTGAGACATTTATAAACACATAAACAAAGACCCAATTACATAAACATATCATTCAAATCCTCATATAAAACTAATAAGCTAAAAATCATTGAAACATATATAAAATATTAATAATAAAACTCATATAAACAATTAAATGAACTAAAAAACATTAAAACAAACATATACCTTGAAAGTAAATAGTTATAACCATAACATGTCATTAAACTAACACTTATATTTAAAATCATAAAATAATAATAAATAGGGGAGAGCCGGAGAGACAGCATTTTGCCCGGAGGCGGCAGGCTCCTGGTCCCGTGGCCCCGACGTCATCGGGGGCCTTCCTTTAAAGGTGGAGCAGTAAAGAGCACCGGTGGGAGAGCCGGAGAGACAGCATTTTGCCCAGAGGCGGCAGGCTCCTGGTCCCACGGCCCCGACGTCATCGGGGGCCTTCCTTTAAAAGCTCCACGGTTGGGCGCAGCCGGAGGCGTGTGCCGGGGGCAGCAATCAAAGGGACGTGTTAGGCCCCTTGGGAGCCCCTTGGAGCAACACAGGAGCAGTGGACTGTAAGATCTAGCAGCTGCAGAGACTGTGATGGGGAAAAGAAAGAAGAAAGTGATTCCGGAGGCGAAAGTGGAATCGGTGGTGGGCCCCATAGACAAACACCTTCAGATAAAGGTAGGGGCCGATGCGTCCCTGGATCCGGACTTTCTGGCTTTTCGCTCATCAGTGGCGTCTCTAAGTTCTCCGGATAGGTCTCCACCTTCTCCTCCAGTATACATTTCTCCACCCTCTTCAGCAACTGTGGGGGATCATGCTAAGCAAAGTACCCCAGTGGTTTCTCGGGGGAAGTTGACACCAGTTGCTTGGGTTTCTGTTCCGGGTGTCATTAAGGAAGTGCCTGATGATCAGATTACTCTGGTTGATATATGGAAGAGTGTATATCGTATAGAAAATATCTTAGCCCCCACTGTCTCACAGCTTTGTAACTTCTCATCGGAGGTTAGCAATCAGCTGTCTGACGTAGAAGAGCGTTTAGGGAATATGTCTTCTCAGCTTATTAAGTGTGAAAATCAGTGTGCTACTCTTAAGGCTACTAGTACGTCTAGTATTAAGGAGAGTTTGCTTGTTCACCACAGGATGGAAATGTATGACAATTTGTTTAGAGCTAAAAATATTAGGTTGTTAAATTTTCCTATTTGTCATCTATTATCTGCAGAGATTTTATTTCGGAAGTATTTAAAGGAATCTTTGGGTCTGGCTTCTGCTGACTCTGTTTTGGTTTCTAAGTTATATTACTTGACTGGGAGGAAGGTAACTGCCGGCGCTCCTGGTGAGTTTGATACTCTCCAAGGAGGAGCTGACTTAGACCTTACCAAATTCTTAGAAGATTCTCAGGATACTATCCTAACTCGGGCTACTTTAGTAGTCACGTTTGTATCTGAGTATGATAAATCTGCTGTGTTTAAATTGTACTTTAAAAGGTCCTCCACTCTGTTTTGTGGTGCTAAGGTACAGATGTTTCCTGATGTCTGTAAGGCCACACAACTTAGGAGACAGGCTTTTTTAGCTATGAAGCCTAGGGTTTTGGCCTTATCGGCGAGTTTTTTTCTTCGATACCCCTGTAAATGTTTAATTACATTTCAGGGGTCTAAATATATCTTTGTTGATCCTTCTCAATTGCAGTTATTTTTGGATAGTAAATAATTGGGCACACTTATGCAAAGAGAAGAGGGGACATTAGGTTGAGCTGTCGTGTTAGTAGGACTTATGTTTCTGAATATTCCTTAGTTTTAATTGCTTTGTAACTCTCCCCCTTTATAGTGGGCTAGGAATATGATTGCTGATGTGTTCTTTTTCTTTTATATATGGATGGTTTCCTATTTTTTGTTTATGGAATGACATTGGCATCTTGATTACCTGTGTAATTTCTTTGTAAGTATGTTTAAAAATTTCAATTATTTAAAAAAATAATAATAATAATAATAAATAAATAAATAAATAATGAACAGATATAACATTGAAAGGGTGAGTAACCATACATTGTCTTTACCGATACGGAAAAAGGGCGTAGGTAGGGTCCCGGTGACTGAGTGTAACCGGGTGCTCGGCCTGGTGCGGGACCCTGCACATATCTGTGGAAGGGGGGGAAGGGGCGGCGCTGGCAGGGACGCTGCCGGTGTCTTTTAAAATGATTGGCTCCGCTCGAGGGATTGAGCACGAGGGAGCCAATCAGGGAGGAGACAGGCATGTGTTCGGGGGTCTGCAGCAGTTGCCGAGCACATGCGATGGGACGCCTCGAGGTTCGCGTGGGGCAGCGGCGGCAGGCAGATGGACTTCGGTGGCAGTGGCAGGGCGGCGCTTGTTGCAGGCAGAAGGGGCTGGTGCCGGAAGGGATTCTGGAGTGGCAGTGGAGCATTGGAGTGCACAGCGGTGGCGTGGGAGCCGG
Source organism: Ichthyophis bannanicus (assembly GCA_033557465.1). Taxonomy (NCBI): domain Eukaryota; kingdom Metazoa; phylum Chordata; class Amphibia; order Gymnophiona; family Ichthyophiidae; genus Ichthyophis; species Ichthyophis bannanicus. The sequence goes on along the minus strand of CM066031.1, from coordinate 467,730,477 downwards.
CGGGAGTCTGGACATCGGTGTAGCGGTGTACAGGCGAGTGAGGTCCTAGTCCAAATAAAATTTTAAAAAATAATAATAATCAGACGCAGGAGGGATAAGAGGGGTCGATTAAAAAAAAAAAACAACTTAAGAAGGACAAAGGGGAGAAAGGGAGCAGAAAAGGTGGTGGGCTAGGGAGAGGTTTGGCATGGCTGCTAAGAAGGCCTGTCAGAGCAGGGGGCAGGGAGCAGGCAGGCCTGTTGGGGGGGCAGGGAGGTCGGGGGCTGAACGGGGGAGGACAGGGTATCTGCGGGGAAGATCTGGGACCCGGGCCGCCCAGCGGGGAGTGGAGGAGGCACGGCGTCCAGCACGGGGGCCAGGGGTGACCCCAGCATTGTCCAGGAGGGCATGGGGTGGCGGTAGAGCTAGGGGTCGAGGGGTCGGGCCACAACCTGGGCCAGGGAGATTGATGGCTGCGGAAACGGCTACGGACAGGGGAGGAGGTAGTCAGGACGTCAGCACTGTTGGGGCTATGGCTGATCCGGTCAGGGAGGACAGTGCAGAGCGGGGACAGGGGATGAGGGCCAGGCCCTGTTTTGGGGGGGGGGGAGTTGGGGGGTGGGTGACATGCCCAGGTATGGGACTTTCAGTGGGGAGGGTGGAGGTCTGGCGTCCCCGGGGGGCGGCACAGCAGTACAATGGGCAGACTCCTTGGGATCATTGGAGGAGTGGGGGGAAGGTTCCACGAGGGCTGCGTGGGTGGGAGCTTGGCAACCAGCTTGGTCTCCAGGGTTTCCCCCTCCTGGGTTTCCTTTTTTCTCTCCACGGGCCCCTTTTCTGGCATCGCCTGGATTCATGCCCGGTGCAGAAGAGCCATCGCGTGTGACGAATATGGACACGGGAGCCAGGGCAACGCAGGGAGTCTCGGAGGATGGGGCAGCAGCACGAGGAGCCAGTGCGCAGCAGCAGATCGAGGACCCAAGGCAGGGCGTGCTTCGCCAGCCAGTAATGAGAATGACTGTGGGAGCGGAGACGGGTGAGTTGTGATCGGCGGAGATGGCAGAGAATGAGGGGAGCGGTTCGCGGGCGGAACGGTCGGGTAAAGCAAGTATGAAAAAGAAGCACTCCTGCCGGCGTCGGCGTAGTTCGGAATCCTCTTCCTCATCGTCTTCAGGCTCTTCGGAGGCGTCATTGGGGGAGGAAAGCACGAGGTCAGGGGTGCAGGGCCGAGGGGGGTTGGGCAGCAAATTGGGGTGGTACTCTTACATTGGCAACCTTATCCGAGTTGTGGGAAGGTGTACCAAAGAAGTTATGGTGGAAAATTTGTAAGCGGAGTTATATAGATATTTTCCGCTTGCTTGAAGGGCGGAAGCGTTCGGGCAAAAGCAGGAAAAAGCGCAAGGAGGATGAAAAGGCCGGTCGGATCAGAAAGGTCTCTAGGAATGTTGTGAATTGGGTGAGAGCGTTCTTGCAGTTGGCAAGTGTATGGGGCCAGCATTATCCAGACCAGTATGGTATGTTGCTGGCCTATGCGGATTCTATTCTCGAAGCACCGCAAGCCCATGAGGGATAGTCATGGCTTAATTATGACGAGAGGTTTAGAGACAAAATGGAGGAGAACAAGTTATTAACCTGGGGTACACAGGACATCAACTTGTGGCTGACGCAGATGTCAGCCAGAGTGGGGGCTAGCAATGGGAGTGGGGGAAAGGGAGGGACAGCAGCCAACGCAGGGGCGAGCCGTTCCTTTCGGAGTGGAGGGGCCACCTTGCAGATGTGTGCTGGAGGTTTAATAAGTCCATGGGTCCCTTCCTGGACTGTAAGTTTCAGCAAGTTTGCTCGGGCTGCGGGGGGGTCCACTCGGTGGCAAAATGCGTTAAAAAAGGTGCAGTGAAGTAGTGAATCGGGGTTTGGATTAGCCTCCTCTCCGATAAGGGTGAAGGTGTTAAGCACGTGACTTTGCCAATACCCGAAGAAGAGGAACAGGGCCGTACTGCAGTTAGGGTTTCAGTTTGGTTTTGTTATTCCGGTTCGGGGTGTAGTGGCAGGTGCGACGGCGCGAAACTCCTCGATGGTGCGGTGCTGGGCGCCAATAGCGCGGGAGAAGCTGAATGTTGAGTTGAAGTTGGGTAGAATCCATTTAAGCAACCGCCTTTCCAGCACTTTGTGGTATCTCCATTAGGACTCATACCTAAGAAAGAACCTGGGAAATTTCGGTTAATAAATAATTTGTCTTGTCCAGTTGGGGCATCAGTAAACGATTTCATCCCGTGCGAGTGTTGTACTGTACGGTACGGTACGCCTCATTTGATAGGGCGGTGGAGTTAATCCGGAATGCCGGTAGTGGGGTATTGATGGCTAAAGTGGATATTGAATCCGCCTTTCGCTTGCTCCCAGTCCATCCTTCGGCATTTCATTTGTTAGGGTTCCGATTTGAGGAGGAATTCTATTTTGATAAGTGTATTCCGATGGGTTGTGCAGTGTCGTGCACTTATTTTGAGAAGTTTAGTTCCTTCTTGCATTGGGTGGTAGTGCAGAGGGTAGGTTGGCCGGACGTGGTGCATTATCTGGATGATTTCTTGTTTGCCGGCGCAGCACAGTCTACGGGATGCAGAGCGCTCTTGGAAGGCTTTATGAAGCTGGCTAGCGAATTAGGGGTGCCTTTGGCTGACAACAAGACAGTGGGCCCGGTGACTCAGATTACCTTCTTGGGAATTGAGCTGGATTCCGAGGGCATGGTGGCGCGTCTGCCGGTGGAGAAGGTGGTGAAGTTGCGGGTATTGGTAGCTAATGCCCTGGCCACATCTAAGTTGACATTGAAGGAAATGCAGGCATTGATAGGGTCGCTTAACTTTGCTTGTAGGGTGATCCCGATGGGGTGGGTATTCATTCGTTGGTTGGCAGCAGCGACGGCGGGAGTGGGCAAGCCTCATCACCGCATACGAGTTTCAAGAGTGATGCGTGAGGATTTGCGGGTGTGAGACATATTTTTGAGGGGCTTCAACGGGACTTCGGTTTAGATGGAAGCCAAGATTTCTAGTGAAGACTTGCAGCTTTACACGGATGCGGTGGGGGTAGGTATAGGCATCTACTTTGGGGGAGCATGGTGTGCCAAGAGATGGCCGCAGGCGTGGTATGACGCTGGACTGTTAAGTAATATTACCTTCTTGGAGCTTTTCCCTATGTTGGTAGCGTTGGAGCTCTGGCCGGACCGGTTGCGCAACCACAGGGTGGTATGGTGGTGTGATAATGAGGCGGTGGTGAACGTCATCAATCGTTATTTGCCACGATGTCTCCAGGTTGCATCACTAATGAGGGACATCATATTGTCATGTCTGCGTTTGAATGTCGTGTTGAAGGCACGGCATATATCGGGGCATACTAACAGAATTGCTGATGCTCTTTCCCATTTGCAGTTGGACAGGTTTCAGAGGTTGGCACCAGAAGCAGACACGGACATGGACGGGTTTGTGTTCCCATGGAACTTGTGGAGCTGTGGCCTGCACAGATGAAGAGTCTGCTGCGGAATTCGGTGGCGGAGCGGACATGGGAGGCTTATCGGCGAGGTGGTCTGAGAGTGGCGGAGTTTTTGCAAGACTGCAGGTGGCAAGGGGGGGCAGTGTTGGATCACCTGCTAGGGCAGTATATCCTCAGTGCAAAAGGGCAAGGGGTTACGAGATCGGCGGTGCGTAGCCATTTGGTGGGTTTTGGGTTTTTTGCGAGAGCGGTGGGATGGGGTTCCTCTGGGGGAGGGTTCCTGGCTCGAAGGTTACTGCAGGGCTAGGAACACTCGAGGCCGACCCCCCGGGATCATCGACGACCGATTATGCATCAGTTACTATTGAGATTGTGTGAGGAATTACCGCAGGTTGTGGAGTCGCGCTATGAAGCCACACTTTTTAGGGCAGTTTTCAGTTGGTCTTTTTTGAAGCCTTCCAGGTGGGCGAACTGGTAGCGGACTCTGTGAAAGCGTGAGTCGGTAGTAGTTTGCGGCAGCAGCATGTACAGGTGAACGGCGGGCAGTTGCGTGTATTACTAGCAAAATCCAAAACAGACCAGCACGGTAAGGGGCTGTGGGTGGTCCTGAAAGAGATTGGTGGGCTCACATGCCCAGTGGCCTCAATGAGGGACTACTTCGGCATTCGTCCTGGGGATGAGGGGAGCTATTCATCCACAGAGACGCACGGGTGTTGACACGCTTTCAGGTATCGGCGGTGTTGCGGATGGTCTTACGGCATATAGGTGAAGACCCTTCCCTTTTCTCAGCCCATTCGTTTCGCATCGGTGCAGTGACCAGCGCGGCAGCGGTCGGGTTGTCGGGAGGGCAGATACAAAGTATTGGTAGATGGCGGTCTAGGGCCTTTATGGGTTATGTTCATTTCTAAGGGGCAAGCCCAATAGACAAGGGGAGATTAAAACATACTTTCATTTGCAGATGGGGGACAGAGCATGTGGGATTGTTGGCTGCTGGGGCATTCCTTCGTGTTCTGGGCTGGTGAGCGAGCAGCAGTGCAGCCTATTGGGCTGAACCTGGGGCTGGATCCTGCGTTGGTGTCGATCTCATGGCTGGGCGAGCGTGGTCTACTGTGGACTCAGCTGATGCCTTTGCTCTGGCACCATGAGCACATAAGGAAACAGCCGGGGATTATCCTGTTTCATCTTGGGGGGAATGACTTGGCTGCCTGAACATAAGAACATAAGAACATAAGATATGCCATACTGGGTCAGACCAAGGTCCATCAAGCCCAGTATTCTGTTTCCAACAGTGGCCAATCTAGGTCATACGTACCTAGCAGTTTCCCCAAGGGACACAGGTTCCACAATGCTTGTATTGGTTCAAGCATTGATATCCTGGGTCCCTTCTTAATAATGGTTTATGGACCTTTCCTCCAGGAACTTGTCCAAACCTTTTTTAAACCCAGCTACACTAACAGCCTTTACTACATCCTCCGGTAACAAATTCCAGAGTTTGATTACACGTTGAGTGAAAAAATATTTTCTTTTATTAGTCTTAAATAGTTTACCCTGTAGCTTCATTGCATGTCCCCTAGTCTTTCTATATTCTGATAAGGTAAACAATCGATCTACGTTTACCCGTTCCACTCCGTTCATTAATTTATAGACTTCTATCATATCTCCCCTCAGCCGTCTCTTTTCCAGGTTAAAGAGCCCCAAACATTTTAGCCTTTCTTCATAGGAGTAGCCTTCCATCCCCTTTACCATTTTGGTGGCTCTTCTCTGAACCTTTTCTAAAATTGCTATATCCTTTTTAAGATATGGCGACCAGAATTGCACACAATATTCAAAGTGCGGTCTCACCATGGAACGATATAGAGGCATTATAATATCTTTTGTTTTATTTTCCATTCCTTTCCTTATCATACCTAGCATTCTATTTGCTCTCTTGGCCGCCGCTGCACACTGGGCCGAGGGTTTTAACATGGTATCCACAAGGACGCCTAAATCTTTTTCTTGGGTGGTGGTTCCTAATGTGGAACCTTGCATCGTGTAACCATAGTTTGGGTTGTTCTTCCCTAGGTGCATAACCTTGCACTTCTCCACATTAAATTTCATCTGCCATTTTGATGCCCAGTCTTCCAATTTATCAAGATCCTCTTGCAATTTTCCACAATCCTCCTGGGTTTTAACAACTTTAAATAGTTTTGTGTCATCAGCAAATTTGATAACCTCACTCGTTATTCCACTTTCCAGGTCATTTATGAATATGTCAAAAAGCAGCGGACCCAGCACAGATCCCTGGGGTACACCACTATTCACCTTTCTCCATTGGGAAAATTGGCCATTTAGCCCTACCCTCTGCTTTCTATCTTTTAACCAGTTCCTGATCCACAGTAGTACACTGCCTCCTATCCCATGACTCTTTAGTTTTGCCAAAAGTCTCTCATGAGGGACCTTGTCAAAGGCTTTCTGAAAGTCCAGATACACAATATCAACCGACTCACCTTTGTCCACCTGTTTATTCACTCCTTCAAAAAAACATAACAGATTAGTAAGACAAGATCTTCCTTGTCTAAAGCCATGTTGGCTGTCTCCCATTAGGTCATGACTATCTATATGCTGAGTAATTTTATTCTTTATGATGGTTTCTACCATTTTTCCCGGTACTGATGTCAGGCTCACCGGTCTGTAGTTTCCCGGATCACCCCTCGAACCCTTTTTAAAAATTGGTGTTACATTGGCGATCCTCCAATCCTCAGGTATTAGAGATGATTTTAATGATAGTTCACAGATTACTGATAGCAGGTCTGCAATCTCAAATTTCAGTTCTTTCAACACCCTTGGATGTATACCATCCGGCCCAGGTGATTTGCTACTCTTCAGTTTATCTAATAGTTGTAGGACATCTTCCCGATGTATCGATATTTCCTTCAATTCTTCCACACCTTTAAATACCACTTCAGTCGTGGGTAACATCCCTACATCTTCCTCAGTAAAGACCGAAGCAAAGAATTCATTCAGTCTCTCCGCTATCGCCTTGTCGCCTCTTAGTGCTCCTTTAACCCCTTTATCATCTAATGGACCAACTGACTCTCTCACGGGTTTTTTGCTATGAATGTACTTGAAAAGGTCTTTATTTCGCGTTTTTGCTTCCGCAGCAAGCTTCTTCTCAAATTCTCTCTTTGCCTGCCTTATCAATGCCTTGCATTTGACTTGCCAGTGCTTGTGCTGTTTCCAGGTTTCATCATTTGGCTCTTTTTTCCATTTCTTGAAAGATGCTTTTTTGGCAACAACAGCCTCTCTGACCTCAGCTTTAAACCATGCTGGCAATTTTTTGGACTTCCTTCCACTTTTCTGGACTTGCAAGCAAATGATCAGAGCTGCAAAGAAGGAGTTGGCCTTAGTGCTGCGAATGTTTGTGGGGGTGGTGTTAATTTGGTCAGATATTATCCCACGGCTAGCATGCTGGGGGCAACGACATTGGTCTTGGGGACTAACAAAAATTAATAGGCAGATTGGGTGGTGGGTATACGAACAGGGTGGGTATCAGGTGCAGCATTCATGGGTGGAGGTGGCATGTGTTGATTTGTACAGGAGTGATGGGGTACATCTTTCTCCGGTGGGGGTAGACTTGCTCCTGAATGACTGGCAAGAGGCGGTGGGGGGGGGGGGGGCGGCACAGGCATTTCAGGGAGCCCGTGCCGGTGGCGGGATCCCGGAAGTGTCCGGGGTCCGGAGCCTTAGGCCACTTGGGGCGGGGGCAGGGTGCCCACGACCCGGACAACCACTGGTAGACTTTTGCTAGTGATATGGCGAAGTCAGATAGGGGTGGTAGGAATTTGGCCGGTGGAAGTGAATGTGGCCAGTGCGGAGGCGAGGTCACCTTGCTAATTGCATGGTTGGTGACACATCTCTCCGCTGGGGGTTTGTTGGTTTGTTGATTATTCTGGTTCTGTATTTTCTGTATGTTAAATTGGCAAATAAAGCTGCGACCAGTTGTTACCCAAGAATGGTTGTCTGTGGCATTTGTGGGAAAGGAGCATGGTGTATTGGATGGGTAAGGGGGTACTCGAAACAGAACAGGTGAGCACCGAGTCCGACTACTTGGTTACTCTATTGTTAGCTAAGCTCAACCTAGTTGATCTTGTACTGAAAGAGGAAATTATTACATATCACACTAATGATCAACAACAGAAGCAGGAGTGAGTACAAACATGGACTAAAATGGTCAATTTGTATATGACGATAGTTCATCTCAATTAATATCATAATCTTGTGTACTAAAACACTTATAAAATAGTCATAGCAATGTGAACTAATAACAATTAAAATGGCCCTAAACTAATTATATCATAATGTCTGTCTTAACAAATAAATTTATTCAAAAATATTATCTAATCATATAGAAACAATAAAGGACGGCAAACTAGTAATCCTCATAAGAACAGATGAGCCACTACTAATAAATTAGATAAAACAGCATATAATTCATATAAAACCAAAGAAAAGGCTGTAAATGAATTAATTAATAAAGACATGGCATGTTTCAAAAGGGGTATGGTAACATAGTAAATGACGGCAGATAAAGACCAATATGGTCCATCTAGTCTGCCCAGTAGAAGGCCGGAGTAAGATGGCAGGAGTAAGTGCCACTCTGTGCAGGCCGCCCCTCAGGCCACCTCTCCCCATGTCTTTGTTTAGGGGTGAACCTACCGCTCCATGTAGGACACCCCTGTTTGTTGAGAAGTTAGATGGTTTCGTTTATTTTTATTTTATTCTGTTGCTATAAATGGATCCATTGTGTCTGTCCCATGCCATTTTGTATTCTGTCACCATATTTGTCCCCACCACCTCCATCGGGAGGGCATTCCAAGCATCCACCACTCTCTCAGTGAAAAAGTATTTCCTGATATTGCCTTTCAATTTTCCACCTTGCAGCTTCATGTTATGCCCTCTCGTTTTACAGCTTCCCCGTCTTTGGAAGAGGTTTGTTTGTTCATTATTTCTCCTTAAGTATTTAAAGGTCTGAATTATATCTCCCCTATCCCTCCTCCAAAGTGTACATATTTAGGTCTTTAAGTCTCTTCTCATAAGGCTTCTGATGCAGGCTCCAAATCATTTTGGACGCCTTCCTCTGAACAGATTCCATTCTTTTTACATCCTTTGCAAGATACGGTCTCCAAAACTGAACACGGTATTCCAAGTGAGGCCTCACCAGTGACTTATACAGTGGCATTAGTACCTCTTCCTTTCTGCTGGTAATTCCTCTTCATATGCAGCCCAACATCCTCCTGGCTTTTGCCACGCCTTGTCGCACTGTTTTGCCACCTTGAGATCTACAGAAATAATCACACCAAGGTCTTTCTCCTGATCCGTGCACACCAACCTCTCACCCCCTATCGTGTAAATTTCTCTTGGGTTTCTGCTACCCCAGTGCATGACTCTACACTTCTTTGCATTAAATCTTAATTGCCAAGAATTTGACCATTCTTCCAGCTTTTGTAGATCTTTTCTCATGTTAAAGACTCCCTCGGGGGAGTCCACTCTGTTGCAAATTTTCGTGTCATCTGCAAAAAGACAGACCTTTCCATTCAGTCTTTCAGCAATATCACTCACAAATACATTGAACAGTGCCGGGCCCAGGACCGAACCCTGGGGCACCCCGCTAATCACCTTCCTTTCCTCTGAGTGAGCTCCATTTACCATCACCTTCTGTCATCTATCAGTCAACCAATTTCTGATTCAGTTTACCACCTTGGGACCCATCCCCAAACTACTAAGTTTATTGATAAGCCTCCTATGAGGAACAGTATCAAAGGCTTTGCTGAAATCCAGGTAGATGACATCCATCGCATGCCCCTGATCTAGTTCTCTGGTCACCCAGTCAAAGAACTCAATCAGATTTGTTTGGCAAGATCGTCCTTTGGTAAAATCATGTTGCCTCGGATCTTGCAACCTGTTGGATTTGAGAAAATACTATTCGCTCCTTCAGAAGTGCCTCCATTACTTTTCCCGCCACTGAGGTAAGGCTCACAGGCCTGTAGTTTGACACTTCTTCCCTGCCACCACTTTTGTGTAGAGGTACAACATCAGCCATTCTCCAGTCCTGAGGAACTACTCCTGTTTCCAAGGAACTGTTGAAAACATCCTTTAACGGCCCTGCAAGAACCTCTCTGAGCTCTTTCAGTATGCTTGGATGTATCCCATCTGGTCCGATGGCCTTGTCCACTTTCAATTTCGCAAGTTGTTCTAACACATCATCTTCTGTGAATGGTGTGGTATCTACTTAGAAACATAGAAACATAGAAATATGACGACAGAAAAAGACCACATGGCCTATCTAGTCTGTCCTTCCATATCAACAACTACAACAGTCCCCTTATTACCTTTAGAGATCCTCTGTGTTTGTCCCATGCTTTTTTGAATTCAGTTACTGTCCTCATCTCTACCACTTCCACTGGGAGACTATTCAACGGATCCACTACTCTTTCCGTAAAGAAATATTTCCGCATATCACTCCTGAATCTATCTCCCTTCACCCTCACCCCATGTCCCCTCGTAGCAGAACTTGCTTTCAATTGAAAGAGACTCTCTCCCTGAACATTTATGCCATGGAGGTATTTAAACATCTCAATCATATCACCTCTATCCCGCCTTTCCTCTAAGCTGCACATATTAAGATCCTTCAGTCTGTCCTCATATGCTTTATAATGAAGACCACTAACCATTTTAGTAGCCACCCTCTGCACCAACTCCATCCTGTTCACATCCTTTTGAAGGTGCAGTCTCCAGAATTGCACACTATACTCCAAATGAGGTCACACCAAAGACTTATACAGAGGCATTATCACCTCCTTTTTTCTGCTAGCCATTCCTCTCCGTATGCACCCAAGCATCCTTCTAGCTTTTGCCATTGCCTTTTCTACCTGTTTAGCTACTTCAAGATCATCAGACACAACCACACCTAGGTCCCGCTCTTCTTTACTGGACAAAAGTACTTCACCCCCTATACTATATTGCTCCCTTGGATTGCTGCAGTCCAAATGCATGACCTTACATTTTTTAACATTAAATCCCAGCTGCCAGATTCTAGACCATTCTTCAAGCTTAGCTAGATCCCTCCTCATGTTATCTACACCTTCCTGGGTGTCTACTCTATTGCAGATTTTGGCATCATCCGCAAAGAGGCAAACCTTACCCGACAGCCCTTCCGCTATATCACTAACAAAGATGTTAAAAAGATTCGGACCAAGGACAGATCCCTGGGGCACACCACTGGTAACATCCTTCTCCTCAGAGTGAGCTCCATTTACTTGTACACTTTGTTGCCTCCCACCCAACCAATTTCTAACCCAAGCAGTAACCTTAGGGTCCATCCCTAGGGTGCTCAGTTTGTTTATAAGTCGCCTGTGAGGAACAGTGTCAAAGGCTTTACTGAAATCTAAATACACCACATCTAGGGCTCTCCCTCGGTCCAACTCCCTGGTCACCCAGTCAAAGAAATCAATCAGATTTGTCTGACAAGACCTGCCTCTGGTGAATCAATGCTGCCTCGGATCCTGTAATCCGCTGGACTCCAGAAACCTCACTATTTTCTCTTTCAGCAGTGTTTCCAATAATTTACTCACCACCGAAGTTAAACTAACCGGCCTGTAGTTTTCAACCACATCCTTACTTCCGCTTTTGTGTAAAGGCACCACATGAACCTCTCTCCAGTCCTTTGGCACCACTCCCGACTCCAACGAGGCATTGAAAAGGTCAGTCAGTGGAGCTGCTGGAACGTCCCCAAGTTCCCTCAGTATTCTAGGGTGTATCCCATCCGGTCCCATCGCTTTGTCTACTTTAAGTTGAGCTAGTGTCTCACGAACACAGTCTTCTGAAAATTATTCAAGATGTCCCTCGCTTCTGTTCCTGTTTGTGGGTGTTTTCTGAGGTCCTTCTCCTGGTACTTCAACTGTGAATACAGAAAAGAAATATTTGTTAAGCAATTCCACTTTATCCTTATCAGTTTCTACATATTCCTCCCCTGCACCCTTGAGTCTGACAATACCACTTTTGCCCTTCCTCTTCTCACTAATATATCTGAAAAATGTCTTATCCCCCTATTTTATTGCATTGGCTATTTCCTCCTCCTTTTGAATCTTTGCCTTCCTGACTACTTTGCTAGCTTCTCTAAGTTTTTCCAAATATAGATGCCTGTCTTCTTCTGTCTGTGATCTCTTGTATTTCATGAAGGCCTCCCTCTTTTTCTTCACTTTTTCAGCTATGTCTTTCGAAAACCATAGCGGTCTCCTTTTCCTTTTACCTTTATTTACCATTTTAACAAAAAGGTTGGTTGCCCTTAAAATATCCCCTTTTAGTTTTGCCCACTGTTTTTCTACATCCCCCAGCTGTTCCCATCCCACTAATGACTCCCTGAGGTATTGGCCCATCTTGGCAAAGTTAATCTTCCTAAAGTCTAAGATCCTCACCTATGAATGGATTCTAACAGCCCTAGTCCTAGTACTTCATTCCCATCATTATATTTGGGAGTCACAGTTGCTCCTTCTCCAGGATTTTCTTTAGTAAAAACAGAAAATGAATACAGAAAAGAAATATTTGTTTAACAATTCCGCTTTTTCAATGTCCCTTTCCACGAGTCCATTCCCAGCACTTCTGAGTCCTGCGATTCCACCTCTGATCTTCTTCCTTTCCCGAATATACCTGAAGAAAGTTTTGTTGCCACACTTCACATTTTTAGCCATCTTTTCCTCTGCCTTTGATTTTGCTATCCTTATTTCTCTTTTTGTCTCTTTGAGTTTGATCCTGTATTCATTTCTGTGTTCCTCTGTTTGCAAGCTTTTGAATTTTTCGAAAACTGTGTTTTTTGCCTTTATTTGAGCAGCCACTTCTTTGGAAAACCAAATAGGTTTCCTTCTCATTTTGTTTTTATTTACTTTTCTTACATATTTATCTGTTGCCCCTTTTATTGCCACCTTTAGTTTAGCCCATTTCAATTCCAATTCCCTTATCTCCTTCCACCGTGTCAACTCCTCCTTTAGGTACATGGCCATTTTATTGAAGTCATTTTTTTTTAAGTTTAGAACTTTCAGCTTGCTATAGTTGGACTGCACCTTGGTTTTTATCTCAAACCACACTGTGTGATGATCGCTGCTGCTCACAGGTGCACCCACCCAGACATTCAACCCGCTATCACCATTGGTGAGGACTAAATCCAGCGTTGAGCTTTCCCTTGTTGGTTCCATCACCATTTGTCTAAGTAACGCTTCTTGGAGAGCATCCACAATTTTTTTGCTTCTTTCCAAATTTGCAGAAGGAGTAATCCAATCCACATCGGGTAGATTAAAGTCACCCAATATGATCGCTTCCCCCTTTGTGGCTATTTTAACAATGTCTATAATCAATTTGTTATCTAGCTCTTCGATTTGAGTCAGAGGTCTGTAGACTACAGCAGTATGGATGACAGTACCATCTCCTCTTTCCAACACAACCCAGAGCGCTTCTTCCTTTCCCCATGCCCCCTGCATTTCAGTAGCTTTAATATTGCTTTTGACATACAAGGCTACTCCTCCTCCTCTTCCATTTTCTCTGTCTCTTCTGAATAGATTATAGCCAGCTATGGCTATATCCCAATCATGTGATTCATTAAACCATGTTTCTGTAATGGCCACAATGTCCAAGTCCATTTCCACCATTAGGGCTTCCGGGTCTGGAACTTTATTGGATAAGCTTCGAGCATTTGTGCTCATTGCTTTCCAGCATTTAACTGGTTTGCGTGTGTTTTGCATTGATTTTGTTCTGTCTACTTCTTCCCACTTGTTTTTGATGTGTGGTTTAAAAGTGTGTCTGTTTCTGATGTTGTTCTGCTTTTGCAGGGAGTGACATCCAGAACTTGACCTTCCCCATCCGTCACCCTCTTTTTCTAGTTTAAATGCGTATCCACATACTGGCTGAATTTTTCACTTAGGATTCTTCTCCCTACGACAGAGAGATGTAGTCCATCAGCACAGTATAGTCTCTTGTTGGTCCATCTGTTTCCCCAGTCACCTATAAATCTGAATCCTTCCTCTTTGCACCAGGTTTGGAGCCATGCGTTAAAGCTGTTTATGCGATTTAGCCTTTCTGCCCCCTTACCAAGAACAGGTAGAACTTCTGAGAATGCTACAGTGTTAACAATGGGCTTTAGTTTCTCCCCCAGAGTTTGAAAGTCCCTTTGAACTATAGTGGCACTGTTTCTAGCCAGGTCATTTGTACCCAAGTGGATGATAATTTCAATTTTGGAGTGCTCACTTTCAGCGCTAAGTACATCAACAATTTGGTTTGTATTCTTGCTAGATGAAGAGCCTGGGAGGCATTTGACTAACTTCTCTCCTTTGAACTGTGTTTCCAAGTTGGTGCCTCTGATGATGGAATCACCAAGTAATAGTAGTTTTCTATTCCTTGAGTCTTTCTTCATAATTGGTGCTTTATCAGGAGATTGGGCATTGACTATCTTATTTAAGGGCTCTTGAGCTTCCCTGGCTTGGGCATCCTCATTAACCAAAGCAGAGAAGGTGCTATGCAGTGATATCTCTTGATGTACAGGGTGTTTCTGCACTACCGGACGTAGTCTACCAGAGCCCACTGTTATCCATTTCTTCCTGGGATGTTTGAGTCTCTGTTGGAATGGTGGGGGACTTTGTTTGGTTTGTATCCTAGAAGAAGTGCATTTCATTGCAGCTACTTCTTCCCTTAATAGAGTCAATTCATTTTGTATGGCTGCCAACTTGAGGCATATAGGGCAAGCTCTTAGGTTCCAGATGATTTGTCTCAGAATGAAAGCACCACAATTATTGCACTGAATACAAGACATGTGTGGTCGAATTAAGAGGATAGATGTCAACGTATATGACCACTATATAAGCAATGCAGCCCCGGGGTGGGTGGGGCAAGGGGTTGGCGGGTGGGAACCTAAGTGTCCTTGGCCAGCAGGCCTTACCTGAACCGAGGGCACCTTTAGATTTCTGATTGGAGGACTACCCAAGGAATGCAAGCAGATTATTCCCAGAAGTGAATGTAAAACCAGCAGTTAACTTAGCTACACAAACTACCAGGATAGGTAAACCCAATTAAATATTATATATCAGCTACAAAACCAACAGGATAGGTAAGAAAATAGGTAAGAGATACCAAGCTGCAAGCTTATTAAAAGATACAAAGCTATAAGCTTATCTGTTTGTATGAGAAGCTGTGGAGCCCAGATTCAACCAGGTGTCTGCAGGAAGTCCACTATTCAAGAGCCCCTCCCTAGCAGCAAGTATTAGAACCTAACTATCCTCATAAGGACGGGTAATTCGACCCAATTGAAATAAAGTAAACTACAATAACCCAGAAGCTTATTAACCGTGTACAAACAATCTTGTTAAAAAACTGCCCGGATATGTGGAATAAGCCAAGAGTAAATGCAAGGCCACGGGCAGGGTCCCGGCGGACGATTGTAACCGGGCACGTGGCCCAGGGTGGGGACCCTACGTGAGGCCGCGGCTTGGATGGCGCAGGCGGGAGGAAGCGGTTTCAAATTCATTGGCTCCCTGAGGATGCGATCGCACGGGAGCCAATGGTAGGAGGGTACAGCGGTGAGGGGGGGAGGAGTCGGGCCAGCAGCCTCTACTTCCTCACTTGCGGTGGCGGCGGCTCGGGGTACAGGCTTGGGCTCGTGTGCTGCGAGTGCGAGGGAGCCTAGGCCTGAGGTCATGCGGCTGGCGGTGCCAGGAGGAGAGCCATGTGTGTCCGAGGGGACCGGCAAGAACGGAGCCGAGAACAGGCAGCATGCGACTCTCCCCTGCGGGGTCCGACTTGAGAGGAGAGCATTGGTGAGAGCAGAGCCGGGAGCAGGCAGTGTGCGACGCTCCCCTGCGGGGCCTACCTTGTTTTGGGACTGCCAGGAAGGAGCGGAGAGTGGGCCCCGGCATTCCCGGTGGTGGCAGGTGCTGTTGGAAATACAAGGAGGAGGACAGTTGGTAAAGGCAAGTGGGGGTTGGTAAAGGGGTGGCGTGATTAATTTTGACGAGTAGTCTGCAGGGGGGCTGATTTTGGGTAGTTGTGGGGGCTTAGGGTCAGCATTGTGGGCGGGAGGGGAATCATTACATTAAAGGAAGAAGGGGGTCCAGCCTTTTTAAAAAAAAAAAAGGGGGGGGAAGTATTTCTGTTGGAAGTTTGAAACCAGCTGAAACAGGATAACCCTGATGCCACCGCGCAGGGGACGGCTGAGTCGGTCCGGTGGGCAGGACAGGGCATGCAGGGTGGAGGGACGCCGTGCCACACCTTCACAGGTGGATCTTGAGGGTCATGGAGTTGGAAGCATTGAGAGTGAGAGTAGGGAGGAGGCGGGGGCTTATGTAGCCGTGGGGGGGCAGCGAGGTTTCGGGGCGGCATGCTGGGGTCCCACAGGCGCTCAGAGGCCCAGTAGGGGGTGTGGGGGGTCCCAAGGAGTACGAAAGGTGGGTAGGGGTGGAGCGCAGTTGCGGGGGGGCAGGGCATGGGCTCGGGGACCTGAGGGCCCATGCAGGGGTGAGGATGGGTCCCTGTGGAGTGACTGAGCAGGACTGAGGTGGGAGCGGGGGTGGAGTATATCGGGAGTGGTGGAGGAACAGGGATTAGCAGTGAGGAGGCAGCAGTCAACCCGGGAGGCCAGCTGGGGGAGAAAAGGCAGGGGGGGTGTTGGGCGCAAGAAGGGCATGGGATCCCCTCCCCTGCAGGCTGGATGTCAGTGCAGGGTGGCTGTATGCCCGTAGGGAGAACGTCTCCATGGGAACATTGGATTGGGGGGGAGCAAGGTCCGTCTAGAGGGGAGTGGTTGGGGGCCTGGGCCCCCCCCCCCGCATGGTCTCCAGCAGTTCCCCCCCCCCCCGTTTTTCTTTTCTGTCTCCAAAGGTGCAGGCGATGATGCAGCCTTCGTCAAGGCATGATGGCAGAGGCCAAGAACTATCACCAAATTCAGATGGGGGAGTGGTTGCAAGGCGGAGTTTTGTGGCAGAGGCCACCAATGCGAAGCGAGCTGAGCTGGCATAGCAAGGCGAGGAGGTCTGCCAGGTGGAGACTAGGGCAGCAGCGGCATCGGCGCCAGTTGGCCTCATGGCAGGCGAGTTGCAAGCGGACCAGGGTGAGGTGTTGCAGCGGTATGACACGTGCGGCAAAGAAGTGGGTAAATCGCGCAAGAAAAGGTGGAATTCTTATTGGCAGCGCCATAGTTTGGAGTCATCCTCATCCTCCTCCTCGGGCGCTTCGTCATCATCATCCGGGGTGAAATGGAGCGGCAGGGAGGAAGTAGCTGGAGCGGGAAGGGGGCCAGAGCCGGGGGCGGAGCCCCTACAGTAGTCACGTTTCTGGAGCTGTGGGAGGGGGTTCTGAAGAGGCTGTGTGGCAAAATTAGGAAACGGCGTTACATAGATATATTTTGGCTGCTGGAAGGAAGGAAGTCTTCAGGGGAGAGCAGGAATAAGAAAAAAGAAGACGAGAAGGCGGGCCATATCAAGAAAGTATTGCGTAATGTAGTAAATGGGATGCGATCCTTTCTGCGCTTAGCAAGCGTGTGGGGTCATCACTCGCCCAAGCATTATGGTATGCTGCTAGCATATGCAGATTCTATTTTGGAGGCGTCGCAGATGCATGAAGGATGGTCGTGGTTGAATTATAATGAAAAGTTCAGGGACAAAATGGAGGAGAACAAATTGTTGTCCTGGGGCACGCAGGATATTAACCTTTGGCTGACGCAAATGTCTGCTAGGGCAGGCTTAGGCGATGGCGGCGGGGGGAGAGGAGGGGTGGTTGGCACCGCGGGGGCGGGCCGTTCCTTTTGGGCAGAGGGGCCGTGTCGCAGCAGAAATCAGGGGCAGGTGGGGTCGGGGACGTGTGTTGGAGGTTCAATAAGTCCACCTGCCCGTTTCCTGATTGCAAATTCAAGCACCTCTGCTCAATTTGTGGCGGAGGACACTCGGCTGCAAGATGCATTAAGAAAGGGGCCACTGGTGCCCCTGGGTCAGCTCCCAAGCCATAACGAGGTTGGCGACCGTGCCCCGACTCCAATACAGTTGGAGGCCTTGCGGTATTGGCTTCATCAGTACCCAAAGCGGGGAGAAAGAGATGTTCTACTGTTCGGTTTTCAGTTTGGCTTTCTTATTCCAGTTCAGGGTGAAGTGGCAGCGTCTAGAGCACGGAATTCGCCTTCGGTGTGGCGTTTTGCGACTGTAGTGCAGGACAAGCTATTGGTGGAGTTGAATTTGGGCAGAATTGCGGGCCCGTTTAGAGAGCCGCCTTTCCCAGACCTGGTGATTTCACCGTTGGGAATTGTACCTAAAAAAGAGCCAGGGAAGTTCCGGCTAATTCACAATTTGTCCTTTCCGCTGGGGACATCAGTAAACGACCACATCCCATGGGAGTTGTGTACGGTGCGCTATGCTTCATTTGATTGGGCAGCAGAGATGGTGAGAAAAGCAGGTCACGCGGCCTTAATGGCCAAAGTGGATATCAAATCTACCTTTCGTTTACTGCCAGTGCACCCTTCCAGTTTTCATTTGCTGGGTTTCTGTTTTCGGGAAGAATTTTATTTTGACAAATGCATGCCTATGGGTTGTTTAGTTTCTTGTGCTTACTTTGAAAAGTTCAGCACCTTCCTGCAGTGGGTGTTGGTATGGGCTGGGCTGCTCAAAGGTGGTGCATTATTTGGATGATTTTTTGTTCGTTGGTGCGGCTCAATTGGCGGAGTGTCAGGGGCTATTAGATGGGTTTGTGGAGCTATTGCGAGAATTGGGTGTGCCACTGGCAGCAGGTAAGACGGAAGGCCCAGCAATGAGAATAACCTTTTTAGGAGTGGAGTTGGACTCAGTGGAGATGGTGGCTCGCTTGCCGTGTGAAAAGGTAGCCAAGATTGCGGGTGTTGGTCGCTACTGTATTGGCGTCATCTAAGCTAACGTTATGAGAAATGCAGGCTTTAATCGGCTCCTTGAATTTTGCGTGCAGAGTGATACCGATGGGCAGGGTATTTTTGCGGCAGTTGGCATCTTCCACAGGGGGTGTGCGAAAACCGCATCACCGGATTAGAGTCACAGAAGTGATGCGGGCGGATTTGCGGATCTGGAGTAGATTTTTGCATAACTTTAACGGGACCTCAGTTCTGATGGAGGCGGAGGTTTCAAGCGAGGATCTGCAGCTCTATACGGATGCAGCAGGGGGCATTGGTTTAGGAATTTATTTCAGCGGTGCCTGGTGTGTGGATAGATGGCTGCAGTTCTGGCATGAAGCTGGGTTAACCGCCAATATAACCTTCCTGGAGCTGTTTTCGATGTGGGTAGCATTGGAGTTGTGGCCGGATAGACTTTGTAATCGGAGGATAGTTTGGTGATGCGATAATGTGGCCGTGGTCAGCGTGGTTAATCCCTACTCTCCCAGATGTTTGCAGGTAGCGGAGTTAATGAGAGAAGTGGTGTTAGCATGTTTGCAGTGGAATGCTTTTGTAAAGGCCCGGCATATCCCCGGCTCTACTAACGAGATTGCTGATGTTCTTTCTCATTTCAAGTGGGAGCGGTTTCATGCTTTGGCTCCAGAAGCGGACACAGAAGGATCCATGGTCCCAGAGAAATTATGGAGCATTGGCCAAGGGAGATGCAGAATCTACTGCAGAGTTCGGTGTCGGCAGGGACATGGTCAACATACCAACAGGGGTGTGACAAGGTGGTCGAATATTTGGTTGCCCAAGTGTGGCAGCCGGGTGGGGTGTCTGATCACTTGATAGGTCGGTATATACTTGAGGCTAAGGGCAACGGGTTCTCCAGATCATCGGTGCGTACCCACTTGGCCGGGTTTAGCTTTTTTGCGAGGGTCATGTGTTGGGGCTTGCCCTCGGGTGGATTTTTAGGCTGCAGGCTGTTTCAAGGGTGGGAGCATGCAAGGCCGATGCCTCGGGACCCTAGGCAGCCAATAATGCACAAATTGCTGGTGAGACTCTATGCTGCCTTACCAAGTGTGGCAGTATCACAGTATGAAGTCACCCTGTTCCGGGCAGTTTTTTGTCTTGCCTTTTTTGGGGCCTTCCAGATGGGGGAGCTGGTGGTGAAGTCTGGTAGACCAGGGATCGAGGGCGGTATGCAACTACACCATGTCCGGGTGGGGGTAGGGCAGTTAAGAGTCTTATTTGCAAAATCCAAGACAGACCCGCAAGGGAGAGGATTGTGGGTGGTCCTGAGGGAGAATGTGGGCTTGGTGACATGCCCGGTGGCGGCCATACAGCAGTACCTGCGGGTGCATCCCACGTGGGCAGGAGGTCTCTTTATTCATGAGAGCGCACGGGGTTTGACGCGTTTTCAAGTTGCTGCAGTACTGAGGATGGTGCTACAACACGTAGGCGAGGACCATCTCCTGTTTGCGCCACACTCTTTCCGCATCGGTGTGGCAACTAGTGCGGCAGCAGCAGGATTGCTCGAGTGGGACACACAAAGCATTGGCAGGTGGCGTTCTCAGACATTTCGGGGTTACATGCAGCTTTGAGTGGGTGAAGGGGGGTGGCGGGGTAGAGGATTCTAATTGTTCATTTATCTTGCAGATGGGGGACTGAAACCTTTGGGATGTTGGTTGATTGGTCACTCCTTTATCCATTGGGCTGGTCAGTGAGCAGAGACAAGGCCGGTGGGCACTAATCTGGGAATCGATCCTGCGTTGGTGTCAGTTTCATGGCTGGGCGAGCGCGGTCTTCGCTGGACACAGCTACTGCTTTTGCTATGGCACCACGGGAGAGTACAGAAACAGCCGGCGCTGATGATTTTACAAATGGGGGGGCAACGACCTTGTCTCCTGGACATGCAGGCAGCTGATAAGAGTGGTGCAGAAGGATTTGACAGTGGTTTCGCAGATGTTTCAGGGTGTGGTATTAATGTGGTCAGACATTATTCCAAGGCCTGCCTGCTGGAACCAATGCCGTTGGTCACGGGGTCTGACGAAAATTAATCGCCAGATTGGCCGTTGGGTCTGCAAGCACGGGGGTTACCAGATCATGCATTCCTGGGTGGAGATCAGTTGTGAGGGGCTATATAGGAGCGATGGCATCCATTTATCCCCAGTTGGGGTTGATTTGCTACTGAATGACTGGCAGGAGGCCTTGGAATATGTGCTTCTGCAGGATGCTCACTGGTCGCAGCTTGGGGATGGGGGGGTGGCACAGGGGCAGGGATGTCACCTGTGCCGGTGGTGGGATCCCGGAGGTTTCCGGGGTCCAGAGCCTCAGGTTACACTTGGGCAGGGGTTGGGTGCCCCTGACCCGGACAAACCCTGGTCGATCTTTGCTAATAGCATGGCAAAGTCGGGGAAAGGGGGTAGGAAGCTTGCCGTGGGCAAGTTTTCGACAGTAGGGGTGGCAAGGCACTTTGCTAATTGTATGACTGGTGCGGCATTGCTCCGCTAATCGGATTGTTAAGATTTATAATTCCAACATATTGTTAAATTGTTAAAAGGTTAATAAAGCTGCGACCAGTTGTGTTCCATGAGCATTTGGTGTGGTATGGTTTATGATGGGGGGGTTGGGGGATGAGTGGGGGGAGAAGGCTATGGAGATCTATGGGGCCTGATGCACCGGGTCCGCCTGCCTCGGTTAATGCTATCTTAAACAACTTTGTATCTAGAAACACCGTGTATAAAATGCAAGAATATTGTAACATTCTTTTGGAATAGGCTGCTGTTATCTCAAAAAATGGATCCTTAACCATCATCGTGTGATCAATTATGACCAAACATATCCCATATAAATTATCGTATCAAACTTCTATTTTCTGGACTCATATTTGTGTAACCACAATGTTCATAAGAGTACTGCAAAAAAAGGGGGGCTAAGCTAGAGATTCAAATCTTAAAAATTTTAAACATGACATCAAAAAACTCTCATAACATTTCGTATATAAAACCGATAGTAGTAAAAGCCACCAACCACCATCGTGAAAGTCTGCCGCAAGGAATTATAACCACCCTTTAAAACCTAGATTCTTGCAGCATTTATAGAAAAAACATGTAAAAGTAAAGACTTATAAAAGATAAACACCTACTCGAACCGTCTTTATCTTTATGAACTGGATGAGACTGAATGAACCCTCATGCTATCGTAGGAATCTATCCCAAAGGATTATAAGGGTTCTTCCAAACTCGCGCTTTCTAGTTTATCAGCTTAATAACATTATGCTATGTAGCTTTCAAATAAAATATAATATATGACTACTATCTTTTGGAGGAGTAGCCTAGTGGTTAGAGCAACTGCCTAGAACCCAGAAGATCAAGAGTTCAATTCCCACTGGCATTCCTTGTGACTTTGGGCAAGTCACTTTACCCTCCATTGCCTCGGAAGAAAAGGCTGGTGATACATTGCCAAGAAAACCCAGAGGTAGCTGGGTCGCTATGCGTCAACACTGACTTGATGGCACAACAAAAAAAACCTATCTTTTAGCATCAAAAGAAGTTGATGCATGAAGCTCATGTCTAGTTTCTCACAAACTATTAGATATAAAACTTTAAAACCAACTCAGCCCTGGGGATCCTAATTTTTAAACATTAGTATCTCATAGTCTTTAAAGGCTAGAAATGCCCATAGGCATAACTCACACTATAAAACCCTTTGGTTACCTGAAACACTCATATGAAATTGAAAATCCAGATCATTTAAACCGGAGGTTTTTCTTCTCAAGCGTCCATTCGTATACTCGAAAGATTGTCTGCTACCTGTGAAACGTCCACACTTGCACTGTAAAAGTTGCTACCCACAGGAAACTATTGCATCACTACTTCGTGATTGGTTAATCTCATTCTAAGGCTTATACAGGTCTATAGTATTATGAAACTCGTCCTAAACTGTTTCTCCAGTATTTATCATACACAATCTTCCGTATATCGTCTTGCTAAAGGTTTGATAACATGCTCATAGTTCCCTATGTAATTGTTATGAAGGACTTTTATACTCTTATTTTGTTTGTTTCATTATCAAAATCATACAAAAAAATCCTAGCCAAACCTTTTTAATTAATATAATTTGATCTAATACCTCACTACCAAGAGTGAATTCTAGTGTGTGGATCACTATTCATATATCATACACCAAAAATATTCGCTCCAAACACTAACCATAGTAAGACTTATCTTATAAGACCCCTATTTTAGACTTAATTTCATAATAATCAAGGCACACCAGATGCAGAGCTCTTCTTTTGCCCCCCCCCCCTCCTTTCCTCCAGCACCCAACCCCCCCCCCCCCACTCCCTAATAATCACATAACTACAAAGTTGGCGTAACACCTGTCACAGCTTTATTAATTTTTAACCATATCAACAACAATTTCAAAACAATCAACTTAAGCCTTCACTTCAGCAGAAATGTCTCACCAGCCATGTGGGTAGCAAAGTGATGTCATTTCCGTTTCCGCCGCAGAGAGACCACGGCTACAACCTATCACCCCTTCGTCCGGCTTCGCCATATTATTAGCAAAAGCTCACCGGGGTTATCCAAGTCAGGGGTACCCCACCCCGCCCTACTAATCACTACGGCTCCGGCTCCGGACCCCGGAAACCTCCAGAAACCTCTGGGATCCCGCTACCCCCTCCAGCTGCAACACCCCAAACACCCAGCCCCATGCAACCGCTTAAAGGGCGGGAGGGAGGGACGCCAGCCGCCTTCCTCCATCTCTCCACGCAACTGCAGGTCCTGCCGGCTCCGCGATCCCCTTCCCTCCCACTCTCGCCCCTCGCGGCTCCTGATTGGCTCCTGCTGCCGCCAATCACTCGCGGGAGCCAATCAATTTAAATGACGCCACCCCAGGCCTCTCATGATGCCTCCCTCCCATGCGGCTTTATGCCAGATGGACCGCCACTCACCAACGGCCCGGTTACCACCGGCCTGCCAGTACGCGGCCCTGCGGCCTTGATAATAACGGAGGCATGCCGGACGCGGTGGTCTCCTTTTCCCCCCCTCCTTTCCCCCAGTACCCAACCACCCCCCCCCCCCACTCCCTAATAATCACATAACTACAAAGTTGGCATAACACCGGTCGCAGCTTTATTAACTTTTAACCATATCAACAACAATTTCCAAACAATCAACTTAAGCCTTCACTTCAGCAGAAATGTCTCACCAACCATGTGGGTAGCAAGGTGATGTCATTTCTGTTTCTGCCACAGAGAGACCACGGCTACAACCTACCACCCCTTCTTCCGACTTCGCTATATTATCCGGGTCAGGGGTACCCCACCCCTTCCCTACTAATTGCTACAGCTCCGGACCCCGGAAACCTCCTTGATCCCGCCACCAGCTCAGGCAATCTTTAGGTCCCTGAACCGTCCCCCCTCTCAAGCTGCAACCAGTGTACCCCCCCCCCCCCCTTAAGGACATATTCCAAGGCCTCCTGACAATCATTCAGGAGCAAGTCTAAACCTACCGGGGATAAATGCACCCCATCCTGCCGGAACAAACCCGAGCAGGCGATCTCACCCCAGGGATGCTGTATCTGGTAACCCCCATGCTCCATCACCCAGCATCCAATCTGGCGATTGATCTTTGTCAGGCCCCTGGACCATCGCCGCTGCTCCCAGCAAGCCGACCTTGGAATAACATCCGACAATAACAAGAGTACCTCAGGAAACATATTCAATACTGCTCCCAAATCCCATTTTGCTGCCCTTATCAACTGTTTACAGGTCCAGGAACCCAGGTCGTTGCCCCCCAAATGTAACAGGATCATTGCAGGCCACTCCTTCGTTCGACCGTGGTGCCTAAGCAAAGGCAAGAGCTGTGTCCACCGCAGACCGCGCTCACCCTGTCTCCTCTACTCCAATATTAGGCCCCACTGGCCGCACCGCTGCTCGCTGCTCCGCCCAGTGCATGAAGGAGTGACCAATTAACCAGCAAGTACCAGGATTCCTTTCCCCATCTGCAACGCAAATCAGCAATTATCAGCCACCCTGTAACCCCCTCTCTGCTCACAGCCGCACGTATCCTTGAAATGCTTGGGAACTCCATCGACCTATGCACTGGATCTCTCTGTGGGGCAGCCCCGCTGCCGCTACACTGGTTGCGGCACCAATACAAAAGGAAAGCGGGGCGTAACACAGGGGATCTACACCTAGACACCGCAGTGCTAACCTCAGCACTGCCGCAAACTGAAAGCACGACAACGGGCTAGCATCCTTGTGCAAGAATAACCTCCCCTCCCCCACTGGCAGCACCCTCAAATAATCCCGTAAGGAATATACTGGGCATGTTGGGGAGTTCCCAAGCACCCTTAACACGACCCATTGACCCTTCCCCATCTGGTCTGTCTTGGAGTTGGGGAGCAGGATGCGCATCTCACCGTTCAAGACTCATACCTGCTGTCTCCCCATACCGTCCCTTCCAGATGCTCGGCGGGAATCCACTACTAACTCTCCTACCCTGAATGCATCAAAAAATGCCATGCAAAATACTGCCTGAAACAGACAGGCTTCATATGGGGCCCGCGTCACTCGTGGAAATGCCACACAGATCCACACCAACAAGTCGTGTGTAATTGGCAACCTCCCATCTCACGGAGTAGGCTGCTCCCACTCCCATCCTTGTAAGAGTCTGCGCGTCAGGAACCCCCCAACCTGGAAGCCCCAACCCACCGCCCGTGCAAAAAATGTAAATCCTGCGAGGTGCATCCGCACCGATGCTTTCAACACCCCCGCAGCAACAACGGAAAGGATGACATGTGAACCGGCAGCAATCGGAAAGCTGATTCAATGTGCACCTTTGCCAGCCTACTCCCCGCGCCGTATCTGCGGACCAAGTCCATCGCAGCATCGAAGGACGTGTACCGTATCGTGCACTAGTCCTTTGGAATCCGATCATTTACTGAGGCCCCTGCAGGGGAAGACAGGTTGTGAATCAACCTGAACTTCCCTGGTTCCTACTTTGGTATGATTCCCAACGGGGAAACCACCAAATCCACAAACAGCCGACTCTCAAACGAGCTGGCAATTCTGCCTAGTTCCAACTCCTTCTTCAACTTGTCCCTCTGTAGGGTTTAAGTGCTTGTAGAGGTAGAGGTTAAGTATGATACATTTGGGGTTTAGTATGATAGATTTGCTTTTAATTTTTAAGTGCTAAGGATTAATAATGTTCCTGATTCATAATCACTTAATGGCTACCCTGAATCTCACAAAAAAGAACAGCCACGCTGCTATAACATGTGAGCCAGCATACAGGCCTCTGCAAGAAGAGATCCAGCACCGGAAAGAACCATATAAGGAGATATCATGAGCCTTGTGAGGGGCCAGTTTGGGCTGGAGAGTCTAGACTAGGACCTGCAAGGGGATATCAGATATAGGCCTGTAAGGTCTATGTGCAAAGAAATGCATACACAGGAAACCACAAAGCTACCAACATATATGCTGGGCCCGGCTCTGAAGAAAGCAGATTAGCTGGATCATGGTGAGTATGGGAGGAGGGGGGCCAGGGGGATTTTGCAACAGGAACTAAGGGGAGCAAAGAGTAATAATAGGAAATAAGATAGGGGAGGGGGAGAGAACACAAAGGAATAGCTCTGGGGACGGGGCTGTATGTAAAAAATGCGGAAGGAAAAAAGGTATAAATTGTAATATGCTTTCTATATTCAAGGGGGAGAGTTGCATTCTTGAGGTGCCTAGTGCCCGATAGAACTCTCTTCCCCACTTTGCTGCCTGTATTTGGTCATCAGTTATCTAATAAACAGAGACTCTGATTGCACCTGTACTGACTTTTTGGATCTGATCATTTCAGGTAATAATAGTAATAATAATAATTAGGTTGTGGTCCATTTTTGTACGAAACAGGGCCGTACAAATTGGTGCCGAACGCCCGGGATTGGCCTACGGGTGGGTCTCTAGGACCAAGATATAAATTTAAAGATTTTTGGATTCCCCTCAAAAGGTTGAGGGAGGTGTGTTCCTGGTGCTGAGTGAAGACCGGAGGAGACGAAGCAGTGAGTGATTGATTTTCCCTAGGAAGACGACTGTTGTGAGACAAAGCCGTGAGTATACTTATTTTTGACCAAGCTTGGTAAGTGTTGTTTATTTGTTGTTCTATTGTATTGATAAAGTGTAAAGATATTTTTGCTGCTATTAGTCAGGACTGAATGGTGTGTGTGTTTGAGCTACGTATCGGCTGATACGAACTGTGTGTGTGTTCTTACTCACGGTTCCATACCTCCGCGAGGAGATTGGCTGGGTCTGAACGAAGCGAATCTCTGTTTGAAAGGTGTCCTGGACATTTCGTGCACTACCTTCCTTTGTAGATAAAAAGGTTGGATATTGAGATCCTTAAAATAACAGGTGGCACGTAGAAATTATGTCTCTGTTTAGAAGAAAGAAAGATGACAATCAGGGAATAATGATAAATCAGGTTTCCCCAATGACTCCGGTCGAACGGATGATGAGAGATAATCCCATATTAGGAAAGGAAATTTTGAAAGTTTGCCTTAAATGGGCAAAGTGGAGCAATGCTCCTGGGATCCCTCTTGGCTGGCCACCAGAGGGGTCTTTTGATGGTGGTTGTTTAGCAAGGATTAGGGATTATGTTTTGTCCCATAAGACCAATGCTAGTCAGTTAAAACATTTGCAATACATTTCTATGTGGATGAAACAGGCAAACCCAGGTACCCTCGGTAGTGAGGCTCCTCCCCCTTATTGTAGGACAGTGAACCGTACCATGGCAGCAATAGGGTATTCAGACCCGCAGATAAACACAGACCCCAAAAGGGAACAATCTGAGAAAACCCCTAATGATAAGCAGGTGACAGAAAAACAAAAAGAGAATCTGGGAAAGACAAAACTAGTTGAGCCCTCTGCACCTTACATTGACACCTCCTTATATAAGCCACTGTATAGGGAAATGGAAGATATAATTCACCATAAGGACTCCCAGCCATTTAGGAGATCCCGATCTGCATCCCCCCACCGGGAACCACATAGGGGATGGGTTCAAGTAACAGGTAAATTACATTTGACTCCTGACATAAATTCTCAGACCCCAGGATCATATGAACAATCAGTTTTAGGGGCTACGGGAGGTAACACTCCACCCCGCCTGCGTCCCATTCCCTCTGCTCCTAATCTTACCCCTAACGACAGTTGTCAGGTCACAACAGAGGATAATCCCTCCAAGTTTGGGGCGGGCAAGTCGGGGCCTGACTATTTTCCCAAGGAACCGACGGAAATTCTGAGTAATACCACCCCGGCTCAGTTATCAACTAAGTCTGGGACCCCTCCTGGTCGTGGACCCGTTGATTACCATAAATCCACCAATAGGGCAGCAGGCCAATGGTTCCCTTACTCTAGCCGACGACCTGAAAGTCTGTCTGATGTTGGGACTCGAACGACCCGCACACATGACTATCGTATTTGCCCTGTACAGAGCACTAAAGAACCAGTTCAGCCTAAGAAAACCCCTGTAGAGTTTGTTTTTAATGAAGAGGGGGGTGAAGGGTTTTATGTATATCATTGGAGTTCCAACCTACATGGATGGACCTCAGCATGTGCCCCACAAATGAGAATTTGGCCAGAACAAGGATCACTGGAAACTAGAGATTTAAACTTAGCCCGTAGGTGTATTCGTGGAGGAGAAGGGGACCCACAATGGGACTATAAATACATGGAAGCAGGATTAAGAGTGTGGGAAAAGTATGAGGGCCAAGATCCCAATAACCCAAAGTTACCGGGTTACATGGTGTTTCCTGTGCGACATGTTAACCAAGGACAGGGAAGGGCAGAGGTATATGTTCCCTGGAGTTTCACTGACATGACCAACCTGTCAGAACAACTCCCTCCCCTAAATCAAGGTGCAGGGGCATGGATACAGAAGTTTGAACGATTGACAGCAGGTATACTTTGGCAATTGGTGATGTAAAAGCACTATTAGCCCGGATTTTGGGCAATAATGCTGCCAATCAAGTGTTTAATAATGCACATATAAATGGGGTATTGGTCCATGAACCACAATACGATGGGGCTTTATTTAACCCTTATCGTAATTTAATTTGGGAGTCACTAAGAGATATATATCCCACCCAAAGAAGTATGGGACCCCTTACATCGATGCAATTTAAGGTAGGGGAAGATGTTAGTGCTTATTTGGCTAAGTTCCAAGATCTATGGGAAGCACAAATGGGTGTACCCCATAATGCTCCTCATATGGCCCTTATGTTTTTCCAAACTCTGTGCAATACCCTACCACTACCTATCCAGTTGAAATTGAAAAATATAGTTGCACTAGAATCAGAAACATGGCAGAAACAACAAGCACATATTTTTCACTTTGTCAGGCAGGCAGAAGAGGAATTATCTAAACCGGAAAGAGACCGGAAGGCTGCTCAAGCCCGTCTGTTTAACTTACAGTTAAAAGAAATAGATCAAGGAAAAAAGGAAGGATTAGTCAGTGTATCCTCCGCTGACAAGAAACTTATTAAGACCTTGCAGCAAGAGGTTAGGGAAGCAAAGCAGCAGGCTAAAACTGCACAAAAACTATTTGAGGAATGTGTGGAACGTTTATACGAGTCCTCTGGTGACAGTTACACTGACAGCGACTCGGAAGACGCACACAAACCTGTGACACGTGCTCTGAATGTTCAAGGACGTGGTCAGCTCTCGGGTCAGGGACCACGGTCCTTCCCCAGACAAAAACAGGAAAGAGAGAGAGATTTTTGTTGCTGGCAGTGTGGTGAAAAGGGACACTTTCAACGGACCTGCCGTGCCCCTCTCCCTCCATCACGAGGGCGGAAAGAGTATAACCAAGGCCCACCTCCACCTATTAGGCCACGGCAGTATCCTACCTGGCAGCCCCCAAATAGAGCAGGCTATGGTAATAGGGGAGATGGACAATGACTAGGCATCTATAATATGCAGGTGACACTGGGAACAGAGGAGCCCACATAAAATTAACATTGAATGGCCAAGAGATGAAATTTCTAATTGATACTGGAGCCACATTGTCTGTCCTAAATACCATGCCTGCAGGTAGCACTATTGGCAGAGACAGTGTAATGACTACTGGGTTTGATGGTAAGTCAGTAAAAACCCCAGTGACCAATCCAATTCACGTGGTGGGGCCAGAATTTGATCTTTATCACAATTTTCTGTATGCCTCTCATTGTCCTATTAATTTGATGGGGAGAGATTTAATTGTTAAGGCCCAGGTTACCCTAGTGGCAGGAGAATTTCAGTCTGCAGGAATCAGTGAAATTGGTACATATCTACTCAGCCCTTACGCCCGAGTACGGGGTGCACCAGTCCACATAAGACTAAAACAAGGGAAACAGGGACCAAAATTGCCACAATATCCCTTACAGCGGGCAGCTATAGAGGGTGCACGAGAAGAAATTGATCAGCTCAAACTGCATGGCATTATAGAACACAGTACTTCCTCATATAATACCCCGCTCTTTCCGGTCAGTAAACCTAATGGGAAGTGGAGGATTGTCCATGATTTACGAGCCTTGAACCAGGTAGTGGAAACCCAATTCCCTGCAGTTGCCAATCCGGCCACCACATTGAATACAGTACAGCTGTACAAGTATTTCACAGTATTGGATCTAAAAAATTTCTTTTTTAGTGTAGAAATTGATATTGACTCGAGGCCCCTGCTGGCATTTCTTTTTGATCAAGTGCATTATCAATGGACGCGATTGCCTCAGGGATATGTTGACAGTCCCAGTATTTTTTCTCAGATTCTATCACAAGATTTGCAGGAGTTCAATTCACATCTCCCTGGAGAAATGTGTTTATTGCAGTATGTAGACGATATCTTACTGTCAGGGTCAGATTATCAGCAAATGCATAAGTACACACGAGAACTAATACACGAGCTGTAGGACAAGGGCTACAAATTAAATGCCGAGAAGGCACAATTAGTGCAGACAACAGTCATCTTTTTGGGATTTCAGCTAAGCCAGGGTTCTATTGAAGTGGGAGATAAGACAGTGCAGCATGGCTTACAGTTACCAGTCCCCAGTACAGTGAAAGAACTTCGCTCTGTTTTGGGCACACTTAATTTTTGCAGAAATTGGATCCCTGCTTTTAGCTCTCGGACCCTTTGCTTCCGCCCTTATTTGAAGGGTGGGGTAAAGAACTCTGAAAGAATCACTTTAGATCCTTGTCATGTAAATGTGCTCCAGTCTATTTTGGAAGATTTAAAGTGTCTTCCAGCCTTACATCTGCCAAATCATCACAAGCCCTTTCAATTGATGGTGGTAACCGGTTCCCAGGCGTGGGCAGCCATACTATTTCAGGATAGGGTTTCCACTTTGTCATTTTTGTCTGGTACTTTTGGATGTACTGAGCTCCCATTGCCTGACCTTGAAAAATTAGTTATTGCAGTGGCAGCAGCAATAGAGAAAGTCCTATCTATTTTCACTCCTACGACCTTGATTCTCTATCAGTCCATTGAATTGAAGGCTATTCTGAACAAAGATACACTACATTTGTCCCCATCTAAGCTGCAGCAAGCTTGTGCTTCTATTCTGAATAGTGGAGTGATCTTTCGTCCTCTCACTGCCTCCACCTGTCCACTTAGTTGGCTACAGACAGCAGTAGATGTTTATACCCCAGTTCCTGATTCATCTTATGAGGAAGTTTTATCCTTTATGGTATCCCCCGCTGACATGCCACCAGACAGTGAAATTTGGTTTACAGATGGTTCAGCACAGAAAGGTACTGTAGGATTTGCTGCGATATTGCTGACCCCTGATGGAGTGGCTGAGCATCGTTTACAGTATGCTCTGGACTCAGATCAGGGATACTCAGCACAGGCAGCTGAACTGTGCGCCATATTGGCAGTCTTAGAAGAACGTCCGGCAACGCCCCTGATTTTCTACACTGACTCACAGTATGTTCAAAAGTTGTGTGGAGAATACCTTCAGATTTGGCTACAGCGTGGGTTTGTTAATTCATCAAGCAGCCAATTAATACACAAGTCCCTGATTTTGTACCTCTATGATTTATTATTACAACGCTGTGAGAGAAATATTCTAACTTCCTGTAACTGGGTCCCTGGCCATTCCCGCCATTATGGTTTCCTGCAGTTTGGCAATGCCCTAGCCGATGAGGCAGCAAAGCAAGTCACAGATACTGTCCCCATTTTAGTTATTACATGAGCAAGAACTTACCCCTTACCTTCGCTGCATGATTATCAGCAGAATCTTGCACGGGATGAGGTTCAGAAGTGGAAATTGTTAGGGTGCACTGAGCATAAAAAGTTATGGGTACACCCCTCTGGAAAAATTTGTATTTCCTTTTGGTCTTTGCAGCAATTGTGTTCTCTGTTGCATTCTGTTGGACACGCGCCGGCTTCCAGCGTGTCTGCACAGATCTCTGAACTTTTTTGGCATCCGCGTCTCAAGCTCCGAATACAGGAGTGGTGCCAAAAGTGCCCACAGTGTTTAGAAAATTCCCCAGTGAAGGGCAAGCATACTCTCCAAGGTCATCTTCCGACAGTTCAGGGTCCTTTCATTTCCTGGTATGTTGATTTCACAGATATGCAGGTTCGTGTAGATGGCTACAGATTCCTTCTAGTCTGCGTGTGCCCCTTCTCCAAGTGGATTGAAGCTTTCCCATGCAGGCAGGAAAGGGCCTCCGAAGTTTTCAATTGTTTTTCTAAGCATCTGTTTCCTCGCTTTGGCATACCACGAACTGTTTATTCTGACAATGGTTCTCATTTCCGGAATCATCTAATACATCTTTTTTCCACAGCTCTGAGTGTAAAGTGGAAGTATGTTTCTGTGTACCGCCCCACCTCCAACGGCCTCGTCGAATGAACCAATGGCTTGCTCAAGACAGCTCTGCGTCTGATACAATCAGATAAAAGTATTTCCTGGCTGCAGGCCTTGCCTCTGGCACTGTTTCAATTGAGAAATCGTCCTCTAAAAAATATTGCTCTGACACGTCATGAGATTTGTACAGGAAGGCGATTGCTGCTATACAATCTCACTGACAATGCTATTCCCTTACCGGATTCTTTGTCCCCTTACCTTGCAGGTCTATGCCTGGCTTTGGCAGAGATTTCCAGACGCTGTGCCATCCGTGACCAACATCCACAGTCCCCAAAGGATACCTTAATCCCAATTGGAACCACTGTCTACCGCAGAAATCCTCATCGGAGTTCCTGGCAAGATCCAACATATTCAGGACCCCACATCGTTTCTGCATCAACTCCATTTGCTGTCTTGCTGGACGCAAGCCAAACTTGGACTCATATTGCCCATCTTTGGGTACCTTGAACTGTTTCTGGTTTTTGGACTTTTAAGTGACCTTTTCTCAGCATGCCTCATATTGCGTATAAGTTTGCTTTTCTATATTTTGCTATGTTATTGACAATTTTTATTGGATGGTTTCTATACTTTATTTCTTCCCGTCCCCACTCTTTTCCCTCTGCTCCCATCTCCTCTCTATCTCCCCCTTCTCTGAACCGCTCCCGTAGGTCAGTTCTCCCCCTCACTAATACTTGGAAAACAACCGTTCTTGAAGTGGTTGATCTTTTGAATATTAGTGATTGCATTATATGTACCCCGTTGCCCCAAGGAGGTAATTATGCCCCTGTCCGTGTTCTCCCTGTCCCATTTGAAGAAATTGTAGATGCCATCCCATGCTGGAATAACCCCCACCTTATTAAAGGATGTATAGAGCGTGGCCCCTTATATTGTAATGATACTTGGGCAGCCCATCAAGCTGCTTCCTTTCCTGTCCGTGTCTCTGTGCCCCCTATGATATTTTATTACTGTCTTATTACCAACTCTTCTGTTTCTTTTGCCAACAACTGTAATGTTTCCTGGAATGTCCAAACAAATAATTTTCACTTTTTGCACGGTACCATGCGCCCTTTCTATTATGGGCATAATATGTCTAAGGTAGATTGGTTCTACTCTAAAATCCGTAATAACCGTGTCAACTCCACCCACTGGGGCCCGCGAGTTAAAGCACACTCTCAGGTATGGGGTCCTGACTTTTGGGCTTCAACCTTTAATGTTGGCCCTATAGATTCCACACATACTCTCCTTTTCTGTAAGGGTACTTACTCACAATCTCCTTTCACTTCCTGCTATGCTCCTGTTCTCTACTGTACTGATTTAACTCAATGTGGTGCCAAAAACACTGATCGGGGCCGCAGGTTCCCTACCTCTGTCATTGGCCACCAACTTCCTGGCCGCCTCCACTGGAAACCTTGTAAATCCCGTGATGATCACCCTCTCTGTCAGACTCCTTGTGCTCACTCCCCTACCACTGGTAAACTAACCTGTGAACCTCATACTTCTATTGCATATCCTATCAAAACATACTTTACTTGGAAACCTTCTTTTTCTCTTTCTGCTATTGTGGGCCATTACTGGCTTTGTGGTGATATCTTGTACCAGAAAGTTTCACTGTCCAATTTACCCTGTGCCCTAGTTAAAGTGTCCCCTTACTCAGTCCTTATTCCCCTGAATGTCTCACATAATACCCCGCCTTCTCCCTCTACTCCTCTGCACCAGCGCCATAAGCGCAGTTCTGCTAGTCCCTGGGATTCCACCATGGTTGAAGATGCTGCACTACAAGCTTCCTATGAATATGTTAACTCCACTTACCCTATGACCAAAGCCCGTCTGATAGCTCTTAGCGCTACTTCTTGGCTTCCTTGGGCTACCCCCGCCTTTACAGCAGAGCTTGGCATGTCTATTCGCCGCTTACAATGTTTGCTACATATACAAATGAAAGCTGTTACTGAATCTATTTCTCGCTTAGCTGAATCACTTGAAGAAAATAATCAAATTACTCTACAGAATAGACAGGCTTTAGATTTATTACACGCGGCAGAAGGAGTGACTTGTTCCTTTATCAACGCTACTAATTGCTGCACTGTGATCGCTAACCACACAATATTTGTATTAGACGCTATGAATAAGATTAAGCATTTATCTGAACTACATATTGATGATTTTAAGGGTGGCCTCCAGATTGGAGATTGGTTTTCATCTCTCTCCTCCTGGTTTCACTCCCTTGGCTCTGGCTTGAAAGGTTTATTGATTTCTGCTGGCATTATTTTAATCATTGCTTTACTCTTCTGTTGTTTTGTTTCTGTTTTTATATCCTGCTGTAAGAAACAACTCACCAAAATATCTACCTCTTTTTTGCCTGTTCAGACTAGCCCTACTCTTGTCAATGTTTCTTATGCAGCCGTCCCCATGTCAGACTATTCAGACTTGGATTTCTCCCATTCCCCAGCCGAATAAAAAAAAAAAAAATGGGGGAGTTGTAGGGTTTAAGTGCTTGTAGAGGTAGAGGTTAAGTATGATACATTTGGGGTTTAGTATGATAGATTTGCTTTTAATTTTTAAGTGCTAAGGATTAATAATGTTCCTGATTCATAATCACTTAATGGCTACCCTGAATCTCACAAAAAAGAACAGCCACGCTGCTATAACATGTGAGCCAGCATACAGGCCTCTGCAAGAAGAGATCCAGCACCGGAAAGAACCATATAAGGAGATATCATGAGCCTTGTGAGGGGCCAGTTTGGGCTGGAGAGTCTAGACTAGGACCTGCAAGGGGATATCAGATATAGGCCTGTAAGGTCTATGTGCAAAGAAATGCATACACAGGAAACCACAAAGCTACCAACATATATGCTGGGCCCGGCTCTGAAGAAAGCAGATTAGCTGGATCATGGTGAGTATGGGAGGAGGGGGGCCAGGGGGATTTTGCAACAGGAACTAAGGGGAGCAAAGAGTAATAATAGGAAATAAGATAGGGGAGGGGGAGAGAACACAAAGGAATAGCTCTGGGGACGGGGCTGTATGTAAAAAATGCGGAAGGAAAAAAGGTATAAATTGTAATATGCTTTCTATATTCAAGGGGGAGAGTTGCATTCTTGAGGTGCCTAGTGCCCGATAGAACTCTCTTCCCCACTTTGCTGCCTGTATTTGGTCATCAGTTATCTAATAAACAGAGACTCTGATTGCACCTGTACTGACTTTTTGGATCTGATCATTTCAGGTAATAATAGTAATAATAATAATTAGGTTGTGGTCCATTTTTGTACGAAACAGGGCCGTACACCTCACAACGGAGGATAAACGTCTAACCAATACTGCATTCAGCGCCCTTTTCGACTCCCCTGTCCCTATCACTGGTATCCGAAACCCCGAACTAAAACCTTCTTCAATCATCACCCGGTCCTTCCGCCTCGGATATCTCTGAAGCCAAGGCCATAATGCTTCCAGCTTGATTGACGTTGTGGTGTAGAAGGTCCCTCAGATCCCTTAGAGAATGATAAAATGCAGGATTTAACTTCAGTTGACAAAAGAAAACAAATGCACATGGCTCCTGGTTTCCAGGGAAACCACAAACAGAGCAGATCAGAGGAGAGGAAAACATGCCCCTGCTGCAGTTCAGCTCATCGGTCACGAGCTGAGGCAGAACACCTGCTGGAGGGAGGGGTCAGATTAAACCCAGGAAACCAGAGATATAAGGGAAACTCATTAGGAAGGAAGTTAGCACAGCCGGGAACACAGCCAGGAGCACAGCTGGGAGAGCAGCTGAGAACACAGTCGTTAGAGCAGTCACGAGAAGCAGAGGATTGGCTTGGGAGTGAGGATTCAGAGGAACTAATGGTAACAGAAGATTCTCTGACCTTTGACTCAGAAAGGGAAATCAGCAGAAGAAACGAGCAGAGAACCAGTGCAAAGAAGCCAGGTACAAGCAGCCCAGGTTTGGTGCCGTATATAAAAGGCAGCCAGAAGGGAAATGTACCAAGAAGGCAGACTTGTGTGCACGTAGAAACTCCAAGGCTTGTATCTGTAGCTGATCCTGGAGGGCAGAAGGAAGCTCCCATAAGAAAGCCAAAAGGTAGGCTGAGTGACTGGTATAAAAGCAAAGCTGTTTTTAAGAAGTGCTCTGATATTAACCCAGAAGGGTGGGGCTTTACGTGTGCTGAATACTGTGACCATTCCCAACCTTGTGTAGCAGAAGGCTGCAGGGAAAAGTCTCATGTTGAAGGAATAGGTGTGTGTTTGGAAACACCCTGTAGTCAATTGCAGACATTTCCAGCTGATAACCAATATGAACCGATGGAAACAGAACCATCTTTAGAATACCTGCCTGTTGAATCAATGGACTGTACAATATCTGTGTCTGAGAAGATAAAACCTGTGTGCTAGGATTAAGCTGTGCAGAGAGAGAGAGCTGCAGGTAGCAGCTAGAAGAAAAAGCACCAAAGGTTTTGGAACAGAGAATTGCTCTTTAAGTTGGATTACTGTGATGCTGATATAGGAAGCTGTTTATGTTTCATTCTTATATTATTTCCTGCCAGAAGATACATGGCCAACAGTTCTTTATTTTCTGTTATGTAAAAGCCGTTTGGGAGGGGAATAAAAATCCTGTTATTTGCCTGAACCACTCGAGCTCCACTACTCTCTTTATTTCGGTTGGTGAAAACTACAACTCCCAGGAGGCAGTGCTTTCCCCAAGCACTATTTTCCTACCGGAAGAAGAGATCAGGCCGCTTAACTCTACAAGCACAAGCTGTGGGGTAACAGCGACATTACAACGTGGAAGTCAGGCCCTGCAATTTTTTGCTACTTGGGAGCTGGGAGGGCAGGGGAGGGCACCCCTCTTTGGGCACATTTGAGTGCGGCATTCACCCTGCTACAGATCGAACACGCATGCCGAAACTTGTAGTCGGGAAGTGGACATGACGATTTGTTAAATTGCCAGCAAATATCCCCCGCTCCCTCAGCCCCTGATTTCTGCGCCACGGAGGGCCCTACGGCTCAGAAGGAGCATCCCGTCCCCGTCATCCTTCCCCCCTCCTCTTACCCCTCCTAGTCTCCCCGGTCCCCCTGCCCCTCCCGTTCTGGCCGACATCTGGGTCAACCACAAACTAATATCTTGTGTCCCCCAGGACAACAATTTATTTTCTTCCATTTTATCCCAAAACTTCTCATCATAGTTGAGCCATGCCCAAACTTCATGCATCTGAGCTGCTTCCAAAATGGAATCTGCGTAGCGAGCAGCATTCCATATTGATCCGGGTACTGATGTCCCCACACGCTTGCCAGCCTCAAAAAAGCCCTTGCACAATTCATCACATTATGGGAGACTCTTTTAATCCTTCCTGCCTTCTCATCTTCCTTTCTCTTTCTTCAGCTCTCACCCGACCAATGCCTCCCCTCCAGTAAACGGAAGATGTCTATATATCACCGTTTCCTGATCTTCCGATGCAATGCCCGTGGGACCCCTTACCATAACTCAGAAAAGGACGTCAACGTGGGTGTACCACCTCCCCCCCCCCCCACCCTCTCTGCAGCCAGGACAATCCCCTCCCCGGGCCGTTTCCTCCTCCGATGTTGACGAGGAGGACTCCCCCAACGATGACGAGGACGTATCGCCCCTTCAGTGCTGCCGGCAGGCATGCTTTCTTTTCCTCCACGCCTTGCCCCCCACCCCCACATGCTGCCCTTCGCTTTCTTCCGTCACCCCTTCGCACCCAACCGGTAACTCTCCTGCCACCCCCGTCGTGTCCTCGGCAGCCGGTGCTCCAGTCCTCAACTCGGGTTCCAACTCCAGATTCGGCTCACTTAGCTGCCCACCATCCCAGGCCGCACTGGCATCCATCCTCGTTGCTGTTCTCGCCTCCGCAGCCTCCACCCGCACTGGACCTCCCGCTCCGAGCCCGCCTGGCTGCTGCCACACTGCCGTAGCCTGTGGAGATAAAAAAGGAAACACAGGAGGGAGGGGACTGCAGCGGGCCAAGCGGGTTGCCAGGCTCCCAGCATTCTGCCCTGGATGAACCCTGCCCCCCTCCCCTCCAATAATCCCACGTCGTGGGTCCACACATGTTGCAATACCCATCCGGTCGCAATGACCCGAACCCCAAGCCTGCGAACCTTTGCCCTCCAATATCACTCCCCAAAGCCTGCGACGGAAGCCCTCCATGCCCTTTCCCGACCACCTGGCCCTCCAGCAGTAGTGCTACCGCTGATGCGCTGCCCTCTCTTCCATGTGACCCTTCAGCATGCCCCATTCGCCCCTCCCCCTGTGCCTCAGAAGCTCCAGCCCCCCCCCCTGCCCCTCTTTGGCAAACCTGCCGCCACACCTCATTGCCCACCGGCCCTCCGGGCCCTAGCCGCTCCGTCTGGCAACGCCCCAGACCCCCACCCTCACCTGCTTCTCCCGCCCCTACCCTCCATGTGCAAATTAGCTTCCCCCGTCTGAGGAAGCCCATCCTGGCTATGTGCCGCCCTGCCAGGTATTCCTTCCCCTCTCTCTCTCATCCTGCCCTGCCCCTGCGCTGTGGCATGCCTCTTCTAGTTGCCCAGCCTCAAGTCTTTTTTTTTTCTTTTTTACTTTTATTCTTTTTTTTTTTTTTAAATAGCTGCCAACTTGCCTGTGCACCAGTAGATCTGCCGCTCAGCTGAAACACCAGCCCCACTCTGCCCCGCGGCTATCCGGACTCCTGCAGGCCACTACCCAGTCTTTGATGCTCTCAGCCTCCCCACTCAGCACGATCCTGCCGTCCTGAGTGCACTCGCCGTTCCTGTTCCTCCGGCCCTCATCGGCACTCGCACGCACCTGCAAACACACGCCAGCCGCCTTCCTCTGTCTCTCCACGTGATTGCAGGTCCCGTTGGCTCTGCGATCCCCTTCCCTCCCACTCTCACCCCCGCGGCTCCCTCCGTAAAACCAAAATGTTCCATGTAAACCGCACTGATGTTGAAGAGCGCGGTATATAAGAGAAATAAATAAATTGGCTCCCGCTGCTACCAATCACTCGCGGGAGACAATCAATTTAAATGACGCCGTCCCAGGCCTCCCGTGATGCCTCCCTCCCATGTGGCTTCATGCTGGACGGATCGCCGCACGCCGATGGCCCAGTTACTGCCAGCCTGCCGTTACGTGGCCCTGCAGCCTTGATAATTATTAAACCTAAGAACCTACTTGCTGGCCTCTATTCCCCTAAAAACCAAATCAAATGCCACATGGGCTTTACCATTGAAGACTTGGCTAACATGAACCTGTTCATCCTTGATTTGTTAATTCTAGGATGTCAAATATTAAAGGAATACCGATAGGTCTCTTTCTAAATTTAGACCATTAGGTGATAGGGAAGTTAACTTTAAAATATATTTCTGTTCCAGTCTCATTATTGTTTTGTCAATGCCCCCTCCTTTCCAATTAAGCTTCACCTTTTTTATGACAAAATCCTTAAATCATTAACTCGATGTGCCATTTCCTGCCAGGCTAGAAAGCGCGAGTTTTGAAGAATGCTTATAATCCTTTGGGATAGATTCCTACGATAGCATGGAGGTTCGTTCAGTCTCATCCAGTTCATAAAGATAAAGACGGTTCGAGTAGGTGTTTATCTTTTATAAGTCTTTACTTTTACATGTTTTTTCTATAAATACCGCAAGAATCTATGTTTTAAAGGGTGGTTATAATTCCTTGCGGCAGACTTTCACAATGGCGGTTGGTGGCTTTTACTATTATCCGTTTTATATACAAAATGTTATGATAGTTTTTAGATTTCATGTTTAAAATTTTTAAGTTTTGAATCTCTAGCTTAGCTCCCCTTTTGTTGCAATACTCTTATGAACATTGTGGTTACACAAATATGAACCCAGAAAATAGAAGTTTGATACGATAATTTATATGGGATATTATTGGTCATAATTGATCACACGTTGATGGTTAAGGATCCATTTTTTGAGATAACAGCAGCCTATTCCAAAAGAATGTTACAATATTCTTGCATTTTATACACGGGGTTTCTAGATACAAAGTTGTTTAAGACAGCATTTACTCTTGGCTGATTCCACATATCCGGGCAGTTTTTTAACAAGATTGTTTGTACACTGTTAATAAGCTTCTGGGTTATTGTAGTTTACTTTATTTCAATTGGGTCGAATTACCCATCCTTATGAGGATAGTTAGGTTTTAATACCCCTTTTGAAACATGCCATGTCTTTATTAATGAATTCATTTATAGCATTTTCTTTGGTTTTATATGAATTATACGATGTTTTATCTAATCTATTAGTAGTGGCTCATCTGTTCTTTTGAGGATTACTAGTTTGCCGTCCTTTATTGTTTTATATGATTAGATAATATTTTTGAATAAATTTATTTGTTAAGACAGACATGATATAATTAGTTTAGGGCCATTTTAATTGTTATTATTTCACATTGCTATGACTATTTTATAAGTGCTTTAGTACACACGTTTATGATATTAATTGAGATGAACTATCGTTATATACAAATTGACCATTTTAGGCCATGTTTGTACTCACTCCTGCTTCTGTTGTTGATCAGTAGTGTGATATGTAATAATTTCCTCTTCTCTTTCAGTACAAGATCAACTAAGTTGAGTTTACCTAACAATAGAGGTATCGGTAAAGACAATGTATGGTTACCCTTTCAATGTTATGTCTGATCATTATTTATTTATTTGTTATTATTGTATGGTTTTAAATATAAGTGTTAGTTTAATGATATGTTATGGTTATAACTATTTACTTTCAAGATATATGTTTGTTTTAATGGTTTTTAGTTCGTTTATATGAGTTTTATTATTAATATTTTATATATATGTTTCAATGATTTTTAGCTTATTAGTTTTATATGAGGATTTGAATTATATGTTTATGTAACTGGGTCTTTGTTTATGTGTTTATAAATGTAGTACGCCTGAAATCCCCTGACAAAGTGAATTCGAAACACGGCCTGTGTCAGGCTTTTTGGCGCAAGGAATCAATTAATATTAAATAAAGTACTCCTTCCCTCAAACCACTTATTTTGGACTGGAAGGAGGAAATGTGCCATTATTTCTTATGCTAAGTGTACTTATTCCATCTTGGGGTTTTTTTGGGTTTTTTTATCTCCCATTGATTTTTGTTCCACCTATCATTTGGCTGCTGCTTTTTACACACACACACACACACATAGGCTTTTTAATGCATATGTATGTATTTAAAGTGTGATTTGTACCCCTGGGACAGACATTGGCCAAAACGTGTTGAGTTTATGATAGTATTCATGTGAAGACACATTTTAGAAAGAACATCTGGCTGCAAAATGAGACGTCCAAGTCAAAACATCCAATATACAGCGGGAGGGGTAGCCAAGATGGTGTCACATGAAAAGCCTTGTAAAACTGGCCTTTCTCCAACCTGAAAGATACACATGTCCTTTACATAAAAGCAAAAATATGTACACACAAAGATATGGGTAAGACATGTGCAGGATGTCGCCATATTTCAGAAACTTGCACATGTTCTATATGCTCATCCTCAGAATAGGGGACATAGACATGCACCCATTCCTTATTACAGAACGGAACCGTGAAACTCACCTCCAGCCATTTTGCTCACAGGGATGTTCATCTTCCTGTTGTGGGGTTGCTGAAATGAGCC
This sequence comes from Ichthyophis bannanicus, assembly GCA_033557465.1. Lineage (NCBI taxonomy): Eukaryota > Metazoa > Chordata > Amphibia > Gymnophiona > Ichthyophiidae > Ichthyophis > Ichthyophis bannanicus. Next base: position 467,688,611 of record CM066031.1, on the reverse strand, counting down.
CTTTTATAATCCTATTTGTGTGCTGGAGTAGGTATAGCCTCAGATGTCCCCGATGACGATTTCAGACATGCATTGCTCGTCTGAAAATCGCATGTGCATGTGTATCTTTATTAACCCACTCTGGTCACACACACCCCAACTGACTTGGATGTGACTGTGCTGGACGCATGTATTTTTGGCATTTCTAAAATGCCTCTGGGGATGTCTTTACAATTTGCTCATGTGAATGCCTTCATAGTGTGCATCTTCTGGCCTAGTTACATGTTCTTTCTGATGTTTAAATTATAACTATAATTGAATAGAAAGTTTTTTTGTCTAAACTGATGGGTTGTGGGACCACTACTTTTTTGTGTGTTTTGATTAGTTTCCCTGTATTGCCTCTATTCTTCCTTGTCTGTTAATTCATAATGAGCCATAAAATTGTATTGTCTTTCATTTTCTGATTACCCATTCAATCCCAAGTTCCTCGCACATCCTTTCCCCTTCAGATTATTATTGCCATGCTTTCTATAATCCTTTTTATGTGGACTTTTTAAGAGAATAAAGTATCTTAGTTTCTCTAGTAACATCAGATTAAACTCTGAGCCACTGTGGTTTCTTTTCACTATAGGGAGCTTTATGGTAAGGTAGGTGGGTCAGGTGAATTACAGGCCAAAAAAGTTCATCTCAGACTCCAAGATAAAAGCCGTGCATTTTAAGGACCTTGTTCCCTATAATTGGAAATTAATTTTAAAGCACAAGAGCAGAGAATCTAAATGAAGATTCCTTAACCCTGTGGCTACAAGATTGCATTTGGGAATGTGGGCAGAGTTGATGCACTTAAATAAAAACCCTCTTAAACACCTAGAGAGAATGGGTCAGGCAGATAGGAATCTGGTTCAAAACTATACAATTACTGTAATCATTGTTTTGCTTGACAAGAAGCCAATAAAGTAACTGCAGGGTGGAAATGAAATCCTGAGGGAGACGCTGTAATGGAGGTCATGACCTGGCAGAAGCAGCGACACCGTGAATCCTCTGTAGTCTTCTCTACTATCAGACTTCATCAAAGAGGCCAAGAGGAGTTAATCAGTCTGACAATTTACAAAGACATGCATCCTTTCTACCATCTCATGGTGTCACAGCTATAGGCAGAAACGTGATTAAATAAACAATGAAAATTGCCAGAGCAATTCAAGTGATATATGATTCCTCTTTAAATTCCAGGTAAAGGCTTATACAGACTCAAACAGGTAAAAAGGGAAAATAATGCTCTTAAAACCTAGGATCAGATGTCAAAAAATCAATTTAAAAATGAGGATTTCTAGTTTATTCTTATTTATTTAAAATCAAAGTGGCATCCAGAATGCCCTGGATGTAGCAGATGTTAGATTTTATGTTTAAGAGGCTGATGTATTCTTAAAGCATAGAGAAGACCTGCACAAGCATTGTTTATTCAAATTGAATATACCACCCTTGACGGGAGCATACAGAGCAGTTTCCAATCAAAAGCTAGAGGTAAATAAATAAAACCAGAATAAGGGGAGAAAATAATGACAGAATAGACAGGACAGGAAGATTAAAGAGCAGCACACAGGGAGTAGGCAGAACAAACATGGAATTCAAAGTCAAACTCATGCAATATCCTGAGAATAACTCAAGCCGAGAGCTTGTGTGTACAGGTCTGTTTTTAGCAGGAATTAAAATTTGGGAAAAGAGGGTTCCAGACGTAAGTGGGATGGGAGACAGTTCCAAAGGGCAGGGGTGGTGCAGAAGAAGGCTGAGACACAATTTGGAAATGGGAGAACTAGCTTATTGTCCCTGAGAGAGTGAAGAATACGAGGAGGGATGTAGGGAATGGTTAACACTAAGGGGTATGTTTACTAAACCGTCCTAAAGTGCGCCCAGCATTAGTGTGCAGGATGACATAAAAGGAGTGGGCGTTGCAGTCTAAACGTTGCAAGCGCGCGTGAGCGCGCGATAATGTGCGCTGCGCACACTATCACGCAATAAGATGCGTAACGCACGTCAATGCGCAGTGAGCACAAGTAGGTGCACTGACCAGCAAACAGAGCAAAAAAGGTGTAGTATAATGGTCAATACACTGACTGATGGTACAGGAGTCATGAGTTCGACTCTCAAGTGGGCCTGCAGAAGAAGGCTGTGCCCATTGCATTTACCCAGTGCCAGCTGAGGCACCTCCCCTTTTATAAAAAAAATCTGTGCTGCCAGCATACACACCCTCAAAGTGCCGTAAAAGAAGGTGCTGCAGAAGGCGCCTCCCAAGGCGCCCCAGAGGACACCCTTTAAAGTGCACCGTATGCCAAGGTACCCTAAACTGTTGCCTATAGGGCACCCTAGAGGGTGCTGTATAGGGTGCCCGATGAGCCGGTGCAAGGGTACAGCACTGCTTTGGATGGCAGCACTGCACATGGTAACCCCTGGTCATCCTAAGTAGGTGAGCTGACATGCAAGCAGCAACAGCAGCGTAGCACAATGGTTAATACAATGGCTGATGGTACAGGGGTCATGGGTTCGACTCCCGAGTGGGACTGCTGAAGAAGGCTGTCTGAGCCTTTACCCATTGCATGTACCCACTGCTGGCTGAGGCAGTACCTACAACATCTACCCATTGCACTCTGAGGCAGTACCCCTTACCTTTACCTAGTGCTGTCTGAGGCATATGAGGCCGTAATTTAAACCTGTGCTGCCAGCAAACACACCCTCAAGGTGCTGTAATATAAGGTGCCCAATAAGGCACGCCAGAGGGTACAGTATAAAGTGCACTGTCTGCCAAGGCACCCTATAGGGTCTCCTATAAGGCCCCCATAGGGCACCTTATAGAATGTCCAATTAGGCACAGTAAGGGTACAGCACAGTTTCTGATGGCAGCACTGTGCATGTAAAAGTGTGGTAAGCCAAAGAAGGCCCCCCCCCCCACCTGCAAATACAGCAACAGTGCTGTAGCACAATGGTCAATACAATGAGTGATGGCACAGGGGGTATGATTGCAAGTTCCCAGTGTGCCAAATGAGTAAGGCTGATAGAGAAAATTACCTCTTCTGTTATCAATCTGTGCTGCCATCAGAAATATAACCAAACCCGAGTGCCATAAAACCATGCACCTTTTCAGGGTGCACCAGAGGGCACATCCTAAACAACCATGTCAGCAAAGACGGGTTATGATGTGCCCCAGAGGCCATTATGAGAGGTTGCAAACCCCCAAGCCACCATAGTAGGCACCCGAGAAGCTATTGAACGGACGGTGTGATGCAAGATGCCCCAAGGATGTTTAGGTGAACCCAAAAACATTGCCCAAATGCAGTACGGTCCCCCAATGTGAAGGGCAAGAGAGGTATGTGGCAAACAGACCTGTAACCCTAACACTACACAGAGCAACAAGGAAAGACAATGCATAAATAAAGGAAGGACGTAGAGCAAATCTGATGGACCAGACGAATCAGCGTCCAGCCCATGTGGCTGCCTGAAAGCTGCACAAACATATCGGGGGCAGCTGCAGCGATGCACAGAGGGAAGGTAATGTACCATGCAATAATGACAGTGTGTGGCAGAGGATGGGAAGACGTGTGCAGCTGAAGAGGTAGACATGGTAGGATAGGAGGAATGTCATGATGACAGTGGAGTAGCTGTGCCATGCAGAGGACACACAGGAGATGCAACCAGAGAGAGTCACAATGCAGGAATGTATAGGAGTGCAGGATGTGGGGGTAGTAGCATGCACAGCAGGGTAGGACGGCACACAGCTGGCAGACACACATAGATGGACAAAAGGATAGCCCACAACTGTGATGAGGGTATAATGTGCTCACAGCACAGATCTGCACAGATATGACTGTTACAGGGATGAAAGGTGGTTGTGCAGGACAGGCAGACAAATGAAAGAGAACAGAGAGGAACCAAGCCCATGACCAGTAGCACAAATGGCAATGCACAAACCTGTAGGCCACATCACCAGTGTCAACCCAGTAGCAAATGCTGCATACAAATGTACTGGAGGGCATCACAAAACACCTGCTGTCTGTCCGGATAGGCAAAGCCCCAACAGTAACAATGATGAAATGCATATGCAGATCTGTTGTGTAAAGAGCAGATCAAAGTCAGTAACTGGGATCACATACACATAGGGCCACATGTACACACACAATGAAAGATAATGCAGTGGATACAGCATGCCAAAGAGGAAAGAAAAGAATCCCCAAGGGCAGCAGAGGATGTTCTGTGGAGTAGGTGCAGAAACTGTACCTGTAAAAGAGAGAAGTGAACCTGCAAACAGGTGCACTACACACCAGCTGAAACACAGCAATATGAAACCCCCAACCGGACTGCCATGTACACACCTTAAATAACGAGACATATGTAACAGTTAACATGTGATGGGTAGGCAACTCAGAGGACACACCTTGGTGTTCTGTGAAAGGATGGAGGTGTGTGTGCAGAGGTGATGAACCTGCAGGTAATTAGTGGTCATATTAGCACAAAAGCCAAACAAAAAACCATGAGGGGATCAAACCTGCAACCAATGGTGTTAGATCATATGCTCTAAACAACTAACCTAAGCAAACACATTGAGAACACAGAGCACAATGCAGAAATAGCCCTACAAGGGAAGGGTGTGCATGGGGACCTGTAATACCCAGTGATGTTGCAAATGGCTAGCAGACAGACAGCTGACACCATACAAGGACGTGAACACAGGTAGGCCATGTACATGACCAGAGAAACACTACATACAAGTGTTGGTGGGATGAAAGATTGTTGGAGTAGCCCAGTGGTGAGAACACTGTCAGGGTCAGCAACTAAACAGGGTTAAAATCCAACTATCGCCCCTTGTGGCCCAGGTAAAGTCACGTCACCTGCCAGCACCTTGGAAGATGTTCCTGGCAAACCACCTCCAGTGACACTGCCAAGAAAACCTTGGGGTATCTGGGTAACAATGAGTCTGGACTGACACAAAGGCACACATGGGGTAATGCATGTTTGTCACCATGACCAAGCAGCAGCAGAGACAAATGTCTGTAAAACACATATGTTCATTTTGAGAAGCATGACAGATAGTGTGGATAAGGCCATCATACTATCAATGTGAGGGGACCCTTAGGGAAGGATGGAAACACATTTAGCAGGGTAGCTAACCACATCCCACAGAAAGGCCACTGGCCCACCCACAAATGAGGGGCAGAAGACACAATGTGCATCAGGTGCATGGTGTGCAGTATGCATTAGGCTCTGGGCCCCCCCCCCTACTGTTGTACCTCTCCAATGTGCCACCCACGTATAAGAGCACGTAGACAGTAGGACGTGCATGATGAGGGCCCAACACAAATCTATCATGATTTGTGTCCACAAACATATATATCTTGCAACACAGGAGGCACACAAATGGAAACAGCATGTGTTGAAACGTTGCAATTAAAAGAGAAAAATTGAAACCTCATGTTACAGCACCCACATAATCCCGGACATAGGAACCCAAGATGCTACAATGTAACCGTAAACAATCAGCTAATGCACGTTGAGGATATGCAAACAGGTAGCAGAGGCACATGAACACAGACAGCATCCAATACACTACACAGCTGTTGACATCACTGTCCTTCATTTCCTCGTTACCCAATTGTCAGTCATGTCTTGTGCACCTTCTGTATACATTCTCGAGATATGCCATCATCCGGGTATGTTTAGACTGGTAAGTGACATCTCCCCATTGGAGCCCCATATTGGTTTTCCCGCTGTCCGCCCAGGGATCCTCATCTGCATCCCTGAGTGGGCATCGCTAACACCAATATTGGGCTAAATTGGAGAGCCGTCACGCACAAGTCCCAACAAGATCCTGATGATGGCATATCTGGGGACTGTATGCCCTAAATGCATAAACGTAGCAACATACTGCGTACCTATTATAGGTGTGTCAGTGATGGTAACAACAGCGTACTGTGCGGGCAGGCTACATAGCCTGACAGCAACACTGTATGTGTATGTCCGAGACCCGGATACACAGACATTAGCATTGTGGAGCAAAAAGGTATGAGACGGATTCGCTATTTCCACATGTTGAGAGAGTGAGCACAGCATGCCCTCCTTCCTCCATGCATGGCTGTGTGGAGGACTGAGCAGGTGGCATGTGCGTGGCATGTGTATGGATGACATATGGGTCATGAGGATATCTCACACATCACCTTGTGTCCCACCCACAGGTACTCAGTGGTCTCACCAGCAGCTGCACGAGGATATGGGGGCTATTATACGTGAGCTGCAACAGACGAGGGCCGCATTCACTATGGTTGTTGATGAGCTCCAGAGAAACAGGGCCACAGACGCTATGATTGTGGAGGAGATGCGGTGGAACAGGGCAACAAATGAGCTTATGGTGGGGGCGCTACTCAGAATAGCACGAGCTCTGGAGACCAGAACAGACCTGATGCAGCAGCCTGCGTCAAACCCGCCACCGGAGGCTGCATCACCTGAGCAACTACAGGGGGGTGGGCTGCCATGTGGGCGGGCTGTGCAGGGTGGGAGGGGCAGGAGGGGCGGTCGGGGTGGCAGTCGCGGCAGGAAATGTAGGATGTGATGTAAACAAAGTAAACTTTCATGTATCTGTACATACTGTGTTTTTTCCGATTTTTGGGGCAGGGGTGCCCGAGGACACACACACCGGATGTTGTCTCCCCAACCACGTGGCCACCATCAGGACCCTCAGTGCGGGGGTGGCTATACTGGTGGTTCACAGCGCACGGTGGACCGACCTGACCCTGTGTGTCATGGACGTTGTCAGGTCCCAGCCACCGGGCCCCAGCATTGGGGGATGGCCATGCTCCCCAGATGCAAATGGCACATGTCCTGGTGCCACATGTCTGTTGCTTGGCCCTGTCACTGTCACGAACCCCAGCTCCCCCAGCAGGAGCCACACAGGTGCATACCGTCTCCATGGCCCCACACGGCCAATGTGGCAGGGCTCCCATGTTAACCTGCTTGTAGTACTGCCAGACATGGCTTGCTTACATAGGTCAGTTGCGCATTCCTACATGTACCGATGGTCACCCACTGCCCATCCCTGGGACATGCATGTCCCTGGGGCAACCGCATATGCCATCCCCCTGGACAGCTCCTTGGTTCAGAGGCACACCTTCCCCACAGACCACAGCCATCGCTAGCATCCGGTTCAGCTATTGACACACATGCATCGTGCATCTGAGATGGCTCTCACACATTCCACTCAGCATACACGTAACCAGGGTCTGTGCGACAAGATCCACATCGGCACACCACAGTGTCTACAATGCACATACATGCCCGCACACATGGCCATTCCCCCCACCAACATGTGGGGACAGGACATGTCTGCTACACATGTCGCCCTTGCATACACATACCTCCCGGAACATATGTCCCACGAACATAACCATAGACTGTCTGGTGGAATGACAAAGGACCAATGGTTTTGTTTCAGACATGTTTTATTTATGAACAGTTCAACATATAACTCTGCCATACAGCAAACATATCGCACTACATTTGTAGACCCTCTGTACAGGCCTACCATGTCATGCGGTGTCACACCAGCTGCCGTGCGGGGTCGGGGCACACAGGACACCACAGGGCACTTGTGTGGGCATCACAGGAGCCATCACACACTCCTGGGATGCCCGTCAGGGGATGGCCGCCGAACGGGCATCCGTCCCATCTCAGCGGCCATCCACTGAACAGCCGCTGTCAGCCACCAGTTGCTGTGTACAACCTGATGCAGGGTGTGCTGCATGCCAACCAGGGCCACATGTAGTCATGCACGAACATGCCACCACACACACACATGGTGCCAGGTGTCTGCGTGGTGGCATGTGCATGCAGGCCGTGTCCATGGCTGGTGCGTCCACTCCCACCCATACATCCTGTACAGGCAGACGTGGTGCCTGGCAGGGGCCCATGCTGCCCTGTGGTGTCCTGTTTGCCCTGGCACCCTCTCCCCTCCCAGGGCCCTGCTCCTCCCCCCCCCCCTGACAGCTCTCCCTCACTCTCTGCCTCCCCCATGCTCCCCCCTCTGCCCCACCCTCCCACACATCAGATACACGCACCCCCTCCCCTTCCGCACCACCCCCCAGCCCCTCCATGCCCACATTGTCCCCCCTTCAGTGTCCGCCATCTCCTCAGCCACCGCCTCTTCCTCTGCCTCTGTGGCTTGCTCCTCCTCCTCGTCCTCGGTGGTGTGGCGGGCAGTGGGGCGTGGTAAGGGCCGCTCAGGTGCCGACGAGCCCTCACCGGTGGCATTGCGCTCTGTGGAGGATGACAGGCATAAGATCATTGTCATGTGGGTCACCTTGCACATGTACATATTGCGGCACCACAGAGGCTAGTGCGCCAGCATGACATCCCTTACGGTTCTGCATCAACAGCCCAACTCACCTACACCTTGGGCCATCGCCCTCCTTTGGAGGCGGGAGAGATACTCAGGATGGCGCAGCCGTAGCTCCCGGGCCTTTTTCCTTAGGTCCTCCACCTGTGCGTGGCGAGAAATGAGTGTGGGCATCAGTGACCATATATCTCTGGTGTGTGGACGACACAACGCTAACCTCTCTGGGGGCGGTGTCTCCTGCCACACTGCTCCGTGTGTCAGGTCTTGTCTTCTGCCAGTGCCACCTCAATGTGTGGCTGTAGGTACGGGCATGTCTGCAGTGACACCTATATGGCCTGTGCACTTTACCCTCGACAGACTGTTCAGTGTTCTTATGCTTTCTCTGCATGACATGGCAGCACCTTGTCACATGTGATTTGCTGTGATGGTGTCCAGAGGACCCCCTGACCCATGCTGTGGCCATAGGCCACATTGGCTGTCCCCCTGTCCTAACCACTTCATCCAACGCATCCCTGATGGCAACACCATACCTCAGAACACATGGGTGATGTGTCCACACATCGAGCAGTGGGTGGGTGGTCCTGTGCACTTTGCCTGGGGTAACTACCCTGACATTTGCCCCTCTAGTATACCTATGGCCCATGACCAGGGACAGGTCTAGGTAGGTCAATGGTGCTTTGCAGCCACAGGGGCCAGGGCCTACACAACGGACTGGCCCATTGCCAACTGTGCTCCTGTCTGGGTGTCGGGCAGTGTAGTGCAGACCTGACAGGTGCATAGATCCTTCCAAAAGCATCTGTGATGTTCCTCTGCAACCAGGGGTGGCATTGCTGCCGAGTGGGTGGATGGGTGTCCTGACTCAGCATACAGTTCTGAGGACATGACTCTGTTACAGACCTCCGTAGTCAGATCCCATTGCCCGTGGGGGTTGGGTGCTGCTCAGCACATTCAGATCTGCACCCACCTCACCGTTAGGGTACCTCACATACGTGTGTGGAGTGGCATTCCCCCCATACTAGGGGATATATGCAACCTACCCCGGTATACGTTAAACCCGGCGCTGAGGAACATACCAAACATTGCATTCAGGTCCCAGGCACCATCCGAGTCTGTTAACCTAGCACACATAAGCATCACACACCGTATCACCATGATGACTGAGAGCCCACTCTGATGGGCCCTCAGTACTCCTGGGGATGGGAGGTTGCTTTAAACTGCAACAGCACACAGATCCATATCACCAGAGCGACTGAGAGCCCACTCTGATGGGCCCTTAGCCCTCCTGGGGATGGGAGGTTGCTTTAAACTGCAAAAGCATACAGATCCATCTCCCAAGAGCGACTGAGAGCCCACTCTGATGGGCCCTCAGCCCTCCTGGGGATAGGGAGGTTGCTTTAAACTGCAACAGCACACAGATCCATCTCCCCAGGGTGACTGAGAGCCCACTCTGATGGGCCCTCAGCCCTCCCGAGGAGAAGGAGGATGTTTTGAATTACAAAGGCACACACAGATCCATTTCCCCAGGGTAGCTGAGAGCCCACTCTGATGGGCCCTTAGCCCTCCTGGGGAGAAGAATTTTTTAAATTACAAAGGCACACACACAAATCCATCTCACCAGGGTGACTGAGAGCCCACTATGATGGGCCCTCAGCTCTCCTGGGGAGATGGATTATGGTTTAAATTACAAAGGCACACATACACATCCATCTCACCAGGGTAGCTGAGAGCCCATTCTGATGGGCCCTCAGCACTCCTGGGGATAGGGAGGTTGCTTTAAACTGCAACAGCACACAGATCCATCTCACCAGGGTGACTGAGAGCCCACTCTGATGGGCCCTCAGCCCTCCTGGGTATAGGGAGGTTGCTTTAAACTGCAACAGCACACAGATCCATCTCCCCAGGGTGACTGAGAGCCCACTCTGATGGGCCCTCAGCCCTCCTGGGGATAGGGAGGTTGCTTTAAACTGCAACAGCACACAGATCCATCTCACCAGGGTGACTGAGAGCCCACTCTGATGGGCCCTCAACCCTCCTGGGGATAGGGAGGTTGCTTTAAACTGCAACAGCACACAGATCCATCTCACCAGGGTGACTGAGAGCCCACTCTGATGGGCCCTCAACCCTCCTGGGAATAAGGAGGTTGCTATAAACTGCAACAGCACACAGATCCATCTCACCAGGGTGATTGAGAGCCCACCCTGATGGGCCCTCAGCCCTCCTGGGGAGAAGGAGAATTTTTTAAATTACAAAGGCACACACACAAATCCATCTCACCAGGGTGACTGAGAGCCCACTCTGATGGGCCCTCAGCTCTCCTGGGGAGATGGATGATGGTTTAAATTACAAAGGCACACACACACATCCATCTCACCAGGGTAGCTGAGAGCCCACTCTGATGGGCCCTCAGCCCTCCTGGGGATAGGGAGGTTGCTTTAAACTGCAACAGCACACAGACCCATCTCACCAGGGTGACTGAGAGCCCACTCTGATGGGCCCTCAGCCCTCCTGGGGATAGGGAGGTTGCTTTAAACTGCAACAGCACACAGATCCATCTCCCCAGGGTGACTGAGAGCCCACTCTGATGGGCCCTCAGCCCTCCTGGGGATAGGGAGGTTGCTTTAAACTGCAACAGCACACAGATCCATCTCACCAGGGTGACTGAGAGCCCACTCTGATGGGCCCTCAGCCCTCCTGGGGAGAAGGAGAATTTTTTAAATTACAAAGGCACACACACAAATCCATCTCACCAGGGTGACTGAGAGCCCACTCTGATGGGCCCTCAGTCCTCCTGGGGAGAAGGAGAATTTTTTAAATTACAAAGGCACACACACAAATCCATCTCACCAGCGTGACTGAGAGCCCATTCTGATGGGCCCTCAGCCCTTCTGGGGGGATGGAAGATGGTTTAAATTACAAAGGCACACACACAAATCCATCTCACCAGCACACAAATACATCTCACCAGGGTAGCTGAGAGCCCACTCTGATGGGCCCTCAGCCCTCCTGGGGATAGGGAGGTTGCTTTAAACTGCAACAGCACACAGATCCATCTTCCCAGGGTGACTGAGAGCCCACTCTGATGGGCCCTCAGCCCTCCTGGGGATAGGGACGTTGCTTTAAACTGCAACAGCACACAGATCCATCTCACCAGGGTGACTGAGAGCCCACTCTGATGGGCCCTCAGCCCTCCTGGGGATGGGAGGTTGCTTTAAACTGCAACAGCACACAGATCCATCCCCCCAGGGTGACTGAGAGCCCACTCTGATGGGCCCTCAGCCCTCCTGGGGAGAAGGAGAATGTTTTAAATTACAAAGGCACAGGCATAGCCATCTCACCAGCGTAGCTGAGATCCCACTCTGATGGGCCCTCAGCCCTCCTGGGGAGAAGGGAGATGTTTTAAATTACAAAGGCACACACACAAATCCATCTCACCAGGGTGACTGAGAGCCCACTCTGATGGGCCCTCAGCCCTCCTGGGGGGATGTAAGATGGTTTAAACTGCACCCGCACACAAATCCATCTCACCAGGGTAGCTGAGTGCCCACTCTGATGGGCCCTCAGTCCTCCTGGGGAGAAGGAAGATGGTTTAAATTACAAAGGCACACACACAAATCCATCTCACCAGGGTGACTGAGAGCCCACTCTGATGGGCCCTCAGCCCTCCTGGGGGGATGGAAGATGGTTTAAACTGCAACTGCACATACACCCATATCACCAGGGTGACTGAAAGCCCACTCTGATGGGCCCTCAGCCCTCCTGGGGACAGGGTGGGTTATCTGATTTAGACAACTACATACACCATATCACCAGAAAGACCGAGTACCCACTTTCATTGGACTCTCTGGGCAATTGAGGGTAGGGCTGATGTGTCACCCTGGAAATGCAGACCCACCATATGGCCATGCTGTTTGGACCACCTCCTTAGGCATATTTGTGGGCTACCTGTGTTTCTGTTATTGTTTGGACATCAACGGCAGCTGCTGTCTTGACACCAGGATTGCATCAGGGCCCCTGTAAACAGGGCTCTGGCCCCCTGGGTGACGGCCGGAGCAACCAGATGTGCTACATAGACAATATGGCACATGGGTTTACCTGCTACACACAACTAATTGTGATAGACTACCTACACACCCCAGCATGCACAGCTGCAGTCAACACTGGATATGTGTATGGTTCAACTGACCTGTTGCCATGCACTTACCTCCCGTGGGTATGCAGCTGCACGGTTGTAGCGCCATGTAACTGTCCCATGCCCTCTTGACCCTGACCAGGTCCTGTCGCCTTGAGGACCCTGGAAAAAGCTTCTCCTGCTTTAGGGCTATCAGTCCTGCCAGATGCCGCAGCTCCTGCCTTGTGAAGGGAGGTTTCCTAGATCTGGTTGCCATCTTCACCTTTGCCGTGCGTACGCATGCACGCTGCAATGTACGCGCATGCATGTCAGAACATGCGCTGTGCCTACATGCCGCAACGTGCGCTGTGGCCATCTGTCCCCTGTACTATTCTATGCTATGTGAGTTACACATGATTTGGTGTCGCCAACAATGTCTACATCGATCTCTGCTGCATACACACTTTTCACTGATGTGTATGCCATCTAAAAACTACACTTTGTAATCTGTGCATTTATATGGTTCCATACCCACCGGGGTCTCAAACCCATCACCACTGGTGCCTGGGGTAATGTCTTATCCGTTGTGCCATGCCCTTGCACATAGCAGGGACTGCTTACACAGAGACAATAAGGAGGACTCTGCACATATCTGTCTTAATGTGAGCCCTGCAATAATGTTCAGAATGACGTAAGGGGGGGGGCTGTTATCTGGCATACATGTGGGAAGCGCACATTAGGTGGCATGGCACTCAGTATGGCACTATGGGGGTAGGTGTGCCACGTTAATGCACGTCATTCGTAGGTAGGTGTGCTGACATACAGACCTAGTGGTACAGGTGTGGCGCATTGGTTTACAGTCTGCCTTATGGTACAGGTGTCATGGGTTCAAGCACCCAGTGGGGCTATTGCATCTGACTGCCTGATACATTGCCCTCTACTATCAGTGGAGATGTCTGAGGCAGTTTCGTTTTATTTTCATATGTGCTGCCAGCACACACACCCTCACAGTGCCATACCCTGATGTGATGCATCAGGCGTCCTATGGGGCTATCCAGCAGACACATTATAAGGTGCACTGTCTGACACAACACCTTACACTGTTCCCTTATAGGGTGCATCATAGGTCACCTTATGGTGTACCATTTTGGCGCTTTCTGGTGCGCTTTTGAGGCAACCTCGGTCTACAGTACTGAGGGTGTTGCTGCTGGCAGCACTATGTAGACATAGGGAACATAGAAGCCTCTGCTAGCACTATCAGAGACCCCCACTGTGGGTTCACACCCAGGACCCCTCGCTCCTCAGGCAGTAAGGTCACCAATGAGCTACATCTCCATAGCTGCTACTTAACCGCTGGCTGGCTACAGTGGGACCTCAGGTCATCCCACGATCCGTCTGCTGTGGTTACTGGGATAGGGTTATACCACACATACCCATGATGCACTGCACATGTCAATAAGCACTCTTCAGATACCCACGGGATGGGGTATGCACCCCCACAGCACCGTAGCCTGGTAGGGGGTACTGACCGTATGTGTTACTGGCACAGGGTAGCTACAGGCCATCACATTGTGCGGGTCCAGTGCTCACCCTGAGGGTGAGGTGGGTCTAATGTCACCATATCCAGAGCACCTGGCATAGCTGAAATAGGCTATGCTGCAGAACCCCATCACTGACAGTGTGTGATAGGTAGGACTTGCAGATGCAATTGGGCATACATCTGTGTCCATTGGTATTCCACAGTTATGTTTTGCCCTTGAGGACTATGATGCACCCAGATTAGCGCATATCCTGTGTGGGTGCCCTGGCCGCATGCTTGGGGGGGGGGGAGGGAGGGGGGGAGGGAGGGAGGGGGGGAGGGGGGGGGGAGGGAGGGGGGGAGGGGGGGGGGAGGGGAGGGAGGAGGGAGGGGGGGGGGGGGGGGGGGAGGGAGGGAGGGAGGGAGGGGGGGGGGGAGGGAGGGGGGAGGGAGGGGGGGAGGGGGGGGGAGGGAGGGAGGGAGGGGGGGGGGGGGGAGGGGGGTGGGGGGGGGGAGGGAGGGAGGGGGGGGGGAGGGAGGGGGGGAGGGGGAGGGAGGGAGGGAGGGGGGGGGGGGGGAGGGAGGGAGGGAGGGGGGGGGAGGGAGGGAGGGAGGGGGGGGGGAGGGAGGGGGGGGGGGGGAGGGAGACCCTTTGGTAGATTATGTCGTACCACCCATACTGTCCCCTAGAGCTCAGTATCCCCCACCAACACATCCGCATCCCTGTGATGGTGGCGATCATCCACCTCAATGCATCTGGGGTACAGACAGCTTACAGGGAGGCCCCAGCAGTTCTGTATGCATCCATTGGGCAATAGGGGACAGACAGTAGGACTGGAGATGTTCAGCTGGCCCCCACCACTATCGGACTTTCCCGAACAGCAAGCACAGGGGGTCTCCATCTGCTGCACCCTGCAAGGTGTTTGAGCAATACACATAGACAATGCATGCAGTCTGCTAGCTAGTCCATAGTACTGGGGGTGAAATATTCACCCCAAACCTGGGATGTGAACACACTCACCGAGCAGATAGATCGGTGATTGGGCCCCCAAAAGGGGAACCCATATATATCACCTCATGGCAAAACTATATAGCGCTATGGGGGCACCTAGCCATGCCATGGTCACTGTCCAGTCATGGTGAGGGTGCCTCCCAGCGGGACATTATGTGGCCACCCTGTCCCTGCAGGTGGTGGCTGGGCACTACACTGTCACAGCCATTGCCCTATGCCGTGTGCTGCTGCATCCTGGCCAGGCCACCCTGTCCAGGCTATACCCACAATACCTTTCTCCTCATTATGCACATTGGCAGACTAACACTCTGAACACTGCAAGCAGTGTGGTCTGCATAAGGTGTTAGCATCTACCACACATTGGATGGACAGAGACACTCTGTCACACCTGTGGCAGCATTGTGCCAATGTGGAGGCATTTTGCAGCCCTTCCCACCTCACCAGGCCTGGTTACAGCACAAACATGGCTATGTTACACAGCACTGTTGGGGTCACTCCACAGGGTGCAGGACACTTCTGGACAACAGACCTGCTACACGCTCCACAGACATTGTGGAGGTTGCTGTGCTACGGATCAAGGGGCATTTTGTACCTAACTTAGGATTATCTATCAGCCATTGTTCATAGCAACCTTTTTATATGTGTTTACCTCATCCCCGGTTTTAGGGTGGCATTGCTAAGGTATGCAGGCGCTAGTATTGGGGGCGCCACGCAGGGCCCAACATTCTGCCTCTCCAGGAAGCTTTGGGAAATGGCACCTGTGGGTGCAGGTGTGTCCAGCCCTGTTGGCCGCTGCTCTCAGGCAGAGCCTCCCAACACCAGTCCAAGTGGGCCAAACACTGTTCGGGTTTCCATGCTGTCCCTAATGAATATGCATGAGATACATCTGCATACCATGTGGGCAGTACAGTGTCATGCAGCACAGACATCTTTATTCGGGACAGCATGGGTCACGATTGCTGTTTGGCCCTCCAGGGCCTCATTTGGGGGACTCAGTTGTAGGTGATGCGCATGCTTCTGATGTCTATGCTCTGTAGGGCAAGATATGGGCCTCTGCAGCATGTTTGTGTTTTCTGCACTGGAGGTCCGCTTTTGACTGCCACGGCTTAGTGGTGGGTAAATATGGGGCCTGGAATGTCTGGCCCTCAGCTGGGATTTGAACCTGTGACCTTCTGCTCTTGAGTGCACTGCCTGTGTGTACTGCACCACAATGTGGCCACAGAGATGTTTTCCTCCCTGAAGATGCCATGACTGTTGGCCAGGCAATGTACGTCTGTTGCACTGCACGGCACCCACCTGAACAGGGCTCGGGCATGTTCCACTTTGGCCAGCGGGCAATGGTCCCTCCTCCACCCGTACTCCTGCGACGCCATGTTGACATGTTCCTATCTTGGAGACAGCGTGCGCCCTGTGTGATTTGTGGCCCTCTAGGCCTGCATTTGGGGGACTCAGGTGTAGGTGATGCGCATGCTTATGATGTCAACGCTCTGTAGGGCAAAATATGGGCCTTTGCAGCATGTTTGTGTTCTCTGCACTGGAGGTCCGCTTTTGACTGCCACGGCTTAGTGGTGGGTAAAATATGGGGCCTGGAATGTCCGGCCCTCAGCTGGGATTTGAACCTGTGACCTTCTGCTCTTGAGCGCACTGCCTGTGTGTACTGCACCACAATGTGGCAACAGAGGTGCTTTCTTCTCCGGCGATGCCATGACTGTTCGTCAGACAGGGCCTGTGTGCTGCAGTGCATGGCACCCACCTACAAAGGCTGGGCCATGGTCCGCTGTGCGCAGCTGCCACTGCACCCTCCCCCACCCTCCCCTGCCCCCTCCCCCACCCTCGGCCACCCTGCCGACATGCCCTTCTGCTGGTGGTGCTGGTGGAGCACAGTGTCCAGCCGTCCAGTGTGTGGGTAGGCAGCTGCCTATGCTGCGGGTTCTGGGGTGAGGGTGGCTGCATAGATGTCCGCGCTTCCCCCCCAACACCACCTGCCAATGTTGGTACTATCCCCTGTAACGCTGTGGGGGGTGAATTCGTGCCCATGCTGGACCCTCATCATTTGCTGTCTGGCTGCTCTACTGTTTCAGCATTCCTATGGCCCACCTAGGCATCACCCTGATCTGCACTGTGGCCCAGCTGCACCACAGCATGTGCCGCCTACGGCCCTCTGTGTCCCCTTTCCCAGCATCTATCCAGTTGCCCATTCCGACATGCCCGCCCTGCTGTTGTGGGACATGTGCATGCCACAGGGAGCCTGTCCAATGGAGAGGGACACCCTGCACAGCACAATATCCCTGTGGGATCATTCATCCTGTATGGGGATGGTGCGTGGACCCTTCCGCATTTCATATATTTCTTTTTGGGTGCTTTCTTGGGAGTGTTTTTTGCTGTTTCCCATTACTATCACTCTTACCCAGCTTGGTTATGTTTTTTCTATATTTTGTTGGGGTCCTTTTCACTGTTTCTTTAACCCTTCTGTTCCGTGCACATGTATCACACTTATCACTGTTTTGTTGGTTTCCCTGGTTTTGCTGTACATTGCTGACAGAAATGGTTTCTCTTCCCTTTAAATCTTTTCTAACGCCAGGGTTTCACTGGCGCTAGTTTTGTGACTCGGATTTCACAGCATTAGTGTGCGGGGAGCCTCTCCCCTCCCACTCTCCGCCCATTGACCCCCTCTCTCCGCCCCTGGGGAGCCTTCCTCCGCCCTCCGGGGGCCTTTCCCTGCCTTCAGCGCTCGTTTGCGCCGCAGTGCGCGTTATCGCGTGATATGGTACCTGTGCGCCTTAGAATGTGCCATCATCACGCGATAAGGTCGCAGAGCGCACTTTAAGACGGTTTAGTAAACATACCCCTAAGAAGTACTGTGGCGCAAATCACCTTATATGTTAAAATAAGGATCTCGTAATGAATACGTTGTGCATAGGGGAGCCATTAATGTTGTATAAACAAAGGGGTGACATGGTCATATTTCTTAGTGGAACAGAGAGCTCGAATAGTGGTATTCTGAATTGTCTGAAGCCATTTTAAATGATGTAGGGGAAGGCCAGAGAAGATGGTATTATAATAGTCCAACCTTCAGATGGCAGTGCTAAGAATAAGGGTAGTCGGAGCATCTTGATTAAAGAGGGACCGGACGGCTCAGGCTCTGCGAAGGGCGGTGAAGGTGGAACATGTAAGATGTTAATATGAGGGGAGAAGGAGAGGGCAGAATCAATGAAAACTCCTAGATACTGGAATGAGGGAAAGAGGGAGATGAGAGTGCAGCCGATAGAAGGAGCAATTAAGGGGGAGGAGTCAGAGCCCATGATCTAGGTGACGGTAGTCTTTTCAAGGTTAAGCTTAAGTGTGTGTGACTGAAGCCAGACCAAGATAGCATCTAGTGCAGAATTAATGATGGAGAGATCAGAGGAGTGGCTGTCAATCCGATATGCCGAGGGACTGTATAAGCGTAGCCAAGGAGGAGAGAAAGATATTGAAAAGTATCAGAGAAAGTGCTGAGCCTTGTGGGACACTACATGCCAGGCAAAACGGAGCAGAATGAGAGTTTTGAATTGATAAGAGCGATTAGACAAAGAGGAGAACCAAGAAAATATGGAGCCACACAGGCCTATCTCAAAAAGACTTGCCAGGAGGAAATTTTTCTATTATGCCTTTATTGTAATTTTTGTTTGTCTTTTTCCTTTCTTCTAATTTTGTTCCATGTAAGCTTTTTGGCATGTTGTTCACTGTAAATCACTTAGGGGTATGTTTACTAAACTGCGCTCATTTGCGCGGCGCGCATTACCGTGCGCTAAGGTACCTTAGCGCATGCTAATGATGCGTTTCGGGGCCCAAATGTGCCCGCACATGTGTGCGGCGCTCATGTGCTCGGCGCTCATGTGCGCGGCGTGCCAATGTGCGATGAAGGCGGGGAAAGGCTCCCGGAGAGCGGAGGAAGGCCCCCCAGGGGCGGAGAGACGGGGTCAATGGGTGGAGAGTGGGAGGGGAGAGGATCCCCGCACATGAGCGAGGCTGAAATCCGAGTTAAAAAATACCACAAGTGAAAACCTCGCGGTAGAGCCGATTTAAAGGGAAGAGAAACCATTTCTGTCAGCAATGTACAGCAAAACCAGGGAAACCTACAATAAAGTGATAAGTGTGATACATGTTGTGACCAACTCCCCTTTAAAACCCCCAGTATTAGTAGGTAGGGTTTAAGCGAGTGGTTTTTCCTCACTGAACAGCTACTTTCACAAATCCTGAAGCAGAGCTTCTTGGGAGATGTAGTCCCTTCGCTGACCAATGAGGAGCAGTTGTGGATTCAAAAGTGGTTCAAGCAAATAAAGGATTTATTTCCCCTCCCGGGGTAGGATTTTTAACCAGGAAATAAGGTAAAACAAAACCAGGTACTTTCTGGTATAAGGACAAATTAAAGGTTTACAACATAAGGGCTTACTTCAGCATAAACACATTACTTTCCAGCATTTCAAGGTAACAGTTCTGTTTCTTCACAGCTGTACGCTTTTAACTCCAAGCAATGCTGCCTTTCTCTTTAAAGCATGAACTCAGCGTAATGATATTATCTCATTAGAAAAAGTTATCGTACAGTCCATTACTTCATCCTTAGTATTTACATGCTCTGGCTCAATGTCCATTAATTCTTCCTCTGAAACAGGAAATGGTTGTAACTGCAACCCTGGTGCCACGCCTTTCCTTACTGCTCCAGGCTTCTTGTGATACTCCTGAATTAAATACTGGTTCAAGTAAGCATTCTCAGTACAGTCCTTCTCATTACAACCCCAACCTTCTGGGTAAATGAAATCACTGTAATCATTAGCACCCCAGTCTTTAGGCTTACCTTTAAACCTAGCTGGTAGAGGTTTTCTCTGTGGCTTGGAACTGGCTGTATGTTCCCATCCTGAGCTGTGCACAGAAGCTTTCAATTGCCTTCCTGGCTTTCTTTCTTTTCTGTACTCCCCAGAATACGGCATGTAATCCAGACTGCCTTTGCTGTATCCTTTCCTTGGGGTTTCTGTTCTCTTCCTGAAGGGAAGCTCCGTTTCACCCTTCCACGGAGACTCTGTCCTTCTCCTTTCACTGCTCTCTTCACTGCAGCTCTCGTAGCCCACCTGGCTGCCTGCTTGGCTGCTCGTCTCACCTCCTTCACCTCTGCCTACCTCGCCTTCGCCTAACTCCATAGGCTCAACTGTGACCTCTTTATTAGAGTGAATTCTAGGGTAGAGCTTGACTCCTCCCCCTAACAGGTGTGCTGAATCAACTTGTGACTCATTCTCTAAGTGGTAGCACGGGCGTATCCCTTTCCCTTGTGCTTGGTTTCTGTGGTAACCAGAAGCCATGTGCTCTTGTTTACCTCTCAGCACTGCTCCTGTTTCCTGCTTTTTAGCTTCTTCTATCGGGCTGGAAGGACTCACTATGTCACAATGTGCATGGTACAAAAGGGCAAATAAACAGTGAAAATGACCCCAACAAAATTTTAAAAAATCAGAATAAAGCTGGGCAATAGTGATAGTAATGGGAAACATCAAAAAACACTCCCAAGAAAGCCCCAAAAAATAAATATGAATTTTGGAAGGGTCTACGCTCCGTCCCCATACAAGGTGAATGATCCCACAGTGAAATAGCACTGATCAGGGTTTCCCTCTCCTTTGGACAGGTTACCTATGGCATGCACATGTTCCACAACAGCAGGGCGGGCATTTCGGAATGGGCAACTGGACAGATGATGGGAAAGGGGATACAGAGGGCTGCAGGCGGAACATGCTGTGGTACAGCTGGGGCACAGTGCGGACTAGGCAGATGCCTAGGTGGCACTTTGGAATGCTGAAACTGAACAGCAGCCAGACAGCAACTGATGAGGGCCCAACATGGGCACGAGAGTGTTTATCACAGTGTCACAGGGGATACTACCCAGCAGGTACCCCCAAGGGCACAGAACATTGGCAGGCGGTGTTTGGGGAAGCGTGGATGCCTATACAGGCACCCCTACCCCAGAACACGCACCATAGGCAGCCGCCTACCTGCACACTGGATGGCTTGAGACTGAACACCACCAGCACCACCAGCAGAAGGGCATGTCAGCATGGTGGCACAGGGGTACTGGAGGTGGAGGGGGACAGTGGCAGCTGCCCAGAGCCGACCATGGCCTAGCCCTGTGTAGGTGGGTGCCATGCACTGCAACAGACAGGCCCTGTCGGATGTACAGTCATGGACACCCCAGGGAATGCACCATATCTGTGGGAACATGGTGGCGCAGTGCACACAGACAGTGTGTCCACGAACAGAAGGTCACAGGTTGAAATCCCTGCTGTGGCTCCTGCCAACCCAGTCCCCTTATTTTACCCATGAAGACAACATGGTTGTAAAGACCGAACCTGTATTGCTGAGAACAGAAAAAATGTCTTATATGCATATATTTTAACCCATAGAGCACAAACACCATAAACATGTGCAGTACCTAAAGCAGAGTCCCCCAAAGGCAGTCCTGGAGTGCCAAGCACCATTCAGGTTCCATGCTGTTTCCAATACATATGTCTGTGCTGCATCTCCATGCACCGCCCCCATGGTATGCAGATGTATCTCATGCATATTCATTATGGATATCATGAAAACCCGAGCAGTGTTTGGCCCACCAGGACCGGAGTTGGGAACCTAGGCCCCAGAGCAGCGGACAACAGGGGCAGACACGCCTGCACTCACAGGCCCCATTTTCCAAAGCCACCTGGAGAGGCAGGGCTTCGGGCCCTGTTTCCTACCCCGAATACTAGCACTTGCATAACCTAGCAATGCCACCCTACACCTGGGAATACAGTACACATCTATCAAAAGTTTGCCATGGGTAATGGTGGATAGCAAGTCCTACATTAAGCACAATTTGCTGAGTGAGCTGCCTCATAGCAATCGTTCAGATGTCTGTGGAGTGTGATACAGGTCCTGTGTCTGACAGTGTTTACCACCCTGGGGGGTGGTTCCTACAGTATTGCGTGCCATAGCCATGCCTGCACTGTGCCCAGGACTGGTGTCGTGGCCAGGGCTGTCAAACACCTCTATGGTAGCACAATGCTGGCATAGGTGTCGGAGTGTGTGTCTGTCTATCCAGTGTGTGGTGGCTGCAAACACCTTCTACAGCCCACACTGCCAGCACTGTTGCCAGTATTGGCCTGCCAATGTGCATAATGAGGAGCAAGTTACCATGGGTATAGCCCTGACAGGGTGGCCTGGCCAGGATGCATCTGCACAGGGCGTAGGGCAATGGCTGGGACATTGTAGTGCCTGGCTACCACCTGCACAGACAGGGTGGCCACAGCATGTCGTGTTGGAGATCACTCTCACCCTGACTGAGCAGTGACCATGGCATGGCTAGGTTCCCCCATAGGGCTATATAGTATTTCTCGTGGGTGATATTTATGGGTTCCCTTTTGGGGCCCAACCACTGACTTCTCTGCTTGGTGTGTATGCATTTTCTCCAGAAACATGCACTATGGACTAGCTTGCAGACTGTCTACAGCTAGTATGTGTTTTGCTGGAACACCATGCAGGGTGCAGCGGTTGGCGGCCTGCTGCTGGTGAATGTCAGATAGTGGTGGGGGGCAGCTGGGCATTTCAAGTCCTACTGTCTGTCTGCTATTGCTTTATGGGTGGGTACAGATACGTATTGCCTACCCTGTAGGATGTCTGTTCCCCAGCAGGACCGGGGTTGATGGTCCTCTCTACTGCCAACATTTCAGGGAGGTAGAATGTGGATCTGTTGGTGGGAGACCCTGTTTCCCACTCTCAGCCCCAGGGGGTGGGTTGGGTGGTGGTATATAATCTGCCTAGGGGTCCATAAGGGCTAAACCTGACTGGGAAATACAGATGTATCCAAGGTGTGTCTGCAGGAACTACCTATCTCACACACTAGCACTGCTGGGGCCCTGCAGCATGGCCTATTTCTGCCATGGGAGGTGCTGTGGACCAGGTGCTGCCCGCCCCACCACACCTTCAGAGCGAGCACAGTACCCTCACAATGTGACGGTGTGTAGCTACTCTGTGCCAGTACCACACATGGTCAGTTCCCCCTACCAGGCCTAGGTGCTGTGGGGGAGTATACCCCATCTGCAGATCACCTGTAGACTGCTGCTTTGCATGTGCAGTGCATCATGGGTGCGAGAGGACTAATCCTACCCTGGTAACCGCAGCACACAGTCTGCAGACGTTATTTTGTAGCCAGCCAGACATCTCTTTACAGTTATAGAGCTGTAGCCCCCTGGTGACGGCACTGCCTGTGGAGCCAGAGGTTGGTGGTTCAAATCCACAGTGGGTTTATGTATTTTATTTACCTTAATTATTTAAATTCCCCCATATACTGCGCTATTCTGCACCATTGCGGTTTACATTGCACAAACTGGACATACATTGAACAGGGCATTATAACTTGGGGATAGGTATTTTACAGGGTACATGGGGGCTGTCTGGGCCAGTTTGTGTGTACTTTCAAGTAGTACGGCCATCAGAAACACCCTCACAGTGCTGTGACCTTAAGGTGCCTTATAAGGTGCCTTATGGGGCACCGGAAGATTACAGCACTGTGAGGGTGTTTCTCCTGGCAGCACTGCTGTAACGTAGAAAGGAGACTGCCTCAGGTAACACTGTTGTAACGTAAGAAGACATATGCCTCATGCAGCACTGATGTACATTAAAAGCACTATGCCTCACTCAGCACTGCTGTATAATAATGTGTAATGCCTGAGAAAGGTAACAATTGACCCCACTTGGGGATTGAACTCATGACCCCTGGTTCAGCAATCTATGTATTAACCATTGTGCTACACCTCTGTTGCAATGTTTACAGGTCAGCGCACCTACTTCAGGTTTCCATGCGTTCACATACGCAGTGCTGCCAGTACAAGCAGTACTGTAACCTATCGGTGCCTCATAGGGCGCCCCATACAGCACCTTCTGAGGCTTCCTATGGGCAACATTATAGGGTGCCTTGGCGGACAGTGCACTTTAAAATGTGGCCTCTGGGGTACCTTAGGAGGCGCCTTATGCAGCACCTTATGTTACCATACTTTGAGGGTGTGTTTGCTGGCAGCACTAATTAATATAAAAAATAAAATGCCTCCTACAGCAATATTCCCCATAATAGGTCATGCCTCAGCCAGCCTTATTCATTGGGCACAGTGGGGGATTGAACCCATGACCCCTGCACCATCAGTCAGTGTCTTAACCATTGTGCTACACTGCTGTTGCTGTTTGCATGTCAGCACACCTATGTCAGCTTACCACACCTTAACATGTGCAGTGCTGCCATCACAGTAGCCTTGCCGTGCCTCATTGGGCACCCTATATGGCGCCCTTTGGCCACCCTTTCAGCAACATTGTAGGGTGCCTTGGCGGACAGTGCACTTTAAAATGTGCCTTATGGGGCGCCTTATGTTAACACGCTTTGAGAGTGTGTTTGCTAGTAGAAGTAATTAAAATATAAAGAAAATGCCTCCTAAAGCAATCTTACCCATAATAGGTAATGCCTCAGCCAGCCTTATTCATTGGGCACAGTGGGGGATTGAACCCATGATCCCTGCACCATTTGTCAGTGTCTTAACCATTGTACTGTGGCTCTGCTCCTCTGCTAGCACATCAGCGCGCCTGCTTATGCTTCCCATGCGCATTTCTCATGCGCTAATGTGTGCGGCGCACATTAGGGCGCCGCGCACATTAGCGCATTATTACTCCCAGTTTGCTGACACGCCCACTCCTTATATGGCATCCCACAAACTAGCGCACCGCGCACCTAACGGGGTTTTAGTAAACATACCCTTAGACTCTTAGATTTGCGATATATAAAATTAGTTAAATAAATAAATAGAAGACTGGCAGGGCTCGCTCATCCGCTAGGTGACTGCCTAGGGTGGCTAGCCTGTGTGGGCGGCAGCAACAGTGGCATAGGTGGATGGCGGCAGCAGCAACGCAGGTTGGCAGCGGCAGCAGTGGAACAAATAGGCGGCCATGCCAGCTGCTCTAGCTGTTGCCAATTCCATTTGGGGGGGGGAAGCGGGCAGCAGCAGTATTTCCAAATGTGGCAGCAAAAAGCCAGCGCTTTTGGAAATACTGCAGCTGCCCACCTCCCCTCCCGAGACGGAATCGGCAGCAGCTGGGGGGATGGTGATGGCAGCAGCGGCAGCAGCTGGGGGACTGCAGCAACTGGGGGGGGCAGCATCAGATTGGGGGGGCGGCAAGGACTAGGGTGGCAGAAACCCTTGGGCCGGCCCTGCGGTAAGATCCACTGAAATGGTAAGGACAAATGCATCTTGATCCAGGATGCAATGAATATCGTTTAGAACAGAAGTAATAATGGTTTCAGTGCCATGGTTAAGACGGAAGCCGGATTGGCGTAGATGGAGATTTAGAGTGTGTTCTAAGTGTTTTGTTAATTGTGGGAGACCCACGCGCTCGTCAAGTTTTGCTAAGACTGAAAGATTAGATATGGGATAATAAAAGAGGGGGTCTGCTGGATCCAGACTAGGGTCTTTAAGAAGGGGGTGAACCAGGGATTTCTTCCAAGGGGGAGGGGGTGGGCAAGGAACCTGAAGTAAGGCTGGAGGCTAGCATAGAGAGAATAAAGGGTGTAAGATTTAGGGAAGTTTTAGATAACCACTCTAATGGTGTAGAATCAAGAGGGCAGTAGGTAGTCTTTGAAGATAAGAACTTGGACACGCCAGCAATATCAGAGAGGGCAAAATCAGACCAGGTGCGTGAGAATACTGATGAAGATCGATGTGGCGATGGGGGAAGGATAAATGGAACAGGAACAGGTAGACCTGTTCTAGAAGTATTAAGTTTGGACTTGACAGCAGAGGCTGTGGTGTCCAGGGGTGGACAAATAATGAAGGTGGCCAGAGAATGAGAAGGTTGCATCGAGGAAAGGCAAGAGGCTATTGCAAAAAGTGTTTTAGACTTACGGGTAGAGTAACTCTAATTTATTCAAAACTGAATGATATCAGATTCATTCTGGCTAACAGACTTTTTCAGGATAACTGAAGTTCCATCTAATAGAAGTTTTCTGATAGAAGAATTTGGATCAAATCTCTGTGTTAACTGTGGGAGGTATTCTTAGCATTTTCGGAAGGACTGCAATGTGTTAATGCAGAGCAAAGCTTGTTACTGCATATTCACTGCACAGCAGATAACACAGAATGCACTTAGATATAGCTCTGAAGGACCAGCTCACTGCACCATGTTGCCTGCCAGATTAGGGCTGTAGTTACTAAGATGCTGTACTGCTAATGCATGTTATTTTACTGTTAGCACATGTTATTAGTGACTAGGTCCCATTGCATTAAACAGGGCTTATGGGAAAACAACAAAAGTTAGCAAAACGCACATTAGTAACTACCAGCCTAATATTCAGTGGTAGGTGGCTAGTGCAATTACACTAAGAACCACCGGCATTGAACATCCGGGTCAGCCACACAGCTCAGAAGCTAACCATTCAGCAGCAATATTGAGCCACTGCCTGGTCAGCTCCCGCAGATAAAGATAGGTCAGCTTTTACCACGCCTCTCTTTACCCACAGGTTGCTAACCGGGCAGCAGCTCAATATTGCTGCTGACTGGTTAGCGATGGCTACTGCTAACCGTGTAGCATTGGGGCATATAGTGGCAGTATCTTGGGATATTTAGCGGCACTAGCCATGTTAATGCCACTGAATATCCCTCTTAGAGGCAGTTACATGGTTTACAGGTCTTTGAATATTGGGCCCTACGGTCCTTAGCCATTTATAAGCAGTAACAACCTCTGTATTAACTGCAACCTATGAAGGGCACATGCTACACATGTATGATACTGTTCTCCACCACCTTACCCCCACCCCAACATTTACCTCCAGGCACTGCCTTCCCATATGGTGGCGGATGATGCAGAGACCAACATGTCATCCTGTGCCACATTTCAGCAGCTGGACATGTGCACACCATTCAGAGGTCTGTGTCGCACTGTCCCAATCGAGCACACAGGTGCATTTGGAATCTAATTTGAGATAGTAGGTAATGTACTTCTGGGTGCTTCAGCCAATGATCATAAGACAGTGTTGAAGAGTTGGTTACTGTGTGCGACTTTGCCTGCTACGTACCTTCCTCTATGTGCATGCACTGCACAGATCAAAGGAACCCCTCACTTGCACTATGGCAATGCAGCAAGAGAAAAGAGCAACATGCATGCGAGTAAATCACAGATTCCTGCAAGTGTCACCAACTGAGTGGATGGATTGGACATTCCCAGAAGCTACTCTCCCTCTAAGCCTAGTTCCCAATAGGCTGCAGCTGCGCCACATGGGCAGACACTGTTGCCATGGAAACTGTTAGGGCAGTTTGAAATCAACTGGCCACTCACCTGTGCACATTGGTGTGTCCTGAGGCCTGGAAGCTGTGTCTGAGGTGAGGGTTGCAACACACACATACATTCCCCCCCCCCCCCCTGCTCACTCCAGTTAAACCAGCAGTTGATTTTGCAGTTGCACAACTGTGTCATGTTGGGAGGTAAGTGTAGGGGAATGCTGTGATGGGCCTTGTCAATGGTGTAACCGGGAATGCCTTACAGCATCACAGCCACAGGTTGCAACTGCTTATTGCAAACTAACCTTGTTATTGGTGTCTCACACAGTATGTGATCTTGATGTATAGCTGACAAGCAGCATGTTGTATGCACATCCATACAGCTTGGGCAACACATACAGGCACAGTGCATTGCTGAAGCTCACGATACTCTAGAGACACACAAAGATACACACACATGACTCCACCGTGCAAAAGTGGCGCTGGTTGGCACTACTGCCTGTCCCTTAGGGCTCCTTAGCTGCTCAAGCACTGTCAATGTCTGCTCAGTGTGCAGGCACTATTAGTGTGCTTTGCAATGCTCAGATGCTGTCAATGCCTGTTCAGTATGCAGGTGCTATAAGCTGCTCTGCAGTGCTTGGGCACTGTCAACACCCATTCAGTGTGCTGGTGCTTTCAGCCTGCCCTTCCATCCAGCCGTGAATGGTGCAGCTTGTCAGTGTGGCTGATGAGTGTGTGGACTCTTGCTGGACGATTTGTTGTAGGTTGCAGGTGCTGATGCAGTCCCTGCAACATAGGATAAAGTTAGCACACCAGGACATACAATTCCTGATCTAAAACCAGGTCTTGAATCTGTGACCCGCCACTGATATACACACTGGCCATGTGTGTGGACCACAGAGCAGTCTTATGGACTCAGTAATCTATGGGTTTATATATGGTCATAGGGGCATGAGTTGGGTTTATATATGGCATAGAGGCATGAGTTGGGTTATGCCTATGTCTGCCTAGATCTCTGCAGGCTCTGTGCCATACATGTCTGACAAGGTGTGTTCTGCAGGTGTGGGAGAGGGGCATCGTGTTAGGTCTGTATGTTGCACTGCTTTACCATGCTGCTGGTACAACTGACATTCATGTCTTACATATGGGATCTGTCCATTCAAAGGGGCAGCCCATGACACAGGAAAATACACATCACTTACCATGGGGGACGGGGGTACTAGCAGAATGGCCAAGGTCCCCAGTACCTGGTGTGTGCTTGTGGGGCAGTCATGGCATTGATTCAAAGGCATGCATTGGAGAGATGTTAGGGGGCAGGTGGACTTGATGAGGTGGGTAGAAGTAGCAGTGAATTAGAGGAGGAGGTGTCAATGGAAGATCAAGTAGAAGAATAGCATCAGGAAGCCTTGGATAAAGTAAATGAATGTGGTATACTAAGGAACACGCAACCTCCAGGCACACAAAAGGAGAAAATGCTATTAACGTGTACAGAAAATGGGGGGGAAACCCCCACACTGTGCCAACGGTTGTCGGACGTCGACCCTGAATTGCATCCTACACAGATGGAATCAGGAGTCCCTAACAAAGACAATGAGAAGGTCAAGCCTTGGTACTCAACCCCTGAGAGCCTCAGGCACAGGATCCATGCCAGCCTTAGCTCTACTCCCATGATACTGTTTCACTGGCTTTGGCAGCACTCCGTTTAAGGTGGCTGGCAGGTAGATCCCTCTGAAAGCCTTCTGCAAACTTTAGGAGAGAGCAAGGGGGAACAGAGGAGGAGGGAGGTTGTGTGAGGCTACTGCACTCTTTCAGATCCTTCCAAATCCTTCCAATTTTGTGGCTGCTCAACAGGCTCTTATCATGATAAGAGCATAGAGTTGAACCAATTTTCCCTGTTCTTATAGCTACCAAAAAGACTGCAGTCTAGTGGGGCCTCTCACATCATGCTCAAATGAGAGAGTCAACCTCAAAGTGGTCATTCACAAGAAGAACCCAAGATGGTAGCAGTGTGTTAACCCTACTCCAATCAGTGTGCCGTGTTGCAGATCTGCCATTTTGTTTTGCTTAAACGGTTTTACTTTTCTTCCTATTTTCATGAGGACAAGGAAGGAGAAAGTTAGGTCTTACCCCACAAGCAAACCTTCCCCAGTGCAGCAGCCATTACAAGGAACCTTGCCATCAGAGCTGAAAGTGCTGTTGGGGTATTTGCTGGAGCTGGTGGAGAGGCAGCTCTTTCAGCTTCAAATGTTAGTCTGGGCCCTGAAGAAGGTGTCCTGTCTAGAGAGCCTCTACTGCCACATGACCCTGTGCAGATCCAGCTCCCACCTTCTGAGGCTCGGTTTGAAGGTGTTCAGCCTGGTGCGGGGGAGCTGCCAGAATCAAGTCTGAGGATTCCAGGGAGCTATGGGAGGGGTGGGGCTCCCCTGGCTGCAACCTGTGTCATGAGTGGATCTATGGCATTGAAAGCGGTGCCGGCCCTGGAAGTTCTTCCTTCACAGCAGTCAAGAGGTGCCTCTTCCCCCCTCCCAACTTGGAGCGAGTGCCTTGGTGAAGCCCACGGTGGTCACTCTACATAGATGCAATTTGGACCACCATCAGTTTGCTGGAGAAGTCAGTGTCCAAACATTTGGATTTGGTTGAAGGAACAACTCAAACTCTTCAGAGTAAGTTCCAGTTAAATGAGGAAGACTATTCTCGAACCGAGACAAAAATGGAGTATATCAGTTCACAGGTACAATCTTTTCATGTTTAGAGTGTGTCTTTAATAAAAGACAACTATGGGATTCATACTAAAGGAGAAGCTTGAAAACTTCTCCAAAAAACTGAATTAGCATTTTGCCAATTTTGTAAAGTCCACTATTACCCCACCAGCAGGGCTGTTTAAGAAATATCTTTTGGGCATATTGGGAATGCCTGAGAATGCCCTCTCCCCACTTCCCACTTCTAAGGTGTATTACCTCCCAGATAAGAAGAGATCTATTAGTGTTGCTACAGATGGGGGTAGGGGCATGCTTCTTTGGATACCCTAAACTTAAATCAGGTTTTGGAAGACTCTGCAGTTGAGGGAGTACAGAGATCAACTTTATTGGTCATCTTCGTCCTAGAGCCTGATAGGGCTTGGATTCTGAAGTTATTTTTTTGTAAGAGAGAAGTTTTCCTTGGTCAGAAAGTGAGTTTTTCCCGATATTTCCTTTGTAACATAATCTAAAAGTCGTTAATTTCTTCTGATGTACTCTGAGGCTGTTTCCTTGGGGGGGGGGGGGGTTTCTATTAAAGTTTTCATGTAAATATTTGTTAAAATAACCTAGTGCTAAATATATATTCTATGATCCTAAGCAATTGCGCTTATTTTTGGACTCTCGTAACCCCTCCAGTTCCTTGGTGGTCATGGTTCCATCTGACTAAAATCAACTCTCCCCTTAGAATGTTTAGGTCGAGGGTCATGTTGCCTTGTTTGTCCTTTTGCTTATTTGCTTTGTACTATTTTTAAATTTGATCTAGCCTTTTTTCTAACGGGTCCTTCTCCTACTAGTGGGCTGATAGAGAGGAGTACTACATTGTATTTTTTCTCTTGTCTAGGAATGGATGTATTTTTGTGCAAAATTGCCAGTGTGTTTCTCTATTTCTAAATTCAAGATGTATTTGTGTGTTGTATTGTTCTTTGAAAATTCATAAAAAAAAATTTTTTTTAAAAAAAGGTGATCGTTCACGAGCATTTAATCAATCTTTTCCTCTCAATCCTCAGATTTTCTTCAGAGAGGAGAAAATCCATCCACCATCTGCTGGACACAAAGAAATACTGAAGGGACCTCTGGTGGCTGAGGCAAATAAAGGCATGGGAAAGATGTATTTGAAATTTGAGCTTTCCATTGGTTCTTTGTCTCTACCAATCCGCTGGTACGGGAACACAATACACTTGTCTGGACTGGTCTAGCAGGACAATATGGAATACAAAATTATCCCCCCCCCCCACCCCCATGTGCTGTCATTGACTATATTATTATGCTCCTATGGTCTGGAATGGAGGAGTAACCTAGTGGTTAGAGTAACAGTCTTATATCAAAGTGATCAGGCACCTTGGGAAAGTCACTTTACACTCCATTGCCTCAGTCATACCTTGTCAAGAAAACACAGTTGCTGCGGGGTCACCAGAAGTCAGCATTTACTTTACCGCACTTAAAAAAAATGGAATGGCATTTTTGTTAAAGTCTTCTCTCCTATAAACATACTTAATCTCATCAGAGAATTTGCTAAGAACATTAATCCTCATTTTCTTTCTCAGTTTTGCATATATAAGGAAAGGACAGGATATCGGTGATTTAACATGCCCATATGCATCTTCATCCGCAGAGAAATCTTTGGTTGGTCTAATAAAAGCTGTCACAAACTGCGAAAGGTTAAATTCTTTCTTGAAATTAATTTTGAAATTTATGATAAACTTACAAGCAGCACCGGAGATGTTGTGTCTATATGTAAATTCTTTCACAGAAAAGGAATATTCAGTTATAAATTAAAGTCACACAGTCAAGAAGAAAATCTTTATATGATATAGCTGTTTAGTCCTATAATTTCATTAATATTCCATTTAACTACATTTGTGTTAATGCATCCAGATAGACCTCTGCAGTGCTTTAAAGCTAAAGTAAATGATCTGAACTGTTGTAATTTTGCTATTGAAGAAAAAAGCCTATTTTAAATTCATTTTCTAAAAGCAATTGTCCTCTTGTTAGAAAGCTCTTCTATTAAAATTGCTTTCTCCTTAAAACTTTTAGATTGGCTCCTTGAAAATATCTAGTGATATAATGGATGCAAATCTTTATCTTAGGAAATACCTCAAAGTAAGGAGAAAAGACAACTAGCATTATTTTCAGAGGAGATGGCCAATAAAGTAAGGTCCCCTAAATTAGCATTCAGAAGGTACAAGGGATCACAGCTTGAGGTGAGGAATAAAATGACCCCCCCTTCCCCCCCCCAAGATACCAGAGTCTGGAAGGAGGGTTTCTTCTTAAAGCTCCAGTGGCGAGTGAGTGAGATGGGGTGGGGTGGGGTGGAGTGGAGTCTTCTCACTCAGAACACCAGTCATGTCCCCATCTACTATCTCTCCCCTGGCCTGTTCCTTAGTATTGGTTTGTTTCTTTCCTGCCATCCCTAGCAAGCGAATCCTCAGTCCAAAAAAGCCCAAATCTCTCACCACAAGAGCCATTACCTCAAAAATCATCCTAAAGGGGTACACTTATCAGGGGATGGGCACAACATCCTTTAAAGGTGAGCCTGCCAATACATGCCCAAGTGCCCGAGGCAACACATTCTACTCCTATAAAGACACCAAGAGAGGCCTGGTGACTCCAGCATAACATCTTCCAGCCCACAAAAGCTCAAATTATCCATTCTCAATCCTCTCTTGCCCCATGCACACTTTAACCAAAAGCTTCCCCTCTCTTTCTCACCTGGACCCTGCTCTGCTTCTGCTCTCTACCAGTGGTCTCGTCATCCCTGCACTCACTTTCCTCTTCCTATGGTGGGAAAGGGTGGGAGGAAAGAGAGAGGGGTGTGGTGGGTGATGGAATAGGAATCCCATACCCCCATCATTCATGCCACAGTCCCTTCTCTTTGTCCTCAATTCCTCACCCCATCATTCCCTGGCTTGCTCTCTATTCTCTTTCTTCCACTCCTTTACTCCCTGCCTTGATCTCTATCTCCTTCCCCTTCACTCCACAACCTTAGTTTTTTGCCTTTACACATAATCAAATAATAACAGCAGCAAAAAAAGAGCACAAGAACATAAGATTTACATTTTGGGACAAACCAAAGATCCATCAAGCCAAGTATCCTGTTTCCAACAGTGGCCAACTCAGCTTTCAAGAACCTGGCAGGATCTCTAAAGGAATATAGATTCCATGCTAATAACCCCCAGGTAAAGCCTTGGCTTTCCTCGGGTCCACCTTAATAATGGTTTATGGATTCTTTCCTCCAGGAATGTGTCCAAATGTTTTTAAATTCAGCTCTATTAAAAGCTTTTACCACAGTCTCCAGAAAATAATTCTACAGCTTAAACATGTATTGAGTAAAAAAATATTTTCTCCTATTTGTTTTAAATTTACTACTCAACAACTTCATGGCATGTCCCCTAGTCTTTGTACTTTTTGAAACAGCAAACAACTGATTCGCGTTTATCCCTGCCATGCCACTCATTATTTTAAAGACCCCTATCATATCTTTCCTCAGCCAATCTCTTCTCCAAGCTGTAGAGCCATAACATCTTTAGCATTTCCTCATAGAGGAATTAAAGTTTGAATTTAAAACACAGAGAAGAACTTTCTGGTTACATTTCATACCCAGCAGAGAGCTTGTAGTTTAAATTTAATAGTCACTCAGGGCCAAGTAACAGCAAAGTACTTTTAGTTTAAATTTAACACACAGAAGAGAGCTTTCTGGTTACATTTGGAACCCAGCAGAGAGCTTGTAGAGTACATTTAATAGTCACTCAGGGCCTAGCATCAGAAAAGTACTTTTAGTTTTAAAACACAGAAGAGAGCTTTCTGGTTAAATTTAGAACCCAGCAGAGGGCTTGTAGTTTAAATTTCATAAGAAGTTAGAGCCTAGCAGCAGCTAAGAGCTATAATTTAAATCAAATCAGAATTTAGCTTACCTCAGCAGCATAAGACAGGGTACTGTGTAGCAGCCCTCTTTTAATAAGTGTTATTTCCCTCCCTCCCTCCCCACACCCACCCACCCACCCCTGGGATAATCATAGCTTTATAGGTACTTACACATCTTAAAAGACAGGAGGTGCTTTCAGGTGAAGCTCATTACCCAAATCAGTCATACACTAAGGACCTGAGATTAATTAAGTTTCAGGTGAACAAGCTATATTAAACGTATTAGGTACAGTTTTATTTGTATAAATACACATAGCAACCCCTAGTAAGTAAGAACTTAAAGATCTAGACACAAACTTAAAACTAAGATGCAGACAGCAGTCCAGCAGCGGGATGGGGGCATTCCAGTCTTTTGCATTGAGTGTCACATGTATGATTTTCTCCCAGTTGGTGAGAGGTCTTACGTGTGCACTAGGTGCAAGGAGCTCTTTGCTCTCAGGGAACAAGTCCGTTCTCTAGAGGCTAAAGTAGCAGACTTGGAAAACATAAGACAGACAGAGAGGTACATAGACGAGACCTACAGGGATATAGTCCTGAAGTCCCACCTCCAGTCTGGCAGCACCCCTGTTGCCATGGAGGAGAGAGGTCACGTGACAGGAGAGCATCACCCTGGTGTGGCAGGAAGTGATCCTGTAACTAAGACCTGTCCTCCAGGTGATGTAAAACCCTCTCGCACCGAGGAAGTTTCTCAAGGGCCATGTGCCCATGAGGGTAGGGTTAGGACAGCCATTATAGTTGGTGATTCGATCATTAGGCATAGCTGGGTGGCTGGGTAGATAGCTGGGTGGCTGGTGGACGTAAGGATCGCCTGGTAACATGCCTGCCTGGTGTGAAGGTAGCAGACCTCGCGCGCCACCTAGATAAGGTCTTAGATAGTGCTGGGGAGGAGTCTGCTGTCTTGGTACATGTCGGTACCAATGACATAGGAAAATGTGGTAGGGAGGTTCTGGAGGCAAAATTTAGGCTTTTATGTAGGAAGTTGAAATCCAGAACTTCCATGGTAGCATTCTCCGAAATGCTTCCTGTTCTACGCGCAGGACCCAAAAGGCAGGCAGAGCTCCGGAGTCTCAATGCGTGGATGAGACAATGGTGCAGAGATGAGGGTTTTGGATTTGTTAGGAACTGGGGAACATTCTGGGGAAAGGAGGGGCTCTTCCGAAGGGATGGGCTTCACCTTAACCGGGATGGAACCAGGCTGCTGGCATTAACCTTTAAAAAGGAGATAGAGCAGCTTTTAAACTAGATATTAGGGGAAAGCCGACAGTCGCCCAAGAGCGGATGGTTCGGAAGAATGTATCCTTGAAGGATACTACCAAAAGCAGAGAGGTTCCACAAAAGAGTAAAGTAGCCCAAATGCCCTCAAGTATGGAGCAGACAGAGCTTAAAGATCCCAATTTACCCATGTCTAACAATAGCCAAATTAACATGAATAAAATACATTCTCTAAAATGCTTGTATGCAAATGCTAGAAGTCTAAAGAATAAGATAGGAGAGTTAGAATATATAGCACTAAATGAAAGGTTAGATATGATTGGAATATCAGAGACATGGTGGAAGGAGGACAACCAGTGGGACACTGTGATACCTGGGTACAAACTATATCGTAATGATAGAACTGATCAAATTGGTGGAGGGGTTGCGCTCTATGTTAGAGAGGGCATTGACTCAGAAAGGATTAAAGTTTTGCAGGAAACAAAATCTGCTGTAGAATCTATATGGATTGAAATTCCATATAAAAGGGGGAAGGCAATGGCAGTGGGGGTGTACTATCGAGCACCTGGCCAGAATGACCAAATGGATGATGAAATGCTCAAAGAAATCAAGGAAGCTAACAAACATTACAGCGCAGTAATAATAATGGATGATTTCAATTACCCCGGTATCGACTGGGTCAGTGTCACGTCAGGACATGCTAGGGAGATAAAGTTCCTAGATGAAATAAATGACTGCTTCTTGGAGCAGCTGGTTCATGAACCAACCAGAGGGGAAGCCAAATTAGACCTAGTCCTTAGTGGAACACCAGATCTAGTGCAAGAGATAAGGGTGTTGGGGCCACTTGGCAATAGTGATCATAGCATGATCGCCTTTGATTTAATTAGTGGAGGAGGGATAGTAAGGAAATCCACAGTACTACCTTTTAACTTTCGAAAGGGAGACTATGATAAAATGAGGAAAACAGTTAAG
Organism: Ichthyophis bannanicus; assembly: GCA_033557465.1. Taxonomy (NCBI): domain Eukaryota; kingdom Metazoa; phylum Chordata; class Amphibia; order Gymnophiona; family Ichthyophiidae; genus Ichthyophis; species Ichthyophis bannanicus. Next base: position 467,652,477 of record CM066031.1, on the reverse strand, counting down.
AAAAAACTAAAAGGAGCAGTTGCAAAGGTTAAAGACGTACATCAAGCTTGGGTGTTATTGAAAAATACTATCTTGGAAGCCCAGACCAGCTGTATTCCACGCTTTAAGAAAAGTGGAAGGAAGTCCAAAAATCTGCCAGCATGGTTTAAAGGTGAGGTCAGAGAGGCTGTTGTTGCCAAAAAAGCATCTTTCAGGAAATGGAAAAAAGAGCCAAACGACGAAACCTGGAAAAAGCACAAGCACAGGCAAGTCAAATGCAAGTCATTGATAAGGCAGGCAAAGAGAGAATTTGAGAAGAAGCTTGCTGTGGAAGCAAAAACGTGAAATAAAGACCTTTTCAAGTACATTCGCAGCAAAAAACCTGTGAGAGAGTCAGTTGGTCCATTAGATGATAAAGGGGTTAAAGGAGCACTAAGAGGCGACAAGGCGATAGCAGAGAGACTGAATGAATTCTTTGCTTCGGTCTTTACTGAGGAAGATGCAGGGATGTTACCCATGACTGAAGTGGTATTTAAAGGTGCGGAAGAATTGAAGGAAATATCGATACATCGGGAAGATGTCTTACAACTATTAGATAAACTGAAGAGTAGCAAATCACCTGGGCCAGATGGTATACATCCAAGGGTGTTGAAAGAACTGAAATATGAGATTGCAGACTTGCTATCAGTAATCTGTGAACTATCATTAAAATCATCTCTAATACCTGAAGATTGGAGGATCACCAATGTAACACCAATTTTTAAAAAGGGTTCCAGGGGTGATCCGGGAAACTACAGACCGGTGAGCCTGACGTCAGTACCGGGAAAAATGGTAGAAACCATCATAAAGAATAAAATTACTCAGCATGTAGATAGACACAACCTAATGGGAGACAGCCAACATGGCTTTAGACAAGGAAGATCTTGACTTACTAATCTGTTATGTTTTTTTGAAGGAGTGAATAAACAGGTGGACAAAGGTGAGTCGGTTGATATTGTGTATCTGGACTTTCAGAAAGCCTTTGACAAGGTCCCTCATCAGAGACTTTTGGCAAAACTAAAGAGTCATGGGATAGGAGGCAGTGTACTATTGTGGATCAGGAACTGGTTAAAAGATAGAAAGCAGAGGGTAGGGCTAAATGGCCAATTTTCCCAATGAAGAAAGGTGAATAGTGGTGTACCCCAGGGATCTGTGCTGGGTCCGCTGCTTTTTGACATATTCATAAATGACCTGGAAAGTGGAATAATGAGTGAGGTTATCAAATTTGCAGATGACACAAAACTATTTAAAGTTGTTAAAACCCAAGAGGATTGTGGAAAATTGCAAGAGGATCTTGATAAATTGGAAGACTGGGCATCAAAATGGCAGATGAAATTTAATGTGGACAAGTGCAAGATTATGCACCTAGGGAAGAACAACCCAAACTATGGTTACACGATGCAAGGTTCCACATTAGGAACCACCACCCAGGAAAAAGATTTAGGCGTCATTGTGGATACCATGTTGAAACCCTCGGCCCAGTGTGCAGCGGCGGCCAAGAGAGCAAATAGAATGATAGGTATGATAAGGAAAGGAATGGAAAATAAAACAAAAGATATTATAATGCCTCTATATCGTTCCATGGTGAGACCGCACCTTGAATATTGTGTGCAATTCTGGTCGCCGTATCTTAAAAAGGATATAGCGATTTTAGAAAAAGTTCAGAGAAGAGCCATCAAAATGGTAAAGGGGATGGAAGGATACTCCTATGAAGAAAGGCTAAAAAGGTTAGGGCTCTTTAACCTGGAAAAGAGACGGCTGAGGGGAGATATGATAGAAGTCTATAAATTAATGAAGGGAGTGGAACGGGTAAACGTAGATCGATTGTTTACGTTATCAGAATATAGAAAGACTAAGGGACATGCAATGAAGCTACAGGGTAAACTATTTAAGACTAATGAAAGGAAATATTTTTTTCCCTCAACGTGTAATCAAACTCTGGAATTTGTTACCGGAGGATGTAGTAAAGGCTGTTAGTGTAGCTGGGTTTAAAAAAGGTTTGGACAAGTTCCTGGAGGAAAGGTCCATAAACCATTATTAAGAAGTGACCGAAGATATCAATGCTTGACCCAGTACAAGCATTGTGGAACTTGTGTCTCTTGGGGAAACTGCTAGGTACATATGACCTAGATTGGCCACTGTTGGAAACAGAATACTGGGCTTGATGGACCTTGGTCTGACCCAGTATGGCATATCTTATGTTCTTAATTGCTCCTCCCCTTTATCACTTTTATTGCCCTTTTCCATACCTTTTCTAATTTTGCTGTATCTTTTTTCAGATGTGGTGCCCTTTTCTATCCTGTCAATTTTATGGAGTTCTTTTCTGAATTCTGCTCATTTTTTAAAATATATTCTAAACCGTATTGCTTTTAAGGCGGTATATAAAGTTTTAATAACAAACAGAACTGCATACAGTGCTCAACGCAGTTGCATCATGTAGAAATACTAAGGCATTATGATTGTCTCAGTTTTATTCTCTAGTCCTTTCCTAATAATTCCTAGCATTCTATTTGCTTTATTGGCCACTGCCATATACTCTGCAGATTTCAACATATTGTCCACAATTACATCAAGATTCTTTTCCTGGGCAGAGACTCATAAGGTGGAACCTTGTATTGTATAGCTATAATTTGGTTGCTCTTCCCTAAGTGCACCACTTTGCATTTGCCCACATTAAATTGTATGTGTCATTTGGATGCCTCGTCTCCCAGACTCGCACAGTCCTATTCCAGTTCCTCACAATCCTCTTATGATTTAAACTTTTTATATAATTTTGCGCTATCTGCAAATTTCATTATCTCACTCATTATTCCCATTTCTAGGCTATTTATAAAGATGTTAAAAGTAGTGGTCTGGGTACAGATCTGTGGGCACCCCACTATTCACCTTTCTTCACTGATAAAATTGATCATTTAACCCTACTCTGTTTTCTAGGCATGTGCATTTCGTGTTGTTTGCTCATTCATTTGGGTGCCTAAAAATTAAAAGCATATGCAAATTGCTTGTATGCACATAAACCTACAAATTAACATAATGCACAATTTGCGCATGCAAAACAGCTGTAGCATGCATAGAAGGCACACAAGTAAGATAAATATGTACAAAAACATGAAAGAAAACATACAAAAATCACTAAAATGAAGATTAGCTCAACTTTTTTTGGCCTGCACATGCCTATCTTTTCAGTCTTTTAACCATTCTCAGATCACAGTAGGACATTGCTCCTATCTCATGGTTTTGAGATTTCCTCATCAGTCTCTCAATAGGTACTTTGTCAAACACTTTCTGAAAATCCAGATACACTATATCGACAGGCTCACCTTTATCCAGATGTTTACTCATGCTTTTCAAAAAATGTAGCAGACTGGCGAGGCAAGTCTTCTCTTGGGTAAATCCATGTTGGTTTTGTCCCATTAAATTATGACTATCCATATGTTCAGTAATTTTGTATGTAGTCTCCCGGACCACCCCTGGAACCCTTTTTAAAAATTAGCATTCCTTTGGCTACTCTTCAATCTTCAGGCACTACAGATAATAGTAATGATAGTTCACAGATTGCTAATGGTACAGTAGGTCTGCAATCTCATTTTCAAGTTATTTCAGCACTCTGGGATGCATACTCCTTAGTTTGTCAGTTTGCCCAGGTTCATTGAGTTTTATTTCAGTTCCATCGAATTGCAACCTCTGAATATCTTTCTGGCATGAGCATCTCTCTTACATCTTCTTCAACAAAGACCGAAGCAAACTATTTGTTTAGGAGCATCTTTGCAAGAGGTTCATGAGCACTAAGTGAAGCTATAAAAGTATATATAGCAGCAGTTAGTGCTTGTTAACCTTTAATAAAGTGCAGCAAATTTTTGAACTTACCCTGCATTAGGAATAAAACCCAACATGCAGTAAGTGGAAAAGTCATACAGTGACTGTTGGGAGAGTGCACAGCATGTCCCTTGCAATTACTACATGGAAAAATCCGTTATCGCATGTTAAGTGACCCCAGGATAATTGCAAATGAACTTAACACAGCTTTGGAGGTGATGTTAAGTGCACATGTGCTAACTGCAACAATGGTGTTCAGCACACAGCAATTACCATGCATAACCACAAAGTGCAGTCTTCATCCACTCTCCACCCATAACCTGCCAGACTCCTTCGCCTTTTGCATTAGTGCATGATTTAGCACATGCTAAGAGGCTCAGTCGCATGGTAGTGCTACCGTACCTATGCAGTAGCTGTTAAATGCAGTTATAATAGTAGTAGTGTTACATGCTTAGAGGCCGATTCTGTACTGTCCGTCCGAATAGGGGTGTACAAAGTTAGACCCGATTCTGATCCTGCGGGGGCTGGATGTGCCCGTGGGATCAGAATCAGGTCTATGCCTGGACATGCAGGCCGGGCCCTGATTTTGATCGGCTGCATGCCCAGCCACATACCTGGCTAACTCAGCCTGGCTCTGTAATGGAATCGCAGTGCCATGGCATCTTGTTGTCATGGCACCGTGGCTCCATTACAGAGCCGTGATCCCCAGCCGCCGACCCAAAATGCTCTTTCCCTGCAGCCCAACCACCGATCTAGCCTCCCATGGCCAGGGTCAGGCATTCACCCCTCACCTGTCTGTCCCCACCATCCACTGCCGTTCCCTGACGTCCAGGGGGACTTATTCTACCTCAGAGATGGAATAAGTCCCCCGTCTACCCAGACGACTCCGGACGTACAGGGCTGACCTTTGAATCAGCACTATACATCCGGAGTCTTACACTGCCCATGCCCTGCCCTCATCCCGCCTCAGCCTATGACTCCCCATGCAATATAGCTGTACGTACGGGGAGCTTGTGCACCGAGGTGGCAGGGGAACGAATAGAGGAGCTGTACGTCCTGACAGGACATACACCCCTGCTATTTGTGGCACAGAATGACCCCCGTAGTATATTTGAATAAAAGGGCCCTTTAGTCTCTACTATGGTCTTATCCTCCCTTAGTGCCCCTTTTATTCCTCAAGTATCTAATTGTCCAACTGACTTCCTTACAGGCATTTTGCTTCAAATGTTTCTGAAAAAGGTTTTATTATGGAGTTTTTCTTTGCCTTCCTTATTAGTGTTTGCATTTAACTTACCAGCTAAAAAAATAGAGCTAATACTATGAGAAATAGCAGGAGAAAAAAAACACATATCAAAAATAGAATCAAATGTCGGAAAGGTCCGTTATACAAGGGGTAAAGGGAAAACCCTCCAAACAACGAACCGTTCCTTTTTAATCTTTAAATCAGTGATCTGTTAAAGTAAAATGATTTTTTGGCTCTATCAAATATCTAAAAAAGCCATAAATGTTAAGATGCAATATAATTTAAATTCTTATACTTAGCTGGCAGTTGGAAAACAATAACAGGATCAATCAAATGGAGAATGAAAGCAAACCAACCGGCATGAAAAGTAGTCCAGGAGAGCCAGCTATGACACAACGTCGTGTTTCGGGTCCAGAAAAAAAAAGTACTGTTCTTTAAGTATAAAACTGTTTTGGTAACAAGCAGAACACACACAATTATGTACCTTTAAAAAAAATGCACAAAGCTAATAAAGCCATTTCATTTTGTTTTACCTCATTCTGTATCACCTTCATCAAGAAGAACCCACCCAAAATGTCACAGCTAGGATAACTCTACAAAAGTCCATTTGCATTTCAGTTCATGGCTAAGTATCCCAAGGAATCAATGGCAAATCCCCTCTATTCCAGTCTCTTCCAACCTTTTTGATATGGTTGAATACTATTAAAGTGAATATACAATTCACAGCTAAATATTCTACCAAAATAGATTTTTTTTAGTTGTCTGCCTATATAAATCTGACAACCACTTGTGTACTACCTTATACAAGAAACCTGTTCAACGTAATACTTTGTTGCAGTTTCAGAGCCATCACCCTGGCCCCCTTCGTAGAGCTTTGCCTTTTGGCAAATTTCTCCATTTAAAATGCATTTATTCATCTGCCGAGCAATTTATTATCCATTCCAAGGATTTGTATACTCGTCTCCTCCATCTGGGATATCCCAAGCAGGTACTTGATAAAGCATACAAAAGAGCAAAATATGTGCATCGGGAATCGCTTTTAAACCCAAAAGGAGTTACACATTTGACATCTGAAGGGACTGACAAAATTGTAGATGTTTTACCCTATACGATTGGTTCTTCTCGAGCTGTGGATATTTTAAGAAAACATTGGCATATTCTGCGCCTACATCCTTGTTTCCAGAAAGAACGTATGGTGGCATTCCAACAGAGTAGTAATCTCCGGGACATAGTTGTCCATTCTACAGTAGGTCAAGATAGCTCTGTATGGGCCCATGAAGATCCGGGCCATTTCTCCTGTGGTTCAGCCAGATGTCTTTTTTGTCCACAATCCCAGGTTGGTTCAGACTGGATACATTCTAGGATGGGTCGGCGATTTGCTAGTAAATGGCACACCTCATGCACTTCATCTTTTGTGGTCTATTTATTGACATGCCCCTGTGGCCTTCAGTATGTAGGACATACCATTCGTCCTGTTAAAAAGCGTTTATCGGAGCACAAATCACGGATTCATACGAAGACCTCAACAGCCCCATTGGTCTCCCATTGTGTTTTATTACAACATGTTTTTTCAGATTTTAAATGGTGTGTCATAGATCATGTTCCTCTGGATGCTAGAGGTGGAGATCGAGAACATCGTTTACAGATATTGGAACAACGCTGGATTTTTACCTTAAACACTGTTATCCCTAATGGGCTAAATTTAGAATTAGATTGGTGGAGCGCTTTGGGACCTTGAACTTTGTTTAGTCCTTTGGCTTTTCCATAGCTGCCTTCCTTTGGGTATATATTGAAACACTCTGCCCTGTGACGTCAGACGCTATCCTTCTTTGAGGGACTATGAGATTCAACAAGTGCGTTCCTATGGATCTTCGAACACGTGGAGCGTTTGCAAAGGATTCAGTTTTAAGATTTCATCGTATTATCAGGGAGCTTATTTTCTGTTCTACTATTTAAAAAAGGGTCGTGCTGGACCTGAAACACGACGTTGTGTCGTAGCTGGCTCTCCTGGACTGCTTTTCATGCCGGTTGGCTTGCTTTCAGTATCCATTTGATTGATCCTGTTATTGTTTTCCAACTGCCAGCTAAGTATAAGAGTTTAAATTATATTGCATCTTAGCATTTATGGCTTTTTTGGATATTTGATAGAACCAACAAATGATTTCACTTTAACAGATCACTGATTTAAAGATTAAAAAGGAACGGTTCGTTGTTTGGAGGGTTTTCCCTTTCCCCCTTGTATAACGGACCTTTCTGACATTTGATTCTATTTTTGATATGTGGTTTTTTTCTCCTGCTATTTCTAATAGGATTAGCTCTATCTTTTTAGTTGATTCACTGTGCTAATTCATTTCTGGTTATTACATAGATTTAACTTACCAGGGCATATGCAGTTTCCTGGTTTTTTTTTTTCATTAAGATCCTTTATCCATTTTTGAAAGATGTTTGTTTGGCTATAATAGGCTCTCCCACCTCATCTGTAATGATTCCAATAGTTGTTTGGCTCCCTTCCAACTGTTTTTAATATGTGGAATGTATCTGCTCTGGGATTCCAAGATGGTATCTTTAAGCATCCATGCTTGATGTAAACTCTTATCCTTTGTAACTATTCCTTTTAGATTTTTTTCTAACCATTTTTCTAATCTTATCATAAAGTTAATTGCAATCACAGTAGATTTCCTTGGTGTCCTCCATCCAGTTATTAAGTCAAATCTGATCATCTTATGATCAATATTGCCAAGTGGCCCCAACATTGTTTCCTCTCACATCAAATCTTCTGCTCTGCTAAGGACTAGCTCTAAAATAGCAGCCCATCTTGTTAGTTCCTGTACCAGCAGCTCCATGAAGCAGTCGTTTATTTCCTCTAGAAGCTCCCTAACATGTCCTGATGTGGCAATTACCCAATCAGTACTGGAGTAATTGAAATCACCCATTTTAACTTCCAATTTTGTTGGTTTCCCTAATTTCTGTTAGCATTTCATCATCTGTCTGCTACTGCTGTTCCCTTCCCTTCTCACGTAGAATTCCTAAGCCATAAAGTTTCTATAGTACATTTTGTTTCCTGAAGAAACTTTATCCTGTTAAGCCCTCTTCAATATATAGTGCCACCCCTCCAGCAGTTTGATTCATCCTTTCACCATGATATAGGACTCCAGCTATTCAGCAGGATTAAATGGATAACATATCAATTTTGTGATGGAATATTGCCACGAAATGGATAATTTGTAGTGCCGCCCCCACCCTTCCCCTAACCCTGCACATTGTTATCTGGATATTATTTAGCCACTAAATGATTTTGCCTGCATACTGTATAGTCAGTTTTCAAAGTAAAACAATGCATATTGATCCCCTTTGGAAGTTAAGAACAGCAGTAAAGTATGCATACTAAAATGCCTGTGTACTTTAAGGCTGCATATGTCTGTGGATGGCAGAGTGGGGTAAAATAGCAATGTACATTTAAAAATGGCAAAGGGGATTTGTCTTTCCTACACTAAACACACTCCCAAGAACACCTCTTTTCAACAGCTAAAAGTAAATGTGCTGGGGAAGTCTGTGCATACTTGTAGCTGGTCAGCTCATCTTATTCCAGAACCTCAGACATAGGGGCTCTTTTCTTAAAGTGCACTATGTGTTTTTTGCACTTAGCTTGCATTAGGAGCCAAACCTAAAGCCCAGTAAGTGCAAAACACGTGCAGTAACTGTGACTAGTGTGTCCTTTACAGTTACCACCACCATGAAATCTCACTTACCATGCATTAGGGTCATTCGCAAATAGCGCGGGTGCATTTAATGGCACCTCTTGAAGTGGTATTAAGTGCACCTGTTCCATGTGCCATCTCTAATGTGTAGTGCATGCCCATTCTAGGCCCATAACTTGCCGAGTCCCCACCCCACTGTATGATGAACAGTTAGCGTGGGAATTGGCGTGTGTCACCATGCCAGCATGGTAACGGTTTCGGCAGAGCTGTGCTAATTCACTCATCAGCTGCTTGCCGCACTTTAGCAAGAGGGCCCCAAGGGCCGATTAGTTTATGTTATAGTGATCGAAACATAAGTAAAGCATTGCAACCCTTCTGGTGTCAGTTATTATATCTAAACATTAAAACATTTTAAAAAATGCAAATAATATAATCTAAAACTCTCTGAAGTCAAAATAAATTTATTTTACTTTTCTCATCAGCTTGTCACCCTGCCAACTCTCTGCTGTAGCTCTCTCTCATCCCTTCCAGTGTCAGACCTCGTCTATAGCTCTCTGTCTCCCCTTCCTCATGTTTGTCTCTCACTCTCTCCGCCACTGTCTCTGAACTTGAGGCTTCCTATTATTATTATTATTAAGCGTACCCTCTGTAACCTAGGCTTCAGAAAGAGGTGGGCCACATGGCCCCGACCCCATCAAAAATGGGGCATGGCAGGCAGCAGGCTGTCCGCGGGGATCTCATCCCCCACAGGCAGAAGAAGGGAAGCCCCGATCACGGCAAAGCCCCTTCCTGTCTGCTTGCAGGAGACTGGATCGCCATGGGCGGAACAGGAAGGGTCTTTGCCGTGATCTCTGCTTCTGTTCCTTTTCTGCTCACAGGGGATGGGATCCCTGTGGGCAAGCGTGCTGCCTGCTGGCCACGATCATGGCAAAGACTCTTCCTGTTGCGCCCATGAGAGATCGGAACCCCACGGGCAGAACTGGAGGGGTCACTGCCCATAGGGTGGAGTCAGGGCAGAGCTTGGGGTGGTGCATGGCCCCTGCTCTGTAAGGACAGCTAATGGAAGAACAAGCTTAAAGCCATGCTGGTTGGGACAAATATTTAACTATCTATCCACAGTGGAGGTTTGCTGGGATAAACCAATCCAGGCATAGGCTGTATGCGTGTACCTTTCTTTGTATCTTCTGCGTGAAATCTTATAAGTGCCTATTTACATTCATAAACACAGCTTCAGGTGCAGAAATGACTTTTAAAAGTGTCTCATAGTACATATCTTATTTTCTAGTATCTTATCTTATTATTTTTGGTGGGTAAACTTAATAAATGTTAAAAGAAATCAATCCAAGGGCTTCTTTCCATAGCCATGTATTATTCATTTTCATAATGCACTTGTTGTTTTATAATATTAACTTCACTGTTTGTCTACAGTGAATGTTAGCATTCCCTCTACTATTTAGCCCACAATAGAATTTGTTGTCAGCTAGGCCACCGTCATCTGCAAATTAAATACATCTTGGCTGTTTCGACCCCCTAGAGATAAATAGCAATTGAATCATTTTTTTGCCAAACATACACTGTTTGATCTTTATTGTGAATTCCTTCAAATTCTCCAAAGGATATTCACAAAGATCTAAATACAGATAGATATTTTCAGGAAGCAAGTGTTTCTTTCTATCACCAGGCTGTGTTTTATCTGCTTTTCCTCCCTCTTCACTGATACACTGGTTTTATTTGCCTCCCAGAAACCTCTACCCTAACATCTTTAAACGAGCTCAGAGCAGAAGTAAGTTCAGGCTTTTCTCTTTCGCCTACATAGCTCCTTTGTTAGCCTCTCTGGGGAAAATATAGTGTGATAGGCTATGGCCTATAAACTATAAGCTGTCTGCTATGACTAGTAAATATGATGAGCCTGTAAGAACCTGAAAGTGACTTGGATTTTAAACCCTCTACTTTTTCAGTAGAGCGGTATGATCTCTTTCAAAGAATTAGAATTGTCAGTATTGCCAGTTAGAGAAATCTGCTTCTTGCCATGTCTGCATAATGTCTTTCAACACTTTTTGGTTAACACATTTCTGATTGAGATACATTCACATTCCTATGGCTAGCAAAAGTCCTTGGAGCAGAAACTAGCAAAAGCCTTTGAAGTAGAAAAGTAACTAACACACTTTTAATATGCCTTTTGTTTAGCTGAAAAGTGAAGGGGGAATAGTGGAAGGTCCCTGATTGGATAACTGTAGGGGGGTGCTGGGACCTGTAGGGATTATTAGTAGCATAAAAATAAGTTAGACTCTCTGTTGTCCAGGGGGAATGGCTGCTAATACCCAGCGCAAAGTTCGGTGAGTTATTCTGGCAATGAGCCACGAAAGAAGTCTGGTCTGCAGATATATATTAGACTTTATTATGGACAGCCAAGTAGAAAAATATAGAAACATACATATAGCTAATTAGAAACATGAGGTAGAAATTTGTTATAGTACAGATGTACAATTGGACAACGTAATAAATCACTAGTTAGTAACCAGACGTCACTGATTCACTCTGCACTGAGGAAAGGTATAAAATATATATATTGCTAACCCCTTGCCCATCCGGGGGAGGAGAGACAAGACAGTACCTTAGCTTCATCGGGCACTCAGGAACAGCACAGTCCAAGGAAACGGCTGCTGGCTAATGCAGGCTCCAGCCCCGTCAGAGGCAAGCCGCAGTACGTCCGAACCGGAGGTATCTGTGAAAGTCTTATCTCAGACCTTTGGAGGACGGCCTAGCCCACACGTAGTGGCCGTCTTGCGGAAGGCTCAGGTCTCAGGAATCAGGTACGCAGTGCACAGCAGGAAGGAACCGGTGCAGAAGTCTGTATGAACAGGTGGCAAAGGCCCCCCCCAACTCTTACTAAAGTTCCAGCGCAGATTGCATTATTCTCTGTAAGAATCCTCCATCATAGGTCCGATGATTGGTTGGCACCAGGCAGTCTGAGTTGTTCTCAGCGAATCAGGAGGTAGATGATGGGCATCTTCTTGCAGACAAAGGAGCCATAGTAAGAAGTCATGCAAAAGCAACAGTATGTAACTTCTGGGCATATGTACAAGTGTCCAAGGACACCGAAGCAGCAGATGTTCTTGCATGTGGGCAGTAAATTAGCCACGGACAATAGCTTCTGTATGTATGCACACTTAGAAACGCTGCACAAGCAGTTGCTTGGAGGTCAGGTTTGTAGCTGAACACAGCAAAAGTGTAGTGAAGAATCCATCTTTTCTGTTCAGTTTGGTTCAGGCCTGAGTTGCTGAGCAGGCCGGAGATTTGCATGTAGAAGTGCAGGGGTACCAGCCCTACAGACCAATGGAGAGCATGTGTGTGTATCAAACTGTTAGAAAAAAGTATATAATGAATTGGCTTCTGTAGAACTGTGCTCAGTCACTTTCTGGACTTGTTCCTGTCTGGGCCTTGTGCACAAATAAAGGCTTGGATTCTGAAAGTGACTCCTGGTATTATTTGGTTGTATGCACTCCGCTGCTACATAGTTCTGGCACCCCCAGATGGGACTGTGTGAGTGGGGGATAGTATACAAGTAAATATACCATGAATTCTCGCCTCCGGGTTTGGCCCAGTTGGAAACATGTCTGTCTGACGCGGGCGAATTCTCTGGCACCACTAGTCCTATTGTATCAGAGAGGGTTCTGCCTGACCTCGGCGGATCACCGAGTCCAGCTGGCCAACACCTTCGAACCCGAGGGGAGTCCAGGATCCAATCCGTGAACTGGTTTGGTATCGGGGACCGGATCTGGTGAGTAGAAGTTTTCTTTGGTTTTCAGTTAGTCAGGTTTGGGAATTTGGTACAGTACTGTTTGGTATGGTAAAAGAGAGCTTGATCACCTCTCAGGGCGGTCCTAGTACCCCTGCATGAGTATACGTGGGGGAACCCACTCATCCTTTTGGTTAATCATGGTTTAGTCAGTCAGGCCTGGGAATTTGGGAATTGCTAGCATGTTTTGTCTGTGTGTCGTGTGATTGAGATGTCTTGCAATACAGACCAAGTGAGAGCGGACTCCTGAGTAGCGCAGTTCCTGGCCAGGCGACTGCGCCCAGGTCGTGAAAAGGAGGAAGCGTTTGGTGTTCTGTCTACCTATTTTTTCCAGGGCTGTACGGACCCCTTACCTGCAGCCCGAACCCCCTTTTCCTATTGTTTGTTGTTGCGCGCACAGTTGTTAAGATGGGAGGGGCGGAGTCCAAGCAAACTCCGCTAAAATGTATAATTTCAGTAAGGGATTTACCGGAGACTATGGAATTAAAATGTCTCCGTCCCGATTAGGAATGTTATGTGAAAGGGAGTGGCCCATGTTAGTCACTTCATGGCCCAGGGAGAGCACTTTTAACATTAGTACTGTCTCCTTAGTTCATCAGGTTGTACGGAAAGCTCATCCTGATCAGTTTCCCTATATAGACTCCTGGTTAAGTGTATGTGAGAAGCAGCCCTCCTGGATGAGGCGCTGCCATGAGGAACAGTGCAGAATATTAGTGGCAACTACCAAGGGAACCCGAAAGTTTGAGGGAGGGGAACTGCCTGTTTATTCTGCCTCAGAGTCTCCAGATCCCTTGAGTCGCCAGTCTCAGTATCCATATAGGCTAGTCCCCTCAGCCCCGCCTTTATCTGCGGCAGGGCCTGGTGCTGGGGTTCCCCAGTCACCTTCACGGCAGGAGGGAGAGCACCCTCCCCCGTCTGAAAGTCCCGAGTCAAGCCAGAGTACTTAGGGAGGACCATCGTCCACCGATGAAATTGAAAGCGAGGATTCATCTGCCGGTCCGGGTTCACCCACTGCTGAGGCCCACACCCGGATGTACGATCTAAGAAGTGTGACTGCCCAGAAGAAAGATGGCCACCTAATGCCATTACGTCAGGTGCCTAGCCCGCCCGTGATAGGTGAAGGGGGCCAGATGACGCTGGGACCAACCAGCTTGATTTATGTACCTTTTTCCACAACTGATTTATTAAATTGGAAAACGCATTATGCATCCAAGACTTAACTGAATTAATGAGCAGTATTATGCAAACCCATCAGCCTACCTGGGCGGATTGCCGCCAGCTTTTGTCCACTCTTTTTACTACTGAGGAGCGAGCACGAGTTGTGCAAGCATCTATACGTTGGCTAGCAGAAAATCCTATAGCAGAAGGAGGAAGAATAGACCCCAGCAAGCAGCTGCCGCAGCTTTCCCAAATGAAGATCCTAAATGGGATCCGAACAATGAAAGGGGGGCGAAAGCCTTGACCCGTTTCCGCCAAGCTTCGTTGCAAGGTCTGAGAAAGGGAGGCCAGAAAGCAATGAACATTGGGAAAGTATCAGAAGTTATCCAGGGTCCGAATGAGAGCCCAGCAGCCTTTCATGAGTGATTGTCTGAAGCTTATAGACTATATACCCCTTATGACCCAGCAGCTCCGGAGAACATGTGCTTGGTAAATGCAGCCTTTGTAAGTCAGTCCCAGGGAGATATTAAGCAAAAACTGCAGAAAATGGATGGCTTTGCGGGTATGAATACAGCACAGCTAATGGAAGTTGCTCAGAAAGTGTTTGTGAATCGTGATAATGAAAGACAAAGAGAAAGTGAACGAAAAATGAAGAAGAAGGCAGATCTTCTTGCTGCCGCTTTAGTTGAACGACGTGAAGGAGGTTTTCCTAATAGAAGAGCTAGAGGATGTGGAAGGGGCCGTGGGAGTGACCGGCCCTCACTGGGCATGAATCAATGCGCCTATTGTAGAGAAGAAGGACATTGGAAGAATGAATGCCCGCAGGTAGACCCTGCCTCCCGGAGGAGAGGAGGGAGCACCTGGAGAACAGGGGGGGGGACGATTCCAGCATCGTGTAGGGATGAGCCAAGCACAGTTTCGACAAGAAAAGGAAGAAGCTATTGAGGGAATGGCAGCCGTGGAGGGCTATGACATGAAAGAAGACTAGGCCAGACCGGGCTCCAAGTTTTCCCTGGGTCCCCAGGAGCCTATGGTCAGTTTGAAAATTGGGGACCAATATATGGACTTTATGGTGGATGCAGGAGCTGAGCATTCAGTAGTGGCAAAGCCAGTGGCTCCTTTGTCCTCTCGAGCTGTCACCATTGTTGGAGCTACCAGTGCTAGGGCCACGAAACCTTTTCTACAAAACCACATGTGTGAATTAGGGGGACGAAAGATAACGCACCAGTTCCTGTATATGCCTGAATGCCCTATTCCACTTTTGGGCTGAGATATGCTTGCCAAACTTCAGGCACAGATACCCTTTGCTGAAGGGGGAGAAATGCAAATGACTGTGAATTCAAAATCTGCTGGACTGATGGTGCTAACTGTCCCCCGGGAAGAAGAATGGCGTTTCTACAACTAGAAGGACTAGAAATGGGGACTGTTACTTCTGGAGAGCAATCTGCAACTGCGAGTATATACTTCTGGTAATTTTCTAAAAAGAATTCTTTGTATTAAAGCTACTTAATCTGTGAACCCACTGTTTTTTGTTGGATCAGTTAGGGCCTAGTAGCAGCAATTAAAGTTTGAATTTAAAACACAGAGGAGAGCTTTCTGGTTACATTTCATACCCAGCAGAGAGCTTGTAGTTTAAATTTAATAGTGACTCAGAGCCAAGTAACAGCAAAGTACTTTTAGTTTAAATTTAACACACAGAAGAGAGCTTTCTGGTTAAATTTAGTACCCAGCAGAGAGCTTGTAGTTTATATTTCATAAGAAGTTAGAGCCTAGCAGCAGCTAAGAGCTATAATTTAAATCAAATCAGAATTTAGCTTACCTCAGCAGCACAGGACAGGGTACTGTGTAGCAGCCCTCTTTTAATAAGTGTTATTTCCCTCCCTCCCTCCCCACACCCACCCTCCCCTGGGATAATCATAGCTTTATAGGTACTTACACATCTTAAAAGACAGGAGGTGCTTTCAGGTGAAGCTCATTACCCAAATCAGTCATACACTAAGGACCTGAGATTAATTAAGCTTCAGGTGAACAAGGTATATTAAACGTATTAGGTACAGTTTTATTGGTATAAATACCCAAAGCAACCCCTAGTAAGTAAGAACTTAAAGATCTAGACACAAACTTAAAACTAAGATGCAGACAGCAGTCCAGCAGCGGGATGGGGGCTTTCCAGTCTTTTGCATTGAGTGTCACATGTATGATTTTCTCCCAGTTGGTGAGAGGTCTTACGTGTGCACTAGGTGCAAGGAGCTCTTTTCTCTCAGGGAACAAGTCCGTTCTCTATAGGCTAAAGTAGCAGACATGGAAAACATAAGACAGACAGAGAGGTACATAGACGAGACCTACAGGGATATAGTCCTGAAGTCCCACCTCCAGTCTGGCAGCACCCCTGTTGCCATGGAGGAGAGAGGTCACGTGACAGGAGAGCATCACCCTGGTGTGGCAGGAAGTGATCCTGTAACTAGGACCTGTCCTCCAGGTGATGTAAAACCCTCTCGCACCGAGGAAGTTTCTCCAGGGCCATGTGCCCATGAGGGAAGGGTTAGGACAGCCGTTATAGTTGGTGATTCGATCATTAGGCATGTAGATAGCTGGGTGTCTGGTGGACGTGAGGATCGCCTGGTAACATGCCTGCCTGGTGCGAAGGTAGCGGACCTCACGCGCCACCTAGATAAGGTCTTAGATAGTGCTGGGGGAGGAGTCTGCTGTCTTGGAACATGTCGGTACCAATGACATAGGAAAATGTAGGGAGGTTCTGGAGGCAAAATTTAGGCTTTTAGGTAGGAAGTTGAAATCCAGAACTTTCCAGGGTAGCATTCTCCGAAATGCTTCCTGTTCCACGCGCAGAACCCAAAAGGCAGGCAGAGCTCCGGAGTCTCAATGCGTGGATGAGACAATGGTGCAGAGATGAGGGTTTTGGATTTGTTAGGAACTGGGGAACATTCTGGGGAAAGGAGGAGCTCTTCCGAAGGGATGGGCTTCACCTTAACCGGGATGGAACCAGGCTGCTGGCATTAACCTTTAAAAAGGAGATAGTGCAGCTTTTAAACTAGATATTATGGGAAAGCCGACAGTCGCCCAAGAGCGGATGGTTCGGAAGAATGTATCCTTGAAGGATACTACCAAAAGCAGAGAGGTTCCACAAAAAAGTACAGTAGCCCAAATGCCCTCAAGTATGGAGCAGACAGATCTTAAAGATCTCAATTTACCCATGTCTAACAATAGCCAAATTAACATGAATAAAATACATTCTCTAAAATGCTTGTATGCAAATGCTAGAAGTCTAAAGAATAAGATGGGAGAGTTAGAATATATAGCACTAAATGAAAGGTTAGATATGATTGGAATATCAGAGACATGGTGGAAGGAGGACAACCAGTGGGACACTGTGATTCCTGGGTACAAACTATATCGTAATGATAGAGCTGATAAAATTGGTGGAGGGGTTGCGCTCTAAGTTAGAGAGGGCATTGACTCAGAAAGGATTAAAGTTTTGCAGGAAACAAAATCTGCTGTAGAATCTATATGGATTGAAATTCCATATAAAAGGGGGAAGGCGATGGCAGTTGGGGTGTACTATTGAGCACCTGGCCAGAATGACCAAATGGATGATGAAATGCTCAAAGAAATCAAGGAAGCTAACAAAAGTTACAGCGCAGTAATAATAATGGGTGATTTCAATTACCCCGTATCGACTGGGTCAGTGTTATGTCAGGACATGCTAGGGAGATAAAGTTCCTAGATGAAATAAATGACTGCTTTTTGGAGCAGCTGGTTCATGAGCCGACCAGAGGGGAAGCCATATTAGACCTAGTCCTTAGTGGAACACCAGATCTAGTGCAAGAGATAAGGGTGTTGGGGCCACTTGGCAATAGTGATCATAGCATGATCGCCTTTGATTTAATTAGTGGAGGAGGGATAGTAAGGAAATCCACAGTACTACCTTTTAACTTTCGAAAGGGAGACTATGATAAAATGAGGAAAACAGTTAAGAAAAAACTAAAAGGAGCAGTTGCGAAGGTTAAAGACGTGTATCAAGCTTGGGTGTTTTTGAAAAATACTATCTTGGAAGCCCAGACCAGCTGTATTCCACGCTTTAAGAAAAGCATCTTTCACGAAATGGAAAAAAGAGCCAAACGATGAAACCTGGAAACAGCACAAGCACTGGCAAGTCAAATGCAAGGCATTGATAAGGTAGGCAAAGAGAGAATTTGAGAAGAAGCTTGCTGCGGAAGCAAAAACGCGTAATAAAGACCTTTTCAAGTACATTCGTAGCAAAAAACCTGTGAGAGAGTCAGTTGGTCCATTAGATGATAAAGGAGTTAAAGGAGCACTAAGAGGCGACAAGGCGATAGCGGAGAGACTGAATGAATTCTTTGCTTCGGTCTTTACTGAGAAAGATGTAGGGATGTTACCCATGACTGAAGTGGTATTTAAAGGTGCGGAAGAATTGAAGGAAATATCGATACATCGGGAAGATGTCTTACAACTATTAGATAAACTGAAGAGTAGCAAATCACCTGGACCGGATGGTATACATCCAAGGGTGTTGAAAGAACTGAAATATGAGATTGCAGAACTGCAATCAGTAATCTGTGAACTATCATTAAAATCATCTCTAATACCTGAAGATTGGAGGATCGCCAATGTAACACCAATTTTTAAAAAGGGTTCCAGGAGTGATCTGGGAAACTACAGACCAGTGAGCCTGACGTCAGTACCGGGAAAATGGTAGAAACCATCATAAAGAATAAAATTACTCAGCATGTAGATAGTCACGACCTAATGTGAGACAGCCAACATGGCTTTAGACAAGGAAGATCTTGTCTTACTAATCTGTTATGTTTTTTTGAAGGAGTGAATAAACAGGTGGACAAAGGTGAGTCGGTTGATATTGTGTACCTGGACTTTCAGAAAGCCTTTGACAAGGTCCCTCATCAGAGACTTTTGGCAAAACTAAAGAGTCATGGGAAAGGAGGCAGTGTACTATTGTGGATCAGGAACTGGTTAAAAGATAGAAAGCAGAGGGTAGGGCTAAATGGCCAATTTTCCCAATGGAGAAAGGTGAATAGTGGTGTACCCCAGGGATCTGTGCTGGGTCTGCTGCTTTTTGACATATTCATAAATGACCTGGAAAGTGGAATAACGAGTGAGGTTATCAAATTTGCAGATGACACAAAACTATTTAAAGTTGTTAAAACCCAAGAGGATTGTGAAAAATTGCAAGAGGATCTTGATAAATTGGAAGACTGGGCATCAAAATGGCAGATGAAATTTAATGTGGACAAATGCAAGGTTATGCACCTAGGGAAGAACAACCCAAACTATGGTTACACGATGCAAGGTTCCACATTAGGAACCACCACCCAGGAAAAAGATTTAGGCGTCATTGTGGATACCATGTTAAAACCCTCTGCCCAGTGTGCAGCGTCAGCCAAGAGAGCAAATAGAATGCTAGGTATGATAAGGAAAGGAATGGAAAATAAAACAAAAGATATTATAATGCCTCTATATCATTCCATGGTGAGACCGCACCTTGAATATTGTGTGCAATTCTGGTCGCCGTATCTTAAAAAGGATATAGCGATTTTAGAAAAGGTACAGAGAAGAGCCACCAGAATGGTAAAGGGGATGGAAGGATATGCCTATGAAGAAAGGCTAAAAAGGTTAGGGCTCTTTAACCTGGAAAAGAGACGGCTGAGGGGAGATATGATAGAAGTCTATAAATTAATGAACGGAGTGGAACGGGTAAACGTAGATCGATTGTTTACCTTATCAGAATATAGAAAGACTAGGGGACATGCAATGAAGCTACAGGGTAAACTATTTAAGACTAATAAAAGAAAATATTTTTTCACTCAACGTGTAATCAAACTCTGGAATTTGTTACCGGAGGATGTAGTAAAGGCTGTTAGTGTAGCTGGGTTTAAAAAAGGTTTGGACAAGTTCCTGGAGGAAAGGTCCATAAACCATTATTAAGAAGTGACCGAAGATACCAATGCTTGACCCAGTACAAGCATTGTGGAACTTGTGTCTCTTGGGGAAACTGCTAGGTACATATGACCTAGATTGGCCACTGTTGGAAACAGAATACTGGGCTTGATGGACCTTGGTCTGACCCAGTATGGCATATCTTATGTTCTTATGTTCTCATGTACAATACCTTTCCAAGCAAGGCAGCTCGTTCCTGTGTACCCACCAATATCTCAGCTCCGCCTGGAGTGTGGGCGGAAGATAATCCACTGGGCCTAGCGAAGAACATGGCCCCAGTCCTTGTCACCCTCAAACCAGGAGCAGAGCCAGTACATGTGCGACAGTACCCTCTCCCTCGACCAGCCATCAAAGGCATTCACTGTCATCTGATGAAACTATTAAAGTATGGACTTCTTAAAGAATGCCAGTCGCCCTGGAATACCCCCCTCTTTCCAGTCAAGAAGCCTAGGACAGGTGACTACCGCCCAGTGCAAGATCTAAGAAGAGTAAATGATGCAGTTGTGACCATACACCCAGTAGTGCCAAATTCTTATACTCTCTTGGGACTGATCCCCGCTGAGGCTACTCATTTCACCGTTCTGGACCTGAAAGATGCCCCATACCAACTTTCTTTGTGGATGGGAGCAGTCTCGTCATCAATGGATATCGATGTGCTGGGTATGCAGTGGTGACTCTGGACCTGGTAGTCGAATCCTCAGCTCTGGCCCCAGGGACTTCAGCACAGAAAGCTGAGCTGATAGCCCTCACTAGGGCATTGATAATAGGAAAAGGACTTTGCATAAATGTTTACACAGACTCAAAGTATGCTTTCACAACTTTACATGCCCATGGGGCCCTGTATAAAGAATAAGGGTGGATAATCTCAGGAAGCAAGTCCATTAAGTATGGCCCTGAGATATTGACATTATCAGATGCGTACTGCCTATAGACCTCAGAATTTAGGAAAAAGAACGTATGAATAGAACCCTGAAATCTCAGTTGTCTAAACTTTGCCTAAAAGCTCACCTGAAGTAGCCCCAGGTTCTTCCTATAGCCCCCTCAGGATATACTTAGCCCCTACTAAGTCATTAGGAGTTTCCCCTTTTGAGATCCTGTATGGGCGACCCCCACTTATTGTCCAAGGAATAAGAGGGGATATGAGACAAATTGGATCTGAAATTACTAGACAAGAACTATTGGCTTTAAGTTCTGTCTTGCAGAATCTTCATGCCTGGGTACAAGATCAGCTGCCCATCAACTTGACTGAACCACTGTATCCTTTCAAGCCTGGAACCTCAGTGTGGGTCGAGGAGTGGAGGAAGACGCCATTAGCGCCTCACTGGAAGTGACCCTACGTCGTCCTACTGTCAACCCCTACAGCAGTTAAAGTTGCAGAATTTGAGCCTTGGATTCATTACAGCTGAGTAAAGCCAGCAGCCGCTTCTGAACTTGGTCACTGGACTTCCATAAATGATCCTGAAACTCCATTGCGGCTCACCCTATGACGACAACCACCATCCTGAGAGACTGTGTTATTTTGAGGAATCACGATCTCCTAAAGAGACTGTGTTATATTAAAAGACTATGATAGAGTATGAGACATCCTAAAAGACTGTGATACTTTGGAATCTACAGCCCTACTCCTGCCACAAAGCTGGTAGGTCTACGTACGGCGGAAGCTTGAGCAGGGCCGGCCCGTCCATTGAGCAAGAATGTTTTTTGCACAGGGCCCCGCGTTTCAGGGGGCCCCGCACAAAGAACATTCTGCTTTTTTTTAAATTTCATTAAAAAAAAAAAAAGCTGGCTCTGGCTGCTGCCGCTGCCGCTACAACCACGGCAGCGGCAGAATGGAGTGTCCCGCGGGGCCTCCTCTGCTCGTTGAGCCCCTCTGCAAAGGCTTTCAGATTCGCGAAGGGAGAGTGTCTCCCTCGCGTCTCTGTTAAGCCGGCAGGGGCTAATGGGAAATTTCCCATCTGCCCCTTTAGACGCGAGGGGCTGATGGGAAATTTCCCATTAGCCCCTGCGGGCTTAACAGAGACGCGAGGGAGACACTCTCCCTTCGCGAATCTGAAAGCCCTTGCAGAGGGGCTCAACGAGCAGAGGAGGCCCCGCGGGACACTCCATTCTGCCGCTGCCGTGGTGGTAGCGGCAACGGCAGCAGCCAGAGCCAGCTTTTATTTTTTTTAAATTTTGCCATAAGCCGGTGTGTGGGGGTGGGGGGGTGGGGTGGGGGGTTAGGACCGGTAATGGGCGCGGGGGGGGGTTAAGACTGGCAATGGGCTGGGGGCTGTCTGGAAATGGGGCTATGGGGGGTTAGGACTGGTAATGTGCTATGGGGGGGTTAGGACTGATAATGGGCTATGGGGGGGGCTAGGACAGGAACTGGGCAGATGGGGAGGGGTTAGGACTGGTAATGGGCTATAGGGAGGGTGTTAAGACTGGTAATGGGCTGTGGGCTGATGGGGGCTGTCTGGAAATGGGGTGATGGGCTATGGGGGAGGGGGTTAGGACTGGTAATGGGCTATGGGGGGGTTAGGACTGCTAATGGGCTATGGGGGGGCTAGGACAGGAAATGGGCTGATGGGGAGGGGTTAGGACTGGTAATGGGCTGTGGGCTGTTGGGGGGGGTTAGGACTGGTAATGGGCTATGGGGGGGTTAAGACTGGTAATGGGCTGTGGGCTGTTGGGGGGGGGGTTAGGACTGCTAATGGGCTATGGGGGGGTTAGGATTGATAATGGGCTATGGGGGGCGATGGGGAGGGGTTAGGACTTGAGGTGGGCTGATGTGGTTAGGACTGGTAATGGGCTGTGGGCTGATGGGGGGGGTTAGGACTGGCAATGAGCTATGGGGGGCTGACTGGAAATGGGCTGATGGGGTTAAGACTGGAAGTAGGCTGATTGGGGGTTAGGACTGGTAATGGGTTATAGGGGGGCTTAAACTGAAAATGGGGTGATGGGGGTTAGGACTGGAAGTGGGTTGATGGGGGGCTAGGACTGGTAATGGGTTGGGGGGTTGCTATGACTGGAAATGGACTGAGTGGAAGGGGAGGCTTGAACTGCAAATAGCTGATGGGGAGGGAGCTTGGAATGGAAATGGGCTGTGAGGGAAGGGAGCTAGGACTGAAAATGGGCTGATGGAGCAGCTAGGATAGGACTGGAAATGGGCTGTTGGGGGGAGCTAAGATTGGAAATGGGCTGTGGTGGGGGCTTGAATTGAAATGGACTCATGGAGGGGCTAGAACTGGAAGTAGGCTCATGGGGGGCTTGGACTGGAATTGGGCTGAGTGGAGGGGAGCTAGGATTTGACATGGGCTGATGGTGGGGCTAGGAAATGACTAGAAATGGGCTGATGGGGGCTAGGATTGGAAATGAGCTGATGAAGGGACTCAGACTGAAAATGGATGGGGGAGCTAGGACTGGAAATGGGTTGATGGGGGGCTAGGACTGGAAATGGGCTGATGCAGGGACTAGAAGGGAATGGATGCTGGGTGAGACTGGAACTAGAAGGGAGCTGATGTTGGGGGAGGATTAGAATGGGATGGGGCTGGGAGAGTAAAATGGAGAGGGGAAAATATTTTGTGTGGGAGGGATGAAAAATCTACAATTGGCCGGGTATTGGGAGAGTAAGTGGGGATTGAGGATGGAGGGGTAAAATTTGTGTGGATGAAATAGGAATGAGGAGGAAAGAGCAAAAGGAGAAAGATTAGTATGTTAAAGCAGATGTAGAGAGAGAATGGAAAAAAAAAACTAGAAGAGAGAAGAAAGAACAAATGGACAGCAGACGATGGACAGTTAGCAGAAAACATGAAGAAACCAGAAGAAAGTGGCTGGAGCAATTGCAACTGAAAAAAATGCACAAAAGCTAGAAAGATATCTCTTTATTTTGAATTTATTAACTGGAATATGAAAGCTCTGGGAAATGTGCATCATTAACATCTGCGCTTTGTTTGGTACAAGAGGAAATTAATTTATAGTTTTATTTCTTCGGTGTTGTTGTACATTCCAAGTTTGACTTTTGGGGTTCCCAGTTTAATTATTGCCTTCCTGTTTCTAAATTGTGATTCCTTGTTTGGTGATGGTCTATGTTCTGCATGTGTAACTGAGCTGAGGTATTCTATTTATGTAATTCCTATTTGACATTGCCACTTGTTCTCTTTCCCCAGTATTCTCTGAAATGTATTGGTTTAATATTTGCAGTGTTGCCTTTTGATAGGTAGGGTATGGTGCTTTGTGAGTCCTGGTAATGCTGTCAGGATACGGCGGGTTTGCTATGGGTTCTAAATGGGCAGCGTTTGTAGTAGTTCCTAATGTGCCTGGCGGTTGGCACTGGATTATAGTAATGTAGAAATCTTTTAGTCTTTCTTTATCCATACACTCATTAAGAGACATGTTAGTGTATGGTAACATTATGCAAATATTTATGCAAATAAGGCCACTTATGCAAATGAGGCCCCGCACCGAATCTCCGCACATGGCCCCGCACCCCGCTTGGGCCACCCCTGAGCTTGAGGATCTACAATCAACTCTACATCTGTCACCCGTTGTGGAAGCCAACAGTTCCACCAATTTTCCAGAGACTATGATCAACATGAATCTTTCTTATTGCTTCATTCTGGCAGCAGCCTTGGGGTTCTTTGAATGACTTTTGCCCTACCTCCTTGTGCAGCCTGCATAACTACTACTCGAACTGGGATAAAAGTAACTCACACTTTACTTTATCACTCTTACTATACCTGCACTGCTGTAGTCAGTCGATGTGTGTATAATGGGACAGAATTGAGTATCTGCACAAAAGGGAATACAAGGACTTGCTTCAACCCCCGCCAGAATCCTTCCTATCATGTTTTGGAACTGCAATGGAACAATGAGGATGGAGACCTTCTGAATGCTACCCGTCAACTCTCAGATCCCACATGACCTGTTTTTCTGGACTTTGATGCATGTGATGCTATTAATAGAAATGGTTATTATCATTGTGGGTCATGGGAATAAGCTTATTACTATGATGATAAGTACATGTGCCCTGAGGGAGCATATAAGTGGGGGTCATGCACTGGGGCACGTTTCTCATCTACTTATAGCAAGACCCCTGAGAGTGATTATTTCTGTCCAAAGTGGGAATGTGTATACTATGCAACTTGGTCTGGCGGGCCCACAGGACAAAGTGGGGATAACCGTCGAGGCCGCTTAGAAAGACTGCCACTGCTCGAGCCCCGGAAGTGTAAGAAAGGTGCCTGTAACCCTTTAAGGCTCCTTATACTTGATCCCAGTCAATGGAAACAGGGGTATAGATTTGGTTTGCATATAGCAGGAGGTGGATTAGACCCTGGGACTTTTATTTACATTCAACTAAATACCAAAACCCATATTTCTTCACCCTTCCGAATACATCACACTTTCTATGAGGTCATGCAAGCGAAGTTAGAACTGCCCAATGCCTCACAGAATTTGTTCATTGAGTTAGCTGGAGCCGTGGCTTCCAGTCTGAACATCTCCAATTGTAATTTCTGTGGGGGAACTAAGATGGGTGACCAATGGCCATGGGAAGCACAAGAATTGAACTACTCTGTTCCATATAATCAAACTACTTTAAATAAGACTACCAGTGAATGGGTGTTGGCCAAACCTATTGTTGGCCGTCTTTGCTTTGTCTGCACAGGACCACAGTTTACTATGCTGGTTGGACAGCAGGTCTGTCTGAGCCAAAGGTTTTATAATACTACAACTAAACAGACATCCTGGTGGTCAGGTGTAAATGCTGCAAACCCCCCAATCCCTTAGTTAACTTTCCCAGTCTTACTAAGATATGGACTGATCTTATCACTCCTAACACCTGGCAAGCCCCACCTGGACTTTATTGGATCTGTGGTACTCGAGCATATGCCCAGCTTCCTAATAACTGGGGGGAGCATGTGTATTAGGGACAATACGACCTTCTTTCTTCCTTATCCCCATCTCCCAGGGAGAACGTTTGAATTTCCCTGTATATAATCACAGGCAGAAACGAAATACTTTACAGATAGGTAAATGGGACAAGTGGCAGGGTGATGAGTGGCCACCCGAGAGAATAATTTCATATTATGGCCCAGTAGGGTTGCCAACATTTTCACCGAGAAAAACCCGACACCTTTGGCTCGCCATGCTCCACCCATTCTCCTCCCCTAGGCCCACCCCTGCCCCGCCCCCAGCCCCACCCACAAAAATTACCGAGGATACGTGTAGGCTAACTTCCTTGGTCAGATAATAATTAAACTGGGAACCCCAAAATCCAAACATGAAATGTACAACACTGGAGAAATAAAACTATAAAGTAATTTCCTCTTGCACTAAACAAAAACGCAAAGATGTTAGCAATACACACTTCCCAGACCAGACAAACCTGTGAGAAACCCTCAGCTCCTATGAAACTCCTTCTGCAGGGTCCCTGGCTGAAAAGGAAGTGACATCAGAGGGGCGGTCACTGCAGAAGGAGTTTCATAGGGCCGGAAGGCCCCTCACAGGATTCCTTACTTTTAAATTAACTTTATTGCAGCCGCTGCTCTGTAAAAAGCAGCAGTAGCGGCTGCAAGGGGTGGCCAGGACTGTGATCGCAATCGCGATCGCAAGCGCAAAGTCCGTTTTCTGCTCTGGCCGCTCCGATCTCGCAGCCAGAGCAAAAAACCGGCTTTTCAATGGCCGGTTTCGGTTCTCTGCCGGCAGCCGGCCCGACCACAGGAAAACCGGTCAGGCCGGCTGAAAACCGGCTGGTTGGCAACCCTAATGTATCTCAATCAGAAATGTGTTAACCAAAAAGTGTTGAAAGACATTATGCAGATTTGGCAAGAAGCAGATTTCTCAAACTGGCAATACTGACAATTCTAATTCTTTGAAAGACATCATACCGCTCTACTGAAAAAGTAGAGGGTTTAAAATCCAAGTCACTTTCAGATTCTTACAGGCTCATCATATTTACTAGTCATAGCAGACAGCTTATAGTTTATAGGCCATAGCCTATCACATTCCCCCCTTTGATTATTCTCACCCTAATGTTCAAGTGGGTGAGAATCAAATCACACAGCATGCTCAGTGGTGGGGCTTCCTCTTGAGGAAAAGCCTGATAGCGCCAGACAGCTAGTAGTCCGGCTGCTGTTTTACGTTCAACTGTACTATCAATTATGGAGGTCATCATTCTCAAACAAAGGGGTAGCAAACATGGAAGAAATAAACACATGAGTAACATTAGTATAATTACAATAACAAAAGTCTTCAGCCCTCCTAATCTAGAGAACATTGATCCAAACCATCCATCAAGCTCCAGTCCACTCCAAGTCTGGACTGGTACATATGCTTGTTTTCGCATCTGATCAGCTATGTCTTCAACAACTTGTCCATTATCATCAATGTGTAAACAGCAATTAGTTAGATTAAACTTACCACACACTCCTCCGTCAGCTGCTAGCAAATAATCTAGTGCTAAGCGATTCTGGTAAATAGCGGTGCGCATTTGGGTACTTTGTTTAGCTAAAAGTGTCAGCGCTTTACTTGTTTCATTAGTTATAATTTCAACTACAGCTTGCAAGGGTATAATGCGATTTATCATATAAACAGGTGTACGGTATCCCCAGGTACCATCTTGCTCCCAAGTGGCTGGGCCAATCTGACTATATGTATTATCTCTCTAATGAGCAGGAGAAAATGGAGATATAAGGAGCTTCTTTGATATCAATTGCTTCTCCAATGTCATCGGGGTTATAAATGGTACTCATATGACCTGAGTCCCTCCAAGCAGCCAGGGAGTTATCTATACGAACTATAAGCGATTCCAAAAAACATTCAAGTCTGATGTAACCATTGTTTGCTGGTGATGGATGGAATTCCCAAATTTCCTGGCTCCTATGATGCCCATATATTAAGGTTGATCATCCTCTGTGGTCACGAACAAAGAGAGGGAGTTCTACTGGATAAGAGCTGGAACCTTCTGTAATGCTAGTGATGTCTTCATAACTGTAAGCTTTTAATGGTCAGATACTTTACTTATATGCATCTAAGTGGTAATGGGCACCTCCTATTGGTCTAACTAACAAGGTGCTTTCTCCATCTCTCTTCTCCCTCTCAAGAGTGATATAATTCTGTCCATCAACACACCATGTCCCTAAAAAAGTGCATCTATGACTTGCAGAAATTCTGATTCAGCTGGAAGATCCCACTGCAAGCTTTCTAACCCTGGCCTATGGAGGTCAGCAAGGTGTTCATTGTGATCTGCATGTTACACAACCTTTATGTTTGCTAGGATCTTTCTTGATCAGAGGAGGTAACAGTCCTCTTTTTAAGGAGTTGTTGTTAAAAGAGTGTGCCATGGTATATCATTTAGAGGTACATCAATCATCTTTTCACTTTGCCTCTACTTTTCTGATCTTACTTTTTATTCACAGGATGCTTTGGGAAAGTGGAATGATGTTTCTTCAAATTCATATAGACGTACAGTATTTATTTATTTGAAGTTTTTTTTATACCGCGCTCTTTAAAATCAGCTCGGTTTACAGTAAAACAAATTTGTACAGTGCAGGCGGCATCCACACTGTATTTACAAAGAACAGGGATTACAACTTGGCTAGCTGGGGAAACTATGTACAGGCTAGTCAGTAACACATTACTCAGTTAGGTAACTATATCCGTTTGCGACCATCAGGCCAGCTGGAGCGGGCGGCAACATGACTGCGTGATGGCTATTTACAACAAATTGTGTGCTATATACAAGATTGTGGGTTATCTACAAATTTGTGTGCTATATACAGTTTCACTTCTCGGATGTCAACTATCTTCAAGATTGTGTGCTATATACAGTTGCATAACAGGTGTCTGGGATCGTCAATGGGCAGGGTTGGGACTGCTTGTAGCTGTTGGGTCAAGGGTGCTGTATTTGCAGGTGCTTGAGGATGTATGTTATGTATCTCTGTTGTGGGAGTAGTGCTGTAAGAAAAGGTGGTGTTTCAGAGCCTTTCTGAATTGGGTGAGGTCGGTTATGGCTCGGAGGTTGGGCGGGAGGGCATTCCAGCATGTCAATGATGGAGTAAACAGCCAATCTAAGTTTACCCGTTCTACTCCATTCATTAATTTATAGACCTCTATCTTATCGCCCCTCAGTTGTTTCTTTTCCAAGTTGAAGAGCCCTAACTTTTTAATCCTCTCTTCATAGGGGTATCCTTCAATTCCCTTTACCATTTGGTGGCTCTTCTCTGTACTTCTAATTCCACTATATCCTTCTTAACATATGGCGATCAGAATTGCACACAATATTCAAGGTGCGGTCGCACTATGGAACGATACAGAGGCATTATAATATCCTTGGTTTTATCTTCCATTCCTTTCCTTTCCTTATAATTCTTACATTCTATTTGCTTTCTTGGCTGCTGTTGCACACTGGACGGAAGGATTCAGTGTGCTGTATTATCCACGATGATACCTAAATCTTTTTCCTGGGTGGTGGTTCTTATTGTGGAATCTTGCATCATGTAACCATAGTTTGGGTTGTTCTTTCCTAAGTACATAACTTGTACACATTAAATTTAGAAACATAGAAACATAGAAATATCAACAACTACAACAGTCCCCTTTTTTCCTTTAGAGATCCTCTGTGTTTGTCCCATGCTTTTTTGAATTCAGATACTGTCCTCATCTCTACCACCTCCACTGGAAGACTACTCCATGGATCCACCACTCTTTCTGTAAAGAAATATTTCTGCATATCACTCCTGAATCTATCCCCCTTCACCCTCATCCCATGTCCACTCATAGCAGAACTTGCTTTCAATTGAAAGAGGCTCTCCCCCGTGCATTTATGCCATGGAGGCATTTAAACATCTCAATCATATCACCTCTATCTCGCCTTTCCTCTAAGGTGTACATATTAAGATCCTTAAGTCTGTCTTCATATGCTTTATGATGAAGACCACTATCAATTTTAGTAGCCACCCTCTGTACTGATTCCATCCTGTTTATATCCTTTTGAAGGTGCGGTCTCCAGAATTTCGCACTATACTCCAAATGAGGTCGCACCAAAGACTTATACAGAGGCACTATCACCTCCATTTTTCTGCTAGTCATTCTTCTCTGTATGCACCCAAGCATCCTTTATATCTTTTGCCGTCGCCTTTTCTACCTGTTTAGCTACTTTAAGAACATCAGACACAACCACGCCTAGGTCCCACTCTTCTTTAGTGGACAAGAGTACTTCACCCCCTATACTATATTGCTCCCTTGGATTGCTGCAGCACAAATGCATGACCTTACATTTTTTAACATTAAATCCCAGCTGCCAAATTTAGAATTTCATCTGCCATTTGGATGTCCGGTCTTCCAGTTTATCAAGGTCCTCTTGCAATTTTTCACAATTCTCTTGCAATTTAACCACTTTGAATAACTTTGTGTCATCTGCAAATGTAATCACCTCACTCTTTATTCCAGGCCATTTATGAATATGTTAAAAAGCAGCAGACAAACACAGATCCCTAGAGTACTCCACTATTCACCTTTCTCCATTGGGAAAATTGCCATTTAGCCCTACTCTGTTCTCTATCTTTTAAATAGTTCCTGATCCACAATAGTATACTGCCTCACATCTCATGACATTTTAATTTCTCCAAGAGTCTCTCATGAGGGACCTTGTCCAAGGCTTTCTGAAAATCCAGATATACTATAACAGCTTACCTTTGCAACCCAGATAAGTCAGATCTTTGTAGTGTTTTCATTATCATCCTTTCCTGATTACTTTTCATTTCAAAGGTTGATGTTCACTTGTTTTGTGTAATTCCTTCTGTACCTTAGAAAATACTTTCATAAAACCAGCCTAAAGTATTATACATCAAAAGAGGTCTTTGCCGTCTATGCTTTCATTTTGAGCATTTGAACTTTAATAATGAAAAGAATGTATTTCTAGTATTTTTATCACCACAAATCCAATTAAGGTAGTCTCATGGTAAGAGCTGTACGATCTCAGAGCTCATACAATAGGGCTCTTCAACCTGGAAAAGACACGGCTGAGGGGAGATATGATAGAGGTCTATAAAATGATGAATGGAGTGGAACGGGTAAACGTAGATCGATTGTTTACATCATCAGAATATAAAAAGACTAGGGGACATGCAATGAAGCTACAGGGTATCCTATTTAAGACTAATAAGAGAAAATATTTTTTCACTCAACGTGTAATCAAACTCTGGAATTTGTTACCGGAGGATGTAGTAAAAGCTGTTGGTGTAGCTGGGTTTAAAAAAGGTTTGGACAAGTTCCTGGAGGAAAGGTCCGTAAACCATTATTAAGAAGTGACCGAAGATATCAATGCTTGACCCAGTACAAGCATTGTGGAATTTGTGTCTCTTGTGTCTCTGTACCTTTTCTAAAATCGCTATATCCTTTTTAAGATACGGCGACCAGAATTGCACACAATATTCAAGGTGCGGTCTCACCATGGAACGATATAGAGGCATTATAATATCTTTTGTTTTATTTTCCATTCCTTTCCTTATCATACCTAGCATTCTATTTGCTCTCTTGGCCGCCGCTGCACACTGGGCCGAGGGTTTTAACATGGTATCCACAATGACGCCTAAATCTTTTTCCTGGGTGGTGGTTCCTAATGTGGAACCTTGCATCGTGTAACCATAGTTTGGGTTGTTCTTCCCTAGGTGCATAACCTTGCACGTGTCCACATTAAATTTCATCTGCCATTTTGATGCCCAGTCTTCCAATTTATCAAGATCCTCTTGCAATTTTTCACAATCCTCTTGGGTTTTAACAACTTTAAATAGTTTTGTGTCATCTGCAAATTTGATAACCTCACTCGTTATTCCACTTTCCAGCTCATTTATGAATATGTCAAAAAGCAGCGGACCCAGCACAGATCCCTGGAGTACACCACTATTCACCTTTCTCCATTGGGAAAATTGGCCATTTAGCCCTACCCTCTGCTTTCTATCTTTTAACCAGTTCCTGATCCACAATAGTACATTGCCTTCTATCCCATGACTCTTTAGTTTTGCCAAAAGTTTCTGATGAGGGACCTTGTCAAAGGCTTTCTGAAAGTCCAGATACACAATATCAACCGACTCACCTTTGTCCACCTGTTTATTCACTCCTTCAAAAAAACATAACAGATTAGTTAGACAAGATCTTCCTTGTCTAAAGCCATGTTGGCTGTCTCCCATTAGGTCGTGACTATCTACATGCTGAGTAATTTTATTCTTTATGATGGTTTCTACCATTTTTCCCGGTACTGACGTCAGGCTCACCGGTCTGTAGTTTCCCGGATCACCCCTGGAACCCTTTTTAAAAATTGGTGTTACATTGGCGATCTTCCAATCTTCAGGTATTAGAAATGATTTTAATGATAGTTCACAGATTACTGATAGCAGTTCTGCAATCTCATATTTCAGTTCTTTCAACACCCTTGGAAGTATACCATCCGGCCCAGGTGATTTGCTACTCTTCAGTTTATCTAATAGTTGTAAGACATCTTCCCGATGTATCGATATTTACTTCAATTCTTCCGTACCTTTAAATACCACTTCAGTCATGGGTAACATCCCTACATCTTCCTCAGTAAAGACCGAAGCAAAGAATTCATTCAGTCTCTCCGCTATCGCCTTGTCGCCTCTTAGTGCTCCTTTAACCCCTTTATCATCTAATGGACCAACTGACTCTCTCACAGGTTTTTTGCTATGAATGTACTTGAAAAGGTCATTATTTCGCGTTTTTGCTTCCGCAGCAAGCTTCTTCTCAAATTCTCTCTTTGCCTGCCTTATCAATGCCTTGCATTTGACTTGCCAGTGCTTGTGCTGTTTCCAGGTTTCGTCATTTGGCTCTTTTTTCCATTTCCTGAAAGATGCTTTTTTGGCAACAACAGCCTCTCTGACCTCACCTTTAAACCATGCTGGCAGTTTTTTGGACTTCCTTCCACTTTTCTTAAAGCGTGGAATACAGCTGGTCTGGGCTTTCAAGATAGTATTTTTCAACAACACCCAAGCTTGATGTACGTCTTTAACCTTCGCAACTGCTCCTTTTAGTTTTTTCTTAACTGTTTTCCTCATTTTATCATAGTCTCCCTTTCGAAAGTTAAAAGGTAGTACTGTGGATTTCCTTACTATCCCTCCTCCACTAATTAAATCAAAGGTGATCATGCTATGATCACTATTGCCAAGTGGCCCCAACACCCTTATCTCTTGCACTAGATCTGGTGTTCCACTAAGGACTAGGTCTAATATGGCTTCCCCTCTGGTTGGTTCATGAATCAGCTGCTCCAAGAAGCAGTCATTTATTTCATCTAGGAACTTTATCTCCCTAGCATGTCCTGACATGACACTGACCCAGTCGATACCGGGGTAATTGAAATCACCCATTATTATCACTGCGCTGTAATGTTTGTTAGCTTCCTTGATTTCTTTGAGCATTTCATCATCCATTTTGTCATTCTGGCCAGGTGCTCGATAGTACACCCCCACTGCCATCGCCTTCCCCCTTTTATATGGAATTTCAATCCATATAGATTCTACAGCAGATTTTGTTTCCTGCAAAACTTTAATCCTTTCTGAGTCAATGCCCTCTCTAACATAGAGCGCAACCCCTCCACCAATTTGATCAGCTCTATCATTACGATATAGTTTGTACCCAGGTATCACAGTGTCCCACTGGTTGTCCTCCTTCCACCATGTCTCTGATATTCCAATCATATCTAACCTTTCATTTAGTGCTATATATTCTAACTCTCCCATCTTATTCTTTAGACTTCTAGCATTTGCATACAAGCATTTTAGAGAATGTATTTTATTCATGTTAATTTGGCTATTGTTAGACATGGGTAAATTGGGATCTTTAAGCTCTGTCTGCTCCATACTTGAGGACATTTGGGCTACTTTACTCTTTTGTGGAACCTCTCTGCTTTTGGTAGTATCCTTCAAGGATACTTTCTTCTGAACCATCCGCTCTTGGGCGACTGTCGCCTTTCCCCTAATATCTAGTTTAAAAGCTGCTCTATCTCCTTTTTAAAGGTTAATGCCAGCAGCCTGGTTCCATCCCGGTTAAGGTGAAGCCCATCCCTTCGGAAGAGCCCCTCCTTTCCCCAGAATGTTCCCCAGTTCCTAACAAATCCAAAACCCTCATCTCTGCACCATTGTCTCATCCACGCATTGAGACTCCGGAGCTCTGCCTGCATTTTGGGTCCTGCGCGTGGAACAGGAAGCATTTCGGAGAATGCTACCCTGGAAGTTCTGGATTTCAACTTCCTACCTAAAAGCCTAAATTTTGCCTCCAGAACCTCCCTACCACATTTTCATATGTCATTGGTACCGACATGTACCAAGACAGCAGACTCCTCCCCAGCACTATCTAAGAGCTTATCTAGGTGGCGCGTGAGAACTTGTAGAACTCGTGAAAACCGTAAATACACAAGAACTTTTAAATTTTAAGACGTCTGTGTTGTTTTCTATCAGAATCAGAACCGTAATTTTTGTGCGCTCTGTTATAAAGTATGTGCGCTCGCTCGGCGAGGTGTCTGCGCGCGCACACGCGCACAGCTTAGAGGGAACAGTGGTGATAATGCCTCTGTATAAGTCTTTGGTGCGACCTCATTTGGAGTATGGTGTGCAATTCTGGAGACCGCACCTTCAAAAGGATGTGAACAGGATGGAGTCAGTGTAGAGGGTTGCTACTAAAATGATTAATGGGCTTCATTATAAAGCATATGAGGACAGACTTAAGGATCTTAATATGTACACCTTAGAAGAAAGGCGGGATAGAGGTGATATGATTGAGATGTTTAAATACCTCCGTGGCATAAATGTTCAGGGAGAGAGCCTCTTTCAATTGAAAGCAAGTTCTGCTACGAGGGGACATGGGATGAGGGTGAACGGAGATAGATTTAGGAGTGATATGCGGAAATATTTCTTTACAGAAAGAGTAGTGGATCCATGGAATAGTCTCCCAGTGGAGGTGGTAGAGATGAGGACAGTAACTGAATTCAAAAAAGCATGGGACCAACACAGAGGATCTCTAAAGATAAAAAGTGGACTGTTGTAGTTGTTGTTATGGAAGGACAGACTAGATAGGCCATGTAGTCTTTTTCTGTCGTCATGTTTCTATTTGTGCTGATTATTCCGCCTTTGAGGATGATCCTGCAGGATGTACAGGGCTGTGACTGGAATCGGTCCTCTAAGTCCTGCCTCCTCGGTCCTGCCCCACTCTGTTCAGACCCCACCCCCCAC
This sequence comes from Ichthyophis bannanicus, assembly GCA_033557465.1. Taxonomy (NCBI): domain Eukaryota; kingdom Metazoa; phylum Chordata; class Amphibia; order Gymnophiona; family Ichthyophiidae; genus Ichthyophis; species Ichthyophis bannanicus. Next base: position 467,617,539 of record CM066031.1, on the reverse strand, counting down.
TGGCTCTCCCCGTCCTGCTGCTCTAGCCATGTGGGGAGAGCCTGAGGGGGAATCAGGGCAGGACAGCCTGCGGGGCTGCACTTCCCCCTGCAGGCAGAATCGTGCCCTTAGTTTTGCCAGCCACTCAACCTCCTTATCCGCCATTTGCTCATTTAATTCCCCCAACACTTTTATCCCCCCGTCTACTTACTCACACACCTGAGCACCACAACCATACATTCCATCAACAGAACAAGCTTTTGTGGAATGTTTAGAATATATACTTTGCAACTTGCATTAATGCTGAGAAATGTGAAGGAATACCAAAAGGGACTGCTACAGCTGGAAGTACATCTGCACTTGTAAATATTTATCTTCTCGAATATATTCTAAATCATGGGGAAAAAGAGAATTCTTTGGGTTACAGCTGATAAATCTATGTATTTTACAATTCAGTGTTTTTGCTGAGTCAATCAGGTCTTAGTACCACTAGAGAGTTTTTCATTTAAATCAAATCAGAGTATAACTTATCATAGAAAGTAAAATAGAGTAAATAGATCAAGCAGAGAACTTTGGCCACAAGGAACCTTGCAGCAGTCTGCAGCTCACTGCTGCTATGCCTGCCTGAGCTCTCGAAGGGGAGACGGGGGCTGGTGCAGTCTCTTCCAGGTCTCTCTGTATACCTGCATTCTTGCAGCCACGGACTTACTGCTAGGATTGTTTTTTTTTTTTTGGGGGAGGGGGGTTGCAGGATGTTTGGCCTTACTATGGTGTTCCCAAGTCATTTAGAGGGAGCATGCTTTTTCTGCCTTGGCTTTGGGCCTGTTCGGGGAGAGGGGGTGGCCTCTGTCGCAGGAGGTCAAGGTTCAATGTGCAGTGCCATTATCAGCAGCAAGCAGCAGGGCAGATTTGCTGAGCATCTGCAAAAAGTCGCAGCCTGTTTCACATCCACAACTGCATGTTCAGCTGCCAGGTGAGAGCTGTGACCAAGTGCATACACAGGACTACCACGCATCTAGGTGGTGCTTTGGAAGGGGGGGAGGAGAAAACACACCAGCCCATGATGCCCACTGTTTGGCATGTAACAAGCATCACATAGACTCCAAGGGATCCCTTTTTCCTCGATTTGCAGCCGACCTGGGGAGGGGCATCAGGGTTGGTCCCCACAGTCTCAACAAGCTCAAAATCTTCTCAACATGCCTTGTCCACGAGTGCCAGCACTGGAACCTCTGCGAGAATAGCCTCCTGAGGCTCAGATCAAGCAGCGCACAGCCCCAGCCAGCCCCCCTTGCCCCACTTATCTCTTACCCCAGCCAGATCTGGGTGGGAGGGGGGATCAGAAATACAATCTGAAGGTCCTGGGGGAAGGTTAGCCTCTCATAATGCTGGGCCATTTTCTCCAAATGTTTTCACTTTCTTCCAGCAAGCATAGCCAGTGCTGGCTCTTCTCGGGAGCCCTCCCAAATGCCTCCCAAGTTTCTCGGCTCAGCTAGATGCAGGCTTCTTAGCTAAGCATGATCAGGAACCAAGCTCTGTCCTGCCGACTCAGCTGGGAGTAGGCTTCTTAGCTAAGCATGATCAGGAACCAAGCTCTGTTCTGCTTCAAAAATGAATTCATTTGAAGAAAGCATCTGGGGACACTGGAGAACGTCCCAATGTTTTTTGGCCATTTCCTCTGATGAGTAGAACTGGTTGGATGATGTCGATTCCAGCAGTGTAATCCGAAAACTCAGAAAAACTACTAAGAGTGCAGCTCATACACATGAATCAAGATAATTACTAACACTTATTCATATCAAACTGGAGTATGGTTAGATCTTATTTATCAACCTCCTGACAAGTCCACCTTTACCTTTCTCACTGACTTTGACTCATGGCTTTCCTTCTTTCTGGATTCCTCTTCCCCCACTCTTATTCTCAGGGATTTTAACATTCATTTGATAACCCCTCTGATCGTTATGTTTCAAAGCTCCATTCCCTTACCTCCTCATTCGACCTCCAGCTTTGTAATACTGCCGCCACTCACTAGCATGGCCACTGCCTCAACCTTGTATTCTTCTCTAATTGCTTACCCTCAAACTACTGTACCTCAGTTCTTCCCTTATTGGACCATTACCTGATAAGCTTTACTTTTCATCACCTGCCACCTCACCCTCGCCCTGTCTCCTCTTTAGAAATCTTCATGCTATTGACTCTTTGGCTCTCTCCTCCACTGTCTCATCATCTCTTTCCTCTACTATGTCATCAGTATCTGCTGATGAGGCAGTAGTTTCCTATAATGCTGCACTCTCCTCCACTCTGGTTGCTCTTGCTCCACCCATGCAACGTCCTATAAGGTGTGCTATACCCCAGCCCTGGCTGTCTTCCACTACCTGCTATATACGTTCCTGTGCCCATTCAGCTGATCATGCTTGGCTCAAATCCCTCTCCCTTGTGGACTTTCTACACTTTAAATTCATGCTTGTCTCTTTCCAGTCAGTGATAGCACTTGCCAAACAAGACTATTATGTTCATCTGACTAACTTTCTTGCCTCGGACCCTCGCCACCTCTTTACTACTCTGAACTCTTTCCTCAAGGTGCATCTGCCTCTGACCCCTCCCTCCCTTTCTTCCCAAACCCTGACTAACTATTTCCATGATAAAATCCACAAGATCACCATCCTATTCCCCACAAAGTCAGCTACTTCCCCTTCTACCCTTCTTCACTCCCAACTTTCCCCTTCTACCTCTGCTACTCTTTCTTCTTTTTCTATGATCTCTGAGGAGGAAACCACACACCTTCTTCCCTCCTCCAAACTCACTACCTCTGATCCAATTACCACCCGTCTCCTAAGCCCCATCTCCTCCACTTTTTCCCCTTCCATTTCTCATATTCTCAACCAATCGCTGTCCACTGCAACTGCCCCTGCAGCTTTCAAGCATGGTGTAGTTATACCTCTCTTCAAGAAACCCTCACTAGATCCTACCTGTCCTTCTAACTATCGACCCATCTCCCTCCTCCCCTTTGTTTCTAAACTATTTGACTGTGTGGTTCACTGCTGTTGCCTTGACTTTCTCTCCTCTCAAGCCCTCTTGGATGCTTTACAGTCTGGCTTTTGTTCTTTACGTTCTACTGAAACGTCTCTTGCCAAAGTCTCCAGTGACCTGTTTCTGGAAAAAACCAAAGACCTTTACTCAGTCCTATCCTTCTTGACCTTTCTTCTGCTTTTGACATTGTTGACCACAACTTTCTCTTTGATACCTTGTCCTTGATTGGTTTTAAGGTTCTCTTCATATCTTTCCCATCACTCTTTCAGTTTTTGTTCTGGTGGATCCTCCTCTGCTGCTATCCCACTCTCAGTTGGTGTACCTCAAGGATCTGTCTTGGGTTCACACCTTATCTCTCTCTATACCTAGTACCTTGGTGTACTCATTTCTTCCTATGGCTTTCAGTACCGTCTTTATACTGATCACTCACAGATCTACCTCTCTATACCTGAAATCTCTCCAGCAATGCAGGCCCGGGTCTCTGCCTGCCTTTCTGACATTGCTGCTTGGATGTCTCACCGCCACTTGAAATTGAACACGGCCAAACATGAGCTTCTTAATTTTTCCCCCTAAAACCTCCTCTTCCCTTCCTTCTTTCTCAGTCTCTGTGGATAACTCTCTAATCCTCCCTGTCTCCTCAGCTCTCAACCATGGGGTTGTTTTTGACTCCTCTCTCTCCTTCTGCACACACACCCATCTGATAGCTAAGACCTGCCGTTTCTTTCTCTATTATGTACGGTCAAATTTATTAAGCAAATCACTACAAAACTAATAAAATTTGATTTATTGCTTAAATTTTCACCTAATAGGAACTAATATATCAAAATTTTAAAGGCTCGTGGGTCTCAGTATAAAACTCCGCAGTTATTTGCAAGGTCTAAAAATCAACACCCTTGCTAAACTGCTATGCACATCAACGACCCAGCTGCTAATGCCTTTAAAATAGTTTATAACAATGTTAACCTTATTTTATCATTATTTTTCGCGTTTCCTTTAGGTTTTCAATGTTCCAATGTTTTTCTCATTGTCATTTTTTTCTTGTCTCATTCTATTCTTCGTTCTCACTGATTCAATTTTAAACAATGTAATTCTGTATTCCAATAAACAACATAGCAATGTCCCATGCATATATTCTTATTGCCAGTGTTGAAAACACCACGCGGCGTTTTTTGCTTTTCACATGGGAAAAACAATGATCATAATTTTCCTTCACCCAAGATAAGAATGAGAATGGCGTAACTGGAAGAGTCCTTTGTGTAAGAAAGCACTCCCCTGAAGAACCTCACGGAGTGAAACGCTTGGGTGCCTTAGAAGAACGGCGTTGGGACTTGAGCAAATATTTGCCAGCAATGGAAGATTTCATCGCCTCAATGATAAGAGGGTAGATTTTCGCCGTAAAGAAGATAAGTGTCCACAACTTGTAGATAAGAAGTTTTTTGAATGATTTTGCACGACATTGTTTTGGACACTTCTTTGCAGTTTGCAGTTTGCATTTTGAACTTGGAGGTGGTGTTTTCAACACTGGCAATAAGAATATATGCATAGGACATTGCTATGTTGTTTATTGGAATACAGAATTACATTGTTTAAAATTGAATCAGTGAGAACGAAGAATAGAATGAGACAAGAAAAAAATGACAATGAGAAAAACATTGGAACATTGAAAACCTAAAGGAAACGAGAAAAATAATGATTTAATAAGGTTAACATTGTTATAAACTATTTTAAAGGCATTAGCAGCCGGGTCGTTGATGTGCAAAGCAGTTTAGCAAGGGTGTTGATTTTTAGACCTTGCAAATAGCTGCGGAGTTTTATACTGAGACCCACAAGCCTTTAAAATTTTGATATGTTAGTTCCTATTAGGTGAAAATTTAAGCAATAAATCAAATTTTATTAGTTTCTTTCTCTATAACATCAACAAAATCCACTCATTCCTTTCTGAACACGCTACTAAGGCACTTATCCACTCTTTAGTCATCTCCCATCTTAACTATTGTAACTACTTCTTGCTGGCCTCCCTCTCTCTCTCCCCTTCAATCTGTTCATCACTCTGCTGCATGACTAATCTTCTGCCAGTCTCGTCATGCTGATATAACCCCTCTTCTCAAGTCACTTCACTGGCTCCCTATCCATTTCCGCATCCAGTTCAAACTTCTCCTGCTGACCTATAAGTGAATTCAATCTGTAGCTCCTCGCTACCTTTCCTCTCTTATGTCTCCCTACAACCCTCCTCGGAACTCCGCTCTTCTGGAAAATCACTTCTATCTGTGCCCTTCTCTTCTACTGCTAAATCCAGACTCACTCCTTTCATCTTGCTGTTCCTTATGCCTGGAACTAACTACCCAAATCTGTACATCAGGTGCCTTCTCTGGTCATTTTCAAATCCAGGCTGAAAACTCACCTCTTCACTGCTGCTTTAGATCTTGACTTACCTAATCTCGTTTTTGTTTCCTTACCATTCCCTCTAGCTGTATCCCATGTCTACAGCTCCTGTGTTGTCTGTCTTGATTAGATTGTAAGCTCTGATAAGCAGGGACTGTTTCTTACATGTGTTTGTGTAGTGCTGCGTATGTCTTATAGTGCTATACAAATGCTCAATAATAGTAGTAGTAGTAGTAGTAATAGTAGTTTATTAAATCAAATCAGAGTATAGCTTAGCATACAAGTCAGTCTCTGAGTAGAAAGAAATAAACTTGTTTCTAGTGACCTTTTCAAAGAGGCCTTCCAATTAGAAGGCAAAACATCTGTGAAGTTGTCTTAAATAGGTGTTAAAGTCAAGTGACAGATCAAAGAAGAAATCTAAAATGCCCACTCTATCAAACCAAGGGCTGTGTGAATCACACTGGAAAATGGTAAGACTTACCTTAGAAGCACAGGAAGGACACTGTGTAGCAAGTCAGCTTTTACTAAATCTTCTTTCCCTCCCATCCACCCCAATTCCCACCTACCCCAGGAATAATCTTAGATTTATAGGCTCTTAAACCTATTAATGGGAAGGAGGTGCCCATATTCAAGTTCAGATGATTAATTAATCTTGAGGTGAACAAAGTCCATTAAATGTATTAGGTATCATATTAGTATAATTATCCCCAGCAAACAACTTAAATACCTAAGCAAACCTTAAAACTAAAATGCAGACAGCAGTCCAGCAGCGATTTGGGGGCTTTCCAGTCTTTTGCACTGAGTGTCACATGTATGATTTTCTCCCAGTTGGTGAGGGATCTTACGTGTGCAATGGGTGCAAGGAGTTCTTTGTTCTCAGGGAATGAGTCTGATCTCTGGATGCTAGAGTAGCAGACTTGGAGGACATAAGGAAAACAGAGAGGTATATAGATAAGACCTACAGAGACGTAGTACTGAAGTCCTACCTCCAGTTTGGCAGCCTCCCTGTTGCCATGTAGGAGAGAGGTCATGTGACAGGAGAGTATCACCCTGGTGTGGCACGAAGTGATCCTATAGCTAAGACCTGTCCTCCAGGTGATGTAAAACCCTCTTGCACTAATGAGGTTTCTTCAGCCATTACAGTTGGTTATTCGATCACTAGGTATTTTGGTAGCTGGGTTGCTGGTAGATGTGTGGATCGCCTGATAACATGCCTGCCTGGTTCAAAGGTAGTGGACCTCACACGCCACCTAGATAACACTGGGGAGGAGTCTACTGTCTTGGTTCATGTTGGTACCAGTGACATAAGAAAGTGTGGTAGGGAGGTTCTGTAGGCCAAATTTAGGCTCTTAGATAAGAAGTTGAAATCCTAAACTTCTAGAGTAGCTTTTTCAGAAATGCTTCCCGTTCCACACACAGGACCCAAAAGGTAGGCAGAGCTCCGGAGTCTCAAGGCATGATGAGACGATGGTACAAGGAAGAGGGTTTGGGATTTTTTAGGAACTGGGCAACATTCTGGGGAAAGGAGGGGCTTTTCCAAAGGGATGGGCTCCACCTTAACTGGGATGGAACCAGGCTCCTGGCATTAACCTTTAAAAAGGAGATAGAGCAGCTTTTAAACTAGATAATAGGGGAAAGCCAACAGTCGCCCAAGGGAGCATGGTTCAGAATGATGTACCCTTGAAGGATACCAGCAAAAAATTGAAGTTAGGGCATATTGACAGAGAGTTTTCAATAAAAATAAAACTAATTCAAATGCATTGTCGATGTAATCATTTGTTGAATTATTAATGGTCATTTGTTAAATATTATAGGCCTTTGCAATATGTTTTTATTTTTAAATTTACTTATTTAAACCACAATAATTAATCACAATAACAAGTAACAACATTTGATTTCAAAATCATGATGATTTTGTAGTCAAATCACTAATATGAAATAAAATTATTTTTTCTACCTTTGTTGTCTGACCAATTTATTCTCTGATCATGCTGGTCCCGATCTGAGGCTTCTGCTTTCCTGTCTTCTCTTAGCTCTCTTTCTGTGGTCTATGGTCCATCTGCCATTTCTTATCTCTTCTTCTCTTTTGTTTTCTTCACTTCTTTCCATCAGCCTATTTCCAGTCCCAGTAACCCTCCCCAGTATTAGCCCCTTTCCAGTCCTCACTCTCAGTACCTTTCAATGTCAACTTGCATTCCCATGACTGCCACTGGTGTCCATTCCTTTCCAGTCCCACTCCTTCCCCACTGACCAGTCCCTTCTAGTATAAATACCATGGCAGCCCCTCTCAGATCCACTCCCTTCCAGTTCCATACTCCCATCCCCTCGTATCAGCCCATTTGTAGCCTTAGCCCCCAGTTTTCTTCCAGGGCTAGGAGCTCTATCCTCCCCTCCCCACAATCAGCCCATTCCCAGTCGAAGCCCCCCAATCAGCTCGCTTCCAGTGCTAGTCCCCCCCTCAACCCCATTACCAGTGCTAGCTTCCCCTAATCAACCCAATACCAGCCCTACCCCCTCCATCAGCTCATTACCAGTCCTAGCCTCCTCTAATCAGCTCATTTCCAGTGCTAGTCCCTCCTCAACCCCATTACCAGTGCTAGCCTCCCCTAATCAGCTCATTTCCAGTGCTAGTCCCTCCTCAACCCCATTACCAGTGCAAGGCTCCCCTAATCAGCCCATTACCAGTCCTACCCCCCCCCCCCATCAGCCCATTACCAATCCTAGCCTCCTCTAATCAGCCCATTTCCAGTCCTAACCTCCCCGATCAGCTCATTTCCAATGCTAGCCCCCCCCCCATCAGTCCATTACCAGTCCTACCCCACTATCAGCACATTACCAGTCCCAACCCCCCTTGATCAGTCCATTCCCAGTCCTAGCGTTCCCTAATCAACCCATTACCAGTCCTAGCCCCCCCATCTGCCCATTATAATCCTAACCCACACTGTCTCTCCCCTCTGTCCAGCATTTATCCCCTCTGTCCAGCATTAACGTCTGTCCAGTATGTCCGCCTGTCTCTTCCCTTTGTCCATGTCAGCCCCCCTCCATCCCTCCATGTCAGCCCCCCTTCTGTCCATGTCAGCCCCCCTCCCTCCCTCCATCCATCCCTCCATATCAGCCTCCTCCATATCAGCCCCCTCTCTCCATGTCAGCCCCCCTGTCCATGTCAGCCCCCTCCCTCCCTCCCTCCATCCATCCATCCCTCCATGTCAGCCACCCTCTGTCCATGTCAGCCCCCCTCCCTCCCTCCATCCATCCATCCATCCATCCATCAATGTCAGCCCCCTCCCTCCCTCCCTCCATGTCAGCCCTTCCCTCCCTCCCTCCCTCCCTCCATCCATGTCAGCCCCCCTCTGTCCATGCAGCCCTCTCTCCCTCCATGTCAGCCCCCCTTCCTCCCTCCCTCTCCATGTCAGCCCCTCCCCCCCCCTCTGTCCATGTCAGCCCTCCCTCCATGAACAAAACAGCACAATTCCACGTGCAACCAAATGATCCAGTCCAAGAAATGTGGAAAGCAGGAGAAGGAATACTTTTATTAAATAAACTTAAGCCACTGGCCCGACACAGGCCATGTTTTGTTCTGCCTTCATCAGGGGCTAAAGATGGCTTAACTACAACATATAAAAACAAATATAAATATATAATTACATAAATAAAAAATTAAAAAACGATAAAAGGCCCATAAAATGAACTATTATACTGTTCTCTTGTATAAATAATATAAATAATAAAAACAGATGTAAACTATTTAAAGCAAAAATATATCGTTCTTCCAGACGCCGGATGTTTTTTTCCATATCCCCCCCTCTCCAATTTAATTTAACTTTCTTAATCACAAAAAATTTCAAGTCGGACACTTTATGTGTTTGCTCTTGCCAGTGATTGACCAAAGGTTTGTCCACCCCCCCCCCCCTCTTAATATAGCTCCTATGTTCTATAATTCTATTACGAATTGGGCGGGTAGTCATGCCAACATATAATTTCTTGCAGGAGCATTGTATTACATAAATGACATGACTAGTAAGACAATTGGAAAAGTCATCTATATGAAAAATACGTTTACTTATTGGATGGATATATTGGTACCTAATTGTTAAAACATGAACACAGACTGAGCAATGCCCACACTGAAAAAACCCTTTATATTTAGATAAAAACCTACGTTCAGTAAAAGCCAATGGTACTAGCATGTTGCGCAAATTTACATTGTGCTTATGAGCCACTGTTAGTTTCAAATCTTGGAAACCTGGAAGGGCTTGTATTAAATACCAATGTTTTTTTTATAATTTGTGATATACGACGAGAATAATGAGAGTACAAAAGAGGGCACACTAAACCAACATCACAGTCTTTCTCCTGTAATTGTAATAGTTGCTGCCATGAACTCTCCTGAGCTTTCTTATATGCCTTATTAATATAACACTGCGGATAGTGTCTGACTCTAAACCTATCTTTCATAATAACTGCCTGCTGTTCAAATTCTTGATCTAAGGTACATATCCTACAGGCTCTTCCGGCGTCTGGAAGAACGAATATTTTTGCTTTAAATAGTTTACATCCCAATGGATTGAATATGGAGAGTGATTTGTCTGTTTTCCTTTAGCCATTTATAGTATGACCATTGGAATCACAGGATGTTTACAGATTTTATTTGTTTTAAGTTCCCTTCACATAAAGAATGGGGTACTTCAAATAAAGAATGGGATACTCCCTATATTCTCATGGGTACTAAGGCATAATCTTGTAATTTGGTATAAGGAGACATCCTTTTCCCTTTTTAATAAATTTTTATTATTTTTTATATAGAATTGGAGTGCTATTAAATATGCCTACCGATTTTCTGATGATGCCTGGCAGTCCATCACATCCACATAAGCGCATTCAGTACCTATTTTTACATTTTTCATAATTTGTCTTCCTTTTTTAATTTAGTATAATAATATAGACAGTACAGTGAATGCACTTTAAATAGTTTTCTCGCTCTAGTCCTCAGAGTCTTTGAATGATATCTTATGATTCTGTTATTACTTTAGTATTTTCCCTTCCATAGCATGAAAAGGACCTGGTAGGCAGACAAATTTGCATAGCCCCGCCTCCACACGTCATGTTTTCCCGCACAAACACTTTTCTTTAAAGCGCAGACGCCGGCGTTTTTCTGGTTCTAGCAGCCATCTCAAAAAGTGCAGTAATTGAAATGCATAACAAGGGTTTAGACTATTAACTCTTGAATGTAAGTAGAAAGATGTAGTTTGGTTATTTATTTTTGATTTATGTCCCTTTACCTTTTCATAAATTTGACATCATTTTTATAATTCTGACATCATAACTGTGACGGTAATAGGCAGGAGAATTCTTGGCGGTAGCAGGTGGTTTCATTCTTTATTTATGTTTTTTACCTTTTTTTAAAATCTTGGTATCAGAAGTTTGACGGCAACAGGCAGTAAAATTCTGATTACAGTAGGTGGATTTTAAAGCGCTTCAATACTACTCCTCGACAGAGGTAGGGGTTTTTTCAATACTAATGCGAGGTTAGTAAATGATAAAAGCAAAAATATATAAAAGAATAAGTTGGGTTTGAATTATATATAACAGGGACTGAAATATCATTTTTCAATCCCTTATCTAATGATAGAATGGGATTTTTTGATTCAATTTTAAAAACCTTCCTCTTCAGGCAACCTGCCGCTTCGGTGAGCGGTTCACATTATTAGCGCGATTTAATAGTATCACATTAAAAGGTATAGAGGATAATAATGTTATATATTTGTTTGATGTGCGGTTTGACCCCTCGAGTAACAATTAGATATTTTTCCTCTATAGTGCCAAACGAAGACGGTTTATGCAGATATATATTCCACTGCAGATGAGCAATAAGGAATAGCATATATCACATTACTCTGAATTGGATCACGTAGGTAGAACAACTTTTTAATTCTCATATGCGGTAGTTTAGCCTCCTTGCGGTGTTTTATGATCGGTTTAATAATACCATAATAACAATAATGAATTGAAGATCTGCAGGCTATGGAGACAAAGTTTACACCGTGCCAATTTAATGTGGGTATTAATCCAAGTTTTAAGTTAGGATTATTTTATAGAAAGTTTTCTTATAACAATAATATTTTTGATATTTACTACCACCTCCCCCCTCCCGCCATTGCGCAGTGCGGGGTGCCTGTTCCACTGATTCCTTCTGTTTAGTATAACCCCCCTTTTATTAAAACGCTTATTTTGTTTTTTTAAGATATGGAATGTGTTATAATAAGGGTTTCATACTGAACATGGGTATACATACTCATTTTTTCATTTTTTCCTCTTTTCTCAACAATATAGAAGGTATTGTGCATATGAGATACTACATTGAGATAGGGGTTATTTTACAGAATGATTTTTGTTAAATCCCTTAGTTATGTGGCTAAGTTCTGTGAGATCAATAGTAACTGTAGTTTGTGATAAGGAAGCTTATCATAGCTCAGGTAGGAGCTATAGAAAAGATGATGTGACTCTGAACAAGCAACCTGTCAGTTCTGGTAGAAGCAAGAAAACAGAGTTTTCACATAAAAGACTACCAGTCCCAGAATGCACCAGGTTTCCAGCAGCCATGAGAGGGGCTGAAGTGAGAGAATGTGTGTGCAATCAAGAGAGCTATGAGGTAATCCCTAAGCACTCATCTCAAAGGGCAGGGCCTGATTCAACACAGCTGCGCTGTGTTAGGGAGCAGCACACATTAGGACAGAATAAGTATAGAGCTTATTCTTCAGATAACAGTTACTACAAGCTCCAGCCCAGCTTCAGGGAGAGCTTCAGCAAAAGCTACAGAGGGAGGAAGAGATACAGAGACAGCAACGGCTACAAGCTCAAGCACCAGTATCACCTGGAGAAACAGAAGCCAAGCCAAGCGGATAGAGAGAGAAGGAAACTCTCTGGAAGGAAGAGAAGAAAGGCCATTGGAAGGTCTGGGAGATTCCAAGGCAGTACTCATACTGGGAGGTATTCCAAAAGCCAGCAGAGTCCATTGGACTGGATTCAGCCAGAGGAATGGAGTGGCAGAGATAGGAATCACCAGTGGCTACCTGGAAGAGAGAAGACTGCATGTGGAAGGGACTTTCAGACCAAGGCCAGAAGGTATGTGAGAGAAGATCCAGTGTCCAGGGATCAAGATTGGAAGGCTGGACATCAGAATTGGATTACATATTGGCCAGGCTATACAGAGAGGAATAATGATAGCAGGAGAGGCTCAGGTATGAACACTGATCCAGACCCTATCTATAATAGAGAATGGCAGCAAGGGAATAAGCATTCTCATGATAGTGCCTTAATGAAAGACTCATCTGTGCCAATGTATGATATTGACCCTATGATTGTTGATGCAGGGGGAAATACAGCAGATGAAACTATTTACATGGACTGTTCTTTATCTAAATGCTATTGCTAGTTTTCTATGAGCAAACACATCAGCCATCACAAAGAAACCTAACTTTGTTCTTTATTTCCACTGCAAACAGCTCTTAAAGCAGGATTTGGGTTCACACAGTAGCAGCCAGCCAGCTAAAGGCTTTCAGCTGGTCCATTGATAGTAATTAGGGCTGCACCTGATTGTGTGTGTGAGCAAGGGAGAATCACTGCTGAGATCGGCGTGGAAAATAAGCAGAAGTTAACCTAACCAGCAAAGTTTATTCTTTACTTTGTGCCTTTGTATTTGGTAATTATTTGCTAAGAAAACATTAGCTAATTGCCTGACAAGCTGAAGGTTGTTTTCTGGTTTACTTTGTGACTTTTTGTTATCCATTTTAAACACTGCAAGCAAGTAACCTCATTTATAGTGCTATCAAGCATACATGTGCTGGGTGAATTAAACCCCATCAATAAAAGAAGTATTTTATTGATCTTACCACTTGGTTTCACAACTCAAATTATTGTCATCAGCTGTGTTTGGGAGTGAATGAACTACAATACCCACAATACCTTGCAAGAATCATGAATATATGCATCGTCAAGATTGTGTAAGTTCTCACCCTAGGCAGCCGTCTGACAAGTTCCACTCAATATTTTTATACACACTATCTGTAGGTGATACATAATTTGGTGTTAATGTCTTTACTTACAATTGCTGCGCTTTTTTCATTTCTTCATTTATATTTCACATTATTTGTAATGTTTATATATGTAATGTTTTTATTATTTATACAAGGGAAACAGTATAATAGTTCATTTTATGGGCCTTTTATCATTTTTTAATTTTTTATTTATGTAATTATATATTTATATTTGTTTTTATATGTTGTAGTTAAGCCATCTTTAGCCCCTGATGAAGCAGAACGAAACACGGCCTGTGTCAGCCCTCCCTCCATGTCAGCCCCCCTGTCCATGTCAGCCCCCTCCCTCCATCCCTCCCTCCCTCAATGTCAGCCCCTCCCTGTCCATGTCAGCCCCCCTACCTCCCTCCATCCATCCCTCCCTCAATGTCAGCCCCCTCTGTCCATGTCAGCCCTCCCGCCCTCCATCCATCCATCCATCCATCCATCAATGTCAGCCCCCCTCCCTCCATGTCAGACCCCCTCTCTCCATGTCAGCCCCCCTCTGTCTATGTCAGCCCTCCCTCCCTCCATGTCAGCCCCCCTGTCCATGTCAGCCCCCTCCCTCCCATCCATCCCTCCATGTCAGCCCCCACCCACCCCCATTTCAGCCCCATTGCAGGTTCCCTGCCCCCTCCTCCCCGCTCCCTGTCTGCCTGCTACTGCCTGTTCCTCTTCTGCAGCCATGGCTCCCTGCCTCTTAGGGAACCGCGGCTGAGCCTGTGAAACAGTTGCGGGGCCTTCGACGGGCTCCGTGCAGCATTGTCCTGCCTCCAATGGAAGTGGTAAACAACTTCCTTTGGAGGCGGGACAATGCTGCATGGAGCCCGTCGAGAGACAGGAAGGGCTCCACAACGGTTTCGCAGGCACAGCCACGGTTTCCTAAGAGGCAGGGAGCCGCGGCTGCATTAGAAGGGAGGTAGTGAGTTTGCCGCTGCCGAGAAGCAACTTGTGCGCTTTTTTTTTTTACGCCGGAGTGAGGCAATCCCCGCTAAATCCTGTGGTGACCCCCATGGGGGTCGCGACCCACAGGTTGAGAACCGCTGGCATAGAGAGAAGCAAGCCAGAGGAAGAGCAGAGTGCATGAGGAGGGAGGAAAGGTAGTGAGGAGCAGTAGAATGAATGAATTTATAGGTCAGAAGGAGAAGTTTGTAAGGGAAACCAATGAAGTAATTTGAGAAGAGGAGTTATATGAGTATATTGGGGCTGGTGGAAGAGTTTTAAACAGATTGAAGGGGGAGAAAAATGACTCAGAGGGAAACCAGCAAGGAGGAGGTTGCAATAGTTGAGGTGAGAAGTGACTAAAGAGTGGATAAGTGTTTTATTAGTGTATTTAGAAAGGAAGGGGCAAATTTTGTTAATATTGTTTATGTTTATGTTTATGTTTATTGGGAACTTAATAGACCGCCCATCACAATAGCGTCTGAGCGGTTTACAATATACAAAAGGCTGCTTAGAAAATTAGGAAAGGAACGCCATAGTGTGATAGGAAAGGAGAGAGAAGAGAAGAAAGTCGTGGCTAGATTATAGTAACAGAAACAAGGGAAAACAGCATCATGGGGGAGGTGAAAAGGGGCGCGGGGGGGGGGGAGAGAGGCCAAAAGCTAGACAGAAGAGATGGGTTTTTAGATTTGCCTTAAATGTTTTAAATGAGGGTTCCAAGCGAAGGTCTGTGGGGACGAGTTCCATAGGCGGGGACCAAGGAAGTAAAAGGTAGAGGAACAGGTGGTTTCTAGGTGGGCCTGGGACGGGGAGGGTAAGGTTATGCGGTTATGCGGTTCATGTGGATGGTGCGGAGGGAACGGTAGGGAGTGTGGAGGTGGATCAGATCGGCAAGGTAAAGGGGAATGCCAGTATGAATAGACCTGTGAACAAAAAGAAGAAATTTGTACTGAATACGGAAGGGAATCGGAAGCCAGTGCAGGCGAATGAGAAGAGGGGTGATATGGTCGAAATAGGAAGAGCAAGTGAGGATACAGGCAGCAGTGTTGTGGACACATTGCAGACATTGAAGTTGGGATTGGGGGATACCAGCTAAAGAGACGTTACAATAATCAAGGCGTGAGACAACTAGGGAGATGAGGAGGGTGGACAAAGCGGAGAAAGAGAGGAAAGGACGTACAGATCGGAGTTGTCTTAGGGTGAGAAAGCAGCGCTGAACTACAGATGAGATATGTGCTTTGAACGATAGGGAGGAGTCGAGGGTCACACCAAGGTAGCGTAGAGAGGTGACGATGGGGATTGGAATGGAAGAGAGCAGTGGAATGAGGGAAGGGGCAGGGCTACCGGCAGTGAACCAGATGGCTGAGGTTTTAGAGAGATTGATATGCAAGAAGTTAGAGGAAAGCCAGGATGCTACTGAGGAGAGACAATTGTTGAAGGGGGTAATATCGGGGGAGACAGAGTTAGTGTGATAAAGAAGAAAGATATCGTCAGCGTAATAATATGCGGAGACACCGTGTTGTTGGACTAAAAGTGCGAGAGGAGCCAAAAAGACATTAAAGAGGAGGGGAGCAAGGACAGAGCCCTGGGGGACACCGCAGGGAAGGGGAGTGGAGGGTGAAGAGAGAGAACCAGTGGAAACTGAAAAGGAATGGCCAGAGAGGAAAGAGTGAAACCAATGAAGAACTATGCCGGTGATGCCGGCATCTTGGAGGCATGAAAGGAGAGTGCGATGATCAACGAGGTCGAATGCGGCAGAGAGATCCAGAGAGACAGGGCCAAGGCCATGATCGTGAGCGGTGTGTAGTTCGTTTAGAAGAGAAAGAAGAACAGACTCCGTGCTGTGACCGGGGCGGAAATCTGATTGTCGAGGGTGAAGGGTGACAGAAACTTCAAGGTGTGATGACAATTGAGTGAGAACAAGTATTTCTAAAAGCTTGAAGAGGAAAGGGGGCTTAGAAATGGGGCACCAGCTAGAGGTGGAAGAGTGATCTAGTGAACCCTTTTTCAGAATGGGGCGAATGATAGAGTGTTTCCAGGGAGAGGGGAAGACACCGGTGGAGAGACTAGAATTAAAGATAGAGAGAATGTGGGGGGAGAGAGCTACAGAGGGATATAAGAGCCAGTGGGAGGGAATGGGATCAGAAGAGCAGAAGGTTTTCTGAACAGAGTTAAAGGTCTTGGAGAGGGCGGAGGCAAAGATGGGTTCAAAGGAGGACCATCGATGAGAGAGGGAGGGGGAAGAGGAAGGAGGAATATGATCTGGGATGGGTGGGGGAGGAGAAAGTGGGGGAGGCAGCAGGGGAACGAGAGGCGGAAGGAGTGGACTTTAGAGGAGAAGTAGGTTACCAGGGAGACAGGCTCAGGAGTGACTGGGGGGAGGGAGTAGAGAAAGAGTGAGGAGCAGATAGGGAGCGAAGGGCAGAGTACAATTGGCAGGAAGAGTTATTGTAGATATTGTAGAGAAAGAAACAACAATAAGCGGTTTTTTAGTGGCCCTTGATTAGTAATATCTTAATAAATCCTTGACGTAAGTCTATTCTCAGTGGAGAAAGGTGAATAGTGGAGTACCCCAGGGATGTGTGCTGGGACCGCTGTCTTTTTTAGCATATTCATAAATGACCTGGAAATAGAAATAACGAGTGGAATGATCAAATTTGCAGATGACACAAAATTATTCAAAGTTGTTAAAATGCAAGAGGATTGTGAAAAATTGCAAGAGGACCTCGAAAAATTGGAAGACTGGACAGCCAAATGACAGATGAAATTTAATGTGGACAAATGCAAAGTTATGCACCTAGGAAAGAACAACCAAAACTATGGTTACATGATGCAAGGTACCACCTTAGAAACCACCACCCAGGAAAAACATTTAAGCATCATCATGGATAATACGTTAAGACCTCTGCCCAGTGTGCAGCAGCGGCCAAGAAAGCAATTAGAATGCTAGGAATCATAAGGAAAGGAATAGAGAATAAAACAAAGGATATTATAATGCCTCTGTATTGTTCCATGGTGCTACCACACCTTGAATATTGTGTGCAATCCTGGTCACCATATCTTAAAAAAGATACACCTGAATTAGGAAAGATACAAAGAAGAGCAATAAAAATGGTAAAGGGAATGGAAGGATACCCCTATGAGGAGAGGTTTAAAAGGTTGGGGCTCTTCATCTTGGAAAAGAGACTGCTGAGGGGGGATATGATAGAGGTCTATAAATTAATGAATGGAGTGGAACGGATAAACATAGATCGGTTGTTTACACCATCAAAAAGTAGAAAGACTAGAGAACACACAATGAAGCTACAATGCAACCCATTTAAGACTAATAAAAGAAAATAATTTTTTACTCAACATGTAATCAAACTCTGGAATTCTTTACCGGAGGATGTAATAAAAATTGTCAGTGTAACTGGGTTTAAAAAAGGTTTGGACAAGTTTCTGGAGGAAAGGTCAATAAACCATTATGAAAGAGGGTTTAGGAAATCCACTGCTTGCCCCAAGACAAGCACTGTAGAATCTTTGTGCCTCTTTGGGAACTTGCCAGGTACTTGTTGCCTGGATTGGCCACTGTTGGAAACAGGATACTGTGCTTGATGGACCTCGGTCTGACCCAGTGTTCCTATGTTCTATAAAGGGAACATACTCTACTACACATCCAATATAAGTAAACACATGTTCTAGTCTAAAAAGATTAGATAAACTACTACAGACCCAAATAATAGATGAGCAAAAAAGTAGGACTACATATAGGGAATCTGAACAAAGCTATTAGCTTTCACATAAAAAAGGCAAGGGTTTTTTTTTTTTTTTTTTTTTACTGATTGGACAGCTAAGGACCGGGTAGGGACTTTGGCAGGTCTTTTTTTTTCACTTTTTTCCTTTTTTTCGCAACAGGTATGAAAGTTTTAATAGCAGAAATATGGTGGGAAACATCATGGTGCCAGAGCTGTCATCCCCGTTACCATTTCTACATCCATCCAGATGGACAGCCAGATCTAGAGCATGAAACAGGTTTAGTGTGCAAGAAACCTGCGGGTTAAATCCCACAGGAAACAAGTTAAGGACCTGATAGAGAAGGTGGCAAGGCTAAGAAGCATCCATGACAATGAGAGGTACGTTGATGAAATGCTTCTAGAGGCATCTCAGATAGATGATACTGTTTGAAAAAATGACAGCTGGACACAGATCACTATAGCTTGCAAACTCAACCCCCCCCCCCCCCCGACTCCATTTTCTCTAGATCTGAGGAAGCTCTGAGAAGTGGAAAAGGTGACAGCATCCCAGGAATAGAAGATATTAGAGCTCAAAAACCCCAAACTGTAATCACTTGGAAGTGAAGAGTAGTGGTGGTTGGGGACTCCCTTCAGAGCAATATAGAAGCATCCATTTGCCATCCAGACATGAAGTCCCAGAAGTCTGCTGTCTGCCTGGTGCCAAGATCCAAGATGTTGTGGAGAGTTTGCTGAAACTCCTCAAGCCTACTGATTGTTATCCGATGCTTCTCATCCATGTTGGCATAAGTGATACTAGCTTACTACCTGAACATATCAAAAGTGATTCTGTGACCCTAGGAGAAGTGAAGCAGTTAAGTGTGCACATGGTGTTCCCCTCAATCCTCCCTGTTGAGGGTCAGTGCACAAGACCAAAAAGTGCAAGGAGAAGATAGGCTTTCTATTACATTCCTTTTTGGAGGGTAGTGGGCTTACTAATCTGTGGTCAACAGCTTTCAGGATGATTGAGACCACTATGCAATCAGAAGTTGAATGGACTTAATTTTTTAATCGAAATGGGTTAAGAGCCATTGAAAGATAGGCAGATCTCAAAGGCCAAACACAGATTTGTGCATGTAAAAGTTCTTTTGTTATTAGATGGATTGGTGAGGGCTTACAGTCTAGTCAAGACAGACAATACAACAGCTGGGGAATGTCATATGCTTTTAATGGGGTGTAGAGCAATTCTCTCCCCAACCTGTCTAGGCACCTGAAGTGAGTCGCCAATATGCCAAAATTCCTCTCAATGACAGATGTGGTCTGCCTGTAGGCCTTATTATAATTATCCTCAGGGCTTTGCTATGGAGGTCATGAGCCGTATCTTGAGAGATTAGCTTCTATCTCCTCCAAGGGATAAAGCAGAGGCGAAACCAATGAATATGTTCATGGTAATGAGTGAGGTAACATGGCAATGCCTAACTGGTCCCTGATGCTTCAAGGGCTATAGTTCACATTCACAGAGGGTTTTATGGGTAGAAAGAGAGTTGGTTTGCTAGTTGAGTGTGAATGGGTGATATAGGCTTACCTAAAAGCCATCCCACTGTTATCTGGCCACTCTCAAAGTTGTCATGTAAATAATTCATTGAGGACAGGTAGCTGATATTGATTTGAAGGAGGCAGTGCATCCTATTTTGAAGAAGTTGAATACTGATGTTGATCAACGCTTGTCAACCCTAGCGAAGATACTGGAGAAGTGTGTTCTGTGACACCTCAAGTAGTTTGTTCAAGACAGTAACATTCTTGATAATTTTCAGTGCAGATTTCATAGGTGCCATTGCACTGAGACTTTACTTGTTTATTTGTTTAACTCATTAAAGTTATGCTTGGATTATGGTGATCAATTGTTACTCCTATTATTAGATGTTATTGTCACATATGACACATTGGACCGCAGTTTCTTACTTGCACAACGGGAAGTCCTTGGCATAACAGGATTGTGCTATAGCAGTTTTGATTCTTTTCTGTGCGACAGATCCTTTAAGGTTGTAATCAGAAAACATGAATCAACATAGTGGCCCCTGAGGCCTAGGTCCCCCAAGGGTCAGAATTAACATTCTTATTGTTAAATATTTACATGTGTCCCCTAGCTCACCTTTTGCAGTCCTTAAATTAGAGTATATGTTTTATGTAGATGATTTACACATTCTCTTGTCTGTAACATCTGCTTCTGATGTCTCAATTCGAGTGAATACTATTTTAACCATAATAAATGCATGGATGGCCGACCAAATGTTAGCTCTTAATTCGTCCAAAACTGAGATACTGTGGGTTAGACTGCCCACAGGAATTATTCCATTCATCATGAATAAGATTCAAAATGTGCATGTTCAGGTAACTCCAGTTGTTAGAAACGTAGGTGTCTTGTTAGATAAGCATGTTATCATGAAGGAGCAACTTAAGTCTATCATTCAGAGTGCCTTTTTTAGATAAGGTTCCTAAGGTGCCTGCACCATGCCTTGTTTCTAGATGACTTCAGAACTATCTTATAAGTTACAGTTTTAGCTTTCTCTGACTACTGTAATGGTCTGAAAATTTGATTACCAGCTAGCCACTTGCAGTTACAATAGTCAGTTCAAAATGCAGCTACCCATTTAATGGGTACTAAAAAGTGTGGCCATATAACCCGCTCTGCTCTCACTTCACCGTTGCTTATACAATAAAGGGTTAAATGTAAAATCTGCTAGCTTGTATTCCACACAGTTCAGGTTGAATCAACTTGGTAGCCCCTGCTCTTGTATTTAAAGATCATGTTGAGATGGTATGTTCCAATACGCATCTTCTGTTCCAGAGAAGCTGCTTTGTTGGAAATACCTACCTTAAAGATAGCATGGTTATCCAAGATGCCTGCATCGGCATTTTCCATTGCTGCTCCTTCAATGTGGGACAGTTTGCCTCTAGTACTTTAGTTGGAAAGTGATATTTCCAAAGATTGTTGAAAGCCTATCTATTTCAACACACATTTTTTAAATTGTGTAACCGGGTGATTCATCTGATTTTTAAGACTCTAATCCTTGTTTATTTTATATACTTTATTATGTTATTTTAATATTATAAGTGTCAATGGTATAATCTTTGTTTTTTTTAATATGTTTAATATTATCATTATTGTGCATGTTTTTTAGGGATACTGCATAGAATGATTTGAAATCAGTTTAGCAGTATATAAGTTGGTTTAAATAAAAATAAATCATGTAGACCCAAGTGTGACAGAATTTGTCCTCGTGAAAGGAATCTGGGAGGTATGCACACACATCGGTTATGATGAGGGATGCACTGCAAACCACCTGCACGTTGACGGACTGAAAGGACTTTCTGTTGGCATTTATTTATTTATTTAACATCTTTTTTTTTATACCGCGCTCTTTAAAATTGGTGCGGTTTACAGAAAACAAATTTGTGCAGTGCAGGCAGGACCTACACTGGACTTACAATGAACAGGCCATACAAGGCCTTTTTATCTGCAGGTGGCCTGATCGCCCCCAGCAGAGAGGGAAAGTGAGCCAGCTTACAAAATTCTGTCCAGGTTTCATGTTGTACTGTTCTTGCTGAGGAAAGACAATATACTAAGTGTCTCTCCTGAGAAAAGCTGCTGCCTGTGGCCACAAGAGCATGTGGAAGGAACCAGTGGTAAGAAAAGCAAGGGCTGTGATTACCTTAGCTAGACTGGCAAGGCTCATCCCCTCCAAGCAGTGTGCAGTAGGTCTGACTCCAGCTGGTTGCACAAGTGCAAAATAGTCTATCAAATCTAAACCTGCACAGGCACTGGGTCTCTGACACATCTCAAAACTGTGTTCTGGGCCTGTACGTGTATATCCTCTGTAGTGGGCAAGGCAGTTCCTCCCCTGTTGTCTCTTTCCCCTGCAAGCCAAAGAACACAGGAAGTGCACCTACATCAAACTCATGACAGAAATCCTGCCCTCAACATCTTGACATACAGCCAGGCTCGCACAGACACGCACAATCACTGAGACAGCCAAATACACAGCTACACAAAGCCAAGCATTGATATACACTAAGACAGGCAGGCCCAGACATTTACAAACACTGAGGCAGCCAAACACACAGCTACACAATGATAGCCAGACACAACTACACAAAGACAGACAAGCACAGAAAAAGAGAGAGAGGCAGCTTTGGAGTGAGACGGGAGAAGGGCTGGGAGGTGAGGCTGTAAAGGAGGTAGCAAGAGAGAAAGACTGAAAGGGGTAGAGAGGGTGGGACGAAGATGTTGGAATGTAAAGGTAGGTAAAAGACGGCTGTAAGTTTAAGGAGGAAGGAGGACCAACCATGCACTGAAGGTGAAACAGGAGCAAACGCATCAAAAATAAGCATTAATGGCTGACAAATTTAGCCTTGTAACAAAACTAAACTATTAATGAGAGAACTATCTTCACAACAAGCTAGACAAGGAGCTGACCTTATCGCCCCACATGGTACACTAGACTAAATTATTAGAACTTGTCAAGCACCACCACTCTTAATCAAAAGGATCTTACAGCTCAAGAGAAGCACTTCAGAATGTAAAATAGCTAAGAAGAACATAATAGAAACAGCACTGCAAGAATCAAACAAAACAAATGATATCCAATATTGTATAAGAACACTCAAAATGTGAAGTAAAGCTTGCAAACTTTGGAGTCTATATATGAAACTGCATTAGTTCTGCTTCAGCATCAGGAATTAAGTCCCACTCACCACCATCATTTCAGGGTCAGGGGGAGATATAAACTCAGCTGCCTGCCACCACTATTAGGCAGCACACCTAAGGAATGAACCTGTACGAGTCTTTAGAAAGTGATAGGCAGGTGCATTCATTTGCATGCATGCAGTTCAGTAATTTTATATGCATAAAGAATGTGCATCAAACCATCTTTAAGTGCATAAAATCTCCAAATTAGTATGGAAACAAAATGTACAGTATGAATCATATTTTAAGCAACTAATTTTTTAAACAAACTAAAAATAAAAAATGTCTAAAAAGTGGGAACAATTCTGAAATTCATCCAAAAATGAGCCATAGTTTTTAATGTGCACATCCCTAGAATTTGATCTATGGAGCCATTGACCACTATTTTATTTTTATCGCTTGCTGATAACCTTGAGTCAAGTGGCTGCTTCAGCTAAAACTAGAGCCAGCCTTACATCCAGAGAGTAGTAGAGCAACTTGAGATATTTCTTTAAACAGATATCTATCTTTTTGTTTATAGATCTGGGATCTGAAAAAGAAAGCAAAGCACTTGAAGCTGCATGGGCAGAACGGCTGCAGTAGCTGTGCCCAAATCTGGAGAAAGACATAGAGATGTGTGCCAAGTAGCACATGCATTTCCCTATCTACGTCTTTGTGTACAGAACCACTACTACTCAACTGCCCATCTCAGTGTCCCACCTCTGTAGGAGGGGGTCTAGGCCCATGCATGCCCAGTAGAGTGAGACTTCCTTTAAGGCTGTCAGATTTGGACAAGACAAGAAGAATGTCTATGAAAGAAACGTGTTCCAAAGATGCCTGTGGCCAAGGAGTAGGCACTCTAAAGCATAGATACCACTTCTACAAGGCAGCTTATCAAGTGGCCACATAGTTAACAGAGCCACTAAGGAAGGGGAGCAGCTACCAAAACATACCCTCCCTACTGGCATTTCTAATTTGGCTTTTTATTAAGTTGTCTGTATCCTGAGTACCCCACCCACCTTGTAGTACTGATGAAGAATCCAAGTTCAGTGCATGTTCTTCCTTGCCATCTTCTCATTACCACACTTCTGGTAGAACAGCCCCTACTTGAGCATTCCCTGAATCTGATGCTCACACTTCAAATCATGCTACCTTCTTACATAACTCACGATTCTTTTGCTTCTTCCAGGAGACTGGCAGACCCTTTGTCTACCTCAGGCAGCTGCAGACCCAGGCCCAGGCCCACTAATACAAGCAGCAGCAATGGAGGGAGCTCTACTGCCAAAGCTTCCACACCTACCAGCAAGAGCGGTGACAGAGAAGACACCACCCTACCACCCACAGTGGCAGTAGCAATGTCACAGAATGCTCTCCCCAACAACTCTACTACTGTAGTCCAGTATGTCTACATCTAAACATATTCACATAAGTTTGTCTGATCTGGCCAGAGGCATTCCCCAAGGCAGGGTTTCAGCAGAAGAAACTTTGTCCATGTAAAAAAGGGGAAGGCGATGGCAGTGGCGGTGTACTATCGACCGACTGGCCAGAATGAACATATGGATGATGAAATGCTCAAAGAAATCAGCGAAGCTAACAAAAGTTACAGAATGATAATAATAATGGGTGATTTCAATTACCCCAGTATTGACTGGGTCAGTGTCATGGCAGACATGCTAGGGAGATAAAGTTTCTAGATGAAATAAACGACTGCTTCTTGGAGCAGCTGGTTCATGAACCAACCAGAGGGGAAGCCATTTTGAACTTAGTCCTTAGTGGAACACCAGATCTGGTGCAAGAGATTAGGGCGTTGCGGCAATAGTGATCATAGCATGATTGCATTTGATTTAATTAATGAAGGAGGGATGGTAACGAAATCCACAGTACTACCTTTTAACTTTCGAAAGAGAGACTATGATAAGATGAGGATAATAGTTAAGAAAAAACTAAAAGGAGCAGTTGATAAGGTTAAAGACGTACATCAAGCTTGGGTATTGTTTAAAAATACTATCTTGGAAGCCCAGCCCACACTTTAAAAAAAGTGGAAGGACGTCCAAAAAACTGCCAACATGCTTTAAAGGTGAGGTCAGAGAGGCTGTTGTTGCCAAAAAAGCATCTTTCAGGAAATGGAAAAAAAGAGTCAAATGACGAAAACTGGAAACAGCACAAGCACTGGCAAGTTAAATGCAAGGCATTGATAAGGCAGACAAAGAGAGAATTTGAGAAGAAACTCGCTGTGGAAGCAAAAACGCATAATAATGAATTTTTCAAGTACATTTGTAGCAAAAAAACCTGTGAGAGATTCAGTTGGACCATTAGATGATAGAGGGGTAAAAGGAGCAGTTAGAGGGGACAAGGCCATAGCGGAGAGACTCAATGAATTTTTTGCTTCGGTCTTTACTGAGGAAGATGTAGGGATATTACCCATGACTGAAGTGGTATTTAAAGATGATACTTCAGAAGAATTGAAAGAAATATCGCTACACCAGGAAGATGCATTACAGCTGTTTGATAAACTGAAGAGTAGCAAATCACCTGGACCGAATGGTATACATCCATGGGTGTTGAAAGAACTGAAATATGAGATTGCAGACCTGCTATTAGTAATCTGTGCAATATCATTAAAATCATTTGTAATACTTGAAGATTGGAGGATCGCCAATGTAACACCAATTTTTAAAAAGGGTTCCAGGGGTGATCCGGGAAACTACAGATCGGTGAGCCTGACATCAGTACTGGGAAAAATGGTAGAAACCATCATAAAGAACAAAATTACTCAGCATGTAGATAGTCATGGCCTAATGGGAGACAGCCAACATGGCTTTAGACAAGGAAGATCTCGTCTTACTAATCTGTTATGTATTTTTGAAGGTGTGAATAAACAGGTAGACAAAGGTGAGTCGGTTGATATAGTGTATCTGGACTTTCAGAAAGCCTTTGACAAGGTCCCTCATCAGAGACTTTTGGCAAAACTAAAAAGTCATGGGATAGGAGGTAATGTACTATTGTGGATCAGGAACTGGTTAAAAGATAGAAAGCAGAGGGTAGGGCTAAATGGCCAATTTTCCCAATGGAAAAAGGTGAATAGTAGAGTACTCCAGGGATCTGTGGTGGGTCCGCTGCTTTTTGACATATTCATAAATGACCTGGAAAAGAGAATAACGAGTTAGGTTATCAAATTTGCAGATGACACAAAACTATTTAAAGTTGTTAAAACCCAAGAGGATTGTAGAAAATTGCAAGAGGATCTTGATAAATTGGAAGACTGGACATCCAAATGGCAGATGAAATTTAATGTGGACAAGTGCAAAGTTATGCACCTAGGAAAGAACAACCCAAACTATGGTTACACGATGCAAGGTTCCACATTAGGAACCACCACCCAGGAAAAAGATCTAGGCGTCATCGTGGATAACGTGTTAAAACCCTCCGCCCAGTGTGCAGCGGCGGCCAAGAGAGCAAATAGAATGCTAGGTATCATAAGGAAAGGAATGGAAAATAAAACAAAGGATATTATAATGCTTCTGTATTGTTCCATGGTGCGACCTCAACTTGAATATTGTGTGCAATTCTGGTCGCCGTGGCTTAAAAAGGATATAGCTTTATTAGAAAAGGTACAGAGAAGAGCCACCAAAATGGTAAAGGGGATGGAAGGCTACTCCTATTAAGAGAGGCTAAAAAGGTTAGGGTTCTTCAACCCGGAAAAGAGATGGCTGGGGGAAGATATGTTAGAGGTCTATAAATTAATGAATGGAGTGGAACAGGTAAACGTAGATCGATTGTTTACATCATCAGAATATAAAAAGATTAGGGGACGTGCAATGAAGCTACAGGGTAAATTATTTAAAACTAATAAGAGAAAAAAAATTTTCACTCAACGTGTAATCAAACTCTGTTACTGGAGGATGTAGTAAGAGCTGTTAGTGTCGCTGGGTTTAAAAAAGGTTTGGACAAGTTCCTGGAGGAAAGGTCCATAAACCATTATTAAAAAGGGACCCAGGATATCAATGCTTGACCCAGTACAAGCATTGTGGAACCTGTGTCTTTTGGGGAAACTGCTAGGTACGTATGACCTAGATTGGCCAGTGTTGGAAACAGGATACTGGGCTTGATGGACCTTGGTCTGACCCAGAATGGCATATCTCATGTTCTTATGTTCTTATCCATTTGCCAGTAAGAAACAGGCTTTTTGCAATTATTTTATAAAAGACACATATAAATGCTGCTCCTGCCCCTCCTCTGTCCACTCCCTACCCCTGTGAATGCCTATACACCTCTCACATAAAGGTAAACATTGTGTTGTCCTAGCATGACGACATCAGGGTCATTTTATAAGTACCTACCTGAGCGTGTAAAAGGTTGTTCTACACATTTCAGTCCCATATCAAATAATCCCCATAATGGTTGTTCTGTATCTGCTGTGCTTGTATCGATGAAATCTGCTTGTATTACTGGGGTCATGGGGCCTTTTTCACTATTTGTAATTTTGTATATCATTTACACTCCTAAGAGTCTGTGAAGATTGCTTCGATATGGTGCTTTTTATTGCAATATTTTATTGTTTATGTTGATGTAGTTTGGTTATTACAAATATTTTGAAGTGTTTCTGTTGAAGAGTTGAAAAAGTAAAAATAATTAATTAAATGTCTTTTTAAAGCTCGAACAGGGTTTAAACAAATTCAGTTTCAGTATTAACATGGCCTAAAAGCTACTAACTTCACTAAAATGGAACTGGTTTAGTTATCATTCAAAATCATGCTATCAGCTCAATGTCATATTCA
Source organism: Ichthyophis bannanicus (assembly GCA_033557465.1). Taxonomy (NCBI): domain Eukaryota; kingdom Metazoa; phylum Chordata; class Amphibia; order Gymnophiona; family Ichthyophiidae; genus Ichthyophis; species Ichthyophis bannanicus. Next base: position 467,589,920 of record CM066031.1, on the reverse strand, counting down.
CTCAGCTTACATGAGCCACATTTATGCTGTTAATGAACAAATGTTTATTACATCTGAAGAGCTGTTGTCAAATCTCTCAGGCTGAGAAATCCCATGCATTCCAATACTTGGCACTTGGCCCCAGTCCCCATTCCCATGAATTCTTAAAGGGGCCAAAGCGCTAACTTAGAAACCTCCTTCTGCACTGAGAAGCCCCACACCAAAATATACTCCCAAATTAGCCACCTTGCCTATTGCCCCTCCCACCCCGATAATATTAATTTGTAAGTCGTGCCCCCGCTCAAAATGCCAAAAATCACAAACCCACCCCACTAAAGCCCCATTAGAATCCCTGGGTCTTTATGGGACAAGACCAAGCCCCACTTTTGAAGTTAGAGCTTCAGACTGCTTAAGGCATCAGCAGAGAGGGGTCCACATTATACATTCCTACGGCTGATGATGCACAAATATTGTTGGTATTGTTACAGTGGATCCCAGATTGCAGGAATATCCCTCTACCATGGTATTCCCCGAGTTCTTCAGTTAAGTGAATAACTTGAAAACTTACCAGCATTAAAACAAGGTGCTAAAAACCATTTTTAACATTATCTATTAAATAGACTGTTTTAGAGGATATATATAATGAAACATAGAATAAGCTCACATATAAGAACCTTAAGGCATACCTAACCCACTAAAGGCCCAATTCTGTCCCACGAATAGTGGGGACGTCCATCTCCACTATTCGTGCCCTCCCCGCCAACATCTAACATCCCCGCCAGTTGTATAGGGGCGGAGTTAGGGCAGGAGTCTATCTCCTTTGCCTTCAACCTATAACCCATATATACTATTTGTGGATTATTTGAAGATCTATAAATCTTGTGATCATCATTTGATGGAACAACTCTGAGTAGTATTAGTTTCTCAAATGACATGTGGATGACTTATGGGAGAGACAAATATACCAAGGCAATATTCCATATTGGAAAACTAAGGCAAACTGAAAACATCTCTTTGTCAAAAGACTGTAGTAAAAAAGAGCTTGAGCAGGAAAGCATATATAAATACAGTATCTAGGAAAAGAAGGAGCTACAATAATCCAACACAAATTATTGAGTGAAAAGATCACTAAGAATACTACAAAAGACTGAAATTTATATTGAAATGTGCTTTAGTGCAATCCTAGTGCTTTCATAAAGCTGTAATCTGGCCTCATAAAGATCTTGAAAAAATGGAATGTAAGAATACAAAAACTCCTCCATGCTTGTGAGGTAGTCTGTAAGAATCAGTGTATGCGGAGACTGTACATTCCAAGAACCAAAGGAGGAATGGGCCTTATAGAAATAGATTATACATACAGAGCCCTTAGGCCTTCAAGTAAACCTAACAGTATCAACAGAACCTAACACTCACAAAGTACTGACATATGAAAGCAAATGACCAAAGTCAGTCTCCATCTTTAAACTTGGAGTAGCATTTTGATGAATGGAAAGAATAAGTGAGAGTTCACCAGAACATGGAGGAAAAGAAGAAGTAGAATTTGCAAAACAAGAGAAAAAGAACCAGCAATCAAGGAAAAAACAATAGGCTAAGGCACAATTACAGTGGGAAATATAGGGAGTTAGTTCAGAAACCTCAAGTACTTCAAAATCTGGCATATGAATATTTAAGGAGGGATGAATTTAAACCTAAAATGAAAGACCAATAATTTGCAGTGCAAGACAGTGGACTATGGACAATATGGTTCACTGAATAGAAAAAAAATGGTAGAAAAGACATAAAGATTTTGTACATGGAACTATAAATGGTCGCACATCTTACTGCTGGGTATGATGTCCTGATGTCAGAAAAATTGTCTGTAGAAAGGTATAATAAGGTTATACGCCTCATAGATTGGAGGCTATGAGGCACATTCCATTCTGTGCGTCCGGTGGGAACCGGACGCACAGAGATAGACCCAATTTTGATCCCGCAATGCACATCTAGCCTCCGCAGGATCAGAATCGCATCTAGGCCTGTATGTGCAGGCCAGGACCCAATTCCCATCAGCCTTCACTAAGTCAAGCTCCTGAATGGATACCTGGCCGCCGACCACTTTCACCTTTCCCCACAGCCTGACCCCCAATTTGGCCTCCCATGGCCAGGGTCGGGCTGCGGGGAATCTCCTTCACCTTTTGTTCCTGGCCATGCCTCCAATCCCCCAACATCCTGTCTGTCAGCCCCGGACATACAGGGTGACTTCAGAATTGGTTCTGTATGTCCAGAGCTGCAGACCGCTCACTGCCCACCCTAATTCACTTCCGCACCACCCCCTTCCACCCCCGTCTAAGTCTCCCCGTCCGAACATACTCCTTGTTCGGACGGGGAGACTTAGTTGGGGATGGCAAAGGGAACAAATAGCAGGGATGGACGCCCCAATGTGACATCCATCTTCACTAATCATGGGACAGAATAAACCCCTATGTAAAGACTATAGCATTGCTGTACTAAAAAACATACACTGGGGGATGGGGTTTCTAGCCCTATAGGCACTCCTTGTGGCCTTGGGCAAGACATTTAACCCTCTGTTGCCTGAGGTACGCATGTAGATTGTGAGCCCTTCAGGGACGAGGGAAAGTAACCAGTACCTGCTTGCAGTGTGTGTAAATTGCTCTGAGGTCCTTCAGTCTGGGCAATATATCAAGAAATTGCATGAACATAAACAGCAATTAATATCAAGCAAGAATTTTGGAGAATGAAGTAATCATCCAGAACATTCCTATCATCAGATAAAAAGCAAGAAAAACACACATTGCAATGAAGAAGGAAAGTAGCAGAACAGCACAATTAATAGAACCATCAATTCCAAGTAACTTGCACCACATGTGGAAAAAGATAAGATACTCAAGTACCAAAAAATGCAATCAGAAAATGCAAGAAGATGTAGCAGAAAAACACAAAAATTATCCCAAGCATATTGAATCTCACCAGAATCAATAAAACAAATTCCAAGTACATCTTCTCATGTGAAGGCAAATTTTAGCTAGTGCATGGAAAGCGGAAATGAAAAGTTGAGATTGGAATATACACACTTCTACTGATATTTTAGCAAAGGCTGTGTCTAATGTGAAGCCTTTTATAAAATACATTATTTATTTATTTAAAGGTTTTTATATACTGCTCTATCACAGGATTCAGAGTGGTTTACATATAACATGAACCAACAATAACATAAAAGTTACATTGAACAGGGAGTTAAACTTAGATGGTTATATGGGTTATAGATAATTCACATGTATTAGTGCTGTGGGTGACACATTACAGCAGGTGGAACCAGTTGAATTGGGTTGGGTTGGGGAGGGAATGAGGGGCAGACAGATGAGAAAATTTGGTCTGTATACTGGGGTATTTCAATATGTATCTACTATTTATGGGGAGTTCCCATAGTGTTCAGTAAATAGGAAGGTCTTTATTGCTTTTCCGAAGTCTGATATGTCCTTAATGGCTGTTATTGAGTTTGGTAAATCATTCCAAAAGGAGGGGGCATATAAGAAGAATGCTCTCTTACATGCCGTTTGCTTAGCTTTCCTCTTGAGCATGGGGATGTATAGAGTGTTATTGTTTTAGGTTCTTCTTGTTCTGTCTTCTGGTGTCCTTTTTATCAGCGGTTGAAGAATTGGGGGTGCTAGGTTGTGGATTATTTTGAAGATCAATAAGGCCTTGTATTTGGAACATGTAGTTATTGGAAGCCAGTATAGTTGCTGTACGATAGGGGTTATGTGGCAGTATCTTGCTGTTCCAGTTATTATGTGCACAGCAGTGTTTTGTACAAGTTGGAGTGGGAGTGTTGCTTTCTTCGGAAGACCTTGATAGATTATATTACAGTAATCTAATGTGGGGGTTATAATGGCCTGGCGGACTGATCTGAAGTCACTGTCACTGAGTAGGGGCTTGAGTCTGTGTATGGTTCCTAGTTTTTGATATGCTGTCTTGATTGTTCTCTTGATGTGGGTCTGGAAGTTATGTTGTATGTCAAATGTCACTCCAAGATATCTGACTTCACTCTTGACCTTTAGAGTGTAGTCTAAGATGTTTATGGATTCAGGTGGAGAGAATTATACATTTCTGGTGATGTGTAGCACTTCTGATTTTTCGAAGTTTATAGTGAGGTTTTGTTCCTTAAGCCATCCAGTCATGGCTTCCAAGCATGTGGTGATCTGTGTGTAGTCGGGTTGTTCAGTGTTTATTGAGGTGAAGACCATTATGTCATCTGCATATATCTTGTATTGGATTTTGTGATGTTTTATGATGCTACAGAATGGCTGTATGTAAATGTTGAAAAGCAATGCCGAGAGGGCAGAGCCCTGTGGGACACCTTGTTGCTGTGTGAATGGTCTGGATCAATGGCTGCAGGATCTTACTTGTTGTTTTCGGTTTGATAGGTAAGATGAGAACCAGTTCATCACTGTTCCATGAATTCTTATTTTGTGAAGTCTTCATAGCAGGGTCTTATGAGTGACAGATTCGAAAGCTGCAGTGATGTCAATCAAAGTGTTTGGTGTCGAGGAGTGATGTACTTAGTGTTTCCACACTATTATTGGGTTTGAAGCCGTACTGGTGTGAGGACATTATGAGGACATGCAGGAGTGCAGTTGTACTTTCCGACATGTAGAGCCAGAGAAGCCATTTTACAAATCTACACATGGGAAAAAACAACAGAGGCAAATCACAGCTTGCACATATAAGTTGGTATTTTGCAGCTGACGTGGAAAGTTTTGCCCATATTCATGCATTCCCTTTATGAACTGGGAAATTCACAGGAATGAGGCAGCAGGGAGACAGAAGAAACTTCCACCAAGGAAGATCTGCTAGAATGTGCAGAGTCAGCCATCCTCTAAGCTTCTTTTTCCTATTTCTGGACCAATGGACGCTTCTTTTCTGCTTAATAATGATTTCAAAATCAGCTTTGGCAGTTTTTGGGCTCATCGGATCATATATCCGCAATGCTTACAGTCAGCTTAGTTATGGTCAGATAAGCTCTGAGCGACAAATTAAGCATTCAGAGCAGGTGCACACTCTGACTCTTTATTCCACACTTCAGGCACAGACAGAGCCTGATTTCATCTGGGAGATTTTCAATGAATGAAAAGGAAAAAACACTAACACAATATGACATGGGCTTTCTGGTTTTAGAGAAAGACAAAAAAATTACACAGAGGTTCAAAATTAATATCAGTGTTTATATTCTGCTCTTTAAATCACAGAAAGTACAGAGAAAAGTGCCTTCAGGTACAGTGGGTTTTTCCCTCACCTTGGACAGCTTACAATCTAAGAGTCCGATATTTAGCGCTGGTGGTTAGTGCTGCTAAAGCAGCTAGCCGCCGGTGCTGAACTCTAAACCCAGATAGTCAATGCCGGGGCTATATCTGGGCTCCAGCATTGAATATCCAGGCTGCCCGGATTGCCGCACAGCTAACCAGGCAGCCGCGATATTGAGCCGCTGCCCAGTTAGCTTCTGTGGCAAAAGTTAGACCAGGGTTTCCTGCCCCTGACCTTGGCTGCATGTTGCTAACCGAGCAGTGGCTCAATATCGTCACTGCCCAGTTAGCGATGGGTGCACCCCAGAATGCCCCTGGCATGCCCCGATGCCAACCGGTTAGCATCGGAGCATGTAGCAGCGGTACCCTCAGATATTCAGCGTCACTAACCATGTTAGTGTTGCTGAATATCCCGCAGAGCGGCATTTATATGGTCTACAGGTCTGTAAACCACGGAAATTCCTTTGAATTATCCCCCCTAAGTTTATACCTGAAACAATGAAGTGTTAAGTGACTTGTCCAAGATCACAAGAGGTTATCAATGGGATTTGAATTCTGGCTTTCAGCCCACTATGCTACCCATTAGGCATGCTTAGAACTTTACACTCAGTTCTGAGCTCTGTGAGATCCGTTCTCTCTTGGAGATGCATGATGACGATACTCTCCCTTATGTGCCTCGCCCATTCCTATTTGTTGATAGAAAATTAGTATTACCACAATCTAGGTGCCTGTATGACTGCTCTCAGCTCCTTCTGACAAGAACAGAAGCATAACTGCTTCAACAGTTGAAGATCAAAGAAACATTTTCTGGCAATGGCTGAGACCCACAGGTCCATAGGATAGGTGTTACCTCAGCGAGAAGTGGTTTAAAGAGTTGCAGTTCACTGTTACCAGCCTGCACAGAAGCATCTCCCTAGCTTTCAAAGAAAGCCTTTGGGAGATGAAACCACGCATGCATGGTCCCCTTCCCAAGGGTGCCATCTTGCTTAGTCTCCATTTTTCCGTGGAGCCCTACAGACGTTCGTCTTGTCCCCCCAGAAAAAAGTTGATTTTTCTCATGCATTTTGTACCTTTCCGGCTTCCACCAGTTCCTTTCCTGCCTTCGAGCCCTGCTGCCCCGGCATCGAGTTTCAAGACTCTTTTTCTTAGTCTTTTTTCCCCTCAAGTGTTGTTGCGCCTTTTTCAACTGCTGGCCACGTCGAGGGTCTTCAACCTCACTGGAGTCCTTTTTGCCTCAATGGCCGTCAGTTTTAAAAAATGTGATCAGTGTTCTAAGAACATGTCCCTCACCGACACGACTGTTTCCACCGGTGTCTGGGCACCGACCATGACCTGGAGGGCTGCTCCCTGTGTAAGAAGATGTCTGAAAAGGCCATCCAGAGCTGTCAACTTAAGCAGGACAACACCTTCCACAAGGCAGACTTGACCCCAGTATCCCCAGTAGCCTCATGCTCGAAGGCCCCGCACGGATCCTCAGAGTCATGTAAGGCCCCTCCAGTTTCAGAGCGGGCTCACAGACATTCTGAGCAAGGGTCCCCAGAGCGAGAGCGTAAGAAGAAAAAGAAGACCTCAAGGGCCTCATCCTGGGAGGTGGACAAGCACGGAAAATCCTGCGCAAGGTCCCTCAGCCCCTCATGAGCATCCGAGGAGTCGGAGCGAGAGCATCCCCGAAAGGTACCCAGGTCTGACGTCAAGACCTCTGGTGATGGACCCTAGAGCTGTCCCACCAAGGACCCCCTTTCCTCCTTGACACCCAACCCGATCACCCCGGCATCAGTGTCAATGGCTGCTACCCCCAAGTGGGAAGCTTGAATGCTGGCACTGGAGCGCAGCATTTCTGCATTCATCACCTTCCAGTGGGTGCCGATGTCCAGCCCCACTGAGACCGCAGCGACCTCAATGTCAAGGATTCCCCAGGCCACCAAAGCAAGAGCCAAACGCCTCGGGCAGATCCTTGGTGAGGGTCTCATTCTCAATCCTCATCTTCAGGGGTGAGGTCCTTGCAGATGAGTGCCTCTGGCTTTGGCCATGCCCCGGCCTCGAAACACCAAAGACTGGAGCCAACACTCTTGGAGCTATCAGGTCTTGAGTCTTCCTCGGACTACTCCGACTGGGAGTCCAATGTCAAGACATTTCCAGAGATGGGCCCATTGAGACTTCCCCTCGGATCCTTCTCCACTAGCCACGAGGCGCCGATCTCTGCCCGAGGACACTTTATTACATGGCTCAGGCACTCTCCCTCACTACTGAGTCAGAAGAGGACCCCCGTACGGAGGAGCTCGACATGCTCCAGTACAAGGAACCACCAAAGGAGATCCTGACAGTCCCCATCTCCTCCAATCCCAGTCAGCTCCTTCTCAGGATGTGGGAAGACCCAGCATCAATGCCGATTGTTAGGATCAGGCTTCCGAAAGGCGCAACTCACCCATGGTGGTCAAGTCGGCCATGCTCTGGCAGAAGAGCCCGAAGACACACTCATCAGTGCACCCGGGTAGGGAGTCCTGTGTCCTCAATGCCCTTGGGTGAAAATGCTACCAGGGCTCGATGTTGGCATGCCGTATACAAACTTATCAACTTTACATTGGCATGTTCCTCCGAGACCTGGCTAAGGAACTTGGAAGCTCCATGGCTGGCCTCGATGGAGACCACCTCCGGTGCTTTCAGACTCTTACAAAGTTTGTCATAGAGTTTTCCAAATATCTGTCCCGAGCTGCTTACAACGGCTTCAAATCCAGCATGAGGGTTGCTACCGCTGACATCGGCGCTCGACGCCAGGTCTAGCTCCAATCATCGGAACTTGGGCAATGGGTACAAGAGAAGCTTCTCGATGTCCCTTGCCTTGGGGAGCAGTTCTTCATCAAGCCGGTGGAGGATAAGGAGGCTGAAATCAAGCCTGAGTTCATTACCCTGACTCGGCTCTCGAGGAAGACCTCCACTCTCCCGAGGAAGAAACCACAGGGAAAGAAGCCTCCTTTTCTCAAAAAGAGTCAGCACTATCAAGGCTACCCTCCATACCCAGTCACCCAGACCACTCAGCAGGGTCACTAGGGCAAGGGAATGGGCCAGGACCCGCGCAAACTCAAGGGCCCAAACCCAAGCCACCAACCCCAGCCCAACCTGGATCGGGGTTTTGATGCCCCCAGCATAGCTTCTCTTCCACTGAAGGGTCAGCTACCAACAGGGGGGTGTATGGTTAATTTTGCCCACAAGTGGGCTTCCATCACCACCAACTCATGGGCACTCCAGCTGGTCAGCGAGGGTTACCCCCTCCATCTGGACCAGCTACCTCTACCCTTCTTTCCTGGGGAGCCTCCTCGGTCTCCCCTGCACCAGGCTCTGCTATTGCAAGAACTTGCAGGACATCTCAGGGACAGGGCCGTGGAGTCCATACCACACTACCTAAGAGGAAAGAGGTTTTACTCCAGATATTTTCTGGTCCCAAAAAGAGCAGGAGGATACGGCCAATCCTGGCCCTGAGAAACCTGAACAAATTCCTGGTGTGGGAGAAATTCAAGATGCTCTCTCTTGGAACGTTGTTGCCCTACCTCCAAAAGGGAGATTGGCTATGCTCCTTTGACCTGAAGGATGCCTATACCCACATCCTCATCCAGTCCAGTCACAGGCAGTACCTAAGATTCATGGTCAGGGCGACCACTACCACCACTTCCCTTTGGCCTAGCCTCTGCACCAAGTGTATTCATCAAATGCCTAGCAGTGGTTGCCGCCTATCTTCATTTCCAAGGGGCCTTCATCTTCCCTTACCTAGATGACTGGCTAGTAAGAGGAGATACAGCCTCAGAGACACTGCAGGCCACAGGCCTCACCATCAAGGTCCTAAAACATTTAGGATTCGTGATAAATCACCCAAAATCCCACCTCACTCCAACACCAGACTTGGAGTTTATAGGGGCTTGCTTGGACACCCTCCAGGCCAAGGCTTTCCTCCCCCTTGACAGGGCAGATCGCCTCACAACCCTAGCAGCCAAGGTACAGCGCTGCCACACGGTCTCAGCACAGTCCATGCTTTGCCTCCTCAGCCACATGGCCTCTATGATCCATGTGGTCCCCAATGCCTGCCTCCACATGTGGGCGGCTCAGTGGTGCTCCACTCACAGTGGACCATGGGCCGGCTCCAGGATAGAGTCTCGGTGTCCTGTCAGCTGGTGGAGTCACTCACTTGGTGGCAGGCTACACAGAACCTGCACCAGGGCATGCCCTTCCAACTCCCTAGCCCCCAGAAGGTGCTCACAGTAGGATGCTTCCCTACTGGGCTGGGGTGCCCACTGCAAGGAGCTGCGCACCCAGGGGGTTTGGTCACCTGAGGAAAGGCTGCAGCAGATCAATCTGCTGGAACTCAGGACTGTCTTCCTTGTGCTAAAGGCTTTCCAGCACTGCCTGCAGCACTATTCAGTGCTCGTCCAGATGGACAATCAGGTCAGATGTTCTGCCTGAACAAACAAGGGGGCACAGGCTCCTACCACCAATGTCAGGAGGCAGTAGCCCTCTGTTCATATGTGACCACACAGGGTATGCTCCTCTGAGTGTCAAACCTTCCGGACCAGGACAACACCCTGGCGGAAAGGCTGAGTAAAGTTCTCCAACCAATTTTCAAAGGGCTTTTTTTACTGTGGGTGAACATGTTACTCCATCAGATTCTTTCTATCCTCTGCACTGTTTGCAGTAAGTCAAAGGGGAACATTGCACATTTCTGAGAAATATATTCCTTTCTGATTTCATTTAGCATTACATTCAACTGCGTACTACACTGAACCTCATGGCTGGTGTTTGATTGAGCTGAGTACAGAAAAGACAATAATCCTTGGGAGTAGCCAAATACAATTGTGCTTGAGTATCATCAAAGTCCTCAGAATGCATCTAGTCACATAATTCCTCACACTCATCTTTCTGTTAGTTTACTACCAACTGTCCAGATAATAGGTTTGTTCTTATCTATTTGTTCCAGTCTAATGATACTTGACATTTTTTTTAATATGATTGCTGTCTCCCAGGTTGAGTTATTGTCTCTTCTCTACCATCAGCTTCTGACCACGCTGTTCTCTTTGTTAATTTGTTTGGCTCTCATTCACCATGCAAGCACTTACATTTCATCAATAATGTGTTGATGTTTCTCTTCTCCCTTTCCAACATCCCTTTACCTCTCATTGTCAATGGCAACTTAACACACGTTTGCACTGCACTGACTCTGCCACCTCACTCCTACCCCTGCCCTTTTCCTTCTTTTTTTGTTATCCCTACCTCATCTTGACGTCCTAGCTTAAAAATCCCTCCTGTCTCTTTAACTTTTCTATCCTAAATCCCCCATGCCGCCTTCTGCTTCTAATATGTACTCTCGGCATTGTATCTACAACCTCAGTCCTGCATGCTCGCCTTACCCACTATTTCGTATTCCTCATTTCGTTCTATTTCCTGGTCTCTTTTCCAGTTTACCATCTAATCATTGTTGAAGCCCTCTTTCCCTCCATCTTTCCTAGTCATCCCCCGACCTTGGATACCTTCTACTTTCTGCATCACTACTTCAGTGCCACAGAGCAGCACTGACAGTGGAAGTGTCGGTGCCAAGTAATTATTCTGTTCACTCTGTGGAGAGAGAGAAGATGCTTAAGGGCCAAGAAATCCAGTCAACAACCAAGGTAGTGTGGCAGAAAGATACAGAAATACTCCCCATCATGCTGAATGCCACAGGCTTAGTTAAAAGCAATTTCAACGCGCACCATGATAGGTTAACTATACGACCTATACGACCTATGAAGGAAGCTCTGTTTGGCATGATGCAAGTGCCAGGACGAGTGTTAGCAGTAAATTTCAGAGCCTGAGATCATACTCCACATACCCTGGCTTAGGAGTGAGGTTCATTATGGTCATGGTATGTGCAAAACTAACCCATTTAGAGACACTGCTCCCAAGAGAGGCCCAATGGAAGAAATTCTATTCCGCAGCAGAATTTCCATTTTTGAGTCAATTTATCAATCTCTCACTGCTGTTACACAAAATCCAATTATTTTCAATCCCTCATCGACTTTTGCATTAGTAATCATTAGCTGTTGTTCTCTTTCTTTTACTTCTTTGTACTTTAACCTCCATCTAGCCCTACCTCTCTCTTGCTCACCCCATTGCCTTTGTGAACTCCTCCTCCAGATCATCCCCCCCCCATCCTCTCTAATTTTTCTCCTTCTGTTCACGCTCTTCATCCATTCACTGCCTCTTTCATGCATTCATTAGTTAATTTCTCCCTTCTGTTACTTACTATCCCTGAACTATTTCAGGAGTCTGTTTACTGAGACCTTGATGCAATAAGCAGTGCATTAGAAAGCTGGGCTAACCCTCAGTACAGAGCATTCTGAGGCGGCTGCTAAAAACACCTTTTGCTCCCAATGCAGTACATTAGTAAGCGTGCTCTGATAGAAGAAACAGTTCACGCTATCATGGTAATATGCGCCATTTGCTGGATTGAGCTTTAAATGTCTCTTCCTGTCAGTGTCATATTAATGGAAAGGAGACATTTAAAAAAAGACTAGCTAGACTCCTTGATCCTCACCTGCATATCCTACCCTCAACCTAAAAAATTCCCTGTTGGCCCAGTGGGACCTGGATCCCCTGACCCTCTTCTGGACTCCCAAGACTCACTCACATGGCTACATAGTCCAGGGCAATGTTCCCTCTAATTTTCTGTAGGCTGTGTGCACATAAAATATCAGCTGTGTGCAGCTTTTGAAGGAAGGTTAAATTTTTGTGCGCCACATAACGACACTCGGAGTTATATACTTTAAAATTTGACTACACGTCAGAATACAGTATGTACACCACATTGATTTTAATCAAATTAAATGAAAATAGATGATTACTAAATGAAGTGGGAAATTTCTAGTAATTACAATCATAACTTTTAAATTTAAAGACGTCTGTGTTGTTTTCTATCAGAATCAGAGCCGTAATTTTTGTGCGCTCTGTTGTAAAGTATGTGCGCTTGCTCGGCGAGGTGTGTGCGCGCGCACACGCACACAGCATAGAGGGAACAGTGGTCCAGGGCACTCTAGATCAAGGCAGCCCTGGCCCAGCAACCTAGCACAAGGAAACCTTCAACTAGAGAGCCTATGTAGTGATGGTTCAGACCCCTCCTGGATCAACTGCACTTACCCGATCTGGGGAGGCATCCAACTGTGTCACTTTCTTCATGCCACCATCTTGAAAAATGGTGGTGCCTGATCCCTGGTTGTGCACTGGAAACACATAGCTAGGGGTCAGTCTGGCAAACAAAGGAATGCTTCCCTTGAGCCACCAGAGCTTTTTGGGGTGCCATGAAGAGAGTCATCGGAGGTGCAAGACATAAAAAGCCACCAGGGCTTTTTATGCCTAATACTCCATGTTATTTATGGGATTCTACATATTTTATGAAGCGACTGAAAAGATCTCATGAAGATTTAGATGGGCTAATCAAGGCTATGCTAAACATTATTGATGCACCATTATACCCCAGGATAATGTGTTGGATGTAATTACAGATTTTATGGAGACAAGGGATAGATTTGCAACAAGTTCTCACTGATTTTTTAAATAAAATTGTCTAGGATAGCGTTAAAAAGAACTGCATCAGATTTGAAGAGTATAATTGCATGCAGATTTTGGGCACAGCCATGGGTACAATTTTGTCACCTTCTCTCAAATTTATAGATGTCAAATTATGAATCTCAGATGCCCTTTTACTAAAGAACGCTAGCTGCCAGTGCAGGTCTGGTGCACACCAAAGGTGTGCATTGGCCATGTGTTGTCAGCTAGTGTAGAGTCATGACAGCGGCGCCGGATTTTGGCACTATCTGTCCATGGCGTGTTTGGGTTGCAAGTGGGAGGATTAGAGGCAGAGAGTGGGCAGGCTGAGTACTGCACAGTCAGTGCTCCCCTGCTACCTGCACGATAGGCCAGTAATGCTGGTGCACACATTACCACCACAACCATAAGTGGCACTGAGTGCACTCGCGCTATCGTTGTGCCGCAGCAGGGTCGTGTGCACCACAACAGCGAGGAACATGCTCCTGGCAATTAACACCGTGGTGTTGCTCTGATGTACGTTGGATGAGCACATCGTCAGCATCTTTGGTGCAACACCACAGTGCCCTTTAGTAAAAGGACTCCTAAGTAACTGAACGCATGTCATTTTAGAGAAAATGTATTGTTTTGGAGATTTTATATAGACAATATATTTGTGCTATGGAGATGGAGTAGAGAATAATTAAGTTTGTTTCACCAGTGATCAAATATATGTGAGGATAATATTCCGTTCACAGTGGAAATAAGTAAAATATAGATATCTTTAGGTGTAATGCTGAAGAAATATAAGAATGGATTTTGTACAATTGCATTGAGTGACTGATAAAAACAAAGCTTACATTATTTAAGAAATCATGTCCCTACATTCAAAAATAGTTTGCCTTTTGCCCAATTTTGAAATTCAGACATATTTGTTCTAGCACAGCAGAATTAAAATCACAATCTCACAAACTCTCCAAAAGATTACTGAATAAAGGGTACCCTTTTGATGTGCTTCGAAAAGCCTACAAGGTACTGTAACAACAAATCACAACTTACTTTGTGCGAGACAGGAAATGCTGTCATTTCCCTCAGCGCACCGCCGGGCTCAACTTTAACAGAGCCGTGGGGAAGAAGGGAAATGCTATTCTTTCTCATGGCTCTGCAGAACCAAGGCCAGTCAGGCAAGTGTTCAGCTTCCAAGGGCAGCAGAGGGGGCGACGAAGGTGGAATATGCCACTACTGAGAAGCAAAGGCAGCAGCATGTCCGCCCTATTTTTTTTTCTTTTAACTTTAAAGGTGAAGTGAGGCGGCTGTTTTGGGGGTATTTTTTGCTGCCCCCAAAAATTTGCCGCCTGAGGCGACCACCTCACTCTGTCTCATTATAGAGCCGCCCCTGGTAGTAGTCTTTTGATCTATGCCATTATGATTTTCTCTAAAGGTTGCAGTTTAACTGTGAAATGGAAAGAGCTGCTTTGAAACTACTTTTTTACAGGTTTCACTTGGTTTGCAGCTTGTCGTGCTGTGAGGGCTTGTGTGAATCAGTGATGGTAAGACCTAAGCTATCGGTAGCTTAACTACTGGCAGGGTCTCCCAAGATAGATAGGTCTCAGATCTCAGCTGAGGTGCCAAACCATCCATCTGGGCAGTAGCAAAATCAGACGGTGTTGATGGCGGAGGATTACATTTCTGTAACAACTGCAACAACACTAGAATTACCTGCACAGAAGAAAGTCCTGGCAACTCTACTTCTGTATCATGCCATGAAAATCCAATGGATAGTCACAAAACAAATTGCCCTATAGGGCTGGTAGATGAAACCCTCAGAAGGCACTCAACTGGCTACTGGGGATGAACTGAAGACTTCTCAGAGTAAAGCTAGCATTTATGATGTGGTTGGATCAAATCCCTCAAAATGTTTGACTGCTGATGTAGCTATGTCTGAAATGAGAGTCAGAAGTTGAAAAGATGTCTTACATATTGGGATATGGAACATATGAAGCATGAACCAAGCAAAGTTGTAAGTGGTCAAGAATGAAATGTAACATGTACAAATCGATCTGTTGGGTGTCAGCGAACTAAAATGAGCTGGCATCGGACACTTTGCATCTGATGACCACATGTTCTACTATGCTGGAAATGAAAGACAAACAAGAAATGGTGTTGCATTTATAATTAAGAAGAAACTTGAAAGAACTGTATTGATATACAGTACATTCAGTGAACGCTTAATTTCTAGTTGTCTACGAGGCATGCCCATCAAAACAACTATAATTCAGGTATATGCCCCAGCAACAGCTGCATAAGAGGAAGAAGCTGATGAGTTCTATGAACAAGTACAAGCTGAAATTGACAGAACATGCAAATAGGATATCCTGATAGTCATGGGTGACTGGAACACAAAAGTTGGCAACAAAGTGTACTTCATTACAGTCCTTGCAAGTTTCTTCTTAATTGTAAATGCAGAGGGAAAAAAAGCCAGAGAAGAAAGAGAGGCAATTACAGAACTCAACAGAAATTTCCAATGTGCAGCAAGACAAGACAAAGAGAAGTACTACAATGATGCATGCAATGAAAAAGAATCAGAAACTATTAGAGGAAGAACAAAATTGGCTTTCTTAAAGCTACAAGAGTTAAAGAAAAAATTCCAGCCTTGAATTGGAATGCTACAAGATGCTCAAGGATTCATGTTGAATGATGTTACGAAGATCATGAAAAGGTGGGAAGAATATACATAAACATCAAGTGGACTAACAGCCGTTTCAACCTGTACCTTTAGATCAGGAACCATTGGTGATGAAAGAAGAAGTGGAAGCAGCATTGAAAGCCTTATCAAAGAACAAAGCACCGGGCATTGATGGCATTCCATTGAAGTATTACAGCAATCAGATAAGAACATAAGAACATAAGATATGCCATACTGGGTCAGACCAACGTCCATCAAGCCCAGTATCCTGTTTCCAACAGTGGCCAATCTAGGTCATACGTACCTAGCAGTTTCCCCAAAAGACACAGGTTCCGCAATGCTTGTACTGGGTCAAGCATTGATATCCTGGGTCCCTTCTTAATAATGGTTTAGGGACCTTTCTTCCAGGAATTTGTCCAAACCTTTTTTTAAACCCAGCTACACTAACAGCCTGACCTCTCGCGGCTCTGTTAAGCCTGCCGGGGCTGATGGGAAATCCCATCAGCCCTGGCGAGCTTAACAGAGCCGCGCGAAAAAAAGGGAAACTCTCGCGGCTCTGAAAGCCCGCGCTTTGGGACTCTGTCCGAAGCTGATGTTTCTGGGAGGCTTTGCCGGGTAGGGGGGGCCCACGGCGGGACGCTTGATTCTGCCGCTGCCGCAGCCAGTTTGCTTTTTTTTTTTAATCTATTTGGTCTGATGGGGGGGAGGAGGGTTAGGACTGGTAATGGGCTATGGGGGGGGAGCTAAGACTGGAAGTGGGATGATGGGGGGGTTAGGACTAGTAATGGGTTATCGGGGTCTAGGACTTGAAATGGGGGGGTAGCACTGGTAATGGGCTGATGGGGGCTAAGACTGGAAATGGGCTGATGGGGAGTCAGAACTGGAGGCTGATGGGGTGGCTAAGACTGGAAATGGGCTATGGGAGGGGCTAAGACTAAAAATGGGCTGATGGGGTTAGGACTGGAAACGGGCTGATGGGGGGTTAGGACTAGTAATGGGCTATGGGGGGGTTAGGACTAGTAATGGGCTATGGGGGGCTAGGACTGGAAATGGGCTATGGGGTGGCTAAGACTAAAAAAGCGTTGAGGGGGGGGTTAGGACTGTATATGGGCTGATGGGGGGGTTAGGACTGGTAATGGGCTATGGGGAGGCTAAGACTAAAAATGGGCTGATGGGGGGGTTAGGACTGGAAGTGGGCTGATGGGGGGGTTAGGACTAGTAATGGGCTATGGGGGGGCTAGGACTGGAAATGGGCTGATGGGGGGCTTAGGACGGGTAATGGACGGATGTGGGGCTTAGGACTGGTAAGGGCTACGGGGGGGTCTAGGACTGGTAATAGGCTGGGGGGGTTGCTAGGACTGGAAATGGGCTGAGTGGAAGGAGGGCTTGAACTGCAAATAGCTGATGGGGACGGAGGCTTGGAATGGAAATGGGCTGAGTGGAAGGGGGGCTTGAACTGTAAATAGCTGATAGGGAGGGGGGCTTGGAATGGAAATGGGCTGTGAGGGGAGGGAGCTAGGACTGGAAAAGGGCTGAGTGGGGGGGGGTAGGACAGGAAATGGGCTGATGTAGGGGCTAGGATAGGACTGGAAATGGGCTTTTGGGGGGTGCTAAAATTGGAAATAGGCTGTGGTGGGGGCTTGGATTGAAATGGACTCATGGAGGGGCTAGAACTGGAAGTAGGCTCATGGGGGGCTTGGATTGGAAATGGACTGAGTGGAGGGGAGCTAGGATTTGACATGGGATGATGGTGGGGCTAGGAAAGGACTATAAATGGGCTGATGGGGGGCTGGGATTGGAAATGAGCTGATGGAGGGACTCGGATAGGACTGGAAATGGATGGGGGAGCTAGGACTGGAAATGGGCTGATGGTGGGGCTAGGATAGGACTGGAAATGGGCTTATGGGGGGCTAGGACTGGAAATGGACTGATGTGGGGACTAGAGGGGAGCGGATGCTGGGTGGGGCTGGAACTAGAAGGGAGCTGATGTTCGGGGAGGATTAGAATGGGATGGAGCTTGGAGAGGGGAAAAATATTTTGTGTGGGGGGGAAGACAAATCTACAATTGGCCGGATATTGGGAGAGTAAGTGGGGATTGAGGATGGAGGGATAAAATTTGAGTGGATGAAATAGGAATGAGGAAAGATCAAAAGGAGAAAGATTAGTATGTTAAAGCAGATGTAGAGAGAGAATGGAAAAAAACTAGAAAAGAGAAGAAAGGACAAATGGACAGCAGACGATGGAGAGTTAGAAGACATGAAGAAACCAGAAGAAAGTGGCTGGAGCAATTGCAACTGAAAAAAAATGCACAAAAGGTAGAAAAATATCTCTTTATTTTGAATTTATTAATTGGAATATGTCAGCTCTGGGAAATGTGCATTTGGATTTGTTTTGGCAACTGATTCTTCCCCTGCCTCCTTATCTGCCTAATATCTGCTGTCTACTTCTCTCTGCAAGATATAACCATGCTGAAAGTCTAGACAACTTCCAAGTACCAGAGAACTCAACCTAAAGAAATAAGAGATGCTATAGATAAAGGTGCACTTCCTTGGACCCTGGTGTTCCCCTAGTGTTGCCTGGCTGTGATAGTGTAGATACATTTTTAATAGAAAATAACAGGAGTAGATCTGAAAATGCTGGGAATACTGCAGAGGCAGAATTCATAATCCTTAGGTCGATGGCTGTATGTCACAGATGAAGCCCAGCATCAAAGATCCCTGCTGTGTGGTCCTCAACTAAGGAACATTACTGAAGTGACTGGACTAAATAAGTTGAAAGGGATATAAGACAGGAAACAAAACTCAATGGGTAGTTGCAAAAGAAGACCTAAGGCAATAGATCCCAGCCTTAGTTCCTGGTGAGCCGATAACCTGAAAGAGCAAAGGGAAACTTTTGAATACTTGATGATAAGTCCAAAGTTAGTAATGGTAAGGTGTATCTATGGTCAAATCCATCAAGGGTTAATTTCATAAAGCATTTTCTATGTGTAAAGCATATTTTAATCATGGAAAATGACTCACATAAAAATGTATGGGTATATGAACACCCCAAAAAGATTATGCTTATCCCTAGAATCTGTCTACCCTTTGGCAACCCAACAGTTACTTCTTACCTAGATTGGCCACTGTTGGAAATAGGATACTGAGCTCCATGGATCTTTGGCCTGACCCAGTATGGCATCTCTTATGTTCTTATGCAGATTTTTACACAACCTGCGTGTGGGCATTCCCAGGGACATAGCTTCAGTGAGGTAGAAGCAGAGTTGTGATGTATGCAGGCACTTTATAAAAGAAACATGAGCACAAACATGAGCACAACCATGATTGGGATGTAACTATACCAGGCTATACGTTATTCAGAAAGGACAGGGTAGGAAGAAGGGGAGGAGGAGCGGCACAATATGTAAAAAATAATATTAAAGCTTTGGAAATACAGGGCTTAAAAGGGAAAGAGGAGGCACTGTGGGTTAAACTAGAAAGAGAGAAAGAGAAATCTATTTGCATTGGCGTGATATACAGACCTCCCTCACAGGGAGAAGAGGTGGACGGAGAGTTAATTGAAGACATATGCTGCATTGCCACAAAAGGGGAAGTGCTTCTGATAGATGAGTTCAATATGCCAGATGTTGATTGGCACATTCCTGCTGCAGCATCATCTAGAAATAAGGAGATCCTGGATTCTCTATAGGGAGAGCTATTCAGGCAACTGGTAACAGAACCCACATGCGAAGTGTACATACTGATCTTGGTGCTTACCAGTGATGAAAGTGTTTCTGAAGTTATAGTGGGAGATAATTTTGCATCCAGTGATCACCAGATGGTGTGGTTCTGTATTAGGACTAGGGCCAATAAAATCCATTCAAAAGACAGGGTCTTAGACTTTAGGAAAACTAATTTTGCCAAGATGGGCCAATACCTCAGGGAGTCGTTAGCAGGATGGGAACAGCTGGGGGATGTAGAAAAACTGAAAAGGGATATTTTAACCAACCTTTTTGTTAAAATGGTAAAAAAAGGTAAAATGAAAAGGAGACCACTATGGTTTTTGAAAGAAATAGCTGAAAAGGTGAAGAAAAAGAGTGATGCCTTCAGGAAATACAAGAGATCGCAGAGAGAAGAAGACAGGCATCTACATTTGGAGAAACTTAGAGAAGCTAGCAAAATAGTCAGGAAAGCAAAGATTCAAAAAGAGGAGGAAATAGCCAATGCAATAAAATGGGGGGAAAGACATTATTCAGATACGTTAGTGAGAAGAGGAAGGGCAAAAGTGGTATTGTCAGACTCAGGGGTGAAGGGGAGAAATATGTAGAAGCTGATGAGGACAAAGCGGACTTGCTTATCAAATATTTCTGTTCTGTGTTCACAGATGAAGAACCAGGAACAGGACCTCAAAAAAACCCACCCACAAACAGGAACAGAAGCAAGGGGCATCTTGAACAATTTTCAGAAGACTGTGTTTGTGAGAAACTAGCTAAACATAGAGTAGACAAAGCGATGGGACCAGATGGGATACACCCTAGAATACTGAGGGAACTTGATGACATTCTAGCAGCTCCACTGATTGACCTTTTCAATGCCTCGTTGGAGTCGGGAGTGGTGCTAGAGGACTGGAGAGAGGCACATATGGTCCCTTTAAACAAAAGCAGAAGTAAGGATGTGATTGAAAACTACAGGCCGGTTAGTTTAACTTCAGTGGTGAGTAAATTATTGGAAGAACTGCTGAAAGAGAAAATAGTGAGGTTTCTGGAGTCCAACGGATTAGCGGATCCAAGGAAGCATGGATTCACCAGAGGCAGTTCTTGTCAGACAAATCTGATTGATTTCTCTGACTGAGTGACCAGGGAGTTGGACCGAGGGAGAGCCCTAGATGTGGTGTATTTAGATTTCAGTAAAACCTTTGACACCGTTCCGCACAGGCGACTTATAAACAAACTGAGCACCACAGGGATGGACCCTAAAGTTACTGCTTGGATTAGAAATTGGTTGAGTGGGAGGCAACAAAAGGTACAGATAAATGGAGCTCTCTCTGAGGAGAAGGAGGTTACCAGCGGTGTGCTGCAGGGATCTGTCCTTGGTCCAATTCTTTTTTGTGGAAGGGCTGTCGGGAAAAGTTTGCCTGTTTTCAGAAGATACCAAAACCTGAAATAGAGTAGACACCCAGGAAGGTGTAGATTACATGAGAAGGGATCTAGCTAAGCTTGAAAAATGGTCTAGAATTTGGCAGCTGAGATTTATTGTTAAAAAATGCAAGGTCATGCATTTGGGCTTCAGCAATCCAAGGGAGCGATATAATATAGGGGGTGAAGTACTTCTGTCCACAAAAGAAGAGCAGAACTAGGTATGATTATGTCTGATGATCTTAAAGTAGCTAAATGGGTAGAAAAGGCAATGGCGAAAGCTAGAAGGATGCTTGGGTGCATAGGGAGAGGAATGACCAGCAGAAGAAAGGAGATGATAGTGCCTCTGTATAAGTCTTTGGTGCAACCTCATTTGGAATATTGTGTGCAATTCTGGAGACCACACCTTCAAAAGGATATAAACAGTTTGGAGTCGGTACAGAGGGTAGCTACTAAAATGGTTTGTGGTCTTCATTATAAAGCATATGAGGACAGACTTAAGGATCTTAATATGTATACTTTTGAGGAAAGGCGGGATAGAGGTGAGATGATGAGACATTTAAATACCTCCATGGCATAAATGCACAGGAGAGTCTCTTTCAATTGAAAGCAAGTTCTGCTATGAGGGGACATAGGATGAGGGTGAAAGAGGAT
Source organism: Ichthyophis bannanicus (assembly GCA_033557465.1). NCBI lineage: Eukaryota > Metazoa > Chordata > Amphibia > Gymnophiona > Ichthyophiidae > Ichthyophis > Ichthyophis bannanicus. Next base: position 467,568,649 of record CM066031.1, on the reverse strand, counting down.
AGACTCAGGAGTAATATGTGGAAATATTTCTTTATGGAAAGAGTGGTAGATGCATGGAATAGTCTCCCAGTAGAGGTGGTTGAGATGAGGACTGAATTCAAAAAAGCATGGAACAAACACAGAAGATCTCTAAAGGAAAAAAGGGGACTGTTGAAGTGGTTGATATGGAAGAGCAGATTAGATAGGCTATGGGTCTTTTTTCTGCCGTCATGTTTCTATGTTTCTAAATACATTTACAGATTAAGCACATTTTTGAGCATTTTTATAGGTGCCCTGTAATAAAATTAGCACCCACAAGTATTAGTTCTTAAAAAACCTTGTGAATACTTGATAAATCTTATACATGCTAAATGCAAGCACAAAATATATTTGGAAAAAGACATTCTTAAAAACAGCTATTATACATGCCAGTTTTCTATCATGTATCCCATGGTAATTTCACAATCAACCTTTATTTTTTAATAAATCTTAAATAAATGTAGTGCATAATCCTAGCTTGCAGTTACATATTTTGTATAACTTTTATAATATGGCTAGAGGTCATTCAAATCCCTAGTCTTGCAGCAGAATATCTAATACTAAATATGCTAACTGAAAAGGATATAGCAAATCTTACCCTATGGAATTGGTAGTGATACACTGATATGCATTATTTATAAAGCATGCCGCTGAGCATTGCTGTAAAGAAGATGAATTCTAAGGCTATAAGCTTGATGTGGAATGGAGCAGTGGGCTAGATTCAGGGAAATCAGGTTCAAATCCCACTGATACTGCTTGTAGCCTTAGGCAAATCACTTAACTCTCCAATGCTTCGGGTATAAACTTAGGGGGATGTTTACTAAAAACCGGAAATGTGCGCGCCGCAAAAGAGCGCACGGAAACGCGGCACTGAAACGCTAATAAACACGTTTAAACGCCCCGCACACGTGCGTGTCACCCCCGCAAAGGTGCGCGGCACACTAACGGGCCCCGTACAAGTGCGGGCCCGCAAATGTCCGATAGAGGCGTGGAACGGCTAAAGGAGGGCGGAGGAAGGCTCCGGAGGGGCGGAGGGACGGGGTCAATGGGTGGAGAGTGGGAGGGGAGAGGCTCCCCGCACAGTATCGGGCCCGAATTTGCATGTAAAAACTACCGCGAGGGAAACACTCGCGGTAGAAAGCATTTAAAGGGAAGAGAAACCATTTCCGTCAGCAATGTACAGGAAAACCGGGGAAACCAGCAAAACGTGAGCAGTGTGATACATGTGCACAGCACAAAAGTGCAAATAAAAATAGAAAATGACCACAACAGAACTATTAAAAATAGTAATTCAGCTGGGGAACAGTTATAGTGATGGGCAAATACAGAAAACACACCCAGCAAAGCTCCAGAAAAAATAAATGAATTTTGGAAGGGTTTACGGAGCGGAGACTCTTCCAAAAAACATTTCCTTTTGTGGAGCTTTCCTGGGAGTGTTTGCTATGGTTGCCCATTAATATCACTGTTGCCCAGCATAGTGATATTATGTCCCCCATTTCCCGTGGTCATTTTTGGGGTTTATGTGCACGTTTGTCACCAGACAGGGTGCATATGCCCACAGTAAATTTGCGTAGAGCAGGGTTTGTGACTCCATCCTGCCAGGCTTACTACCTCCAGGGGCTGCACTGTCTATGTGGCCATAGTGTGGTGCAGCAGACAAAGTCAGTACCTCTAGGACCAGAGGGTCAGAGGTTCAAAGCCCAGCTGGGGCACTTGCCAGCCCAGTCCCCATATTTTACCCACCACTAAACACAGATAGCACAGACACCCCTGTATTGCAGGGGACATAAGCATGGGGAAAACACCCATATTTTACCCAACAACGCACACACACCACAACAATGGGCATTACCCACAGCCAAGTACCCCAAATTCAGTCCCGTACTGACACATTCCAATCAGGTCACCTGCTTTTTATGGGAGAAGCTCATGCCAGCATGTTGGCGGACGAGTACATGTGGTGCAGGGGGCAGTGGCTGCTAGCGACAGAAGACAGAGGCCTAGCCATGTGCAGGCTGGCACAGTCCACAGCAGCAGACAGGCCCTGCCGGATCCACAGTCATGGACTATCCAGGGAATTCAGCCAAGCTGTGGCTACATGGTGGTGCAGTGCACACAGACAGTGCATGCAACAACAGAAGGTCACAGGTTCAAAGACCAGCTGGGGCTACCAGCAATCCTGCCCACATATTTTCCCCACAAATAAACAGTGACAGTAAGGACACACCTTTCGTGACGAGGACATATGCAATGGTAATACGTCTATCTTTTACCCCACTGAGCACAGACACCATGAACAGGGGCAGAACCTACAGCAGAATCCCCCAAATGCAGTCCTGGTGGGCCACACCAGTCAGGTTCCATGCTGCCACTCATACAAATGCCTGTGCTGTATATCTATGCACCACCCCCACGGCATGTAGATGTAGCTCATGCATATTCATGAGGGACAGCAGGAAGACCTGAACAGTGTGATGCAAAACTGGGCTGGAGTGGGGAAGCGCTGCCGTAAAGCAGCAGCCAACAGGGGCAGACACACCCACACCCACAGGCCCCATTGGCCAATGTCTCCTGTAGAGGCAGAACATTGGACCCTGCGTGCATCTCCCAATACCAGCACCTGCATACCTTAGCAATGTCATCCTACACCTGAGGTACACAGCTCTGAAATGTTTGCTAAGAGTACAGGCTGATAGATATCCCTACGTTACGCACATACTGCTAGTTGACCCCATCCGAACAATCTGTTTGGTGTCTGCGGTGTGTGCTCCAGGCCTGGCCTCTGACGGTGTTCACCACCCTGGGGAGTGACCCCCAGCAGTACTGCGTACCATATTCATGCCTGTGCCGTGCCCAGGACCGGTGTGGTGGCCAAGGCTAATCACCCCCTCAATAGTAGCACAATGCTGGCATAGGTGTGGGAGTGTGTGTCTGTCTATACAGTGTGTGTTGGCTGCAAACACCTTCCCCAACCCACACTGCCAGCACTACTGCCAGTATTGGCCTGCCAATGTGCATAATGAGCAGCATGGTACCATGGGTATAGGTCAGACATGGTGGGCTGGCCAGGATGCATCTGCACAGGGCATAGGGCACTGGCTGTGACATTGTAGTGCCAGGCCACCACCTACACAGACAGGGTGACCTCTGTATGTGCTGCTGGGGGAGCACTCTCACCCTGAGTGTGCAGTGATGACAGCATGGCTAGGCACCCCCATAGTGCTGTATTGTGTTTCTCTCTTGTGATATATATGGGTTTCCTGTTGGGGCCTCCTCACAGAACTCTCTGCTTGTGTGTGTGCTGCCACCCCAGTTTTGGGTGCATGCATTTCCCTCAGGGCCAACCAGCAGACTGTTCACAGCTGGTATGTGTCTTGATGGAGTGCCTTGCAGGGTGCAGTGGCTGATGGCTTGCTGCAGGTGAACATCAGATAGTGCTGGGGTGCATCTTTGGATATCCAGGCCTAAAGTCTGTCTGATATTGTGTGATGGATGTGTGTGGAGCTGCTTGGACTGCCCTGTATGGTGTCTGTTCCCCAGCAGGACTGGGGTTTGATGGTCCACTTTGCTGCCATGATGATTGGGGAGAGGGGAGGGAAAGATAGGATGGGGATCTGTTGGTGGGGGGGCCCTGTTTGCTGCCCTCGGGAGGGGGGGGGGGTACTTTGACTGCCTGGGGGTTTCCACTAACTGAGACATCCAACATGTTTCTGCAGCACCTTCCTATCTCACAGGTTAGTACTGTTTTGGAGCTCTGTCATGGCCTCATCCAGACATGGCTGGTGTTGTGGACCTGGTCCTGGCCGCCACATCACACCCTCAGGGTGAGCACAGTACCCGCACAATGTGACGGTGTGTATCTACTCTTTGCTGGTAGTCCACCCGCTCAGGACCCCCTACCAGGCCGAGGTGCTGTGTGGGTGCACATGGACAATTCCCCCTACCAGGCCGGGTAGCTGTTGGGTTGCATTCCCCATCTTGTGTGCATCTGTGGACAGCTGATTTTCATGTGCAGTGCATCATGGGTACGGGTGGCCTAACCCTATCCTGTCTACAACAGCACACTGTCTGTGGGGTGACGTGCAGGCTCTCTGCAGCCAGCCAGGGGCTTGTTGTCAGCTATAGAGCTGTAGCCCAATGGTTATGTCACTCCCTGTACAGCCAGAGGTCATGGGTTCAAACCCACAGTGGGGCCCTTTAATAGGGCTGTCCACAGCTTTATTTTTATTTACTGTACATATGTCTATGCCGGCAAAACCACACACAGCTTACTATACCCATTAGGTGCCTCTGAGGGTGCTTTATAGGGCGCCCTATAGGCCACCTTATGGTTGCCATCCATATAGGGTGCACTATATATTATCCTGTGTCGCAACATACATGGTGCCCTATAGGGGACATTCTAGGGTGCCTTGGCGGACAGTGCACTGTAACATGTGCCTTACGGGCATCCGTATGTTAACACACTGTGAGAGCGGGTTTACTAGTGGTGGGAAATAAATATAAATGGAAGGCCTCCTACAGCACTCCTCACCATGATACATACTGCCCCAGCCAGCCTTGTTCACTGGGCACTGTGAGGGGTTGAACCCCTGGCCCCTGCACTGTTGGTCAGTGTCCTAACCATTGTGCTGTGGCTCTGTTCCTGTGTTTGTGCATCCGCGCGCAGCCTTGTAGCCATCAGCGTGCCATCTTGTGGTGCACTAAATTAACAGCGCGCCGCCTTATGCTGCACAACATGGAAATGCCCCTAAAATAATGCCTCAGCCAGCTGTTTTCAATGGGCACTGTGGGGAATTGAACCCATGATCCCTGCACAAGTGGTCAGTGTCTTAACCATTGTGCTATGGCTCCATTCCTGTTATTTGCACATCAGCGCGCCACTTCTCCCTCCCACTATTGGACTGCCCCCTCACACATCAGCACGCCGCCTTCTGCCCACCGGCTCGCCGCCTTCTGTTGCCCACATTTATCAGCGCACCGCCTTCTGCCACCCAAACTTACCAATGCACCGCCATCTGCCGCCCACACTAAACAGTGCGCTGCCTCATGCCGTAATAAAAATAACAGTGCGCCGCCTTCTGCCGCCCAAAATTAATATGCCTCCTAACCACTTTTGCCCATAAATGTTGGTGCCTCAGCTGGTCTTTTTTGTTGAGTGCAATGGGGGTTTGAACCCCTGGCCCCTGCACCATTGGTCGGTGTCTTCACCATTGTACTACGACTCTGTTGTTTGGTTTTGCAGCAGCGCCCCACTTAGCCTTCCCACGCGCTAATGTGGGCCCCGCACATTAGCGCGACGCACACACGTATGGTCCGGTTTTTTCCTTTTTTCTGCCTGGCCCGCCCACTCCTTATATGGCACCAGCACACTAACGGGGACCCGCACAGCAACGGAGTTTAGTAAACATACCCCTTAGATTGTAAGCTCTCTGGAAATAGGAACATGCTTACTGTCCCCGAATGTAACTCGCCTTGAACTATTCCCAGAAAGGCGTGAGCTAAAGGCAAACTGAAAAACTTTCTCTAAAGGCCTGCAGTCTTAAGATGTGCTTAAGAGAATCAAATGACTTTCTGTAGGTCACACGACAAGTAGAAAACAGTAATCAGAGCTCTGTCCTCCAACCACTAGACTAAATTACTAGCACTTAAAGTGTTGCTTATTAAAACATCACATAAGGATGTACAAACAAAATAAAATGAAGTGTGCTTTGGTGTGCTACAAGGCTTGTAACCTATAAGACAGACGCGCCTCATCAGCTGCCTTCCCACCCCCATAACAAAATATGCTACACACCATAATAAATTTATAAAGAGTCTGAGTTTATCAACTTAACATACCAATTCAAACTGAATCTAACATTGAAATTACAATGACTCACCCACATAGCATCTGAGCAGGCCCTCAGTCTTCACAGCCAGTCATTTTCAGCCTTTCTTTGCTTCAGATACCTAGGATCTGGTGCAAGGAGTAATGGTGGTGGGGCCACTAGGCAATAAAATCAAATGTGTTATCACTGGAAGGAAGATGCTACAAAAAACTACTGCTGTAGTCACAGGAGTCAATTTTTGACAACGATTGGGGGTGCTGAACTCATGAACTCAAAACAAATTCCACCCCTCACCCCACCAGTAAAAAAACAAAGTCCATATCTAAATGTCAGGAGCAGGGCAGGTAATATGGACATGAGGATGACTCGTGGCCAAATCACAAGCTAGGGCCTTGGTATTTACCCCGTCCTCAAGGGCCGCCAAAGGACCAGGTTTTCAGGCTATTCCTAATGAATATGAATGACAGAGGTTTGCATGCCCACATTTCTATTACAGTATATGCATATTTCTCTCATGCTCTGGTGGCCCTCAAAGTCTGGGAGTAAAGACCAAAAAGCTAGGGAATTACTCCTCAGCCTTTGCTGCCATTCCACACCAAACTCGTATCCCCACCCCATCCCCTTTTTAAGCCTATCTATCATACTTCCCTCAAGCCAGCCTTTACTAGTCTCTGTCTCCCCTCAACACATCGACACCGCACACTCTTTTCCCATTCTCTCAAATTCTCCTAATCTCTTCTTTGTCCTCTCTTTTCATCTTCTTTTGCCCTTCCCTACTCCCTCTGCATTGTTGAATTCTTCCTCTCCTATACAAATATAGTTTGACTTTTTTATTTGGGGATAGAGGTTTTAGTAGCTCTTCCTGCTCCATTCCCTACATCCCCTTGGTCCGCTTTGCTTTTTAGTTACCCTTGACCCAGCCTTCCGGTTCCCTCCACTCCATGGCAGGTCCCAGTGCACCCCTCCCTTGCCACTTCCCCTTCTATGCAGGTTTGTCTCACCCATGCCTTCACACTCTTGAGTTGAGGCTTCCTTTTATTGGCAACTCATCTCTCAGTTTGTGATTTTTCATCCCCCATAGGTTTGGATCATTTCCCTGTTCTGCTCTTCCTAATCCCAGGCACATCAATTTTCTGGGACTGGTCCTATTTCCCCATTCCCTGTAGCACTTTTCCCAGTATACTTGTAGTCCAGATCAGTAGCAATCCCATGTCTGCAGAGTCCACTTGAGATGTTCCACCATCTGCCTGATTTGTTTGCTTAATTTACCGCCCTTCGTGAGTAACAGCAGGGCAGTTTACAAAAACATAATACAAAATTAAAAGAAACAGAAGAAATAAAACTATAATCTTAAAAGGAAAGTTTAAAAACATTCATACCAGGAAAGGGAGAGGAAAAGGTAGGGGAGGGTAAGGAAGAATATAGATGAGCAGGGCAATAATTATGGAGCTGGGAGGTCAAAGACAATGGAAAACAGGTGAGTCTTAAGAAAAGCTTTGAATTTTGGATAGGATAGTTCGAGTCTGAGGGCTGGGGGAAGGAAATTCCAGGAAGCAGGAACAAAAAATAGAAAGCTGAGGTGCAGGTGGAAACCAAGTGGGCCTGGGTAGGGGATGGGAGGTGCAACCAGTTGGTATGTATTTCATGGAGGACTTAAGGTGAGGAGTGGAGAAGCAGATGATCCAAAAGGTATTTGGGGGAGCCAGTGTGTAGTGCATGGTGAACCAGTGTGAGAAGTTTGTATTGAGATCTGTATTTTATGGTGCTGAAATAGAAGTGGAATGACATGATCAAATCTATGAGCCGAGGAAAGAAGATGGATAACAGTATTTTGAATTAACTATAGTTAGTGTAATTGGTACAGAGGTAAGACAAGAAACACAATATTGCAGTAGTTGAGTTGTGACATTACCAGGGTGAGAAGTAAAGTAGTTAAAGCTGAGAATGAGAGGAAAGGGCAGATGGAGCAAACTTATCAGAGGGTGCAGAAGGAACAACAAACAAGTGAAGAGATATGGGCATTGAAGGAAAGAGAAGAGTCAATGGTAACACCAAGGTAACAGATAGCGTCAACTAGCAGAATAGGTGAACCTGGGAGCTTAGGGGCAAGTGAGAAAGAGGAACTGCCAAAGGTAAACCATATGGCCATTGATTTGCTAGGATTAGGGGGAAGGAAATTAGAGAGAGACAGTCAGAGACAGAAGACAAACAGCTATCAAGAGGAGAGAGATCAAGATTGAGTGGGCTGGTATGGTGAAGAAGTATTATATCATCTGCATAGTAATGAGCAAATATCCTGTTCTGTTGGACCAAATGTGTGAGAGGGATGAGAAAGATGTTGAAGAGAAGCAGGGCCAGAACAGAGCCTTGAGGAACACCACAGAGAAGAGGATGACAGGAAGAAGAAGAGTTGGTCATAGATACAGAAAAAGAAAGGTGCGCGAGAAAAGAGTGGAACCACCAGAGAACAGTACCACAGAGACCAAAGTCATGTAACCGTGAGAGAAGACTGGAATGGTCGACCAAATCGAAAGCCGAAAATATCTTTATCTTTATCTTTATTCCAAATTTGATATACCGCTATGGCAAAAGCATTAAGCGGTGTACAATAAAAAACTGATTAAACACTGCAAACCAGGACACGAAACGCCAAAAATAGACAGGAAAGAAGGGCACAGAAAAGGGCAAACATAAACATAATAAACCATAAGGACAGAAGGAAGACAGACAGGGACGATTCATAGGACATCAGACAAAAGCATAAAATGGTCAGGGGGGGCTTCAGGAGGGAGGTCGAAAGCTTTCTGGAATAAATAGATGAGAAGGACGAAAACCAGATTGACGTGTGCAATGCATGCATGAAATCCAAGTGCAGGAGAGCTGTGAGAAGACCAGTTTTTCAAGTATTTTGGAGAGAAAAGGGAGAGTTGATATTGGATGGTAATGGGCTGGTATAGTAGGGTTGAGAGAGGGGTTCTTCAAAATGTGACGATAGAGGCATGTTTCCAGGCAGAAGGAAAAGCACCGAAGGACAGTCTATTATTAAGCATTGATAGAATCAAAGACAGGAGTGCTAGAGAAGGAACTGAAAGCCAAGAGGATGGCATGGGGTCAGAGGGAGATATAGCTTTGTGTGAAGTGGAGATGGTTTTAAGAAGCTCGGCTGAGGAAATGAGGGAAAAGGAGGACCATGTGTGAGTCAAAGGCTTGAGGAGTGAGAGGAATCAGATGTGGCTAAGATTGGGGAAGTAATGGCCAAGATCATCTGAGAGTAAGAGGGACTTGCAATAGGATGCACCTAGATAGGTAAAGCACAGTTGACAGGGGAACCAGGTGATGTGTAAGACTAGGGGGACCTCAGAGAAGTGTGTAAGACTAGAGGAACCTCAGAAAAGTCATTTTATCACAGAAAAAGGTGGTGAGAATATCGGGTGAGGAAGGGGAATGGGCAGACCCTGATGAGGTAGTAATTGGGGAACTGGCAGTAGATGGAGTGGACAGAGTAGCCAAAATAGAGTACAGCTGGTGCAATGAATTGTCAGAGGAGGAGATCAAGGCAGAGTAATGATTCTTTTTGGCAATGTGTGTCAGGCGACGGTAATGCTAATATTGTTCCTTATAGTGCTGAAGGGCGGTGGGAGATGGATACTTTCTCCAGAGACTCTCTGATCATCTGAGTTGGTGATGCTGGAGATAGATGCCAGGACGGAACTAGAGGTGTGTAGAATGAGATGGGCATTGGCAGAGTTTAGGGGAAGCCAAAGCATCAAGAGCAGAAGAGAATATAGAATATCACAACGTAGCCTGTGCATCTACTGAAAGTGTGGTAAAATCAGAAGGAAAATGGCTATCAGCAGAAGGAAACTATTCTAGGGTGCAGGTGGAAAGATCCCATATAAGGTATGGGTGAGAAGGGACCTGACAGCAGGCCAGAGAGGAAGGTGGTGTCTTGAAAGAAAAGAAAAGACAGACATGGTCTGACCAAGGGATCCGAAGAGAAGAGAAAGAAAGAGCATGGGTAATAGAGTCAGAGGAAAGAATTACGTCCAGGGCATGAGTAGCAGAGTGTGTTGTGAAGGATATATGCTGGATAAGGGAGAGATCCGTGAGAAGCTGGCAAAGACAGGCATCACAGGAATTAAGAGGAGCTAGGAAATGGACATTGAAATCTCCTAAAACAAGGAGGTCAGGCTAGAGCAGGACCAGATTGGAAAGGGTGTGAAGAAGAGACTCCCAGAGGTCAGGACGCACTGATGGTGGAACGTAGACCTATAGGATATGGGTAGTTTTAGCAACAGAGATTACAGATATGATAGGGCAGGGTTAGACATCTGCATGAGAGGACAGGAGGCCCGGAAGAGTGCAGCAACCCCTCCACCCAAGTGACCCAATCTGGTGGTGAAGAAGGCTGTACAACCAGGTGTCAGGCACCAATGAAGGAGTGACTCCTCGCCCTCATGGAGCCAGGTCTCCGTTAAAAAGAGAACATCTAAGGAGTGCAAGGCGAAGAGGTCATGGATCCAGATTGTTTTTGATCTAAGCAAATGACAGTTAAGAAAGCAGTTTAAAGAAATAGAGGATGGAGCCAGAAGTGGCAATGAAGGGGAAGTAAAAGGACAGGGTACAAGATTTGAAGGGATATGGCTAACAACTGGAGGGAGACCATGAAAGTATGGCATGGTACGACTGCCCCAGAGCACCTGTATGCTTGACATGAGGAACAGGGAATATCCAATATATAGGAATATGAGCAAATATGACAAATACAGACAGTGGAAATGACGCAGGAAAAACATGAAAACGACTATACTACAAGGGCTGGAAGGACACCCCCAGAGTTGCCCCAAGGAGCGTGCCCAAGGAGCATGTCATGCTCCTTGGGCATGCTCCTTTGGCCTGCACCACCACAGTTAGGTCTCTTATATCCAGTGCAGGAGTACCTGGTGGACCGCCTGAAGTCGGTGCTGGGAAAAATGATTGAAGCTGGACTGAAAAACAAAATTACTAGTCATACAGACGTGGCTTAAAGGGAATGAGTTGGCATGGGATCAGTAAAGGCAAGGTTTGCCTTACCAATTTAATGGACTTTTCTTAATGGGAAAAACACATGTAGATAAAGATGAGTTGACTGAAATACTGTATTTATATAACCACTAAACAGGACACCAAAATTGTAAATAGTTGTCATATCTTCATGACCATGTACATAGTTTCCCATGCTGCCATGCCCTTTTAAGATCCAATTGTTCTTTGTATAATGTTAGAAAATGTTAGATAATACCGTATCTCCAGGAACAAGCAGGAATGAGTCTTCACATATGGGTATGTCGGTACCGACGGAGCCTGCGCGGGAACACTCCCCAGCGTCCAATCAGAAAGCTTTTAGGAGCATCCCATGTAGGGAAATCTGACTTAAATCTGCCTTGGGTCTGCTTATATATGTATATATTGGCTTTATATGACTGAACTCTTGCCTGGTGAAACTACACAGGAGGATGGATGGCACAGAAGACAAGAAGACAGACAAGAAGACAATAGCTATATGAGAGTATATGCTTGCCATAAGAATATGGATGCGGCCTGTTATGGAGAATTCTGGGTAACCATATTCTGCATAGGAGTATGCTAGAATAATGGGCCTAACATGAAATATACAGGTCAAGCAAAGAATTCAAACAAATGAGCACAAAATACTCTCTGCCTGCTCTCTGCCTGGTTTCAATTAGTGCCAGAAGAAGAAAATACACAGGAAGGGTCAGAGGTCACAAGCCATACATAGATAAATAGACCTAAAAGCATTCCCAAGCATTTCCAGATGTATAGAGGTCATAGGCCATGTATAGATAAGCAAGTCTAAGTGCAGGTCCAGATGTACACATGTAAGGAGATTCTCCCCTGGGAAACGTGTTGCAGAACCCTGAGGTCCTCCTGCTGACATCTAAGTAGTAATGATGGATTACTGAACAGACATTTGATACAGGGAGAAATGTATATAAGGTGGTTATTTTAGGAGAAGGGCGGGCGGTACTTTCTTCCCCTTCACAGAGAGAGTAAGAAAGTACTGTCTGCCATCTCTAGATAGGCATTTGCTGTTTGCTATTTTATAATCACTTTTGTTATTCTAAATAAAAGTCTTTTGAGCTGAAGCAACTGCCGTCTAAGTAATTCTTTGATTGGTGATATTTGGGCAACTGTTGTGGGAACCAGAAGCCACAATAATTGGTGCCGAACACCCTCTAAATTTTTTTCCCTTCCAAATTGCCCAAGGACTCCTCTGACTGCAGTTTTTGACTTGTAGTTTTACTTGTCAGAGGGACTACCTCCTGTTTTTCACAGTAAAAAAAAAAAACAGGGGATGTGAATACCTTCTCACTTGAGAAGAGGATTCCTTCTGCTGGTACAGAAGATGGGAATACCGCTCTGAGTGACGTCGAGAGAGATTTTGATACCCTAGGATGACTTTATTAGTGAGTGTTCAGTTTCCCTGTCTGTATGAAAGGACAGAAGACTTGCCCAGGTTCGAGTGGTGGGTAAGTATGTAATTAATATTTTGTTATGTAAGAGAACTGTTAGAATGTCTCTGTATTTAGTTGGAACATTAGGGAATGGTTAGGGAAAGAAAGTTTTGCCCAGACATTATGTCTCTTTTCCAGGATTGATTGGTGTATACTTGAGACTGTACGTATTATTATTAATACGAAGCGAGTGTGTGTCTTTATCCACGTTTTCATACCTCCGCGAGGAGATTGGCTGGATTTAGATGAAACGTAAGCGTTGTCAGCGTGTATAAGTCCTGGATTTCTTAATTTCGCTCCTCTGTTAATTACGAGGTTTGGATTGCTACCTAAAAGCGAAATTGCGCGCGCCTCTGTATATAAGGAGGTTCAATTTGCTATTGGTAAAAGGCGACGTTAATTGCCACTGTCCCCGAACAGTGAAAACACCAGGTTTACGGATTTTAGAAAGAGGGACAGCTAAGGAGAATATTTATAGAAAAACAGGGATGATTACCTTATCTGAGGTGCTCACAGACCAGAGAGGGTGACAATTAGATCTATTGAAGAATAGCTTTCTAAGTATCTTTTTGAAATGAATTACTTTGCAAGTTCTAGATCAAGGTGAATGACGGAGCTGACTGCAGCTGCATTAAATAACCAAGGAGGAGTGGGTCTAGTTCAGTTTCAGTATTCTAATCAGATAGGCTGATTAGGTATAATGCATTTAACTCTGTCCTGTGTTTTTAGTTTTAATCTTTAGTAAACACTGTCCTGTCATTACTGGCTACTCCAGTAGATTTTATGTTCCCTGGAGCTGAACTGATTAGAATTTTTTTTCTTAAGTTGAACTAAGTGTGGAATTTCTGGAGAGCGTATCTGTTTGCTTTTATTTTCTTTTACAATATTCATGTGCTTGTAAGATGCCTCAGTCTCTGGAGATGGTAAAACCGTTGGCCCGGAGTCCCTTGAACGCAAGTGCTAAGCGATGTTTGTTTATCTGTCTCTATTGTTCCATGTCCTTCCTGTCTTCTTTAGAACATTGAAAACAACGAAAAATCTTCCAGGATCTGCTTTAGTAATTGATGTGCTGAGACAGCTAGTTTTTTTTCCTGTCTGTCTGAATATATTGTAACATGGAATGGATTTTCTGAGTTAGTGGATTGGGATCTGAATGTAATGTACACTGAAGTGAGAATCTTAGAAGCAGACCGCACAGATAATTGACAGTGTTTTATTCTGAACTGCCAGCTATTGTGTGCTAGACAAGTACAGCCTGAAAATTCCCCTGTGCATGTTTGTGTGCAGTAAATAAATCTGATCCATATGTGTAAGTTTTATTTTTTTAATTTGGGATCTTATATCCGAGTTAAGAAAAAATTTGTCTGCTGTTCTCTGTGTGTCAGAAGATTAAATAGTTCTGCTTGTGTCTGTGATAGGTCATAGGGCAGTTGTACACAATGCAGAACGAATTTCTATGAATGTGTTAACAAATGTGGAAGATCCTAATTAACCAGAGATTAATAAAAGATCGTAGTGATGCTAAGATTAGTTTTGACTAATTGATACAAGATCAATTTTGTCATGTTCTTATGACTTTACAAATTTAAGATCAAATTAATAATAAAGGAAAAAAAGATTACAGCTGGATTTTGCAACCAAGGAAGATAGCTCTAAAAGAAAATCCGTTTAAGAAAATATGTAACCATGTGATGCAAAAATGTTTACTTAGTATTACATTGTTGGAGAAAATCTTTATATAAGATTATGAAGAAAATATTTTTTAATTGTTCTTTTAAGGTTCCTGTGTTTCTCAAGCTTAAAGGTATATTGCTTTTTGGGATTTCCCAAAGGGGAATGCTTTACTGAAGTTTCTTAGGAAAGCCTCTCTACTCTGATCAGATGGTCTGCCGTGCTAAGTGCTCCCAGATGTTAGATCAAACAATCAAGGCATTGGAGAATCTGTTTCTGTTGTCCTTTGCCCTTCAGAGTGGGGGTTTGACGGCCCTGACAGGACAATGCTACTTAGAAGTGATTTGATTACCGAGTGAATGAGAATTTATATGTTTGGTTTTGATTGAGCAAAATTAAAAGTAAAATAGAATTTTGTATACTGTTGCAAGCATCCCAAAAGAGCTGTAATTAAAGGACAGAAAGAGAGATCTACTGTTTGCTGTCAGTTCAGTTTGACACCAGTTTCATTCAATTTAAATGTGAAAAGGAGTGTTTGTATTCTTAAGCTCAGTACTAATGACTAATGACTAAGGACAGTAACATGGGAGTTGCTGAACTTTAGGATAAATTAATCTATTTTTCTGTATTTGAATTTTATATGTTGGGGTCCAGAGAAAACAGTGTACTTTGTTTTGAAAGATTTTTTTTAAGTTTCAATTTTAGGAATACACTATATTGTAGCACTATGACATACAAATTTACTTTAGCTTACACACTTGCAGAACAAATTTGGTAGAAAAAATGGAGCTTAGTTCCCAGAAAAATATGAGAACATTTGTAAAGTTATTTACACATAAAATAACATTAAGTTGAATCAATTAGACAAAGTCTCCTACAGCACTTTCTCTGATACAGAGGTTTGTTTTTTAACATGTCTGTCTAGTTCTGTTGTCCATTTGTATTTCTTAAGATAGCATGCCGGTAAGGTGAAGCTAGCCCAAGCACTGCTTTGAAGTCTCCGCCTGACATGCAACAGTAACAGTGTAATGAAAAGACTCAGGATAATTAATTACTTTGCCTTGTTCAGCACTCTCACTGAGATGCCATACGTGAGAGAGAGACATGTGGCTGTCATGTTAAAAGTCATGATTTGTCCTGCCGTTATCAAATGTTACAAAAATAATCTTTTTATACTGTAGGGACTTTATTCAGATTGTTTAAGACAATTGCTATTTTGAATGAGCACATATGTCCATTTTTGAACCATACCAATTAAGTTGGTGAGAAAATAAGACACTGTTTACTCATGTTGTTATATTCATTAAGAAGAATCCAAGTTTATATTTTCTCTATACTATTTGTTTACCATAATACTAAGTTTTTCTAACAATTGTTTGATGTTCTTAGCATGCCAATTAAGAGGTGGTACTCTAATGGACATTAAACTGATGAAGGTTATTTAAAGTGACATGTCTGTCTAATGAACATGTAAACAAATTTTATTCAACTATGCTGTCTCCAGAATCTTTAATTCAGGAAGTCATTTAAGCCCCAACACATATTCAATAATTGGAAATAGACACCTGGAGACAGGCTAGGTGCATTTTGCACCCTGATATGCTTTGGAACATCCATACTGGCCATGTGGTACTTCCAAATGCTTTTTGCCTCATTTTGCCTTTGTATGTCCTGGCCAGACATGCAGGAGTAAAAAGAGGGATGATTTGATGACAAATTTTCACAAATAAAAATTGGGGTAATTCTGAAACTTGCCAAACTTGCAGAATATGTGCTTGCAACTTTATTAAACTGAGAGACACAGTTGATACCATATGAGATAGTTATGATCTTAAGTAAATATGGATGAAATGATGTTTGTCACATTGCATTGTCTCATTGTAAAATCTAATCTAGAATATTTTAGCCTTTTCATTTAATATTGGATTTTGCTCTTCTGAATGGGACCTGGAACCATGTCACCGATTGAAATCCATAGATTCCAGCGGAGGGAATTGGCCATAGTCCAGATGGAACAGTCCACTCCAAGACCTCTGAACTCAACTATATTTAAACTTCAGAGACAGGTGAAGCGCACGACGCAGTCCTGAAAAAACTGCTGGGAAGCAGGCCCAAATTATCTGAAAATAAAGACTATTAAGACTGATTGGGACTTTTGGGAAAATCTACAAGCCATTTGGGCTACAGCAATTGTAATACCCACACCAGCTCAAGTTTTGCTGTAACATTTTCAAAGCTTTCTTCATCACTTTGTTGAATATTTGATGTGTTCAGTATTATTGCAAGCTGTATGTCTTCCATTCTCTTAGAATGTTGTCTGCTGGTATTCCAAACTCAGAGGAGGCCTAAAAGCTTTCATTCTTATTCTTTTAAGTATGGCTTGTTTTGCAATTATTGCCTGTTGTGTATTATCCATTCTGTTTGCTTGTTGTCAAAGAATGATAAGTCAGGCACCAATGCCATGTATGTTGTATCTCGAGAACTGTACCAGAAGCTGCCCCTTTGGATCATCCCTCCCTGTCTCAAATGGTTATTGTTATCAATGCCCCTTAGTGGGATTACTTTTGCCCCTCCACATAAAAAAGAAATAGGAATAGAAAAAGTGGAGAATGTAGGGAAATCTGACTTAAATCTGCCTTGGGTCTGCTTATATATGTATATATTGGCTTTATATGACTGAACTCTTGCCTGGTGAAACTACACAGGAGGATGGATGGCACAGAAGACAAGAAGACAGACAAGAAGACAATAGCTATATGAGAGTATATGCTTGCCATAAGAATATGGATGCGGCCTGTTATGGAGAATTCTGGGTAACCATATTCTGCATAGGAGTATGCTAGAATAATGGGCCTAACATGAAATATACAGGTCAAGCAAAGAATTCAAACA
Source organism: Ichthyophis bannanicus (assembly GCA_033557465.1). Taxonomy (NCBI): domain Eukaryota; kingdom Metazoa; phylum Chordata; class Amphibia; order Gymnophiona; family Ichthyophiidae; genus Ichthyophis; species Ichthyophis bannanicus. Next base: position 467,551,722 of record CM066031.1, on the reverse strand, counting down.
AATGAGCACAAAATACTCTCTGCCTGCTCTCTGCCTGGTTTCAATTAGTGCCAGAAGAAGAAAATACACAGGAAGGGTCAGAGGTCACAAGCCATACATAGATAAATAGACCTAAAAGCATTCCCAAGCATTTCCAGATGTATAGAGGTCATAGGCCATGTATAGATAAGCAAGTCTAAGTGCAGGTCCAGATGTACACATGTAAGGAGATTCTCCCCTGGGAAACGTGTTGCAGAACCCTGAGGTCCTCCTGCTGACATCTAAGTAGTAATGATGGATTACTGAACAGACATTTGATACAGGGAGAAATGTATATAAGGTGGTTATTTTAGGAGAAGGGCGGGCGGTACTTTCTTCCCCTTCACAGAGAGAGTAAGAAAGTACTGTCTGCCATCTCTAGATAGGCATTTGCTGTTTGCTATTTTATAATCACTTTTGTTATTCTAAATAAAAGTCTTTTGAGCTGAAGCAACTGCCGTCTAAGTAATTCTTTGATTGGTGATATTTGGGCAACTGTTGTGGGAACCAGAAGCCACACCCACAGCACCTGCTTGCTGCCTTCCCACCTTTCCCAACTGTCTCTCCTCAGTTCTTCTTTTCCGCGGAGCCAGCAGGTTGTGTTCCTGTCACCGCAGAAGAATTTCCTTATTTTTTCTTTATTTCTTTTGTGTCGCGTCTGCCTTCTTCGACGCTGTACCGGTACCGCCGATCTTTGTTCTTTTCTTCTTGTAAAAAAAAACAAAACCTTTTTCCCGTTCCTTTTCTTCAGGTGCACTTGCGTTTTGGGCCTTAGGCCCAAAACATTTTTTCCTTAAATATGGAAAAGCCTGCCTCAGGATTTAAAAAGTGCACAAAATGTGGCGGTACAATTTCCATCACCGACACCCATGACTGGTGTCTAAAATGTTTGGGTCCTGACCATTCTATAACAGATTGTGTGTCCTGTTCGATGATGTCTAAAAGAGGTCGGCAGAACCGAGCTGCCAAGCTCAGTACCCTGTTTCCCTCTGATGCGGCTTCGGTGGCATCGACGTCTTTCAGGGCTTCTTCTTCCTCACATGGATCTCAGGTAACTAAACATAAATCCAGTCAGTCCTCGAAGGGTAGATCTCCTTCTAAGCATCGAGATGCCTCTGGCATTGCCCTCGAGGATTCTGCACCGGAAAAATTACCCCGGTGGGAGGCTTCAGCCTCTAAAGCATCATCATCGGGGTTCCAGGATGATCTCGGCGTGGCCTCGACAGATCTCCTGGTGCCATGCTCTGGGGTACCAGTGGCTTCCACCGGTACCGACTTCCAAGCATTGGCGGCGTCAATGGATCAGAGGATTCTGTCCATGGAACGCAGTCTGGCGGCTTTCCTTGTGGCATCGACGCCCGTGGTACCGCAACAGACTACTCCGCCGGTACCAGCTCTAGCATCGCCATCGGTACCGATCCCGGTACCGGTGGCATCGACATCGGCATCGGTGTCCGCTATCCCGGTATTCTGTCCGCTGAAGCTCTCTGGTACCGATACCCCGGTACCGGTTATTCCCAATACCGACCCCGGTCGGTACGGGTATCGGGCTTTGCAAGAGCATCCGGACAGACGATACTTCGATTCCTCTGAGGACTCTGAGGATTCTGAAGAGTCGGTCGATGCAGTGATGCTTCTTCCACAGGAGGAGTCCTCTCCTAAACGAAGGATGTCTCCTCCAGAGGACTTGTCTTTTCAAGACTTTATCAGGAAGGTGGTTCGGGGCCTCTCTATCACAGTGGCCCCTGAGAGAGCCCAGAGCCAAGGAGTTAGATATTTTACAATATCCTAAAACTCCTAAGGAGGCAGCTATCTTGCCTATTCATGAGATTCTGTATGATCTCACGTTGAGGATGTGGGAAGCTCCTCTAACCACCTCTCCTCATTCTCGCAGGTTGGATACCATGTATCGTGTCCCTCCTTGTCCTGGTTTCCATAAAACTCAACTTCCTCACCACTCTATTGTGGTTGAGTCTGCAATGAGAAAGATTAGAAGTGCCAAAAGACATGCCTCTAATCCTCCAGGACGTGAATGTAGAACCCTGGATGCTTTTGGAAGAAGAATCTTCCAAGCTTCCATGCTTGCTGTGAGAATTAATTCTTATAGTCTCTACATGGGAATGTTCTTAAAAGAAGTCACTGACCATTTGCAGACTTTAAGTCCTTTTATCTCTGAAGATAAAAGGCAGGACTTTTTCAATGGGCTCAAACATGCCCAAAATATCTCCAAATTCTCCAACCGTGCAGCTTTCGACTCCTTTGAATGCGTAAGCAGAGCCTCAGCTATTGCCATAGGTGCACGTAGGATTGCTTGGCTTCAAGCATCTGATTTGGAGATCTGGGTTCAAGATGAATTAGGGAATATCCCTTGTACAGGTGAGAACCTGTTTGGTAAGGATTGGCAAGCAAAAGCCAATCAGATGGATGCTGAAAATTCTGCTTTGGATAGACTATCCAAATCCACAGCTGCTCCTGCTAAGAAAAGGTTATTCAAGAAAACACCTTTTTCTAAAAGGGAAGATTCTATCCTGCTTATGGTCAGCGGGCATCTTCTGCAGCTCAGTTCCCTACCAAACGTCAGCAATCTTCCAAACAGACCAAAGCAAAGGCTGCTAGGCCTGCTCCAGCCCAGCAACCTCAGCCCCCTCAGGGCCTTTGACTTTCCGCTAGAGAACTTAGCCTTCCTGGCTCTAGAAGGACCAGAGCCCTCCACCATTCCAGGAAGGTTATGTCACTTTGCTCCCAGGTGGGGGCAAATTACAGCAGAGCATTGGACACTCTCCATCATAAGAGAGGGGTACAAACTTCATTTTTCAAGCTTGTCCCCTCTCACAAGAGTGCACCAGTTCAATTCTCCAACCTCCCTCCTCAACCTGTTGGGGCAGGAGGTTGCCACTCTTCTCGCCCAGGGGGCAATAGAGGAAGTGCCTTTTCAACAACAGGGCACAGGGTTCTACTCCCCCTATTTTCTTATTCCAAAGAAAACAGGGGGCTTCAGACCCATCTTAGATCTCAGAGAGTTGAACAGATTCCTAGTCAAGGAAAAATTCAAGATGGTTTCTCTGGGAACTCTGCTGCCATACCTTCAGAGTCAGGATTGGCTTTGTTCTCTAGATCTCAAGGATGCGTACACTCATGTTCTCATCCATCCAACTCACAGAAGGTTCCTTCGGTTCCTTTTTCAAGAGAAGCACTATCAATACAGAGTGCTCCCTTTTGGTCTGGCCTCTGCACCAAGGGTGTTCACGAAATGCATGGCAGTGGTAGCTGCTTTTCTGCGCACCCTGGGAATATTCGTCTTCCCTTACCTGGACGACTGGCTCATTCGAGCTCCCACTCAATCAGAGGCCAAGAGTTCTCTAACCTGCACAATGCATATCCTTCAGTATTTAGGGCTGGTAATAAACATCCCAAATTCCAATTTGATCCCTATTCATTCCCTGGAGTTTATAGGGGCATTGTTGGATAGCACAAAGGCAAGGGCCTATCTTCCCCAGGCCCGTTGCCTTCGCTTGGTGCAGTTAGCTTCTCAAGCAGAGTTGAAACCCCTCCTAACTGCTCGAGAGATGTTACAGTTGCTAGACCACATGGCATCCACCGTGCATGTGGTACCATATGCTCGCCTTCACATGAGGGCAGCTCAGTGGACTTTATTCACCCAATGGACCCAGGTATTAGGCTGCCTGTCAGACAAAATAGCAAACACAAGTCGCCTCATTTTGTCCCTCCAGTGGTGGAAGTCCCCTCAAAACCTGTTGCTGGGGTCCCCCTTTCAGCAGTCTCTACCCCAAGCAACTCTTACAACAGATGCCTCTCCAATGGGGTGGGGAGCTCATCTGCAAGACCTCTCCACCCAGGGCATCTGGTCCCCACAGGAGACTTGTCTACATATCAATCTCTTGGAGCTCAGAGCAATCTTCCTTGCTCTGCATGTTTTCCACACCCTGCTCAGCCACAAGACAGTCCTTATCCACACGGACAATCAGGTAGCCATGTTCTATGTGAACAAGCAGGGAGGAACTGGCTCTCTGTCGCTTTGCAATGAAGTTTGCGACTGTGGGCCCTCGCCAGAGAGCATCACATTCATCTTCTGGCAGTTTATCTTCCAGGCATTCAAAACTCTTGGGCAGACAGGCTCAGTCGAGTTCTGCTTCCACACGAGTGGTCCCTACATATGGACCAGGTGTCCAAGATTTTTCAAATTTGGGGAACCGCGGACATAGACCTCTTTGCAAGTCCGTGGAATGCCAAAGATAGGAGGCAATGTCCTTTTATGTATTGGAAACTAGCTAAAAGACAGAAAACTGAGAATAGGTATAAGCATTTGTTCCACATTGCTGCACCATATACCTTGAACAGACTACCTGAGTCTCTACATCAGGCTTAATCTCTGATCCTAAATCCAGGCATAAACCCACCTCTTTGAGACTGCTTTTGGATCCTGATCCCCTTATTCTCCTGTTTACCTCCCATGTGTGTTATAAGCATTTCCCTTTGGCATTACCCTAGTCCCCTGTTTGCTGTGTTTGTCTGTAAGCTCTATTGAGCTGGCACTGTCTCTCATGTGTGTATGTACAGTGCTGTGTACTGTATATCTTGTAGCACTATACAAATAAGTAGTAGCAGTAGGATATTCCAAAACATCATACAAGAACTTTCAGGCAACCTTGAAAAAACATAAATGACCTTGAGATGAATGTGATCAGTAAGGTGATCCAATGTATGGATGACACAAAGTTATTGAGTGGAGGAGTCGCCTGGTGACCAAAGCATCCAGGATTCAGAGCCCACTGGCACTCCTTGTGACCTTGGGCAAGTCACTTAACCCTCCATTACCTCCAATACAAACTTAGATTGTAAGCCCTCTAGGGACAGGGAAATGCCGACTGTGCCTCATTGTAATTCGCCTTGAACAACTACTGGAAATGTGTCAGCTAAATACTAAGGGGGCATTTTCAAAGCCATTTGTTGTTGTTGTTCTTAAGTGCCATTGAATCGGAGTCGACTCATGGCGACCCTCTGGATAGCTATCCTAAATTGTGTTCGGTCTTGAGTCAGGTGGCTCATTGTTGACAGACTGGTACCCGTAGCTGCTGTTATTGTATCAATCCATCTCATTGCTGGCCTTCCTCTTTTGCGCTGACCTTCTATCTTGTAAAGCATAATGTCTTTCTCTAGAAATATAGAAACATGATGACAGAAAAAGACCACATGGCCTATCTAGTCTGTCCTTCCATATCAACAACTACAACAGTCCACTTTTTACCTTTAGAGATCCTCTGTGTTGGTCCCATGCTTTTTTGAATTCAGTTACTGTCCTCATCTCTACCACCTCCACTGGGAGACTATTCCACGGATCCACTACTCTTTCCATGAAGAAATATTTCCGCATATCACTCCTGAATCTATCTCCCTTCACCCTCATCCCATGTCCCCTCGTAGCAGAACTTGCTTTCAATTGAAAGAGGCTCTCTCCCTGAACATTTATGCCACGGAGGTATTTAAACATCTCAATCATATCACCTCTATCCCGCCTTTCCTCTAAGGTGTACATATTAAGATCCTTAAGTCTGTACTCATATGCTTTAAAATGAAGCCCACTAATCATTTTAGTAGCCACCCTCTGCACCGACTCCATCCTGTTCACATCCTTTTGAAGGTGCGGTCTCCAGAATTGCACACAGTACTCCAAATGAGGTCGCACCAAAGACTTCTACTCTAATGATCTCTCTCTTTGCATGATGTGTCCAAAGTATGAAAGTCGAAGTCTTGTCATCTGAGTTTCTAAAGAAAGCTTAGGTTTGATCTCCTCTAGTACCGACTGGTTTGTTCTTCGGGCAGTCCATGTTATACACAGTATTCACTGCCAGCACCATAATTCAAAGGCATCAATTTTCTTTCTGTCTATCTTTTTCACTGTCCAGCTTTCACATCCATATGATGCTATTGAAAATACCATGGCTTGAACAAGTCAAATCTTTGTATGGAGAGAGACATCTCTGCTCTTAAGAATCTTATCTAGGTCTTTCATAGCCATTCTGCCAAGAGCAATGCGTCGTCTGATTTTTTGACTGCTTGTTGCTTCTTTATTGATAGTTGATCCAAGTAGGTTAAAGTTGTTCACGATTTCAATTTCTTCTCCTTCAACGATGAACCTGTTGATTATGCCAGTTGTCATGATCTTTGTCTTCTTTACATTAAGGTGCAGGCCCATTTTGAGACTATGTTCTTTGATTGTGAGAAGCAAATGTTTCAGATCATCTTCACTTTCAGCCAGTAATGTGGTATCATCAGCATAGCGAAGGTTGTTGATGAGTCTTCCACCAATCTTCACACCTCTGTTGTCTTCATACAATGCTGCTTCTCTGATGATTTGTTCTGCATATAAATTAAACAGGTAGGGGGAAAGTATGCAACCTTGTCTTATACCTTTGCTTATTTTAAACCATTCTGTTGCTCCTTGATCTGTTCGAACTGTTGTTCTTCATCAATGTACAGATTGTGCAAGAGTACGATCAGGTATTCTGGTATACCCATGCTTCTTAATGTGGCCCAGAGTTTCTTATGGTTTACACAGTCAAAAGCCTTGCTATAGTCGATAAAGCACAAATAGATATCCTTTTGGTATTCTTTAGTCTTTTCAAGGATCCATCTCACATCCGCGATGATGTCTCTCGTTCTTCGCCCATTCCTGAACCCTGCTTGCACTTCAGGTAGTTCTTGTTCCAGGTATGGTTGTAGTCTCTTTTGAATAATCTTCAGTAGAATCTTGCTGGCATGTGGGATCAGAGCGATTGTGCGATAATTTCCACAGTCAGTTGGATCACCTTTCTTTACTATTGGTATAAACACAGATCTTTTCCAGTCAGTTGGCCATGATGTTGTCTTCCATATTTCTTGGCAGAGCCTTGTAAGTACAATAACAGCTCCATCAGATTGCTGTAATACTTCTATGGGAATGCTATCAATGCCTGGTGCTTTGTTCTTTGATAAGGCTTTCAATGCTGCTTTAACTTCTTCTTTCATCACCAATGGTTCCCGATCATAAGGTACAGGTTGAAACGGCTGTTGGTCCACTTGATCTTTATCATATAAAAACTCTGTATATTCCTTCCACCTTTTCTTGAACTTCTCAGCATCATTCAACATAGAACCTTGAGCATCTTGTAACATTCCAATTCAAAGCTGGAACTTTTTCTTTAACTCTTGTAGCTTTAGGAAAGCCGATCTTGTTCTTCCTCTAATAGTTTCTGCTTCTATTTCCTTGCATGCGTCGTTGTAGTACTTTTCCTTGGCCTGTCTTGCTGCACGTTGGAAATCTCTGTTGAGTTCTGTTATTGTCTTTCTTTCTCCTCTGGCTTTAGCTTCTCTGTGTTTCTGGGCAATTCTCAGAGTTTCTTCCGTCATCCATTTTGGCCGTTTTTGTTTTTTCACCTTTTGTAGAGACTTCTCGCTTTCTTCCAACACAACCTTCTTGATGTCATTCCATAACTCTTCTGGAGCTCTGTCATTTGTATCTAAAGCAGCAAATCGATTTTGCAGGCAGTCTTTAAATTCCAGTGGTATATTCTCAAGGTCATATTTTGCTGCATTCATGAGTGGTTTGCTGTTTTTCAACTTTAGCTTGAGTTTGCATACTAGTAGTTGATGATCTGTACCACAGTCAGCTCCAGGTTTTGTCTTTGTTAATGTTATAGAACTTTTCCATTGTTGACTTCCACAGATGTAGTCAATTAGATTTTTATGCAATCCATTGGGTGAAGTCCATGTGTACAGGCGCCGCTTGTGTTGATGGAAAAAGGTGTTTGAAATGAATAGATCGTTGGTCTTGCAGAACTCTTATCAGTCTTTCTCCAGCTTCATTTCTGTTGCCAAGTCCATATTTTCCAACTACTTTGCCTTCTTCTTTGTTGCCAATTTTTGCGTTCCAGTCACCCATGACTATCAGGATATCCTGTTTGAATGTTCTGTCAATTTCAGCTAATACTTGTTCATAGAACTCTTCAATTTCATTCTCTTCTGCAGCTGTTGTTGGGGAATATACTTGAATTATAGTTGTGTTGATAGGCATTCCTCATAGACGAATAGAGATTAAGCATTCACTGACTGCATTGTATTTCATTACAGTTCTTGCAAGTTTCTTCTTTATTATAAATGCAGCACCATTTCTTCTTTGTCTTTCATTTCCAGCATAGTAGACCATGTGATCATCTGATGCAAAGTGCCCTATGCCAGTCCATTTCAGTTTGCTGACACCCAACAGATCAAGTTGTACACGTTCCATTTCATTCTTCACCACCTCCAACTTCCCTTGGTTCATGCTTCGTATGTTCCATGTTCCAATGTGTAAGACATCTTTACAGCTTCTGACTCTCATTTCATGCGCAGCTACATCAGCAGTCAGACGTCCCGAGGGCTTTGATCCAACCACATCATAAATGCTGGCTTTACTCTGAAAAGTCTTCAGCTCTTCCCCAGTAGCTAGTTGAGTGCCTTCCGACCTGGGGGTCTCATCTTCCAGCACTATAGCACAATTTGTTTTGTTGTAACTATCCATTGGGTTTTCATGGCAAGATACAGAAGTAGATTGCCGGGCCTTTCTTCCGCGCAGTTTAAGTTTGGTGTTGTTGCCGTTGTCACAGAAATGTGATCCTCCGCCGTCAACACTATCCCATTCTGCTGCTGCCCAGATGGGTGGTTTGTCTTGGTCTGGCACCTCAGCTGAGACCTGTCCATCTTGGGAGACCCTGCCAGTAGTTAAACTACCGATAGTTTAGCTCTCAGCATCACTGATGCACACAAGCCCTCACAGCATGACAAGCTGCAAACCAAGTGAGGGTCAAAACCATTTAGGAAGATGGAAACTCGGAAATCACCTAAATGATGCTCAGCGGGATATTCCGCAGCGTTAATGTGGTAGTGCCACTGAATCAACCTTTTTGACACCCTGATCAGGGGAACTGAAAAAACGGGACAAGGATATATAATGATATTCATCGATATCACTGCAGCTTTTGATTCTATCAGCCACCAAATACTCCTCTCTAGGCTACAAGAAATCGGACTCCAGAACAAAACCCTGACATGGTTTAAATCCTTCCTGACTAACAGTCAGCAGCGGGTCAAAGTAGGCACCCAGACATCACTCCCATTCGAACAAACACAAGGAGTATCTCACGGGTCCTCACTGTCAGCTTTACTATTTAATACTCGTATGTTCCTTCAACCATTATGCACAATCATAAGAAAACATAACATCCTCTTCCACAGATGATATCATGATACACTCCCCTTTCTCTACAAAAACCCAGACTACATAGCCATAACAGCATGTCTACACACTATCACTCAATACCTTGAAACCATCAACCTCTCAGTAAACTACAGCAAATCAGAAGCTCTCCACATCACATGTAATCAACTAAGGATCAATGACAGAGAACTGGACATCAAATCCAAGGTCAAATACCTGGGTGTCATCATAGACCAGAATCTGAACATACTCTCCCACATCAAAAACAACACTAACTCAGCCTATCATAAACTCCGAACATTACAGAATCTATGCCCTCTACTGGACCAAAATGACTTTAGAACTCTATGCCAAGCCATAATTACACCACATCTCGACTATTGTTACATCCTATATAAAGGCCTCCCTAAGCAATCCCTTTATCCGCTACAGATGGTACAGAATACTGCCACCAGGATCATCACAGGATCATCTAGACACGATTGAATCACCCCGTCCTAAAATCCCTACACTGGCTCTCAGTATCACAAAGAATCATTTACAATATAATCATCACCATTTTCAAACTCCTGCAGAACCAAGTCCCAACCAATCTAAGAAATCTAATAACCAAAGTTCAAAGCATATAGAATGTTAGAGATTATTCAGAAAGGAATGGAGAACAAAAGAGATTTGGACAAGTTCCTGGAGAAAAAGCCTGTAAAATATTACTAACCAGATAGGCTTAAGAGAACCATTTCTTATCCTTGGAAATGAGCTATGTGAGACAGATCTACTTTTGAGATCTGCTGGGTACTTATAACGCAGACTTGCGATTGTCAGAAACAAGATACTAGGTTTGATGGACCTTGGTCTAAGCATGGCTTTTCCTATGTTCTTATCTTTTGGTCAATCACTACCACATCTTAGACTCTCCTGAACATGTATGAGGTCCCAGTGCTCTGGTCGATTAATGAACTGTCCAACATCAGGCTCTAAGGTGATCTTCCTCCCTTTTTAGAACACACACCAACTCAACCACTCCAACAAGTCCCAAATAGAATAATATTCAATACATATAGTAACACCATGGACGCTGATTTAACACATTGCAATAATTACAAAATCACAACAAAAGCAACCTGAGGGAGGTAAGGTGGGAATACACTCCAATGAAGCTGGTAATGGGGGGAAAGGCACAAAGACTCCTAAGAGCCAAGATTTAAAGGGTGCTAGAAGCAGCGACCACGCCAGTAGCCCCTAGCAATCTGGCCTTCCAGGTCACTATTTAAAAGAAAACCACTGAAGAGAGCTCAATAGCTACCCCCTCCTACCATAACACAGCTACCTGTAGCACCAGAAAGGCAAGAAGGAAGCCCTATGGAGGTTGGGCATCCCATTCACTGCCATGTTTCTAGCAGCAATTCAGGACTGCACCTATCTTATCTGATCTAATATAGGTAGGCCTTATCAGTCACTCTTTTCAGTGTTGTCATGCCCAAAACATAATGGATTTACAAACAGCTGAAGGTTATTGACTTAACATACCAACCCAAAACTGAACATAAAATTGAACTTAGAACTTATTTCCCCACCCACATACATATACACACACACTATCCCACAGTATCTGGGCAGCCCCTCAGTTGCCACATCTCAGCAGCCAACCACTTTCAGCCACTTAGGATTTGGATACTTTCTCGAAGACCCTTAACACAGGTCAGACCCTCCCAGCCCCAGCATCATGACTGCACTGCCCAACACTAGGTTCTGGCATGACCTTCCCACCTCTTCAGACCACATCCTATCTCAACCATTCTAACATGCTCCAAATATAATAAAATGTAGTACATATAATAATACCACAGGCACAGGTTTACAACCAGCTCTTGTTTACTAGCTACAAATAACACTTCAAATGGCGCTTGAATAAAGTTATTTAAAGAGCAAATTCCTGTCAGATAGACCTCATCAAGGCTATGCAAACTTGCACGTCTGTCTGTCAGAAATGGAAACTCCCTTGAAACTTTTGCCAGCTGCTTAACTGCATATTGATCTTTGTGATACCTCTCTTCCATAACAGCTGGTCCCTAAGGACTTAACATGGATTGCATCTACGTCGGGGTTGGCCTTTTTAGCAGGGTGAACCAATTGACCCTCTCCTGCAGTTGACACACACTTTCTCTGCCAGAAGTCGTGATACCATATACCCCATATTCAATCAATACATGTAGGGAGGGATATCCAAAGAGATTAACACAGTTAGCAAACCTGCTGTGTTAATGCCCTTGTCTGGGATATTCAGTGCCACTGACATGGTGAGTGCTGCTGAATATGCACAGGTGCTGCTGCCGCTGCACACCCTAAAGCTAACTTCTTAGCATCAAGGTGTTCCAATATTGAGCCACTGCCTGTTTATCGGCACGCAGCAGAAGTCAGGCACAGTAAATTCTAGCCTGACTTTCACAACAGAAGTTAACCAGGCAGCAGCTGAATATTGTTGCTCCCTGGTTAACTTCCCAGCAATCCAAGCAACCCAGATATTCAATGCCGGGGACCAGATATGGTCCCAGCATTGGATATACAGGTTTAAGGTTCAGCGGTGGCAGCTAGCTGCTTTAGCAGCACTAGCCACAACCACTGAATATTGGGCCCATAATGTGCTCTGCAGTTCTTTTGGTTTTCCTCTCTTTATCATAATACTGAAATGGTCTGCCACCACCAAAATCCCCTTTAACAGTTTGATACAAGTATTATCTCCAGCCAAGCCAACAAAAAAGAAAAGTCATCTAAGTAAACAATTACATCATCAACCAGTGCATAAAGGTGCTAAAGACACCACAAAGTAGCATGCCTTCTCCATTGGAAACTCTTAAAACATTACAACATCACTGTCCCTGAAAAGCACTGGGATCATGATCCTAAAAGAATAACAGAGAATGAAGAGGTCATGATCACCTGGGACATTCCCATTCAAACAGATAAGAAACTGGATGCCAGGAAACCTAACATAGTGGTAAAGGAGAAGAATACCAGAACGGCATTGATAATAGAAGTGTCAGCAGCGAGTGATTATTCTGTGAATCGCATGGAGAGGAAGAGGAACCTGAAGTTCCAAGAAATGCATACCTGTTACATCTTACGAACTCCAGAAGGAAGCTCTCTTTGGCATGATGCAAGTATTACACCAAGCATTAGCAGTAAATTTGAGAGACTAAGATCATACTTCACATACCATGGATTAGAAGCGGGGTTCACGACTGCCATAGTATGCACAAAACTAACCCATTTGGAGAAACTACCCCGTGCTAAACCTCTAGGAAAATGTACATGAAACTGAGTACACCATTGGCAAGCACCTGTTAAAAATAATCTCTACCCTAAATGTAAAGCCAAAGTAGTGAGAAACTGTCTAGATAATCTAGCAGCAAACAGAAGTGGCTTCTATATCCATTTTTGTGATTACTGCCCCCCTAGTGCATCCCTGCACATAAACCACTTTTGCACTGAACAAGGAACTTCACACTGAGTATAAACACACTGGGACAAAATCCTTCATTGACTCCAAGATGGGGTTCAAAATGAACCTGAACTTCCCTGTCTCTTTCTTAGACACCACCAACAAAGGAGATAAATGCATCACCTCAAATCATGGAAACTCATAGGGGCTTTCTATTCTTCCATTGACTAACTCCGCTTCCAACTTCTTCACAGTCTTGAAGAACTTTGTCACAGATTTGGCTTCATACCCACAAAACCTCTCCTAGACTCCATATATGGAATATGGAAAACCTGCTTAAATCCAACCCACAACACCACTTTCCCCTTTGCAATTCAGACACTTATTCAACCATGTCCTCATCTTCTCTATCTTAAATGGAATGGGGGAACACATTAATTATTTTCCCTTCTTTGGGTCCCTTACTGAAATAACATGATGCTTGCTTTATGTACTCGGAGGATGGTCAGTGGCATACCCTGGGTCTCCAGCACCCAAGGCCAATCATAGCATCTTCACCCCCTCTTCCCAACTGCTACATCTCCACTGGCCCTTTCCCCCTTCCCTGGCAGTCCAATCCCATCTGACAGAAGTAGAGCACAGCTAGCAGTGCAGTAGGCCCATTACCTCTCTAACCTACTCTTCCCGCCATTGATGCTTCTCCTGCCCATACAGTTCACAGCTCAGATCTACTGTTTGAGCTGCTTAGTGCTCTGCAGATTTCTACTGTGCACTGGGAGAGATGCCAGTGATGGAAAAAAAGGTTAGAGAAGTACCTGGACTTCCATGCCATCAACTCTTCTCCTCTCCTGTTGTCAGTGGGATCAGGTGGCAGTGTGTGAGGAGGAAACTAGAGTGGCGGAGAAGAAAAGAGGTGAAAAGAGCATTAAGAAGACGCATTACCATGTTATTAGTGTTAAGTGCCATTGAGTTGATGTCGACTCATGGTGACCCTCTGGATAGTTGTCCTGCTTCTGTGATGGCTTGTTCTGCATATAAATTAAAGAGGTAGGGGGAACGTATGCAGCCTTGTCTTACACCTTTGCTGATTTTAAACATTCTGTTTCTCCTTGTTCCATGTGAACTGTTGCTTCTTGATCAATGTAAAGGTTATGCAAAAGAATGATCAGGTGTTCTGGTATACACATGCTTCTTAATGTGGCCCAGAGTTTCTCATGGTTTGCACACTCAAAAGCTTTGCAGTAGTCAATAAAGCACATAGAGATATCCTTTTGGTATTCTTTAGTCTTTTCAAGGATCCATCTCACATCCATGTTCCTTGCCCTTTTCTGAACCCTGTCTGCTGAATAATCTTCAGTAGAATTTTGCTGGCAAGTAGGATCAGAGCGATTGTGCAATAATTTCCAGTCAGTTGAATTACCTTTCTTTAGTATTGGCATAAACATAGATCTTTTCCAGTCAGTTGGCCATGATGTTGTCTTCCAAATTTCCTGGCAGAGCCTGGTAAGTATGGTAACACCTGCATCAGATTGCTGTAATACTTCAATGGGAATGCCATCAATGCCTGGTGCTTTGTTCTTTGATAAGGCTTTCATTGCAGCTTTGACTTTTTCTTTCATCACCAATGGTTCCTGATCATAAGATACAGGTTGAAACGACTGTTGGTCCACTTGATCTTTATATTATATTAACTCTGTATATTCTTTCCACCTTTTCTTGATCTTCTCAGCATCATTCAACATGGATCCTTGAGCATCTTGTAATATTCCAATTCGAGGCTAGAATTTTTTCTTTAACCTTCGTAGCTTTAGGAAAGCCGATCTTGTTCTTCCTCTAATAGTTTCTGCTTCTATTTCCTTGCATGTGTCATTGTAGTACTTCTCTTTGTCTTGTCTTGCTGCATTTTGGAGATCTCTGTTGAGTTCTGCGAGTGCTTCTCTTTCTCCTCTGCTTTAGCTTCTCTGCGATTCTGGGCAATTTCCAGAGTTTCTTCGGTCTGACCAAAATACAAAGGCAGCTACACCAAGGTCCACAAATTATTTCACCAAAAGGTCCAACTGTAACATATATATAACTTTTACTGTAAATGTTCTTCATATTGTCTGTTTGTGGGATTCATAAACAGTTCCCAAAGCTGACATAGCCCGCCTCACAAAATTAAAATAAAACACATTTTTCTACCTTTGTTGTCTGGACATTTTTTCATTTGTCTTCATTCCACCTTCTCTTTTTGCTTTTCCTTTCTTTGTCTTCTCTTAGCTCTCCAGGAGTAATACCCATTTTCCATTTCTCCTCTCTCCTTTCCTTCCTCCCACAATGTCTCTCACAATGATCTTAATGTTTCAGCATTTTCTTCCATATCTTTCTCTGCTACCTCTCTATAAACTCATATTTCACCCCTCCTTCTCACCCTCCTGTCCTCAATTTCCCTCTTTAAACTTTTAAGCTTTTCAAGTAATGCTCTTAGCTCCAGAAGAACATAAAATACGCTATACTGGATTAGACCAAGGTTTCATCCAACCCAGTATCCTGTTTCCAACAGTGGCCAATCCAGGTCACAAGTACCTGTCAGGTTCTCAAAAGATACACAGATTCCAAAAATATTCTCTCCGATTAGTCTTAAAAATGCTACATTGTCTATAAAATCTCCAGCCCCACCAGGGGACACTGAAGTGTTTGCTTTTTCCTTTACCTGCTGTGTGCTTCTGTTGGTTTCTGCTGAGGTGCTGCACTGATTGGATCAGCTGCTAAGGGCTATAAATCTCCAGCCCCACCGGGGGACACTGAAGTGTTTGCCTTTTCCTTTACCTGTTGTGTGCTTCTGTTGGTTCCTGCTGAGGTGCTGCACTGCTTGGATCAGCTGCTAAGGGCTATCAAATTTCCAGCCCTACCGGGGGACGCGGTCGCGGGCATCCCTTGGGTGCGTGCCCAAAGGGGCGTGACCAAAGGGGCAGGTCATGCCCCTTTGGCACCCCTTGGGTGCACGTAGGCGTAAGGAGACTTTTCCCCTGGTATGGGGAAACGGAAGAAGTACCTACCAACTGTTCTTCCGAAAGTGGTTAAATCCATTGGTCCAATGGATGCCCATGTCGTGGTGGGCAAGGCGTTAGCTGAGGCTTTGGCCTCAGGGGATAATCGTTTGAACATGTCGGCTGTGATTACTTCCTCCTCCTTGTCCTCCCCGAGCGAACAGGGTTTATCTCCAGCCATCTCTGAGCTTCAACAAAAGCCTGGTGAAGCTTCCCCGGTGGTCTCCACGGAGAAGGCTGACCCAGGTGTAACTTCGCTGTCTTCTTCTTTTTTGAAACTTGACTCAAATTTATCATTGATGTCTCCTCTACCATCAGTGATTGAGTTGCCTTCTCTTTCTGTATCCCAAGTTCCTCCTCCGGATGTTTCCCTGAGAAATATTTGGTCAATGGAGTGGAGTAGTGGCCTAGTGGTTGGTGCAAGGTACTTCAGGCTGGAAGGTCAGGGGTTCAAATCCCACTAGAGGACAGCAACCTTGGGCCGGAAGGACTGGGGTTTCCAGTCCCACAGGTGCTCCTTGTGGTCTTGGGCAAGCCACTTAACCCTCCATAGCCCATGTTGCCTGTAAAATAGTTATCTCCAAGTTATAATGCCCTGTTCAATGTAATTTCAGTTTGTTCAATGTAAACCACACTGATGCAGAATAGCGCGGTATATAAGAGAATGTAAATAAATAAAAATAAAATAAATAGTGTCTCGTATGGAGTCCACATTGGCAGTCTCTTTGAAAAAAGTATCCGATTTCTTTAAGGAGACAGTATTGAAGTTTGCTGATCATGAAGAAAAACTTTTAACGTTAGAGAAACGGGTGGATATTCAAGAATCTAAGTTTGTGACACAGAATGATTTTTGTGCTAAAATGTGTTATGATTCTGTTTTTTTACATCGTCAGGATGAGTTTTTGGAAAATTCTTTACGGTCTTGAAATTTACGGTTTTTGAATTTTCTAAAAACACATTACTTATCTCCTATAATTCTTTTACGAAAGTATTTTAAAGAGATATTATTGTTTGAAGATGCTGACTCATTTAAAATTTCTAAGTTATTCTATCTGCCCCCAGGGAGGCTTGAGAAGGGAGGGAATTGTGATGAACCTGCTGTTTCTCGGGAAGGCTCGACTCTTTTTTCATTAGATATTTCTGATTTCATTGAATCCGAAACTGACGATATTTCCTGCAGGGCTACGCTTTTGGTTACTTTTTTGTTGGAAATGGATAAGGATAAAGTTTTGCGGGCACATTTTCTTAAGAAAAATGAAAAATTTTGTGGGCAAACCATTCAGGTGTTCCCTGATGTTTCCAGAATAACTCAAAAGCGCGTAAGTCCTTTATCAAGATTCATCCTCGAGTTCTGGCTTTAGGAGCAACTTTTCATCTAAAATTTCCTTGTAAATGTTTTATAGTGTTTCAAGGCCAGAAGTATATTTTCCAGGAGGCAGAACAATTGTTAGAATTTCCAGACAGTAAAATTTAAGTTTATTTATTTTCCTTTTTTTTTTTTTGCCTGTTTAGCTCAAAGATTAGTTAAATGGAGTTTTATATTTAAATGGAGTTTTATATTTTCTTTCTATTCTGTGAGATCGTTTGGCTGCTCACTTCCTTGATGTGGACAAACTGTATTTCTTTTTGTATAATTATTGGCGTCATTTACTGTATGGTTATGATGTTTTCCTTTTTACATTTTTTCATTGTACATTTATTTATTTATTTACATTCTCTTATATACCGCGCTATTCTGCATCAGTGCAGTTTACATTGAACAAACTGAAATTACATTGAACAGGGCATTATAACTTGGAGATAACTATTTTACAGGGAACATGGGCTATGGAGGGTTAAGTGGCTTGCCCAAGACCACAAAGAGCACCTGTGGGACTAGAATATTTGAATATTTGAATATTGAATATTTGAAAATATTTCATAAATAAATAATTTAAAAAATGCTACATTGTAACTTAATTGCATGTCCCCTAGTCTTGCTACTTTTTGAAGGAGTAAACAACCAATTTACATTTACCCATTCTACTACATTCATTTTTTTATAGAACTCTATCATATCTCCCCTCAGTGTCTCTTCTAAGTTGAAGAGCTTTAACCTTTGAAGCCTTTCCTCAAAGGGATATCCTTCCATCCCCTTTAAAATTTTTGTCACTCTTCTCTGTACCTGTTCTAATTCTGCTATATCCTTTTCAAGGTGTGGTTACACCATGGAACAATACAGAGGCATGATAATATATTTAGTTGTATTCTCAGTTCCTTTCCTTATGATTGTTGATTTCTTGGCTACCGCTGCACACTGGTCAGAGGGTTTCAATGTATTATTCAAGCTGATGCCTAAATCCTTTACCTGGGTGGTGGTTCCTAATGTGGAACCTCACATCGTGCAACTGTAATTTGGGTTGTTCTTTCCTAAGTGCATAACTTCGCACTTGTCCACATTAAATGTCATCTGCCATTTGGGTGCCCAATCTCTCAATTTATCAATGTCCTTTTGCAATTTTGTAGAATCCTCTTGTGTTTTAACAACTTTGAATAATTTGGTACCATCTGCAAATTTGATCACCTAACTCGTTATTCCCATTTCCAGGTCATTTATAAACATGTTAAAAAGCAGCAGGCCCAGCACAGTCCCTAGGGTACTCCACTAATCACCCTTCTCCATTGAGAAAATTGGCCATTTAGCAGTGGATATCCCCCAGTCCACTTTAATAATGGCTTATGGACTTTTCCTCCAGGAACTTGTCCAAATCTCTTTAAAACCCAAATACACTAACAGCTTATACTTCATCCTCTGTCAATGAATTCAAGAGCTTAATTATGTATTGTGTGAAAAAATGTTTTCTCTGATTTGTCTTAAATGTACTACTTTGTGGCTTCATTGCATGACCCCTAGTCTTTATACTTTTTGAAGGAGTAAACAACCAATTTGCATTTACTTGTTATAGTAAAAGTCTATAAAATAATGAGCAAAGCACATCTCCCCTCAGTCACCTCTTCTCCAAGCTAAAGAGCCTCCAAACATTTCAGCCTTTCCTTAAAGGGTATCTTTCCATCCCCTTTATCATTTTGGTCATATGTCTCTGTACCTTTTCCATTTCAATTTTTTTTAGATGAAGCCACCAGAACTGCACACAATACTCAAGATGTGTTCGCATCATGCAGCGATACAGAGGTATTATGATATCCTTCATTTTATTCTCCATTCCCTTCCTTATTATTCCTAGCATACTATTAGTTTTCTTGGCTTTTGCTGCACACTGAACAGAAAATTTCAACATATTCTCCATGATGACACCTACATCCTTTTCCTAAATGGTGGCTCCTAATGTGGAACAATAGTTTGGGTTGTTCTTTCCTAAATGCGTAACTGCACTTGTACACATTAAATTTCATCTGCCATTTGGATGCTCAGTCTCTCATTTTTTCAAGGTCCTCTTGTAATTTTTTACAATTCTCTTGTGATTTAGCAGCTTTGAATAATATTGTGTCACTGCAAATTTGATCACCTGGCTTGTTTTCCCATTTCCAGGTCATTGAGAAATGCTAAAAAGTAGTGGGCCTAGCACAAATTCTTGGAGTACTGCACTTTTTATCTTTCTCCATTGAAATTATTAACCATTTAGCCTGATTCTCTCTTTTCTATCTTTTGACCAATTCCTAGTCCAGAATAGGACACTGCCTCCTATCACATGACTTTTTAATTTCCTCAAGAGTCTCGCATGAGGGACCTTGTCAAAGGCTTTCTGAAAATCCGGATACACTATTGGGCATGATTACTAAACGGCGCTAAGGGCACAGCATTTGTGAGTGGTAAATGGCACTATTAAGGGTCCCAACGTGTGTTAAAGGATGGGACAGGGAATAGGCATTCTGGTATTAAAGGTGCTAGTGACCAGTTACTGGGTGGTAAGTGGATATCAGGCGTTAAGAGTGCAAAATGTGCATATGAATGCCCGTAAAGGCCGGTTTCCATGAGAGAGCCATTCTGCAAGTCACATTTGAGCTGCTGGATAGGAGCAATAGTAATAACTGATGAATATGTCGCATCCATATGTACCTGATGTATGAGACAGTGAGTGGGGGAGAATGTGGGAGACAGATGGACAGTAGCAGTAAGCGATAAACATGTAATCCATGGTGATGACCGTGGGTGGCATAGGAGTGGGTTGAAGTGTGCCATGGATTAGCCAGCGTGGGCATGAGATGGGCATAGAAAGAATGCCTGGGTGGCAGCGGTAACTTGCACATCTGCTGCAGGTGAGGTGGGAATGATACTCCCCAGTGAGTAAAATGCCACAGTGTGGGCCAGGGTATAGCAGCTGGCAGGAGAATATATGAATAAACATGATAGATATATGCTGATGGATGGGAGTAGATTAGAGTGCTGTATGGCCCCAATGTGACCTCACAAATGTGGGTAAGTTCAGTTGTAGTGTAATATAGTTGTCGGGCCACAAGGAAGGGCCAATACCATCTATTCAGGTTTCACAGCTGTCTCAGCTGTTCTAACCACCATACAATTCTCCTGACATATATGCATATAACCGCTGCACAAGTATGGAGGCTATAATCCAAAGACATAAAAGTAATACATCTGTAAAAGCTGCATGCAAACACAAAGTGCTCTTAGACAGATAAGGTCTACACACTAAGGGGTCTATTCCATCCTGTGATTAGCAGGGATGGATGTCCCATTGAGATGTCCATCCCCACTATTCGCCCCCTTGCCAGCCCTTCAAAAGCCTCCAGGTACAAACAACGTATTTGTATGGGGGGACTTAGACAGGAACGGGAGGGGGGTTCTGGAGGTGGAGTGAGGGCATATAGGGCCAATTCTGAGGTCAGCCCTGTATGTTTGGGGTCGGAAAACTGGACAGGGGATGTATTCCACCTCAGAGGTGGAATAAGTCCCCCTTGATTTCGGAGGATGGCAGGCCCAGGCAGCAGCAGAAAGGTGAGGGATGCAGGGAGTTTCCCACAGCCCGACCCTGGCCATGGAAGGCCAGGTCGAGGGTCGGGCTGTGGGGAAAGAAGATTGTGGTCAGCGGCCGGGGATTGTGGCTCATGAATGGAGCTGCAGTGCCATGACAACAGGATGCCATGTCTGCATTCAGGAGCTTCACTGAGGTTGCCAGGCAGGTGGCTGTGCATGCAGGCCAATTGGAAATGGATCCCAGCCTGAACATTCAGGACCTAGACCCGTTTCTGATCCCACAGGGCACATCTAGCCCCCACAGGATCATAATCAGCCCTACCTCTGGGCATCCCAATTCTGATCGGCCACACAGGAGGCTAGATGGCCACATTGGAATGTGCCTCATACTGTCTGGTGCAACAAGGTCACTCACATGATGTTACACTCCTGGCATCCACTCATGTCTCTGAACTGATGTGTCTCTAATATTGCCCATATGGAGAAAGTAAGGATGAAGGATAATCTGTGCATATATGTGACGGAGCAAATGATGTTTATTCATAGTTACTATGACAGTTTCCAATCATGTACAGCTCATATGTCATGCATCTACAGGGTCAAGTGGAATGACCCATTGAAATGTACTGCAGCAGAGGCAATAAAGTCATGCTATTGGAGGGCTATGATTGCAATGTGTATGCTTGCAGAACCAATGTGCAGAACACATAAAAATGAATAATACTAACAGCAATGTGTGCTCTCAAATCAATCCTGATTCTTGGAGACCTTGCAGCTCCTGGGTTTTCTTGGTTGTGTGATCAGAAATACATTGGCAGGCCTTATATTAGAGATATTGGAGGGTAAAGTGACTTTCCCAAGGCCACAAGTGGGATTTGAATGCTGGTCTTTTCTGTACTGAAAAAAAAAAATTGTGCCTTTGAGGGAGTCCTGACTCCTAGCGACCCAGAAGCTCCTGGGTTTTCTTGGCAGTGTCACTGGAAGTAGATTGCCAGGCCTATCTTCTGAGGCAATGGAGGGTTAAGTGACTTGCCCAAGGCCACAAGGAGTGCTAGTGGGAACTGAACCCTGGTTGCTTGGCTACCAAGCCAGTGTTCTAACCACTAGGCTACTCCTCCACTCTCTGTACTGAACCAGTGCTCTAATAATTCAGCTACAGCTCCACATACTTCTCTATAGTACTCTCTAGAATACACTGGTCTACAGGTACCTGCCTGCAATGGCCTAAACTCCGGACTCCATACAACCTGGCAGACACCGCCTGCAGCGGTATACATGCACTGCACTGGACACTCAGTACTGCAGCTGCATAACAGACACACAGCAGTAGTAGTAATCTCCTATGCAAAGCTCAAGTCACATGTGAGGGCAAAATACCCTTCTCTCCACTGTACTGTACCTCCTAGGCCAAACAACATTTGCACACTGAGGTCTGCTCAGCTTCAGTGTTGCAGTAATCTCTGAGACAGCACATGTGCAGGGCGTGCATGCCCTTATGACCTGTTGTATACTACAAGATAAGTACTTTTGCACATACACTAAATGCAAGCCTCAGTCATGACTCATGAGGTCTATCCAAGACCATCCTGCCCTCTCCAGGGGGCCATGCACACTTGCATCCTCATCATAAAAGACATGCAATTACTGGGCAATGATCCAGTGATCAGGGTTGCCACAGTGACTGCAATGTCGGCTATGTGTGCTGGTATTGGTTAGCCCCTTTATTTCCCAGGATGCACCTCACCATCTGAGCACCTATATGTTATGTTTTAGCCAATGGAGAGTACAGCGATCCATCACATCTGCTATGGAATGTGCAGAAATGCTTTGTGCTTCATGGACATAACAGCCGCCACATGGACAAATGAACTTTTTCACCGTCCACCCTGAATGAGAGGAAGGGCACACATCACCTGGTCCCCAGACCAAGCACTTCAATAGGTGATCTCTCCAGGTTCTGGGACAGAGCTAGGCTGCTGCCAGAATATGGCAGATGTTGAGTGAGGTAGGTCATACTAAATGCTTTGTACCCCATACAACTACAGCATAGTGGAGTAGTATGTCTTATCTGGCTCTTGTGTCCTGCAGCCACTAGCCAGGGACTCTTATGTAGCAGCATATGTTATGTTGGGCAGCTGTTTCCAAGGAGCCTGAATGCAGTGAGTGGTACCTAGACAGGAATGGGGTTCTGATACTAACCAGCACAGCTTGCTAAAACCATAGCTAATAACATTATCCCGGAGACCAACGTCATGGAAATGTGAGAGGAGGAGCTTGTGGTCAATGAGGTCATACGTAGTAATGAGATCGAGAGAAATGGCAAGTGCAATATAATCCTGGCCCAACATGGTATAGAAATCATTGAGAATGGAGGTGAGGATCATTTTTGTGCTGTGATTAGTGCAGAATCCCAACTGATGAGGATGCAGGGCTACGGTGCTTTCCAAATGATCAGATAACTGGAGGAGAATGAGGCATTTTGTGAGTTTTGCCAGAAAAGGAAGGTTGGATATTGGGCGATAGTGGGAGGGGTTATCAGAATCAAGCTTAGGACCTTTAAGAAGGGGGAAATCAATGCCTGTTTCCAAGAGAAAGGGATGTTACCAGTAGAGAAAGAAGAATTAAGCATGCAGCAGATATATGAACTGAAGTCAAGGGATGGGTCAGCATGCCAATTGGAAGGAATGGAATCCAAAAGGCATGAGGGTGTCTTTATGGAGGAGAGAATGCGAGACAGAGTGGGGGGGATCAACTGGAGAAAAGCTACCCCAGATATGGGTAGTAATGGTGGATGGGGAAATGGGAGAAAATGGGGAAAGGAAAAGATCAAAAGAAGGAAGTCCAGAGCAAGTGGAGGAGATTTTAGCAAAGAAAGCATCAGCAAGGGCATTCAGAGATGGACTAATGTTAGGGGTACGAGAAGAGAAAGGAGTATGAAGAGAGAAGAGATGAGTAGAGAACAGAGTTTTAGGGATATGGGCAGAAGTAGTAACCAAAGCTGAATAATGGTTCTTTTTAGAAGTGGAGACCTGGGATCGGTAATGATGATACTGAACTCTAAATAGAAGAAGGAGGTCAGGGTCCTTCCTTTGCTGCCACTTTCGCTCCGCTGCCCTGACCTGCTGTTTTAGGAAGTGGAGCCCAGGACGGTACCAGGGAGATGACCATCGGGGAGTTGGTTGGTCCTGAACTAAGGGGGTGATCTGGTCTAGCTGAGTGGAGAGTAAAGAGTTCCTAAGATCAGTTTCCTGAGACAGAGGGAGCAAGTTAAAGTCCTGTGTGAAAATTTCAGACAGCAGGAAACCGGGTTTTGGGCTCAGGGGTCAGGTGCCTATGAGTTTGGGGAGGGGCATTAGCTACAGTAGGAGGGCCTGGACATCTGGAAGGACCAGGAAGGGAGAAACAAACCAAAAAGTGTTCAGACCAAGGAAGAGAAAGGAGGGAAAAGTTAGTAAGGGAAGGGCCAGAGTCTTGCTGGAATGTATGACCTGGAATGTGTGTGGGGCCATTAATGAATTGCATGAAACTGTGATCCTGAAGAATTGAAGAAAAGAGAAATCATGAGGTTGGGAAGGGGTATGGAAATGAATATTAAAGTCCCCAAGGGACATCCATTCGGGCTTCTCCTTCCATCCCCCTGGGCTAACAGGTGACTTCTTCCCCTTTTCACTGTCTGCTTCAGTCACCAGCTGGGCTTCATGGTATCCCTCGGCTATTTCCATTGCACTCTACAGTGTAAGTTAGGGGAGGTGACATACCCACTGTTTCATTGGGGTGGTCGAGCCTTCCAAAAACTGCTCCAATAGCACAATCTTGGCTCACTCAGGCCCGGTCTTTCCCTCTGGTCGCAGCCACTTCCATGCGAGATTCTTCAACCAATAGAAGAAGCTCCAGGGGCTCTCTTTTATCTGGAGCCCCCCTTCTAAATCGCTGGCGGTAGGCTTCTGGGGTACAGCTAGCCTGCTCCTGTATGGTGGCCTTGACAGCTGCATATGTAGTTCCCCCATCTGGGTTGGCGTCCTGAAATGCAGCCTGACACTTGCCCATCAGCAGATTCCCCATATAAATAGTCCATGTCTCCTCTGGCCACCCAGTCGTGCGGGTGGTTCATTCAACGTTCACCAGGAAATGGTCTAGTTTATCTTCAACACCTTATACCCAAATGGCTTGAATGACAAGATCGAATGGGCTTTGTTTTTTTGAAGATCATACTTTTTCATGAGAAAAGTTCTTTATAACCAGTAGGATTTAGTGGTTTTTGTCATGTGTACCTGTGGAGCTTCAGCGTATCCCCTTCTTTATTGAGTGAGTTGTGTGACTGAATGTGTGGTTCTTGATTGGTATGGCGTGACGTTATTGATTAATTTGGTTGTGATTGGATGTAGGTCTATGATAAATAGTGTGTCACACGCCGTCTTTTTTGGATGGCGGGGAAGACAGGAATCTGAATAGTTATTGTCGTACTATAATATCTTTACCCCTGAAGAAGCCATATTATGGCGAAACGAAAGCTTTTGTAGGGTGGTGTACAATACAATTGTGTATTTGGCTTTTGAATTTTGGTATTTAAACAGTCCCCTACTATATTTAGCTTTGAAGACTTTGTCTCAAGTAGAACACGGATCTTTGCTGGAGCAGCTACGGAGTTGGAATTTGGGAGAGCAGTTATGCAGATAAGTGAATGTAGACCTGCATAGGTGTGTTTATTACTGCTGTTACTTACTTTATATTATTTCTTCTTTGCAGGAGTACTATTTGGTTCCTGTGCTGCTTGTGCAGTTGTTTATATACTGACGCTTTGTGCAATTAATTTGGTGTGTTGGAATGAATGTATGTGTGTGTAGTGATTGGTAGAATGGTTCCCAGTAGGTAATGTGATGTTGGGTGTTATTTGTTAATTAGAAGTGTATTGGTATGAAAATATTGAAGGCTTTTGACCAGTGATGTGAGCGTCAGCCATTCCCTGTAGTGATTTTTTCACTAAATGTAGGGTTTGAGCCATCCTGAGGTCATTACTGCCTATGGTGATTATGAGTTAGAGTGGTTTTTGAGATTAAGTTTACTGATTCTTTGTAGTTTTGGCATTGAGAGCTTGTATTTTTTGTGGCTTTGTGCTTAGCTCTTATTCAGCTGTTTTTGCTAGTTTATCTTCTGCCATCATTTTAAGAACCGCTTGCGCTGGAGAATGGAGTTGCGGTCTCTGCAGAGCCTGAGTCAACTAAGCTAGGGAACTCTTCTGTAGCTCCCCTTACTCCTGAACAAAACTGTATCTGCTGCTGCTGCTGCTGTTATTGCTGCTCTTCCAGCAGGGTGCATTGAAACTGAGGCTGACATTGTTGTTGTCGCAGCTGATTTGGTTCTACACCTCTCACACACCTGCTTGGCTACTGTGTATATCCCCATACATGCATAGTACTTTAGAATCAGATCACACATTGCTTGTACACTCCAATGACTCCCTTGGTGTAGAATAGCCATAATTTCTCTCATGATTTGCTTGTTCACCATCTGCCTTCCATCAGGTAAAACCCACTTTCCCCCTTCTGTTCCTGTTGCCCCTATTTCCTCAAGCTGTTGTTTTTCTCTTGCAGTAAATGTGGGATTTACTGTGTGACTCACTACTTCTAGGGTTAAGTGGAATAAAGGGGATATGTTTTTCCCCTAAGGCAAATTCCTTAGCAGCCTCATTGGCTATCCTATTCCCTCTTACCTCAAATGAATTCCCAGCTTGATGTCCCTTTACATGCACTACTGCTATCTCTTGTGGTAACAGCAGATTTTTCAACACTCGTTTAATTGATTCCTCATGCATTAACTCCTTTCCTTTGCTGTTTATCAAACCTCATTCCTCCCAAATCTTCCCAAAGGTATGTACCACCCCAAAGGCATATTTTGAGTCTGTGAAGATGGTCCCATCTCCACTCCCTAATAGCTTCAAAGCCTGATTCAGGGCATATAGTTCACATGTTTTGGCTGACCAATTATTGGGTAGCCTGCCTTCTTCAAGGGAGCAGTGACTTTCTCCTTCTACTACTGCATACCCATTTCGTTATTTTTTTTTCCTTCTATTACCCTGGAGGATCCGTCTACAAACAAATACTTCCCTGCATGCAAGGGGGTATCCCCTAAATCTGGTCTTACCCTGGTCTGGTATTCTATGATTTCCAAGCAATCATGTTCTGGTTCCTCACTTTCCCCCTCACCTTTCCATAAGAAAGTGGCTGGGTTTAAACACTGCTCCGTGGTTAACACTAAATCATCTTTTTACATTAGTATTGCCTCATATTTCAGCATTCATGAATCTGAGCCACCTCCCAGCCCTCTGGGTTAGGATGGTTCTCACCTGATGTGGGGTACTTACTACTAGGGCCCCTCCAAACGTCAATTTCCTGCTCTCATCCACCAGGAGGGCTGTTGCCTCCACTGCTTGGACACACTCCGACCATCCTCTAGACACTGAATCTAGAATTTTAGATAAATATGCTACTGGCTGTTTCTTTCCTGCCCATTTTTGAGTAAGGGCCCCCAACACAGTCCCTTTGTCAACAGTGACAAAAAGGTGGAAGGGTTTGTGCAGTGAGGGTAAAGCCAGTACTGGGGCTTCTACCAGGCTTTGTTTTAGTTCTCTTCCTAACTCCTGCTCCTCTTCTTTATTGAATAAGTTGTTAGGTTCTTTCTCTAACAGCTTGAAGTATAATCCTTTAGTCTTTTGGGCATATGAGTCTATCCATAACCTACAGTATCCAGCTAATCCCAGGAACTTCCTTAGTTCCTTTTTTGTCTTTGGAAGTGGTAAATCTGCAATTCCTTTTATTCGTTCTGGACTGATTCTCCTTTTTCCTTCACTAATCAGATGTCCAAGGTATTTTACTTCTTTCTCTACAAATAGTAATTTGGTTTTGGAAACTTGGAACCCCTGACTTCCCAGAAACTCCAATAGGGCTCTATGGTAGCTTCACTGACTTGAGTTTTCTTTTCTCCTGATATTAAAAGATTATCTACATATTGCAAAAGAGTCACACCGGATGGTGTAGAGAACCTTTCTAATACCTGTTCCAGTACTTGTCCAAACAAGTTGGGTGATTCTGTAAACCCTTGGGGTAACACTGTCCACCGGAATTGTTGTTTCCGGCCAGTATCGGGGTCTTCCCACTCAAAAGCAAACATGTTCCTACTAGTTGGATCTAAGGGACAGGTCCAAAATGCATCCTTCAAATCTATAACACTAAACCACTTATGTTCATGGGGTATTTTACTCAGTATCGTGTAGGAGTTTGGCACCACTGGGTGCCTTACCTGTACTATTTGGTTCAGCTTTCTCAAGTCCTCTACTAACCTATATGATCCATCTGGTTTTCTTACTGGCAAGATGGGAGTGTTAAATGGGGACATACATGGTTGTAGTAGTGCATCCTGGAGTAAGCTTTTTATAACAGGTTGGAGGCCCTTGCAGCCTTCCAAGGGAATGGGATATTGTTTTTGGCGCATTATCTCGCCCTTCTTTCTTAATTCTATCTTTAGGGGTGGAATATCCAGTCCTCCCCTGTTTCCTTCCCTTGCCCATACTACAGAGTCTATCTGGCTTTCTTCCTCCTCAGTGAGGAGAGCCATTCCTACAACAATTTGGTCATCTTTTACCTTCATTTCTAAGTTTAACTGTGTAATCATATCCCTTCCTAAAAGATTACTCCCTGCCTCTGGAATGTACAGCAAATGTCCCTCTATCTCTTCTTTGTCTAATTTTAGTAGTGTCGGTTCAAATATTGAAACTGGAAACCCCTCTCCTTTCACTCCCAAAACTGTAAGTTTTTGATTTGATAACTTCATTCCTTTTGGTACATAGTTTAAAGAACTTCGGGCAGTCCCTGTGTCTACTAAAAACACTACTTCTTCCTTTGGCCCCACCTTCACATTTATCAAGGGTTCTTGGTAGGACCTTAGATTAAGAAACCCCTGACACCCCTAATCTTCATCAAAATTCATCTGTGGTAATATTTCTTCCTCTCGCTTTAATTCAGGACACTCTCTCTTGAAGTGACCTATTTTCCCACAGTGATAACATCCTGCCTGCACTTGGGGCTTGGACCGAGAATTACCAATCCGGTATTCCGGCCACCCTTGCCCTGTACTCCTGTTAACCCATCCTTTCCCACGTCCTCTCCCCCTTTGCCCTATACCTCCCCTGGTTTTACTCATCACCTGCTCAACAGTATTTACTATCATCTTTGTCTTTTGTTTTTTTTTCATCCTCTCTTTTCACATACACTTTCTGTGCTTCTCTCAGCAAATCCTCTAGTGGTTTATCATTCCAACCCTCTATCTTTTCAAGTTTTTTCCTTATGTCTGGCCAGGACTTGGTCACAAAATGCACCTTTAATAGTCCTTTGGCTACCTCTCTGTCTGCACTTATTCCTGAAAACCTTTTCATCTGATCTTTTAGTCTCTTCAGGAAAGCGGAAGGTGTTTCTTTCTTTTCCTGACGTACTTCAATATCCCCCCTAATAGACTGCCTGGAGGGATGTTCCCGGGGCCTGTACAACCAGCCCCATCCTTACTCGAGTTTCCCTTAGAGCCTTTATTTCCCATCGAGACTTTCTGTCACCAGTGTGTCTTTCACTTTGTCTCTCTCCAGCCGCACTCCTCGCGGAGGTGTTACAACCGTGGATTAAGACTCCACAATCACTTTGTGTCCAGGACACGTCTCACACACACAACACTCTATCTCAATACCCAACCACCAAGGTAATACTTTACAGTCTTATTTCTTACCTTGATCCGTGCATGGAATTGCTTGGTTGGCGCGCATGTGCTCACTATACCTGGTCTGGTTCACTGAGTCTGTATTGCTTTCACCAGTCTCTGGATTCAGTTGCCCGTACAGTGGTGGAGTCCGCCATCGCCAATACACGAGACCGTTGAACTCAACTGGATGCGTCTCCCCGTCCTCAGCAGTGGCGGCGGCCTCCTCCAGTGATGACATGATCCCGGGACGAGCGCCCAATCTGTAATAAACAATTTTATCACTATAACAGACACTTCAGTGAAACCAAAGTTTCTTTTATTTATTTATTTATTATTCAATCTTACAAGATGGGTGGCCACAATTTGTTATCTGTGCGCACAGTTTGTCATATGAACAGTTCCATATTTATTACATTCATTTCTTCTACAAATTCCTCCCCTATTATTCTATTGGTGTAAGTATTTCTAATTTCCTACCTATTAGGTCATGTGAATCTCCACATCCATTTACTTCTCTTAATCCCTGCCCCTTTAACCCCTCTCCCCTTATTTACCTTATTCCTTTTATGGTTATGTTACTGGTCTTATGGGTTCTCAGAGATCCCCCCCCCCCCCTTCCCTTGTGCCCATGGCCTGGGTTTTATTTTTCTGTTTTCAAAATTCCTTTCTTTCTTTTCTCTGTGCCTAGCAGATTTTGTATCAGTATGTTTCACAGTGTTCTTGTCCTTGAATTTCTAAGTTTCATGTGCAATAGCCTGGAAGCTAAGGGAGGGGTGTATGGGGGAACCTAGGATTTGCAAGGCCAGGAGAAAATGCTTTATTCAATATAAGAAAATGTTGTATGTGAACCAATGTATTAGTGCAAGCAAACAACATTTTATGGATTTCTAATTCTATGCTATGTTCTGCATATATTTTGTAAAAACAGCAAATTTAAAAACTTTAAAGCATTTCTAACAAATGGAGCTAGGGCGTCACAGTCTAGCACAGCGAGGATGTTGTCTGTCTGATTCAATATAACTGGGATGTTATCTGGTTAAAGGTTCTTTGTTGCTGGAATAAAGCTGCGGCCAAGTTTTTGCCAAATCACCTGGACTGGTTGAATGGAGGATTGTTGTTTGAATGCTGATGTTATTGAGAAAGAAAATATGTAAATCAGGCTTTCCTAACCAGGGCTCTACAGATCAACAAACAGTAAGGATTTGAGAGTTTGTTTGTTTGTTTTTATTATATTACATTGATAGCTCTCTGACTGGGAGCTCTTAAAAGGGTTTTTTGTATATTTTTTAAAGCAAGGCTACCTTCTTTTTGGTGCTTTAGGGGAACTTTCCTTGAGCACAGTAGGTTGCTGAACTCTAGTAACCTCCTCAGGTTTAGAAACTGCTAACACCTAATCAGGAGTTAGTGGGTCTGATTTCCTGAGTGCAGTTGAGGCCTGCATAAAAGGCTCCAGTGCCCTGCCCTGTTGAGGCTTTTCTAACCAGGGCTCTACAGATCAACAAACAATAAGGATTTGAGGGTTTGTTTGTTTGTTTGTTTTTATTATATTACATTGATAGCTCTCTGACTGGGAGCTCTTAAAAGGGTTTTTTGTATATTTTTTAAAGCAAGGTTACTTTCTTTTTGGTGCTTTAGGGGAACTTTCCTTGAGCACAGTAGGTTGCTGAACTCTAGTAACCTCCTCAGGTTTAGAAACTGCTAAAACCTAATCAGGAGTTAGTGGACCTGATCTCCTGAGTGCAGCTGAGGCCTGCATAAAAGGCTCCAGTGCCCTGTCCTGTTGAGGCTTTCCAAACCAGGGCTCTACAGATCAACAAACAGTAAGGATTTGAGGGTTTGTTTGTTTGTTTTTATTATATTACATTGATAGCTCTCTGACTGGGAGCTCTTAAAAGGGTTTTTTGTATATTTTTTAAAGCAAGGTTACTTTCTTTTTGGTGCTTATGGGGAACTTTCCTTGAGCACAGTAGGTTGCTGAACTCTAGTAACCTCCTCAGGTTTGGAAACTGCTAACACCTAATCAGGTGTTAGTTCCCTCCCTACCCACCCCGACTCCCACCCACCCCTAGTGAGCAGTCTTGCTTTATAGGGTACCTCCCCCTTTAACAAATCACAGAGAATTGGACCAGCACATTTTGAATATAATTAAAGAGATTTAACTTCTTTTTCTCTGAAAGGACAGCTGGGAAACCGGCTGGTACTTGGTAGATCTCTCTCTTTTGCTTTAACAGATACCTAAGCTCCACAAACAGAACAATGGCTGGGAAAAATTGTATTGCTAAAGCTGTTGCCCCCATTACAGCTTCTGCCTCGGTCCAGACAGAGGTCCTAATGCCAGTTGAAGGTCCAGTTCCATGTGCAGGGTGCCTGCATGCTGAAGCTCTGAGGAAACAAGTGGAGGAACTCAGAGAGGAGGTGGCGAGGCTGAGGAGCCTTCAAGACAGTGAGAAGTACATTGATGAGATGCTTCTTGCAGCAACCAAGCTCTCCAGCACAGGAGAAGATAGGTGCCAACAGAATGTCGATGGTTGGACACAAGTTACCAGGGCCTGCAAAATTACCAATCCAACTTCTCCAGCCCTTGAATTGAAGAACCATTATGCAGCCCTGGAAGTGGAGGAGGTGAAAGCATCCCTGGAAAGGGAAGAACCAGAGTTCAAGTACCCCAAAGCTGCAGAATCAGTGACCAGAAGGAAACGAAGGGTAGTGGTGGTTGGAGACTCTCTTCTGAGGGGTACTGAGGCGTCCATCTGCCGACCAGACTTGATGTCCAGAGAGGTATGCTGTCTGCCTGGTGCCAAAATCTAAGATGTTACGGAGAGTTTGCCGAGACTCATCAAGCCCACTGACTATTACCCAATGTTGCTAATCCATGTTGGAACAAATGATACTGCCAGGTATACCTCGGAACGTATCAAAAGTGACTTAATGGCTCTGGGACAGAGGGTGAAGCAGTTAGGTGCACAGGTGGTATTCTCTTCAATCCTACCTGTTGAGGGTAAAGGCCAAGGCAGAGAGGCTCGCATCCTGGAGATGAATGCATGGCTGCATGGATGGTGTCATCGAGAGCATTTTGGTTTCCTAGACCATGGGATGCTGTTCCAAGGGTTGCAGAGCAGAGATGGCATCCAGCTGTCCAAGAAAGGTCAACGCATCTTCGGTAGTAGACTGGCTAAGCTACTGAAGAGGGCTTTAAACTAGATTCATTGGGGATGGGTGAAGAAAGCCCCCAGGTAAGTGAAATCCCCCAGGTAGGTGATACATTAAATACCTTTATGGAAATGGGTAACAGGGGTAACATATGGAAAGCAGTGTGTATACATGCCCGTAGCTTGGAAAATAAGATCCCTGATGTTGAAGCTTTGGTGGGAGTGGCTGACTTGGATTTAGTGGCAGTTACAGAAACATGGTTCACAGAAAACCATGATTGGGATGTAACTATACCTGGCTATACTTTATTCAGAAAGGACAGGGTAGGAAGAAGGGGAGGAGGAGTGGCACTATATGTAAAAACTACTATTAAAGCTTTGGAATTACAGAGCTTAAAAGGGAGAGAGGAGGCATTGTGGGTTAAACTAGAAAGAGGGAAAGAGAAATCTATTTGCATTGGTGTGATATACAGACCTCCCTCACAAGAGGAAGAGGTGGACAGAGAGTTAATTGAAGACATACGCAGCATTGCTAGGAAAGGGGAAGTGCTACTGATAGGAGATTTCAATATGCCAGATGTTGATTGGCACATTCCTGCTGCAGTATCATCTAGAAGTAAGGAGATCCTGGATTCTCTACAGGGAGAACTATTCAGGCAATTGGTAACAGACCCTACACGTGAAGGGGCCATACTGGAATTGGTGCTTACCAATGGTGAAAGTGTTTCTGATGTTGTAGTGGGAGATCATTTTGCATCCAGTGATCACCAGATGGTGTGGTTCAGTATTAGGACTAGGGCTGTTAGAATCTATTCCAAGGTGAGGATCTTAGACTTTAGGAAGACTAACTTTGCGAAGATGGGCCAATACCTCAGGGAGTCGTTAGTGGGATGGGAACAGCTGGGGGATGTAGAAAAACAGTGGGCAAAACTGAAAGGGGGTATTTTAAGGGCAACCAACTTTTTTGTTAAAATGGTAAATAAAGGCAAAAGGAAAAGGAGACCGCTATGGTTTTTGAAGGAAGTAGCTGAAAAAGTGAAGAAAAAGAGGGAGGCCTTCATGAAATACAAGAGATCACAGATAGAGGAAGACAGGCATCTATATTTGGAAAAACTTAGAGAAGCTAGCAAAGTAGTCAAGAAGGCAAATATTCAAAAGGAGGAGGAAATAGCCAATGCAATAAAATGGGGGGATAAGACATTTTTCAGATATATTAGTGAGAAGAGGAAGGGCAAAAGTGGTATTGTCAGACTCAAGGGTGCAGGGGGTGGAATATGTAGAAGCTGATAAGGATAAAGTGGAATTGCTTAACAAATATTTTTGTTCTGTGTTCACAGATGAACCAGGAGCAGGACCTCAGAAAACACCCACAAATAGGAACAGAAGCGAGGGACATCTTGAACTATTTTCAGAAGACTGTGTTTGTGAGAAACTAGCTCAACTTAAAGTAGACAAAGCGATGGGACCTGATGGGATACACCCTAGAATACTGAGGGAACTTGAGGACGTTCTAGCAACTCCACTGACTGACCTTTTCAATGCCTCGTTGGAGTCGGGAGTGGTGCCAAAGGACTGGAGAGAGGCTCATGTGGTGCCTTTACACAAAAGCAGAAGTAAGGATGTGGTTGAAAACTACAGGCCGGTTAGTTTAACTTCGATGGTGAGTAAATTATTGGAAACGCTGCTGAAAGAGAAAATAGTGAGGTTTCTGGAGTCCAGCGGATTACAGGATCCGAGGCAGCATGGATTCACCAGAGGCAGATCTTGTCAGACAAATCTGATTGATTTCTTTGACTGGGTGACCAGGGAGTTGGACCGAGGGAGAGCTCTAGATGTGGTGTATTTAGATTTCAGTAAAGCCTTTGACACTGTTCCTCACAGGCGACTTATAAACAAACTAAGCACCCTAGGGATGGACCCTAAAGTTACTGCTTGCGTTAGAAATTGGTTGGGTGGGAGGCGACAAAGAGTACAAGTAAATGGAGCTCACTCTGAGGAGAAGGATGTTACCAGTGGTGTGCCCCAGGGATCTATCCTTGGTCCGATTCTTTTTAACATCTTTGTTAGTGATATAGCGAAAGGGCTGTCGGGTAAGGTTTGCCTCTTTGCAGATGATACCAAAATCTGCAATAGAGTAGACACCCAGGAAGGTGTAGATAACATGAGGAGGGATCTAGCTAAGCTTGAAGAATGGTCTAGAATTTGGCAGCTGGGATTTAATGTTAAAAAATGTAAGGTCATGCATTTGTGCTGCAGCAATCCAAGGGAGCAATACAGTATAGGAGGTGAAGTACTTTTGTCCACTAAAGAAGAGCGGGACCTAGGCGTGGTTGTGTCTGATGATCTTAAAGTAGCTAAACAGGTAGAAAGGCAACGGCAAAAGCTAGAAGGATGCTTGGGTGCATACGGAGAGGAATGGCTAGCAGAAAAAAGGAGGTGATAATGCCTCTGTATAAGTCTTTAGTGCGACCTCATTTGGAGTATAGTGTGCAATTCTGGAGACCGCACCTTCAAAAGGATGTGAACAGGATGGAGTCGGTGCAGAGGGTGGCTACTAAAATGATTAGTGGGCTTCATTATAAAGCATATGAGGACAGACTTAAGGATCTTAATATGTACACCTTAGAGGAAAGGCGGGATAGAGGTGATATGATTGAGATGTTTAAATACCTCCGTGGCATAAATGTTCAGGGAGAGAGCTTCTTTCAATTGAAAGCAAGTTCTGCTACGAGGGGACATGGGATGAGGGTGAAGTTAGATAGATTCAGGAGTGATATGTGGAAATATTTCTTTACGGAAAGAGTAGTGGATCCATGGAATAGTCTCCCAGTGGAGGTGGTAGAGATGAGGACAGGAACTGAATTCAAAAAAGCATGGGACCAACACAGAGGATCTCTAAAGGTAAAAAGTGGACTGTTGTAGTTGTTGATATGGAAGGACAGACTAGATAGGCCATGTGGTCTTTTTCTGTCATCATGTTTTTATGTTTCTATCTAAATTGGAAACCAAATGAAACAAATAAGAGGTATGGCTTTGTGAAAAGCAGGATCTATCTTTCAAAGACAAATCTTATTATCTTCTTGAGAGAAAGAAGTCTTGTCTCATTAAAAAATAACTTTTGCCCTAAGAAAGTGAAGCAGAGATTTGTTTTTTATTTAAGTCATCACCGTTCTCAGGAGTGGCTCAAGACAACCTGCTGCCTGAGGAGAGAGATGAGCTGGTGCCATCCCCCCCCCCCCCCCCCAAGCCAAAATGGAGCGGTCTCCTCAGAGTTCTAGACAAGGGAACAGGTCCCCTCACGCAGAACACCGGTCAGATGGTTGACCCAAGACTATATCATTTAAAAAAATAAATGTTTGCAGTGATATTTATAGGTGCAAAAATTATAGCAGATTGTCTGGTAATCTAATATTAAATATACAAACTCCTGACACTGCATATTGGACTGGGACAATATTAAATCTAAATACATATTATGCAAAGGGCAAAGGAGCAGCAAGGTGTTCGCACAAGAAAAAACAAGAACCATTGCAGTTTATAACACCAAAAATAAAATTATTCTGAGTTTTTTTAGTATTTTAAACTGTGCTGTGTCTCTTGCTTTCTTTTTGAACATATATTCTGCATCCAAAGAAACCCCTCTCCCAACACTTTGTGCAGGGCAGAACTAGGACATTTCCCACTGAACTCAACCTACCAAAAATAATGTCTGATTCTGGTGTCATCTCAGTAAGAGCAATCTAAACCCCCACCAGTACTGGGCATGCTGTGAGGTAATACAAAACCTTATAAAAATTACTCAGGACTTATAGAGAAAATCTAACATAACACAGCAGCATGAACTTCCAAAACTCACACGAGGAGCCTACCCAGAATAGAGCAGCGCCATAAATATTGTGGTGGGCCCTAGAACATCCCTATACCTATTCAGCAAAAGGAACATGCTGGATTACTATAGATCCCTACATAGAAACTCCATGCTAACAAAGCACAAGGCTTTGGTCACACTCTCAGAACACAGATAGATCCTCACCAATTAGGGAACAAATTACTGCAAATTAAAAATAGACTTACATAGACAAAAATTAAACTGAAATTCCAAGAAGCCAGACTAATCTACATGCAGTACACCAAGGAAATAGATACATATGACCTTGTACTGTGCAAAATAAAATTCAAGTTTCTACCTTTGTTGACTGGCCATTTTATTCTCTAATTATGTTGATCTCAGTCTGCTTTTCTTTGTCTTCTCTTAACTTGCTTTCTAAGGTATCTAGCCCATCTGCCATGTCTCTCCCCTCCTGCCTTCTTCACTTTCTTACATCTCTGGCATTGATCTTTTCTTTTCAGGTTTCCTCCATTTATTTTTATTTTTCTCGATCAACTCAGATTTTACTCCACCTTCTTACCACCCAGTCTTCAATCCCCATCTTGTTACTGCACCTGTCACTTTTCAGCCCTTAACACATGCTCCTTCTCTCTCTTCTTCTCCATCCTCTTCTTCCCGGTGTTTCACTAACTCTCTCCTTTCTCTCTTCTGCTCCCTGTTCAGCATCTCTCCCCCTCTCTCTTCCATCCAGAGCCTCACCCCATTTTCTCACCCCATCCACATATCCACCATTCCTCCTTTTTCTCCCCTATCACTCCCCCTGTGTCCAATATATCCATCTTCATCCCCCTTCCTCTATGTCCAGCATCTCCCCTCTGCCTCACCCCATACTCCATGTTCAGAATCTCCTCCTATCTCTAATACCTATACCCAGAATCTCCTTTCTCCATCTCCCGCTCCTGTCCAGAATCTCTTCTCTCTATCTCCCTCCTCGTGTCTACCATCTCTCCTCTCTCTCTCTCTCTCTCTCTCCATATGCCCTGCATCTCTCCTCTCTCCCTTCTTCCATGTCCAGCATCTCTCCTCTCTCCCTTCTTCCATGTCCAGCATCTCTCCTCTCTCCCTTCTTCCATGTCCAGCATCTCTCCTCTTTCTCCCTCCTTCACATGTCTAGCAATTATTTTTCTCCTTCCCTTGCTTTCATTTCCCATGTCCAGCATTTCTCATTTATATCTCTCCCCCCAATGCCCAGCATCTATCCTGTCCCCCTCTCCCCATGTCTAGCTTCTCCACTATCTACCCCATGTCCAGCATCTGCCCTCCATCCCGCAATGTCTAGCATCTCCTCTTTCTCCCCAACTCCCCCACCCCATGTCCAGTATCTGCCATCTATCCCATCCCATGTCCACCATCTATCCTCCATCTCCCCCACCCTGTAGCCACAATCTGCCCTCTTCCCCAATCTGTGGCCACCATGTTCTCTCTACCCCCATTCCATGTCTACAATCTATCCTCTGCCCCACCTCATGACTACAATTTATTCTCTGCCCCCCCCCCCAACCCAAGGTTATCATCTATTTTGTTCCCCCCTTCCTGTGTCTACTATCTGTCCTCTACCCCTCACCCCATGTCCAGCATCTACCCTCCAAACGACGAAGTTAGGATGGTTAAAAGAAGCTTATGACAAGTGGAAAGATGATGGTGAAAGGAATGAATGTAGAAGCTAAATCATATTATCAACAGATGATGCAATATTATAAGAATAAAATTGTGGAGGAAAAGAAAAGTTTTTTTACAAAATGAATAGATAAGGCTATTTATAGAACAAAAGAGCTATCCTTCATTCTCTATTCTAACGAAACCATTCAGGGAGTCTGATAACACTGTTAGTGACTCACCTTCTGCCACAGAGTTTACAGATTCTTATCGTAATAGAATGAATGACTAATGGAGATAGATGTAAAAATGTGAATATATACTTGCACACAAAGCTTGTTGATCTTTACTGTAGATAGAGGTAGATGGATTATATTTAGAAACTATCAATAGAAAGACTTGTAACAAGTGATTATGTCAATGTCAGATTCTAAGGGGTATGTTTACTAAACCGCAGTAAAGGAGCAAGTGTGTTGTTAATGCTTGTTATCAGCACACTTGTACCCTTAACACGTATAAAATGCTGCTTTAACGTGCACTAAAGGCTCCAGCAGGATAAAGCGCTTTGTGGGCGGAGAGAGAGCATTAACGAGGTGGAGAGAGAGCGTTAACAACATGTGTAACCTTAACGCACCTTGTGAAAAGGTGCCCTAAGGCACCTTAGCGCTGGGAACCCGAACGCAAAGTAAAACCACACGGAACGGGTATATTTTGAAGAGAGAGAGCCTATTTTAATGTCTGCAATGTGATGCACAGACAGGGGAGCCCAAGAGAGTGATAGAAGTGCTCCATTAGCAGCAATAGCATAGTGCCCAAGTATGAAAGGGTGCTATGTTGATGGTACAAAGGGGGCAAAGGGGGTGGTACATGAGTCATGCAGTGGGGGATGTTGGTTCACAGGGCATACCAGACAGCTGCCTAGGTGGCACATAAGATTAGAAAATATGCCAGACTGTGTCAGACCAAGGTCAATCATGCCCAGTGTTCTGTGTCCAACAGTGGCCAATCTAAGTCACAAGTACCTAGCAGTTTCCCCAAAAGACACACAGGATCCACAATGCGTGTAATGGGGCAATCAATGCATGACCGCTTTGATTGAAGGATAAGGCGGTATAGAAAACTGGTTAAATAAATAAATATCCCGGGTCCTCTTTAACAATGGCTTATGGACTGTTCCCCGGGAACCTGTCCAAACATTTTTAAACCCAGCTACACTAACAGCTTTTACCACATCCTCCAGTCATGAATTGCAGGGTTTGATTATGCATTGACTGAAAAAAATATTTTCACCTAGTAGTCCTACATGGGTTACACTCTAGCCGAATTTCATGTCCCCTAGTCTTTCTATATTCTGATGGCATAAACAATCGACCTATGTGTACCTGTTCCACTCCAGTCAATAATTCATAGACCTCCATCATATTTCCCCTCAGCTGTCTCTTCCCCAGGTTGAAGAGCCCGACCCTTTTTAGCCTCTGCACAAAGGGGTATCCTGCCATCCACATTACCATCTGTGATGTTTGTCATGATCCCACAGTGACAGTGGTGGCACACAGAAATGCTATTTCTACAAAAAGGAGATGTGCCACATGGGGCAGTCCAAGGCTCCTGGCACACCAGGCAGAGATCTTGGCTGCCCCCCACCTGCTGCCGCTGAACCCAGCTATGGGGGAAGGGGCAGATAATGCCATAAGCTGTAGCCCTCCAGGTAGCTGCATCATGCAGTGCCCATGGGACTACCACAGCAGTGGCTGTCATCCTCCTCCTGAGACGTATCATTGGCAGGTGGTGATGGGGCCCCTGTGGAGGCAGATGGTTGGAGGGGCTGTGTGGCCATCCATGTGTGCCTCTGCTCCCCCCATCCAGAATTTGCGTCCTAGGCACCCGCCAACCTGCATGTTGGATGGGCTGGGACTGTGCACCACCAACACAGACAGCACATGGGCATATCAGCATGGTCTGGGGGTGTTGGCGAAGGGCGCAGCGGCACCCACCTGCAGCAGACCAAAGCCATGTTCTAGTCCTGTGCGCTGTGCGCATTGCAACATGTGCCAAGGTTTGTCTGATGCGAAGCATGTCAGCCTCAGGGAGTGCTGTATCCATATGGCAGCACTATGGCTCAATGCAAACAGTTAGTATGTATATGAGCAGAGGGTCACAGGTTTGGGTTCCAGCTGTGGATCATGCATTGCATGTCCCTGTGGCTAAACTTTAGCCCACAGTGCAGGTACAACACCAACATCCCCAATGAATCGGCCAGCAAGGGTACAAAGCCACATAGACAGGCTCCACTATCCTCAGCTGGATGGAGAATCAGGCTGATAGCACTGGCACACTGAGCAGGTGTTAACATCAGAGCACGCTACTAGCTCCTGCACAATGAGCACACATTGAAAATGTTCGAACTGATATCGGGACCAAGGTGGCAGGCAGGAATGCCAACCATCCCCAATTTTGCACAGTGCATAGATATGAGAGTGTGTGTGTGTGTGTGTGTGCGTGTGTGTGTGTGTCTATCCATTGTTTTGTGGCTTTCTACACCTCACTGAGCCTTGCAGTGCCTAAGTTGTTTCCAGCGTTAGTCTGCAAATGCTCATGATGAGGAGCAAATTATTTTGAGTATGGCCTGAAACAGGGCGGATTGGCCAGAATGTGTCTGCATCGGAGGTAGGATCAATGGCTGCCACATGCATGGACTGGGTGGCCACAGAATATCATGCTGGGAGAGCACTCTCACTCTGACCAAGCAGTGACCATGGCACAGCTATGTATCCACATAGTGCTATATAGCATTCGGTTCCAGTGATGTGGGTGCACTTCTTGTCCTGAAGGCCTGATCACTGAACCAAATGCTGGGTGTCCATGTTATTTATCCCAAGCCTGGGTGTACATAGTTGCTCTGTGCACTGGACTGTCCACAGTTAGTATGTGCATGGCTGGAAAACCCAGTGGTGGGCAGCAGTGCAGTCTGACTGTGCTTGCTGTGGGTGATTGTTAGACTTAGATGGTTGGGATATGAGGTGTTCTGGGCCTATTCTCTGTGCTAATGGTAGGGCCAGCAGGATGCTAGTAACAACCCCATGCAAGCCTAGCGATAAATGATCCTTATAGGTTTCAATATCTCCGTCATTATTTTACTGACAAGAAAACATTGAAATATTTTTTTTCATTCTTGCCAAGGGGTTACATGTTGTTCAAATTGCAGATGCAGTAATTTCATTGTTTCAGGCTATTTTCTCAATTACTTGGTAAAAAAGCTGATATGATCAAAATTTTGAAATCTTAGTTGAGTTAGTGCCAGAAGAAATTGTCTAAACACAGTCATATTCTTATGTTGCCTCTGAATTTAGATCTTGCATTCATTTATTTATAGTTCTACAGGCCACGTGTTTTCCTCAAAGATTTTATATTACATGAGTGTTTGAATGAATATCCTAGAAAATTGGAGGAAGGAATTTATAATTGTATAAAAGAGTATACATAACAACTCCCCAGCCCGCCTTAAAATTTGATCCACCTTACAGGGAAATCAGCAGGGAACCGGGAATGATGGGCAGGATCTCAGGAGAGCATAAAACCTCCAACCCAGCGCAGGAAGGGGAGGCCCAGACAAAGGAAGGAAAGACCAGGAGAGGACAGATCTAAGCAGAATTTTAGACAGAGAATGTGTAAAGGTGAACTGGTATTTGTTTTCTATTTGAAAAAAATAAAAGTTTGTCTTGTTTACACTGAAGATGCAGTAGTTGGTTATGTTGTACCCAAATTCTGATCATTCAACCTCAGTATTGTACAGTTGTGGTCAACATTATTGGCACCCTTGCAGTTCAACCATGGCCGGCCCAAAGATTTCTGCCACCATAGGCAGAAACCCCGGCCTTGCTGGCACCCCCCCCCCCCCAAACTGCCACCGCCACCCCCAGCTGCCGCTGATTCTGTCCTGGGAGGGGGAGGCAGGCAGTGGCAGCGGTAGTATTTCCAAAAAAGGCAGCAAAAAGCAGCCACTTTTGGAAGTACTGCTGCTGACACTGCCCACCTCCCCCAG
Source organism: Ichthyophis bannanicus (assembly GCA_033557465.1). Taxonomy (NCBI): domain Eukaryota; kingdom Metazoa; phylum Chordata; class Amphibia; order Gymnophiona; family Ichthyophiidae; genus Ichthyophis; species Ichthyophis bannanicus. The sequence goes on along the minus strand of CM066031.1, from coordinate 467,509,632 downwards.
TGGTATCAGCAGCAGTTGGGGGAGGCGGCATGACTGGCCATGTGTGCCGCTGCTACCGCTGCCACCACTCATCTGGGCTGCCTAGCTTGCCTAGTGGATGGGCCATCCCTGAGTTCAACCCCTTAATATCCAATATCTCCTAAAAAAAGTGACCAGGGAAATGGCTATATATGCACACATATTTGACACATAAAAGAATCAAAGAAAACAAGACCAATTTAAAAAGGAAATAGTGGGAAATAGTCTAAAATCTGTAACATTGCCAGGACATGATTATTGACACTCTTATAAATAATTCAAATCAGTCTGAACAGAAGAACCACATTCCCATTGTAGTAAAATTAAATACATCTGTGATCAATTGTCAGTATTCACATGACTTGAATCAACTAATGAATGATGGCTCTAATGTTTAAAATGGCCCCATTCACTCCCTGTTCCATTTTCACAATGGTGAAGACTAGAGAGCTGCCTGAGACCATCAGAAAAGCCATTATCACCAAGCATCAAACTTCAGTGGGGTACAAGGCCATCTCCAAAGACCTTGGATAAGATTCCTGTGTCTGCAGCTTGCAATGTTATTAAGAAGTTTTCTGCTCTTGGAATTGTTACGAACATCCCAAGACGTGGTGGGAAGAGGAAAATTAATCCAGGAAGTCTTCAAAGGTTAGCTCAAACTGTTGGAAAAACACCACGTACAAAATCCAAAGAGCTTAAGGTTGACCTAGAGCAATCAGGAGTGGTGGTTTCAACTCGCACCATATGCTGCATACTAAACAAAGAATAACTTTATGGGCAAAGGCCAAGGAGGACCCCATTGCTCAAAGACAGATATAAAAAGGAACGCCTGATCTTTGCCAAAACCCACCTTGAGAAATACAATCCTCCCAGGAAAATATTCTGTGGACAGATAAAGCCAAACTTGAGCTCTTTGTCAATGCAGATCAGCGATACATTTACAGCGATACATTTACATTTACATTTATAATGAAATTATAAAGAAAAAAACACCCTTCCTATAGTTAAATATGGTGGAGGTTCCATAATGTTGTGGGGCTGTTTTTATGCCTCAGGAACTAGAGGCTTGCAATGTATTAAGGTAATTGTGAAGTTAAAGGACTGCCAAGGTATTTTAGAGCAAAATGTGCTACCTAGTGTCAGAAAGCTAGGTCTGGGTTGAAGGTCATGGATCCCCCGGCAGGACAATGACCCAAAACATACCTCCAAAAGTAGAAAAAAATGGTTAAAAAGGAACAAATGGACAGTTTTAAACTGGCCAGCAATGAGCCCTGATCTCAATCCAATCGAGAACCTTTGGAAAGAGCTGGAATCTGCCATTGATAAAAGGAATCCTGGAAACATTTATGAGCTGGAACAAATCAAAGTTGAAGAGTGGGAGAAACTACCAGCAGACAGATGCACAAGACTTATAGATAGCTACAAGAAACATCCAAATATTAGTGAAGGGTGTGATTAATCCAGTCCAGGTCATATTTTGTTTTTTTTCTCAGAAATTACTATGTCTAAGTTGGATAGACATCTTTTTTTGTTGTATACATTTGAACATACTATTAAAATATTACGATGACAAACAGTTGGTATGTTTCAAATTATTTGTCAAGATAGTGTACACAACATACCTAAAATGCAAGGGTGCCAATAATTTTGACCACAACTATATGTGGTAGCAGCGATGGGATGTGGTCATCCCATCTAAAAGAACCACAGATTCATTGCCGCCTTGGAAAATCTGGGCCTCACTACAGCATAGAACTGGTTATAGGGCTAAAGGGCTTAACCCTGCCCATGTAAAGAGGGATCAGTAGAAGTTAGAACTTGAAAAGCAGGTTTTGTGGGGGGCCTGGCAGCAATGGAGCAGATACTTCAAGCCTTAGAGTAATAGCAGCAGCATCTCTCAAGGATCTTATTACTCCTACCCCAAAAACCAGATCTAGAAGAATGACATCAGATAACACACTAGCGATCCCCAAAGACTCCATAAGGTGTTCACTATCAACCAGTAGAAGAACATTCGCCCACTACGCTCCAAAATGTTGGAACGACCTGCCTCCTGATATCAGAGCAATCCAAGACCTGCTACAATTCCGGAAAGCAATAAAGCACCATCTCTTTCTTCTCCACTTCTCTTAAGCTACCCCCCAACCACCAAGAAACCATCCCCTATCCCCCACTAAATCCCTCCACACAACATAACGCTCAAATCCCAAGCTTCCGCCCCATCCTGGAAGCTTCGCACATTCTCTCATACCAACAATTAGCGAATATGACACACCAGCATGTATATAGTTTATTTTATTTCAACTCATTTGGACTTATGTTATTCTGAAAATTCCCATGTTCCCCAAGTTCTATTCCCTGTTTTAATGTAAACCCAATCAGTCTTCTCTGATCTGAGTATTCTTTGTTATTTGTAAACCGCGCTGATAAAAATAGTGCGGTATATAAAGAGCTGTTAAATAAAATAAATAAATAAATCTGTAGGTTGTGATGGCCCACCTGGTGAACTGATATAGAGAGTAATGCATAGAAATGTGAAAGGAGATGTGATTTAGCAACTCTACTTTCCCCAATCTCATCAGCAGCAAGTGCTTCAGTTAGCTCATAGCCATTTTCTAGGGAGCCATCTTGAAGAAGAGAAAACATATGAGTGAACATAAGCCCAATTTTACTGGTCAGGGATGTATAAGCAGGTTCGGCTTACTGTCACTCTTTCCCAACATGTCAGTTAACCAAGTCTGCCAGATCCAGCCTGCCCCCTTAGTACCAATGCTAATTGTGGGAACCCCCGTTGAGACCGTTACCATGAATTTGGTAGGATCTTTGGAGAGGACCACTTGAGGCAACTAGCTTATCCTTGTCCTCCTTGATTATGCTACTCAGTATCCAGAAGCTACACCATTGGGCAATATGAAGACCACCAACAAACAGAGGAGAAGAGTACTTTGCAATAAATATCATCCAAACACAAAGTGGAGAAATCAGAACCACAGCCACACCGATAAGTCTTCACATAAGCAGTTTTATTTAGTGACCCGACTTGGCCAAGTTTCGGCACTCAGGCCTGCATCAGGTGTCAGTCTGATAGTTTGGAAACGTCCAATGACAGTGCATATGATTAACCCTTCCAACAACAGTTTGCACTGTCATTGGACGTTTCCAAACTATCAGACTGATCCCTGATGCAGCCCTGAGTGCCGAAACTTGGCCAAGTTGGGTCACTACATAAAACCGCTTATGTGAAGACTTATCAGTGTGGCTGTGGTTCTGATTTCTCCACTTTGTGTTTGGACAATATGAAGACCATAACAGTGACAACTGACTTTATAGAAGTCTTTCACAAGAGGGCTTGCCTAAAGAAGTATCAACCAATCAGGGAATGCCATTAGAATTGCATATATTGAAACCAGTTCATGCACTGTTGAAGGTGAAGATGCTTTGTGTCTCACTATATCATCCTCAGGCAGATGGGCTTTTTGAACACATTAACCAAACTCTTAGACAGATGTTGAAGAAATTTGTTCCTGAGGATAGCTAAAACTGGAATTCCTTTTTGCCATATGTACTATTTACAATCTGAGAGGTACCCCAGAGTTTGATGGGTTTTTCCTCATTTGAGTTGCTTTATAGTAAGAGACTCCAAAGAATCCTGGATGTGGTCCATGAGATGTGGGAGGAGGAGCAAACCTCAAGACCAAACCTGGTAAACTATGTGTTTCAGATGAAAGACTGGCTAAGGAAAGCCAGAGGGGCCACTAGGCTGTGTTTAGAAAAAGCTCAAGGCACAAGCCCAATGAAATAATCAGTCCAAGGTTCTATCAGACTTCAGTTCAGGAAACCAAGTTTTGGTGCTGCTACCATCCTTGGACAGCATGGCCATTATAAGGTGGCCCAACAGGATAAGCAGAAGATGGCCCAAATGTTTCATGTGAATCTCTTGAAGTGGATTACCTCAACTTCTGATATTCAAAAAAGCTCCTTAAAGGTGATCATTAAGTTATGATCTTATAAAATGAACAATACTGAAATTTCTTTAATATTTAAAGATTTTAGGATAACTTACTTTATTGTAAATCAAAATACATCGTCAGTGTGTGATGACACTTACACATACTGGTGCATGCCAAAAGAACAATTAGACAATTCACCCCCACCCCCCACCCAACCCCTCCTTGACATGTTATACAAATCATTAAACCAGAACATAATACATATCCAATTTGGGGTAGATTCCGGTTTGCGTTTAGCAGCCGACAGAGCTCCCCACATGTACAGGCAAGATGTGCGGGGAGCTCTGTTCGTGGGTGGGAGGGGGTGGGCCGAGGAGGAGCGAGGGCGGGCAGGGGGCAGGAACCTGACCCCAGACGTACAGAGCCAATTCCGAGGTCGACCCTGCACATCTGGGTTCGGCCTTTTGTATGGGAGTCTTATTCCACCTCGGAGGTGGAATAAGTCCACTGGATGGCAGGACATGCAGCTGCCAGGGCTGCAAAGCGAGGTAAGGGAGTGCAGGGGGTTCCCCACAGCCTGATCCTGGCCACAACAGACCCTATCGGGGATTGGGCTGCAGGGAAAGCAAATTTTCAGGTTCTGCCAGGGATCGCGGCTCCTGCATGGAGCTGCAATTCCATGGCAACATGACGCCACGGCTCCGCAGCTCCATACAGGCAGAATCAGGTGCATCTCCGGGCCGTCCAGATTTCTGGGCATCCGGATATCCCAGAGACCCACAGAACTGAATTGGCTTCTTTATGTTTGGGAATAAAATGACAGAAGACTGTATATCAGCCCATCCAACCTGCTCTGGCCTAGATAACTTCCACACACCTCCCCTGCATTCACACTGGCATCTCTCCCCTCCCTTTCCCATGCCCCTCCTATATACACCTCCTACCGCAGATAAGAAACATGACACTTTCAGATTTCAAATTGTTTTTGATTAATTTTTTCAGAAACTTCAACTAAGATTATTTTTTGCTAACAAAGAAGATCATATAAACAATGGATCCCTAGTCATATAGGGTGTCTCCTAAGGGGCATGTCCAAAGTGGCCTTATATGCCCCTTGTGAGCCCCTTAGGAGTACATTAGGAGTAAGGGCTGGTCGGAGTGCTGTAATGCCCGGTGGAAAGAGGAAGAAGAAGGCCCTTGTGGTCAGATCTCTTGGTGGACCTATGGACAAAAATGTGATTTCCACGCCGAGTTCATCTAACCCAAGTACTGCACCTTTTGACCCATCCGTTGAGGGAGCGAGTCTGAGCTCTGTCGAGAGTACTCCTCCGCTTACCCCAGGATTTTTGGAACTTTCTGATGTGCCTCAGTCCTGTGTGAGTCCCCAGCGGGTCAGTGAGCTCACCAAAATAGTAGTTTGGAAGGAGCCCGCCGTTCCCTCTAATGACTCTCAAGTCTCCTCAATTTCACTTCTGGATATATGGCAGGTGGTAAGTCTTACAGAATGGATTCTTGCTGAGACTGTTCCCTCTCTTTGTCAGTTTACTAAGGATGTCGTAAAATTTCAGAGTTCAGATTCTCAGGTTGGGACCTTGAGTTCCAGTGTGGCGAATATGGATACTTAAGTTAAATCTTTTTCGACGTTTCAATCTGCTAATATTTTACATCAGAAACTAGATAATTTAGAGAATTTGTTTCGGAGTAAGAATTTAAGAGTGCTTAATTTTCCTAGTAGTACTATGTTGTCCCCTTTAATTTTGTTTAGGAAGTACCCGAAGGACGTTCTTCTCCTTCCGCATGCTGACTCTTACGTAATTGTAAAATGTTATTATCTTTCCACTAAAGTTATTTCTTCTAGAGTTGTGAAAGGGGATGTGGCCATCCTTGAGAAGCAGAATAATTTTGATTTGACCGCTTTTTTGGAAGGTACTCAAGATATTATTTCCACTAGGACTACCTTATTAGTGACTTTGTCCTCTGAGGATAAAGTTGCTATTCTTAAGGCTTATTTTAGGAAAAAAGATAACTTATATTGCGGGGACAAAGTGTCCATTTTTCCTGATGTATCTCGGTTCACACACTTACGTAGGAAGGCTTTTCTTGCTTTTAAAGCTAGAATTCTTGCTCTCGGGGCTACTTTTTTCTTAAGATATCCTTGTAAATGTTTAGTTTCTCTTGGATATGATAAATTTGTATTTTTGGCATCTTCAGAGCTGGAAAAATGGATTCTTGGAAAGGAAAAGGCACATTGATTTTCCATCTTCAGTATATTTGTAAAACATATTTCTTAGGGGTAATGGAGTAGTTTGATGGCAGGTTGCTATGTTGGCAGGGGACACCTTCCCTTGAAGTTTGTTGTCTCTTGCTTTGTTTTATTTTTGTTTCTTTTTTCTTTATATATTTACTGTAAATGATTCCCCGAAACGTGGGCTGATGTACTTGTATTGTTGATTTATTGTGTAATATATTATAGGTGAATTTTTGTATTTCTCTATACTGCAATTTCATATTGTATAGTTGTAAAACTCATAAATAAATGATTTAAAAAAAAGAGAACAGATGATTCTATAAGCATAACATTACAAAGGAAGAATATAAGATGTTGTATAAGTTGTAATCTCTAAAAATGATAGTTATAAAAAGAACAGATAAAGGAGGGACAATAAGTATAATGAATTCTAAAGATTATATTGTAGAAATAAAAAGCTTTTTTTATTTATATTTGTTCTATCTTACTTGAAGGGACACAACAATTTCTATCCACTAATTAGTGTTCTAAAACTAAAGGAATATAAGATTTTGAACTATAAACATTATAAAGTTCTAATTTTACATATTCTCTCCAAAATTAAATGCTAAAAAACCCACCTGGACACCCCACTGTGTCTGCTACGGATTCCCTATTGGAGAGATTGTGCATCTATGTTGATAAATTTCTGCAACCTTTAGCATGTAAAATCCCCTCATTTATAAAAGATAATCCACTTCCTGCAGATTCTTGAGGAAAATAATAGTATAAAACAAGATGTTATAATGGCCACTTTATAAGGTATGGAGGAAGATTTGAAATCATTTGTTTCTTGGTTGAATTAATGTAATCAAAACATACAGTTTGAAATGTGATAGATTTTTGAAACAATTTTGGTTTTCTATCATTTATTTAATTAATTGTATGCATCTCACAATACATACTGTACATAAAATAGCAAATAAAGAAAAATTAGTATAATGAAACTAGAATTTCGGGGTAACATAAAACCACAAGGTAATTTCAAGATTTCAAGTTCACATTAAGGGATAACCGGGAACTCTACAAATACCAACAGGATAAAAACAATGTTACCTTTTAATTCTAGCCATCAAAGCGAGAACAAAAACAGAAAAATAACCATTCCATTACTTAAATTACTTGCCTTGGAGGAAAGTTTCCAATTGAGAAGGTTGAATACCTTGATAAACTAAAATACATTTATAAGGAAATTTGAGGAAGAAAGATGGCCCCAGCACCAAAACACCAGGTTTCAGAGCAAGGAATACCTTTCTCCTCAACAGGGTAATTTTAGAAACATCTGGAAAGACATTTATTTTCTGACCACAAAAGGGAAGGCTTTTCTTCTGAAAAAACAGTCTCAGAACATTATTACGATTAATATCTGAATAAAAGGAAACAATCATTGTAGTACGAGAAGGAATATCATCTACTGAGCTCTCCAAAAAAGCAGACAGGTCAAGACTGTCTGTAGTGGAAAGCTGAACTAAAACTGCACCTTCCTTGTCAGGAATTTTCTTCCCCTGAGAAAGATACTAAATATTTGAAATCTTTACTGATTCCACATCAGAATAGGACAAAGGGGTATGTTTACTAAAGGGCATTAAGGTAGCAAGCGTTAGCGAGCGTTAAGGGCAGGAATAAGGGGTGTTACATGCAAAAAGGGCTTTGGGCATGTAGGAGGCATTCGGGCAGTAAGGGCGCTATAGGCCATTTAACATGTGTTAATAGGATATTGAGCATTAAGGTGTCAAGCGTGCACCTTAAAGACTGAAAATGGCTGTCACCCTAACTCTGGATAAGGGAGCACCAAGGAAAGTCAATGTAAAGCTGATGGATGGAAGGACAGGTGGGAGCTGATGGACCTGCCAGATCCATGAACACCCTACGTGGCAGCCAGTAATTTGGATGAGCATGTGGGAGGCAGCTGTACCGATGCACTGAGAGGTGCCAATGTAAAACGGCGCAATGTCAGTGTGTGACATAGGATGGGGAAAATGCGTCCCCCAGCAGAGATAGAAGTGTCAGGATGTACAGTATGCTGTGAAAGGAGGTCGGAGCAGGAGTGGTGGCATGCAGATCAGGCACAGAAGAAGCGTGCATGAAGAGCTGAAAAGCGGGAAAGAGTACCTGTATAGGCCATGGTGCAGCAGCTTGCACGAGAAGACATGACTGCACACAGCTGACAGAAGCGGATGGATGAGCTGAAGAAAGGATGGCCGCAGAGGAGAGGGTGGTAGGGGCTGACAGCACCGATGAGCCATAGGTGCCATCCCCAACGTATTTGTATTGTGTGGGAAAATGTGTGTCAGTGCCACTTGGAAGGCTTGATACCAGACTTGTGGGTCTCACACCTGTCCCAGTCGCACAACCGCCATACAGCATCCCAGACAAATGTGCAGATAACAACTGGACAGGTTGGGCACGTACAAACATGAGATGAAACCTGCAGGTGACTATCCGAGGAGTAGGATGTGTCCATATGTACTGCAAAGATGTGATGGAGCCAAAGCTGTACAGTCACAGTCATGAAGTCATACATGACTTATGTCTCAGATGTAGGTTTCAGCTGTATGCATGTAACTGACTATTAGTATACCGCTGTATCAGTGCAGTCACATCAGTTACATCTTATTGATGAATTGATAATGTCTGATGATAAACAGGGACTGTACAAACCTGCAGACAGCTGAGCCATTGGTGGGTTAAGTGACCTGCTCAAGGTCACAAGGAGTTGTTGTCAATCCATGATGGTTGTGACAGACATAAAATGTGACAGTAACACATTCCAAAATGTCACATAAGGCATGCTAGTAGGCCTCAACCCTGGTATCTTAGTCCCCAAGCCATTGCCATGACCATTATACCAAGCCTCCAAGCAGGGGTCTGACATCTGCAGGGTAAACATGTCTGACCCCCTGCAATGGGCTGCAGCAGAGCCAATAAAACCATGCTTTCAGAAGGGCATGAGAGGAAATAGCATGTTTGCTGACACAGTTTGTGGGCAGAACCCAGAACAAATTATAAAGATGTGTGTCTGCCAGTCATAGCAGAGCCTGGACTCTTACAGGTCTGAAAATGAACTGAGTAATTCACAGGCCCAAAATGAACAAATGTGAATCAAACACTTGCCCTTTGCCAATGGAAACATTGCAGTAACCATTAGGCTACACCCCCACACTACTCTGCCCAGCAATGTCTGGAGTTAAGGAGACTGAAGATCACTGCCTAAAATGTCTGCTGTGTGTGCAATATAGGTTAACTCCCCCCCCCCCCCCCCCGTATCCATGATGCACTGCACATGCAGAACAGCATTCTGCAGCTGGTCCACAAATGGAGAATGCAGTGATCCAGCACAGCAGCTCAGTAAAACGCACTGACAGTGTAGTACAAGCACATAACAGCTGGAAACCATACTACTGAGAACTTTTAGTGGTTGCCCCGAGAGTGAGGATGGGTGCCCAGCACCTGGTCTCCAGAGCTTGCATAGCTAGAGATGGACTCAGATGGTCATGCTGCAGATCCACATCACTGCCAGTGTGTTGTGTTGATCATGGTGTTTCCAGCACAGTTGTAGCCTGTGATAGTTGCTTGTCACCTCTGGGCCCTGTGTCGTGCTCCTGTTGGTCAGGTATTCTTCCAGAACATCTCATGTCAGTGCTGAGTGTAGTAGCAATTGATGCCATGTAGTGGGGTGGCTGCTACCATCCTGCTGGTCCTACCATGACCATAGTGAGCAGGCCATGAACAACTGCTGTCCCAACCCTCTAGAACTACTAATCTCTCACAGCAAGCATAGCCAGACTGCACCAGCTGCCCACCACAGTGCTGTCTCAGCCATGCACATACAAACTGTGCCCAGTCTGCTGCTCAGCACACACTGCATATGCACAGGGCAACCATGTACACCCTGCCTTGGGACAAATGGCATGAACACCCAGCACTGGGCTCAGTGATTGGGCTCCCAGGACAAAAAGTGCACCCACATCACTAGAGCAAGATCCAGTATATCAAACGAAATAAATATAAACATATATAGCACTATGTGGATACACAGCTGTGCCATGGTCACAGCTCAGTCAGAATGAGATTGCCCTCGCAACATGAACTGCTGTGGCCACCCAGGCCATGCATGTGGCAGATGGGCACGACGAAGGCTCAGACATTGATCCTATCTCCAATGCAGACACATCCTGGCCAAACCACTCTGTTTTAGGCCATACCCACAATCCCCTGCTCCTCATCATGCACAGTTGCAGATGAACACAGGGAACAGCTTCGGCAATGTGAGGCACAGTGCAGTGTCGAAGGCCACAAAACTCTGGAGACACACACACACATTGCACTGTTGTGCAAAAGTGGGAATGGTTGGCATTCCTGCCTGCCACTTTGGTCACCATATCTGCTCAAGAATTGTTAACCTGTGCTCATTGTGCAGGCACTATTAGTATGCCCTGATGTTAATTCCTGTTCAGTGTGCTGGTGCTATTAGCCTGCCTTTCCATCCAATTGTGGATAGTGGAGGCTGGCTGTGTGTCTGATGGGTTTCTGTATCCTTGTTGGCCGATTCATTGGGGAATTACACATGCTGGTGCTGTGCCTTCACTGTAGGTTAAAGTTAACCCATAGGGATATGCAATACATGATCCACAGCCAAGTCTTGAACCTGTGGGTCTCCGCCCATATACACAGTGGCATTGTGTGTTGCACCACAGAGCTGCCATATGGATGCAACAGTCCCTCTGTGGAGCTGTGGTCATTGACAGGGTGAATGCAGCCATGAATAGGGATCTTCCAATGTCTGCTGTGATCTCTGCATGCCCTGTGCCATACCTGTCTGACAAGATGTGTTTGGGTGGTATTGGAAGGTGACGAGTTGTCCAGTCTGTATGTCACACTGGCTTTGTATGCTGCAGGCAGTGGCCGCTGCACCCGCTGCCAACACCCTCACACCATGCTGACATGGCAGCATGCTGTCATTGGGGGAGGAGTGCACTCCCAATCCTTCCCCCATGTGGCTTAGGTGTGCACCTAGAGCGCCAGTTCCAGATGGGGGGCATAGGCACACATGGGCAGTCATGCTGCCCCCCCCCCCCCAAACAACTTCTGCCAGCATAACCCCATCCTCACAAGCCACAGATATGTCTCAGGGGGAGGCAGACAACCACAGCAGTGGTATTTCCATGGGTGGCAGCTTTTTGCTACAGCTGCTGGTGCTACCGGCCTGTTGTTCCAGAGCCGTCAGCAGCAGCAGCAGAAGGAGAAGCGACCGGGCTCTCTGCCTAGGGTGTCAGGGACCCTTGGACTGCCCCATATTGTGCATCACCTTTTCCCAGCAGTAGCACGTATGTGTGCAGTCACTGTGGGATCATGGCAGACATCACAGATGTGCAACCTGGGCAGCTGCCTGGTCTGTCTTGTGCACCAGCAACTCCCATGGCATGACTCACATGCCACCCCCTTTGCCTCATTTGCACCATCAACATAGCACCCTTTCATACTTGGGTGCTATGCTGTTGCTGCTAATGGAGCACTACTATCACTATCTTGGGCTTCCCTATCTGTGCATTGCAGATGTTTAAATAGGCTCTCTCCCCTCAAAATACCCTCTTTCCGTGAGATTTTACTTGGCATTGGGGTTCCCATTGTTAAAGGATGCTTATGCAACAGGCATTAAGGGAATACCTGCTGTCAACACCCACTCTCCACCCCATTAACGCCCACTCTCTGCCTGCTGTTCCCTTAACCCTGCAGGAGTCTTTAACACTCATTAATGCAGTTGTTTTGCAGCGTTAAAGGTGCCGATAACAGGCATTAATGGCACACTTGCTCCCTTAACGTCCTTTAGTAAAAATACCCAAAATCTCCTTCAAAGGCTATTGAAAGAGAAGTGTAGGAAAAAGATAATGTGTACATGGTAGGTTTAAAAATCTCAAATTCTTTGCATGATATGAATTTTCTAGCAACTCTAAACACCGATGGATTACCAAACTATCTTTCATAGACTAGGTAGATGACGAATGCAAAACAGAAAAACAAGAGTCAAGAGTCATCCATAGCAGACAATCTATTATCCTGCTCAGACATTTTTGCTACAGTTTCCACAGTAAAGTCTGACAAGTCCTTAAGAGAAGAGCCTACAGAAACTTCCAGGCAGGTAGCAGCTGCCAGAATATCTTTTAAAGAAACATCTTCAGAGATAATAGGAATGGGCTTGACTTGCAACAAAAGGAAACGTACCTCTTTAGGCAATGGAAGAAAAGCTGCTCCAGCACTGGAATTCAACTTCAAAGAGGAGACTTTCCGGTCCTGCGACATAGCAAGGGACAGAGGCTGCACACTGATCGGTTCCTGGGAGGCACTGGCACCCTCTCCTGAAATCAAACTGGGATGCCTGAGTGAAGTAATAACACCCAAGCAGTCAGAAGAGCTCAGTGTGGATGCCGGGCTTACCAGAAGCATAGATGACATAGCTGTTTAATGCCGATTCATCAGCCCTACAACACTCACAGCCTTATTTTCTCGTAGAAGAACAGCTCTCTTCTTCCTCTTACCCATGGAAAATGTAACAAACCAACACTAGACTCTCCGAAATGCTCCGAAGGGGCTCCCTACCTCTTTGGAGCCTCTTCGGACACACTCCTGTGGTCACATGCCTGCAGCCATGTCCCGCAGTGGGGCCTGGCTTTTAAGGCCCTCCAGTGATGTCAGCTGCTGTGCTGTCCGATGCAAACACTGATAGCGTCCTGTGGCAGAAGGGAACCTGGTCTCAGGGATTCAGCGATCAGGCCTGGCTTTTAAGGCCCTCTGGTGATGTCAGCTGTTGTACTGTCCAGTGTGAACGCCAACAGCATCTTGTGGCAGAAGGGGCCTGGTCTCAACAATATTTTTTTGATATGAAAATAACATATAAAAGGATATTCAAAGGCATTTACGTGGTTAGTAGACTTGCAAACCGCATAAATGCTGCTCAGTGGGATATCCAGTGGCACTAACCCAGTTACTGCCACTAACTATCCCTGGCACTAAGCATTTAGCACTGGAGTGTCCCAGGGTGGCACCATGGGTTAACCCTAACCGTTGCCTGCTTAACCCTAACCAGCTAATGTTAGAACAGCTGAATGGCTGTCCTAAGTTTAGCCGGTTTTGCAATCCAGCCAGCTGAATATTGCCGCTGAGTAGATTACAAATCACAATCCAGGCAGCCTGAATATTCAATACCGGAGCCCGGATATGACCCCAGCATTGACTATCTGGACCAATGTTAAAGGGGTGGCTTTAAGTATGCTGTCCCCTGCCGCTGAAAATCCCCTCAGAGTGCTTAATACATCAGCAATATACCAAAGTAACAGACAGAAACACTTTTTCAAGTTATCATAGCTGTCACCCTTATCTTCAAATGAGCTTGCCTCTTTCACAAGTTTTAAGATATTGAAGAATATGCTCCGACACAGAAGAATATAAATTGAAATTAAAGAGGTTACCCTGAAGAAATTGTTAAGAAAGCTTATAAAAGAGCTCTCTATAATAACAGAGATTTGATGTTACATTGCTTAAAAAACCCTCAAGAGGAGAAGAATGAAGAAATGTGTACTAAAATATTCACAGCTCCAAAAAATGTTTAAATTATTCAGAAACATTGGAATGCTCTGCAAATACATGAATGTTTTTCAAATGGAAAGTTATCAGCTTACAGCAGAGGAAAAAATTTGAAAGAATTTGTCCTCATTGAAAAATGATTCTTGTAGTTCCATTAAAATGATAGAGGGAGATCTTCTACGAGGACATTTTTTTCCAGATTTTATTTATAACAACAACAAATGTGGTCAATGCTCTATTTGTGAGATTACAGTACAAACAAAACATTTCATTCTCCCAAGTGATGGATGGAGTTGTGAACCTTCACATTTAAGCACGTGTCAGACAGATCATGTAATATATGCAGCAATATCTCCATGTGATTGGCTATATGTGGGTCAAACAACTAGGCAATCAGAGTAGTCACAAAAAAAGAGAAGATACATCATTAGCCTCCCACTCTTTAGTAATGAAGCATGAATTTGCTTCTTTTCGATATTTTGCATTCAAGCAATTCAAAGAAACAGATGAGGTGGCAACAGAGTTAAACTATTTCATCAGATTGAGCAAATATGGATATTTAAACTTCAATCTCTGGAACCTAGAGGGTTAACTCCCATGTAGAATGGAATGCATTTTTTGTAAGAGTCAATTAATTTAATCAAGATCAAAAATAGAAATAATTGATGAAAGGATTTAACCCTTTGAAGGCCTACTTTAAATTTTTAATCCACACTCTGCAGCCGGGTTAATTTTTGCATATTTCAGGAAAATTGTACCCTTCTTATTCAATATGTTCTAATAGTGATTTTCCTTCTGCTATGGTCATGTATTGTATACCATTTGATAGGAATGCAAAAAAAAAATGCAATGTGTGCCTTTGAGTCAGTCCTGACTCCTGGTGACCCAGAAGCTCCTGGGTTTTCTTGGCAGTGTCACTGGAAGTAGATTGCCAGGCCTTTCTTCTGAGGCAATGGAGGGTTAAGTGACTTGCCCAAGGCCACAAGGAGTGCTAGTGGGAATTGAACCCTGGTTGCTTGGTTACCAAGCCAGTGTTCTAACCACTAGGCTACTCCTCCACTTAGTCAGAATTTAGTCAGAATTTAATCAGAATTTTGGATCCTGAGAGTTTTGGGCTCGGCCTGAAAAGGGTTAATTAAGGAATAGGACAGGTTAAAGTGTTAAGATCAGAGCAATAACTTAAGTAGATCATTGATATAGGAAATACCATGTTGTTTACTATGAGAGCGGAGAGCTCCAGTAAAGAATGATACATAAGTACAAGATTATACAATAATCAGTTAATTTAATTAAGTGCAAAGTCTTCTCAAGGACTCACATATCACATTTTGCTAGGTAAATTACAAACCCAAGGAAGCACTGCATAGATTCTTACATCTGCAGTCCGTGGCACACCCTGAATGGCTTTAACCTTATCCAGGTCTGCTTTCAGGGCCTGTGACGATAGCATATATCCACAGAAGTGGGCCTCCTCCATCCTGAATTGTAATACATATCTTCACACTAAGCAGTAGCTTCACCTGCCGGCAGCGACCCATTAGGGCTAAGGGCTCGTCATGCTCATGCTCTGCCTCCTCATCGGAGTCACCAGGGCCAACAACGAGGACGTCATCTGCTATTGATTCAGTGCCACCGAGTGCAGCCAAAGGTTTATGCTGCTTCTGCTGATGCACCTCTGCTGCTACAAAGATTCCAAATGCTAGTCTGAGCCATCTTTTCCTGCCCTAGGGGGTCCAAAATGTGGTCATGAGACTGCTTTTCTCATCTACGTACATAGCAGGAATGCATGACGTGCATCAACAAGTGTAAACAAGTGAGCTTTGGGCAGTTTATATAAGACATCTTCAAGTGTTGGCATAATATAGTGCAATCTTGTCTGTGCAAGTTTTAGACCAGTGCATATGCATGAGAAAGATTGGCATGTGCTGCTTTCCATTCTATGCAGATTTCTCTCATGCATTTTCATTCATTCATTTATTTAACAGGTTTTATATGATGTTTTATCATCATTTCAATCAAAGTGCTTTACATTGAAACTTAAACTTGGTAATGTACATTAAACAGGGACATTGATAACTTGGATTTTTCTCAGGCAATGGAGGGTTAAGTGACTTGCCCAAGGCCACAAGGAGTGCTAGTGAGAATCGAACCCTGGTCTCTGGGTTCCCAAGCCAGTGTTCTTAACCATTAGGCTACTCCTGCACTCCATTCAGAGGTCGGCCCTGTACATCCGGGGTCTCAAATCTAAACAGGGGACTTATTCCACCTTTGAGGGGACAAAGGGGGATCACGGCACTGGAGCCGGGGACACAGGTGAGGGGGTGCAGGGGGTTCCCTGAAGCCAGATCCAGGCTTTGAAAGGACAGATTGGGGGTCAGGCTCCAGGGAATAGGCATCTGGGTTCGGCGGGCTAGGATTGCAGCTCGTGAAGGGAGTCACAGTGCCATGGTGACAGGGATGCCATGGCACCGCAACTCCATTCATGTGACTGGCTGAGTTAGCCGGGTAGTTGCTGGGACGTATGGCCAGACAGAATCGGGTCCAAGCCTGCACGTCTAGGTGCTAGACGCAATTCTGATCCCACAGGAGCTGCAGGATCAGAATTGGGTCTAACTTTGCATGCCCAATTCTGCCTGGCCGTACAGGGGGCTGGATGTGCATGAATGGAATTGGCCTTTCAGTCTCCATGGTGACCTGGCACCCAGGATTTGTTGAGCCCTGTTAAAAAAAAACCTTATATGTGCACTTATTTTTAATTTGTTTCATGACAGTGAAGAGCCCTTTTAAAAAAGTTTAGCATGGCACTTCAATAGTGGGAAACTGAAGTCTAATGTGTATACAAGTGTGTAATTAATGTGGTGTCACAGGGTCATCAGTGAAATCTCAAAACAGGAGCCACATTCCCGCCCTGACATCAGAAGCTCAAGCACAGAATTGTTACAATCCTTTAAGCAACTCATTAAAAATAAATTATATCTCTTTGTTTTTAAGTAGATGCTATTGTCAAATACAAAGCCTCCATCAGTGATATAATGTTCATTTACACCAGCGCTAGCAAAAATAATTACAATTACATCTGACACCTAGATCCTTCAGTCCTGACCTGCATGCCTTTACCTGTAACATGATTTACCAGTGGCCTTTGTACATCTTCTAATGAGACTTCTGTTTTCTATAACTCAGAAAGCACTAACAAGTTTTCTGAATTAAAGGTCAATAAATAATCTGAAATATAGCAAATCGCAAGGACTGAGGATCAAATTCATTACAAAAATCCTTTTATACTAATGTTTAAAAAGAGAAGAGTATTTTTTGTGGAATTTGCTAGGTAAAGGATGTCATTTTAGAAGACTTGTGTGGTATTTACATGTAAAGCCTCCCCCCCCCCCACACACACACAAACACACCCTTGATCTAGGGCAGGCATGGGCAAACTACGGCCCGCGGGCCGTATACGGCCCGGTGGACCTTTTAATCTGGCCCGCGGAGCACTGCCTCACCCCTGCAGCATGCCCCGAGTACCCTCCTGAGCCGGGCACTGCCCCCGGCCCCTGCTTCTGCTACATTCCCTCTGCAATCTACTTACCCTCTCTTACCTTCTGCTCCTTTGCTGCCGGCGTTTCAGGCCGAGGCTCAGAGTCCGACGTGGCCCCGTCGCCATAGAAACCGTCAACAGCGCCTCGAGACGGTGGGAATGGAGCGGAGAGGAGCGCGTGCTGCTTCCCGTTCCGGGGGACGGCATTTTGCAGCGTCCTCTGCCGTGGTCGTGGCGCTGCCGAAGCAGTGGCTCTTTAGATGGGGAAAATATTTGATTTAACAAACAAGAAGGCAAACTGTAACAGCAGTGCAAACGTCACCCGGTACCCTAATCGTTGTCAATCAAACCTAGTCACAAAGTTTAGGAACTGTTTATAATTTGCTTTTATGCTTAGGCTGACTACGCGTCTCGAATTTTCGGCTCTCATGAGAGGCATCCTGAGGGAACCCTAAGCGGGACGCAAGTTATCCCGATTTATCAGGCGGTTAAGGAAGAGAAAATGTAACCGCGAGCCGACCACGAGGACTACTATTCCAAGTATGTTAAGGATGGTTTGGATGCTAAAGCCGACCCCTTTTATTGTTGTTAAAGTACCTAGGCATTTTTAAAGAGGACTCGCTCACCGATGCCCAGGAGATCCAAGGAACACTGCACCGGTAATAAAGCCTCTTGTCAAACTGAGCTGATGCTTCGGCAGAGGCTTCTTTAACAATGGCTGGGTACTTTGACAAACCCTTACTTGATTTGTAGCTTGTCCTGCTGTGAGGGCTTGAGTGCATTGGTGATGCTGAACGCTAAGCTAGCAGTAGCTTAACTATTGGCAGGGTCTCCCAAAATGAGCAGGTTTACCTAAAATTAATCTAAACATTTAATGTTACAAATTTAAATTTAATTTATATTTATTCACACATACACACCGTCCATCTACTCTTGGTCCGGCCCCCGGGTCCAATATATGAACCCATTGCGGCCCTCGAGTCAAAAAGTTTGCCCACCCCTGATCTAGGGCATCAAGCAGGTACTGCAGGGACCAAGTCACAGAACATTTTTATTTTGGGTTCTTCCATTCCTTCACATTCTTAACAACAGGGAGCAGGTTCTCTGTGGGGAGGAAGGGAAATCACTCCAAGGCCTTTGATGCATTTATTAAACATGCTGTTGACTCTGAATTCGGTGCTCCAATCCTCTTTACTGCAAACAAAATGTCTAATTCAAACAACAGCAGTCCGTAATGCTCAGTATCACTAAGTACAGTCTTTGGTAACACAGGTTGTGCTCCTTTGAATTATTTGTACCTGTGATCCCAGCTTAAATATTTAACAGGTCTGCTGCTGGCAGAAGGATCCTGAGTTAAGGCTCCTAAGCACTGTGCAATTACAATGTCCTTTCTCCCATCTCACTGCGATCCTATTTCTCCAGTCCTTTCTATGAATCTGGTAAGCTGTCACCCCACGGTCCCAGTAGGCAACTCTTCTTCTGTACAGCAAATTCCTCTGTTAGGTTTGGGTAGCAAGCCAGCTCCTTCAATATGACTCCTTTAGTTAGGCTTGTATAGCAAGCAG
Source organism: Ichthyophis bannanicus (assembly GCA_033557465.1). Taxonomy (NCBI): domain Eukaryota; kingdom Metazoa; phylum Chordata; class Amphibia; order Gymnophiona; family Ichthyophiidae; genus Ichthyophis; species Ichthyophis bannanicus. The sequence continues at coordinate 467,490,696 of CM066031.1, read as the reverse complement.
CTCCCTTCAGCCTCTCTACACAATCAGGCAGAGGAGTGAGTTAAAACTCTGATAGGCTCTCCAGTCTTCACAAACAGACATTTCAAGAATCAAGGACTGAATCCATACACATCAAATCACAAATAAATTAAAGACTAGACCTAGAGCTTAGCCTCTGCACACACACCGAAAAGAAACGCAGCAACAATCACACTGAAAACCACACCTTTCATCCTGTGCATTGAGGCTATATAGGGAGCAGGCACAGGGGCGGCCCAAGGATGTTGTGGGGCCATGTGCAGAGACTCACTGTGGAGTCTCATTTGCATAAACTATTTGCATAAATATTCATACACAAAAAAATAATCCTGGTAGCTTTAAATTCAGGATCATGGTGCACAGACTGAATTGGACCCTGCCAAACCTGGAGAAGCCCAAAAGTCAGCAATAATGAAGCTATTAAACCACAAAACAAAATTAAACTAACATGTTCCCTTCAAATGTATTCTTTCCTCAATTCTGAGCTAATAAAATATTTTAAATTTCAGAGTAACAGCATCAAGAACACACAACTGCATCTAAAGATTATCCATTCTCCACTACTCCCCACCAACACACCACAGTTGTCGCCACACAAGGAAGAAAAAGAACAAACAAAAACCAGAGCACAGGAGCTATAGAACAAATCTACCATTCCATAATAACACTAAGAACTAAGACACTGAGAAGCCTACTCCAAAAAGGACAGCAACATAAATATTGCAGTGGGCCCTAGAACATCCATATACGTGGAGCCTGATCCTAGAAGGGTCACGCCGGGCCCTCTGGACAGCCCCAACCAGAACAGGCCTGTTAGGACCCTATTCTGCATTGCCCTGGGAGATGGCCCGCCTACCCCCTGCATCACCATGGGGACGTCTTCCCTGTGGCACAACCAGCCCACTGTACTATGAGACCCCGAATCCCCGCCGCTTGACCCCGACAGGGCAGCCAGGGCCCTGAGCGGGCGGCGGGGATCACCTTGCATGCATCTGTTGCCTCAGAGGGCCTGGCCAGCCAAACTGGAGAGGGGGACGCAGCCAAGGTGGAATACTCTGGCCGCCTCCCCCCCCCCCAGTTCTCCTAGAACATACAGTGCCGTGAGCGAAATCATCCCTGTATGTCCAGATGCTGGTCCTGCCCATGTCCCTCCCACTCTCTGCCCCGTCCCCCGTAACACGCACAATGACTCTGTGCATGCGGGGGGGACAGGAGGCAGAATACTGTGAAGGCGGATAGCACAGCTGCACATCCCAGCAGGACATGCAGCCCCACTATCCGCCTCATAGAATTGGGGCCATAGTATTATTCTCTGAAAATAACTCTTTAGCTATTAGTAAGGGAGTTAGGGTGGCATCTCATCTCAAAATGCCCCTGCTCCAGTATTTTGAGATGAAACAGTTATCCTAAGGAAGGTGCAAGTACCGAGATATTATGGAGAGGATAGCTGTCATCTCAAAATGCCCCCAACCCCCTGCTCCCCTCTCTTCAACAATTACCTGGCTCGGGCTACTCTCAGTCTCAGGTTGCAAAGGCACCCAACACTGCAGGGGCAGTCAGGGCCAACAGGCTGCGGCGCCAGCAGAGGCATACTATCTGGGCCTGTCTGGGCCTGCGGCAGTGCGTCCTCCCTGCCTCTTTTCCATTGAGTCAGTTGACACTCAGCAGCAGTGACACTCACTGTGCTGAGCCGTTCTACAGACTTGTTTCTTCCCCCCTCAACACACACAATATCTTCTCCCTCCCTTTACACTCCCCCGATTTCTGCCTCTTTTCCCCACCTGACTGCAGCATATACCAGCATCAGCCCCCTTACAACCGAGTACCCCCCTCAGTATCAGTATCTTCCCTTAACACTTTCCAGAGTCTAAAGTCCAACTGCTACGTCTCACCACTGTATCCATCTCCAATACTGACCTTTTTTCTTTTTAGCTTTCTTCCATGTATTTTTTCCCTCTCTCTATGGACTCAGATTTCTCTCTTTCTTTTACCATCTTGTCCTCAGTCTACTACTTTTCAACTTTAACCACAACCCTCCCATTCCCCATCTCTCTCTCTTTTTCCCCAGCCTCTTTTTCCCTAGTCTATCACTAATTCTCCCTTTTCTGTCTTCCTTGTGGTGCCCAGAATCCCTCTCCCCCCTATATCCCAGTTTTCCAACATCTCCCCATTCAATATCTTCCCCCTTTCTCTCTTCCCATCCAGCATCACCATCTCTCTTTCACTCCATATCCCCCACCGTAACCAAAATCTCTTCTCCCTTCCTTTCTCCTTTTGACCAGCATTCCCACCCTTCTCCCTGTTTCCTTCCATGTCTAGCATCTCCACTCCATCTCCTTATTTCCTGTCGTCCAGTTTCTCCCCTCTGTACCAGTATGCTCCCTCCCGTGTCCAGCGTCTCCCCTTCTCTCACCCCTCCCCATGTCTAGAATCTATCCTCCACCTCCCTGTGACCCCTCCCCATATCCAGAATCTCTTCTCCATCTCCTATAAACCCCCCTCCCCCATATCTGGCATCCCTTCTCCATCTCCCTATTCCCCCTCCCCTGTGTCCAGCATCATTTTCTTCTGCATCTCCTACAACCTACCCCCCATGTCCAGCATCTTTTTATCTCCTACAACCTTCCCATGTCCAGCATCTTTTTATCTCCTACAACCTTCCCATGTCCAGCATCTCATCTCCATTTCCCTATTCCTCCTGTGTTCAGCATCCCCCTTCTCTCCCTATAACCTACCATCCAGTATCTCCCTTCCTTCTCTATTTTACCCCTCCCCTGCATCCAGTAGCTCCAATTTCCTTTATTCCCCTGCAATATGGTCATGTGTGTCCATTTCAACCCAACCCCCTCTCCAGGCAGCATTCAAGGTCACTGTAGTGAGGCATTTTAATTATGTCCGCGGCTGGGGCAGACAATCTCCTGGAGCTCGGTTAGTCAGCTGCTACTCAAGGCTGTTGCACAAACTCCTCTTCCAGCCTGGCCACTGTCCGCATCAGCTGACAGCTCCTTCTCCTCCTTTGATGGGGCTGCCAGGCCTAGGCCACGGGCATTGAGAAGGCCTCAAGGGCACTTCCCCTTCCCCTCTCTATTCCCCCAGCTGCTGTCTGTCTTTCTCTGTTGCCATGGCAGGAGGAGGAGGAGCCATTGCTCTGGAACTACCAAAGCCCCATGCTGTCTTGATCTTATTGCCACCACTGCAGAGAATAGATGCAGCAGTGGCGGCTAAAGGGAACAAAGATCATCTCAATGTTTTTAGCTTTACTGTGCACACAGTCGGGCATAGGGCGAACACGCTTAGGACCAGCCCTGGTCTTTTGGGTTGTATATGGTGATATTGTGTTGCTTGACTGTATATAATGGCCTTTTTTGCATGTGAAGAGTAAAGGCTAGAATAGTGAAGGTAGCTGCATCTGTCAGTTGGTTTCATGTGAGACCAATCTTATAAGGGGCACACAGAAAGTTAAAAGACTTAACCAATGTACGAGCACTTAAGTATATAAATGCCTTAATAGAATAGAGTGGAGTAGAATTAAGTGGTCACTGTGGGCAGTCGCTATGCTGTAGGCATGTGTGTAAGTGTCATCATGCATACTTTCCTTTGGGATGTGAATGGGGGCAGAGATTGAGCAGGGCATAGGTGAGGCCTCAATTTAAGCATGCAAGTTATAGAATAACTCATGTGTCTAGGTTAGGATGCCATTTTGATCCAGGTGTCTGACAGGGCAGGAGTGACTTGTGATTTCTCTTGCCTCTCTTCCCCTCAGTAGACACCAAGAAAACCCTGAAGATTTGGGGGGACAATGGGGTGGGGAGGGGTTATGATTACGTCAGAAGGGATCAGGGGGGAGTAATATAATTCCTTCACTGGCCCCTTTCACAGATTGAGAGTCTGACTGCAGTAACACTAATGTAAAAACTTGGGGTGCTCTTTTCTATCAACCTTTTCTATGTAAAATTATTGGTCCCACTGCATGTGCTGACTAATATACCTGAATGCCCGCATGCCCTTAAACACATTTCACAAGAGGCTCTGCGGTAGGCTGAACCTTTTGTAAAGTATCAAGGGAACTGAACACATCCTGACCTGGATGCCTCATTTCCTCCCTCAACCTCCAAGGCAAAATGGAAGTCATTTTAAAAACTTTGCCAATTACATGTAAAGAGCAGCATTTAGACATGTAGATGGCATATATATAAATATCAGTTTAACAATGACACTACTTATACCTGTATTACAACAGGAGGCACATATTCAAAGGTCACCTGTTCTGGACAGCCCAAAACATTATACGGTATTCCTGACCTTGTATGCAAATACACATATGTTTTTTTAAAATGCTCCCATCGGCTTTTGCACTTTAGAAGAGTGATTGAGGGGGCAATTGTGCTTAGCCCTCTGGTATTTTAGATGACCTCTAAAATGCAAAAATTAGCCTTTAGGGGCTTGGCTTCTTAATTGGTTGCTTTTATACGTGTAGTATACTTGTAAGTGCCCAGTACATAATACATTTAAGTAGCAGAAATCAGCATTTACACATCTAAGTAACAGTGTTTGCATGTGCAAGGTGCTGCGTATGTGTATTTTTATAAAACGCTTGCTCCTGTTGCATGTTTAGGGAAATAAATGTTTGTTTCTCATGGGCCTGCACATATTTTACAAAAGACTAAGTATTCAGTGAGATTTTTTGTAAAATAAGTTTCAAATTGTGAATGTCCTGATTTAGATGTTCTATTTCTGACCTAGATGCTTCACTGGGCAAGGGAACCTCTTCAGGCCAGCATGCACGCAATGATCAGCTCTGCCTATGATGCACATATCATCACCTGGTACCCCCAGCACTCCCCCTGAACATAAGGACAGCATTGCAGGTGCACCCATGCCTGGCAGGGCTGCGCCATAGGGCCCATATGCATGGCCACAACCCACAAAGAAGATCTCATAATGCCACATTAAGAACACAAAACTATCATCCTACACTGAAGGTGCTAAACACTCATACCAGTAACTTTACTATTCAATGATCCAACGACAATAAACACAGAACTCAATCATACTGTCACAACACCTCATCACACACATCACCTCACTAGTGCTAGACACAGCTTCATCAAAACAGTCTAAATTAGCTGAAGTCTATCAATCCATTAACAAACACAAAACCTTCTACACAAAGTAACAATGCTCTTCATAGCTACTATCTGCAAACTCGTATGTCTCCTCTTACTCCTCACACTTGCTGAACCAGCACCCAACCATGCTGGCTTAATCCCAATTATATATAGAGTCCGACGCAATGATCAATGGTACTCTCCACATAAACCATAGACTAGAGGGGTTTGCACCCTCATCAGCATTCCAACCCAATCTCTTGCAAGCTGCCACAAATCGCACAATCATCTAGGCCCAGCACTGAAATGTGCTCTGATCAATGCCTGATCTGCCTGCAACAAAATCCCCATATTATCTGAATTTCTTGAGATAACGACCTGGCTATAATGTGCATCACAGAAACATAGTTCATTGACAATGTCCTACTAAGCCAAATAACCACACCAAGCTACAACATGTATAACACCCCACGAGCAACAAGAATGGGCGGCGGAGTCCTCATATTAGCAAAACACAGTTTAAAATTCCTCAAGTAGCCAAAAGCTCCACAGTCTAGACATGATCATCATCTCCAACAAGAACCTAATAATATGCCTGGCATATAGATCACCCACCACAAATAGCAATGAACTATCAACACTTCTCGAAGCCATTTACGAACACAACTCAGAACAAATGATTCATCTTATTAGGAGATCTAAATCTTGCATCGGCACCTACAAAGTTTGCCAACTCCTTCCAAAATGCCATGGAAGCCCCGCAGCTCAAACAAATTATCAGCCAACCAACCCATAAAAAGGGAGGCATACTCAACATTATCCTCATCCTCTACAAAATGCTACAACAAAAACATCTTCCTGCACCACTTATATCACCAGTACCATGGTCAGACCATAGTATGATAACATTCAACCTGCTACGAGAGATGGTCCTAGATGAAGAGTGTCACACATGTTCCAGTCCTCGCAGATTCAAGCACTTTGACAAACAATCCTTCCTGAAGGAAATAGTTATGCAGTTTGACCTCAACTCAGATGACATTGAATTAATTATTACAAACTGGAACCACATAATAGCCTCAGTTGCCTTAGTACCAGAAACTAAGAAAACCACTAAAAGACTACAATATGTCCCATGGTATTCCTCTGCCTTAAAAGACCTGAGACAGAGACTTCAACAACTAGAACGCAAATGGATTTGCTCAGAGGACCCACAACTAAAGAATGAATTCACATCCAAACTAAATGAATACTGCAGTATGACTCTAAATTGCAAAAGAGAATGTTGTTGTTGTTAAGTGCCGTTGAGTCGGAGTCGACTCATGGCAACCCTCTGGATAGCTATCCTAAATTGTGTTCGGTCTTCAGTCAGGCGGCTCATTGTTGACAGACTGGTACCCATAGCTGCTGTTATTGTATCGATCCATCTCATTGCTGGCCTTCCTCTTTTGCGTTGACCTTCTATCTTGCCAAGCATGATGTCTTTCTCTAATGATCTCTCTCTTCGCATGATGTGTCCAAAGTATGAAAGTCGAAGTCTTGTCATCTGAGCTTCTAAAGAAAGCTTAGGTTTGATCTCCTCTGGTACAGACTGGTTTGTTCTTCGGGCAGTCCATGGTATACACAGTATTCGCCGCCAGCACCATAATTCAAAGGCATCAATTTTCTTCCTGTCTGTCTTTTTCACTGTCCAGCTTTCACATCCATATGATGTTACTGAAAATACCATGGCTTGAACAAGTCGAATCTTTGTATGGAGAGAGACATCTCTGCTCCTGAGAATCTTATCTAGGTCTTTCATAGCCATTCTGCCAAGAGCAATGCGTCGTTTGATTTCTTGACTGCTTGTTGCTTCTTTATTGATAGTTGATCCAAGTAGGTTAAAGTTGTTCACAATTTCAATTTCTTCTCCTTCAACGATGAACCTGTTGATTATGCCAGTTGTCATGATCTTTGTCTTCTTTACATTAAGGTGCAGGCCCATTTTGAGACTATGTTCTTTGATTGTGAGAAGCAAATGTTTCAGATCATCTTTACTTTCAGCCAGTAATGTAGTATCATCAGCATAGCGAAGGTTGTTGATGAGTCTTCCACCAATCTTCACACCTCTGTTGTCTTTATACAATCCTGCTTCTCTGATGATTTGTTCTGCATATAAATTAAACAGGTAGGGGGAAAGTATGCAGCCTTGTCTTACACCTTTGCTTATTTTAAACCATTCTGTTTCTCCTTGTTCCGTTCGAACTGTTGCTTCTTGATCAATGTACAAATTGCGCAAGAGAATGATCAGGTGTTCTGGTATACCCATGCTTCTTAATGTGGCCCAGAGTTTCTCATGGTTTACACAGTCAAAAGCCTTGCTATAGTTAATAAAGCACAAATAGATATCCTTTTGGTATTCTTTAGTCTTTTCAAGGATCCATCTCACATCCGCAATGATGTCTCTCGTTCCTCGCCCTTTCCTGAACCCTGCTTGCACTTCAGGTAGTTCTTGTTCCAGATATGGTTGTAGTCTCTTTTGAATAATCTTCAGTAGAATCTTGCTGGCATGTGGGATCAGAGCGATTGTTCGATAATTTCCACAGTCAGTTGGATCACCTTTCTTTAGTATTGGTATAAACACAGATCTTTTCCAGTCAGTTGGCCATGATGTTGTCTTCCATATTTCTTGGCAGAGCCTTGTAAGTATGGTAACAGCTGCATCAGATTGCTGCAATACTTCTATAGGAATGCCATCAATGCCTGGTGCTTTGTTCTTTGATAAGGCTTTCAATGCTGCTTCAACTTCTTCTTTCATCACCAATGGTTCCCGATCATAAGGTACAGGTTGAAACAGCTGTTGGTCCACTTGATCTTTATCATATAAAAACTCTGTATATTCCTTCCACCTTTTCTTGATCTTCTCAGCATCATTCAACATAGAACCTTGAGCATCTTGTAACATTCCAATTCGAGGCTGGAACTTTTTCTTTAACTCTCGTAGCTTTAGGAAAGCCGATCTTGTTCTTCCTCTAATAGTTTCTGCTTCTATTTCCTTTTTTTTATTTTTTTATTTATAAGTTTTAAATTGATACAACAACCAACCAAAGAAAAGGACAATCCTAGGATACAAAATAAGTACAACATTGTACGAAAAGAAAACTAAAGGCAATTTCAATATCGATTAAGCCCACATTACTGGGACCTGAGAAGTGATATATAAAAGGAAAAAGGGAAAAGGAAAACAAGGCTTTAAGAAAACAGCCTACAACAGGGAGGTACATTTAATTACTCATCCTCTACTGCCTGCTCTAAACCCTGCCTATCTACAATAAACTGCTCCAAGTGGGCAACGTCTGAGAAAACATAAGTTGCACCACTATAAGTCACAACACATTTACAGGGAAATCATAGGAAAAACGTAGCACCCAACTTAAGGACACGAAGCTTCAAGGTTAAGAAAAGCCTCCGTCTAAGTTGGGTGCTACGTGCCACATCGGGAAAGATATTCACTCTGTGTCCACAAAAAACCGTTGACTTATATTTGAAAAAGGCTTTCAAAATTCTCTGTTTCAACTCCAAAGATTGCAAGACAACAATTAGTGTGGACCGAGAGTTAATCACATCGGCAGAGTCTTCAAGAAAAGCTGTTAATTCTGCTTCTATTTCCTTGCATGCGTCGTTGTAGTACTTTTCCTTGTCCTGTCTTGCTGCACTTTGGAAATCTCTGTTGAGTTCTGTGATTGTCTTTCTTTCTCCTCTGGCTTTAGCTTCTCTGCGTTTCTGGGCAATTTTCAGAGTTTCTTCCATCATCCATTTTGGCCGTTTTTGCTTTATTACCTTTTGTAGAGACTTCTCGGTTTCTTCCAACACAACCTTCTTGATGTCATTCCATAACTTTTCTGGAGCTCTGTCATTTGTATCTAAAGCAGCAAATCGATTTTGCAGGCAGTTTCAGCGAACTGAAATGGACTGGCATCGGGCACTTTGCATCAGATGATCACATGGTCTACTATGCTGGAAATGAAAGACAAAGAAGAAATGGTGTTGCATTTATACCGCCCCTTCCAGAGATCAGGGGTGGTTTACAAATAACTAACATGTTAAATAAAACCGATTGAGAACTTTTTACATAGTAATTTTAAAAAGTATGGAAAACTTAACATAATAGTAACTGTGTACAAACAGATTATCGACAGGTGTTGCTTGGGGCAAAATATATAGGTTAATCTTTGAATGAGGTTAAGTGTCTGTAGGTCACCATTGCGTATGTGGTTAATTTGCCTGTGAGTTTGGGGTGGTGTTTTGTGTTGTGTTTTGTGCTCCATAGTGTGCAGTGAAGAGGTATGTTTTGAGCGATTTTCTGAACATCTGGAGGTCCTTAATTGAGCAGATAGATAGTGGTAGGGAGTTCCAGAGAATGGGGGCAGTGAATGTTAAAGCCCTGGAGCTCGTGGTCTGCTTTGTTTTCTGAATTGCATTGGGGATTTCAAGGGAGTGTAGTGCATTTTCTCTTCTAGTTCTTGTATCTGGGGGGGGTATGAATGAGTGTTGAGAGGAGAGATGGCGCTATATTGTTGATTAGTTTGAAGGTTGTCATGAGTATTTTGAATTTTATTTGATTCAGTATTGGGAGCCAATGGAGGTCGTATAGGAGGGGTTGATGTGGTCAGTCAGTGGATCTTTGCAAATGATTCTTGCTGTGATGTTTTGTGCTCTTTGGAGAATGTGTAGGGTTTTGGCAGGTAGAACCTGTAACAGGTTACTACAGTAGTCAAAATGGGGTGTGACAATTGCCTGAAGTACTGATCTGTAATCGTTTGCTTCTAAGAATGGTCTTATGTGCTGAATGATCTTTAACTTGTAGAATATGTTTTTTTGCTGTTTTCAAATGGGAGAGCATGCTGAGGGTTTGATCGAGGGTTATACTGAGGTATTTAATCTCTTTCTTGATTGGGAGGACAGTGGTGCTCAGGATGATATTTTGAGGGAGGGCGTGGCTTTGATTCTTTGTGATGTACATGGCTTCCGTATTTTTGAAGTTGATGTTGAGATTATTGGCGTTTAACCAAGATTCAGTTTCACTAATGCAGTCGGATAAGTTGTTAAAGGTGGGGTTGTTTGTGTCTACGGGGAGAGACAACATAATGTCGTCCACATAGATATAATACCCGATGTTGAATTTTTTGAATATATTGGTGATTGGTTGAAGATAAAGGTTAAATAAAAGGGCTGAGTGGGCAGACCCTTGAGGAATTCCTTGATCTTGTGGGAAAGTAACTGGGGGTTCATTGCCTACTTGGATACATAGTCTGTGGTTCGAGATATAGGACTTAAACCATTGTAAGACTGTTCTGCCTAGCCCGATTTGTCCTAGTCTAGTAATGAGGGTATCATGGTTAATATTATTGAATGCTGAAGCAATGTCTATAAAGACTAGTAAGAATGCACATTTAGGGTTGTCTATGCCTCGGATAAGATGGTCGAGTAAGGTATCAACAAGGTTTCTACTCCATGAAATGGTCGAAAACCAAATTGTTGATCATTCAAGGGGGCATTGCTGTCAACGCGATATTGGTTTTTGATTTGGATGTTTTTTTTATGATTTTGGGAGTGATTATGGGAGATTATGCACACGGTACATTACAATGCTAGTTTGATAGGTGGTGATGAAACACATTTGGTGTACATTAATGCAGATGATCAACAGTTCAGGAAAATCTGGCACATCTGCATGGTGGTGTGTCTAGATTAGATAGGCTTTTGTATGGCTTCTTAGTAATTGCATTTATTGTACTTCAACTTACGGACTTCAGCTGGTAGCGAGGGTATGGTCGGTCTTGGAAGCTTTGTTTCAATTCCTCTGATAATATCACCTTTAAATGTTATCTCTGGCATGGGTAAGTTTCCTACATCTTCTTCAGTAAAGACTGAAGCAAAGAATTCATTCAGTCTCTCCACTATGGCCTTGTCCTCTCTTAGTGCCCATTCTACCCCTCTAGCATCTAATGGTCCAACTGACTCTCACAGGTGTTTTGCTACGAATGTACTTGAAAAAGGTTTTATTATGTGCTTTTGCTTCCATGGCAAGATTCTTTTCAAATTCTCTCTTTGCTGCCTTATCAATGCCTTGCATTTAACTTGTCAGTACTTAATGTTTTTCTTGATATCTTTCCTACAGGGTAGAAGGAGGGATTTTCTTCATCTGAAACCTAGTGCTTTAGACATGGGATTTTTCTTGAATTACCCTAAAAAACGTATGATTAAATTTATGGAAAAAAAATCATATGTTTGTATGAGCCTTCCCAACTATCCACTTTCATCCTGAGTTATGAAACTAGTTCCTAAGGAGCTATATGGTTAAAAGCTCCCCTAGAGGCTGGTGTCCGGTGAGTCATAGAGGTATTAGATGATAGGGTATAAACCTAATGATTATTCCTTATTTTTTTCTGATTTATTGTGGGTGTTGGTCTTCTTGCAAATACATGCCTACTTGAACCATGTATGGGAGTCCGAGCGCGGAGTCGCGAAGGACGGTGGTAACCGGGCGGCTTGCTCGGTCCCGGCCCGTCCTTACAGCTTCGGAAGAAGAAGGAGGGGGGGGGGAGAGAAGGGTGAAGGAGCAGGCGGGGGGCGGATGACGCCGGCAGCAAGTTTGAATGGATTGGCTCCGCAGAGGGAGAGAGCGGAGCCAATCAGAGCTGCCGGCGCTAAGGGGGTTTTTAAGGAAGGAGCCGTTTATGCTCCCCCTGTTTGTCCGGCGGCGGTTGGGAGACGGTAAGGCTTCTTTTTGTTCAGCGGGACTTAAAGAAATTGGGGACAACGCGGGAGGCGGGGGTAAGGTGGTTTGGGGCTGCCGGGTGCGTTTTTTCGGGGCCGGTGCGGCGTTGCCTGAGCAGTTGGGGGTGCGTTATTCGGCGGCGCGCGGCGGAGGTTGTGCCAGTTGAGGATTCAATTTGGAGGGGTGCAAAGGAGCGCCGGTTCAATTTAATACTCAGGCGTGTTGCTGGGGGCCTGTTCGCATTGGTGGCATGGCACGTGGAGTGAAAGCCGGGACATCGGGCCTTGGTAGGGCTGCGCGGACAAGGGGTTCTCAAGCGGTTAATAGGGCTAGGGTTGCTGGGAGGGGGCGTAGCGGGGGGGGTCGGGGTCAGCGCGGCACGGACAGTCAGAGGCTGCCTCGAGCACCGGTGCCTCCGCGAGGTCGGGGAGTAAGGTTGTCAGCAGTACGGGGAAAAGGGGCTGCAGGATACAGTACAAGGGGGCAAGCTCGGAGGGGACAGGCTCGAAGGGGCGGTGGGGTGGCTGATTCTGAGCCTTTGCCTGCGGTGGTACAGGAACTTGGATCCGCTAGGGATGTTGATGAATTAGTGGAGGATGGGCATGTGCAGGAGCATGGGTGTATAACTCGGAGGGGATGGGGTTATGGGCATATGGGTGTTGGTACTAGGGTGGTGCCTCCTGGTGCACAGGCCAGAAATCCTAGCGACGGGTCGTTCTGGGAGAGTGGGCAAAGGGGCCCTGGTGCCTATGGGGCTTGGGGGGGTCCATCTCCATGGGGGCACTGGTTGGGGGGTGGACAAGGTTCCTCGCGGGCTGAGTGGTTGGATGCATGGCAGCCTGGGTGGTCTTCTCCTGTTCCCCCTCCCCCTCTTTTTCCTATTATGTCTCCACAGGGTACAACGTCAGTATCAGGAAGAGCCGACAGTGGACGGCAGCAAGTAGAACGCTTGGATTCGACTCCGTTACGGCAGCGAGAGATGTCCAGCGAAAGTGCGGTTCAAGAAGCTGGGGGACGAGAGCAGATGCGGGGCTCAGTACCGTTGATGTTGGTCCGGAGGAGGTGGTGACGTCTGCGACTGGTGTTGCAGGTGAGTTACAAGCCGATTCGGGGGAGAAGCGTAGGGAGAGTAGTAAAAAGAAAGCAAAACGGACAGCCAAAAGGAAACATTCATGTAGAAGGCGTCGTAGGTACAGTTCTTCGTCGGCTTCGTCCTCGGCTTCGTCTGCTTCATTGACGTCGTCGGATGATAGCATCTGTCGGCAGAGGGAAGGTGATGGAAAGGTCTCAGGAAGAGGGACTGAGGGTGGTTTCCCTTCAGCAGTGGTAATTTCAGAGTTATGGGAGGGAGTGCCACGGAAGTTGCGGCATAAAATTAAAAAGCGGCGTTATATTGATATTTTCCGTTTGCTGGAAGGTCGCAAACGATCGGGTGAAAGTCGGAAGAAACGTAAGGAGGATGAAAAGGCGGGGCGTATTAAGAAAGTGTCAAGAAATGTGGTCAATTGGACACGGGCGTTTTTGCGTTTGATTAGTGTTTGGGGGCAACATTACCCGGGGCAATACGAGCGGATGTTATCTTACGCAGATTCAATATTGGAAGCTTCGCAGACGCATGAAGGGTGGTCATGGTTAAACTATGACGAGAAATTTAGGGATAAGATGGAAGAGAATAGACTGGTGTCATGGGGTATGCAGGACATTAATTTGTGGCTGACCCAGATGTCGGCCAGGGGTAGTGGCGGGGGAGGGGCAAAAGGGGCAGTCGTCAGTGTGGGGGGGCAAGTTTCGTGCAGCAGCGTGCCGGGGTCACTGGGGCAGGTGACATTTGCTGGAGGTTCAACAAGACCTCGTGCCCTTTCCCAGATTGCAAATTCCGGCACGTCTGTTCCCTTTGCGGGGGAGCACATTCTGCCGTTAAATGTGTCAAAAAAGGGAGCCCTCTGCCCCCGACTTCTGGCGCAAAGTAATGCAAGGTTGTTGGGCCTCGCCCCCACGCCTGTTAGAGTGCCAGTATTGAATGCGTGGTTGGGCCGGTACCCTAGACAACACGATAGAGAGGTTTTATATTCGGGTTTTAATTATGGTTTTGTAATCCCAGTATGTGGGCAAGTGGGGGAGTCGGTGGGGCGGAATTCAGTGTCAGTGAAGCGATTTGCGTCGGTGGTACAGGAAAAGTTGGCAGCGGAATTGTCGCTGGGTAGAGTAGCGGGCCCGTTTGTCAGTCAGCCATTCGAAAGGATGGTGATTTCCCCATTGGGTATCATACCGAAGAAGGAGCCGGGGAAATTCCGCCTGATACATAACTTGTCCAGCCCCATAGGCGCTTCGGTCAATGACTATATTCCGCGGGAGTTATGTTCCGTGCGATATGCGTCCTTCGACAAGGCGGTGAAATTAGTACGATCTGCTGGGCGTGGGGCGCAGATGGCAAAGGTGGATATTGAGTCCGCGTTCCGGTTGCTTCCAGTACACCCTGCGTCGTTTTACTTGTTGGGTTTTTGCTTTGAAGATGGTATTTATTTTGATAAATGCATGCCCATGGGCTGTGCCATCTCTTGTTCTTACTTCGAGAAGTTTAGTACTTTTCTGCAGTGGGCGATTGAAAGTAAGGTGGGTATAGCGCAGGTAGTGCATTATTTGGATGATTTTTTATTTGTGGGGTCGGAACACTCGGAGGAATGCCGTCTATTGCTGGATGGTTTTCTGGAATTGTCCAAGGAATTGGGAGTACCGTTGGCAAAAGAAAAGACGGAAGGGCCTACTACGCGGATTACTTTTTTGGGGGTGGAGCTGGATTCAGACTTTATGGTGGCACGTCTCCCTCAGGAAAAAATTTGCGGCTTGCGGGTGTTAGTGGCCCAGGTGTTGGCATCATCGTCCTTGACACTGAGGGAGATGCAAGCTTTGATAGGCTCGTTGAATTTTGCTTGTCGGGTGATACCGATGGGCCGGGTATTTTTGAGGCGTTTGGCGGCAGCTACAGCGGGGGTGCTTCGGCCTCATCATCATCTGAGAGTCTCAAAGTCAATTAAGGCGGATTTGCGGATTTGGCAAGTCTTTTTGGAAGATTTTAATGGGACCACAGTGTTATTGGAACCGGAGATCACTAGTGCGGATCTGCAATTGTATACTGACGCGGCGGGGGGCATAGGTTTGGGCATTTACTTCGTGGGGGCTTGGTGTGCGGAGCGTTGGCCGCAATCCTGGTACGAGTCGCGGATTACCAGTAACATAACTTTTTTGGAACTGTTTCCCATTTTAGTTGCATTGGAATTGTGGCCGGAGAGACTTTCTAACAAAAAGGTTTTGTGGTGGTGTGATAATGAGGCGGTAGTCCAGGTGGTGAATCATTATTCACCGCACTGTCTTCTGGTGGCTAACTTGATGAGGGAAGTGATTTTGGCTTGTTTGCGGTTAAATGTGTACTTGAAGGCTCAACATATACCAGGGTATGCTAATTCCATCGCTGATTCTCTTTCCCGTTTCAAGTTCGAGCAATTCCGACGATTGGCACCGCAAGCGGATACAGAAGGAAGTGCGGTCCCTTGGAAGTTATGGAGTCTTGGCCAGCCGGAATGAAAGACTTGTTGCGGTGTTCTGTAGCGGCTGGTACCTGGGCAGCGTATCGACGAGGATGTCAGAAGGTGGTGGAATTCTTGGAACGTTCGGGTTGGCGGTCTGGGCCGGTGTCACCTCAGTTGCTAGGTCAATATGTAGTATGGGCAAAGGAGAATGGAGTGGCTCGCTCTGCAGTACGCAGTCATTTGGCGGGTTTTGAGTACTTCGTGAAGGCGGTGGGCTGGGATGTACCGTCAGGGGGTGCCTTAGCCCGTCGGCTCTTGCAAGGATGGGGTCGGACTGTGCCTGCTCATCTGGATGCTAGGCGTCCCATCACGCATGATTTGCTAGAAAAAATATGCAAGTCCTTGGCAGTGGTGGCCTCGTCGCAGTATGAGGTGACGCTTTTTCGAGCAGTTTTTACTTTGGCATTTTTTGGGGCTTTTCGTATGGGAGAGCTGGTAGCGCGATCATCCGGGGCAGGAGTTGAGGGGATTCTGCAACGTAAGCATGTTTGTTTCGAAAAAGGGCGGTTGAGAATTTTGTTGGAAAGATCTAAGACTGATCCCCACGGCAAGGGTTTGTGGGTATGGCTGAGTGGGATTCCTGGGTTTCACACTTGTCCAGTGAGCGCAATGCGTGCTTTCTTACTGGTGCGCCCATTGCGAGTGGGGGGGTTGTTTCTGCATGCTGACGGGCAGCTGCTGACACGTTTTCAGGTGGCAGCGGTTATGCGGTTGGCATTGATAGCGGTAGGCGAGCCCTCCGAACATTATGCAACTCATTCTTTTCGTATTGGCGCGGCCACCAGTGCTGCTGCAGCAGGCCTGTCGCAGCAGGACATTCAGAGTATTGGGAGGTGGCGTTCGCCGGCTTTCCGGGGTTATGTTCGTTTATAAAAAATAAAAAAAAAGGGGGGGGGGCTGGATATGGATTAACTCTTCTTTTCTTTTGCAGTTACAGGAGGGAGTGTTCGGAGCTGTTGGATGATCGGGCACTCTTTCATGTACTGGGCCGGCCGGCGAGCGGCTGAGCGGCCACTGGGGTCTAACCTGGGGCTCGATCCAGCTCAAGTGTCGTTGCTATGGTTGGGCGAGAGAGGGTTGAGGTGGTCTCAGCTCCTGCCTTTGATGCGGCACCATGAGCGAGTGAGGGGCCGGCCACGGCTGCTGCTGTTGCATTTAGGTGGCAACGACCTAGTGTCTTGGACTTGTAAGCAACTCATCCGAATTGTTATAAAAGAGTTAACTTTGTTATTACATATGTTCCCGGGTATTCAGTTAATTTGGTCAGACATTATTCCAAGGCCTGTTTGTGCGGCTCAGCGGCGTTGGTCGCGGGGTCTTACAAAAATAAATCGTCAAATAGGACGGTGGTTAACTGGACAAGGTGGGATTCAAGTTCTTCACCCGTGGGTGGAGGTGACTTGTGCGGGGTTGTACAGGGTTGATGGTGTTCATTTGTCCCCTGTGGGTATTGATCTACTGTTGAATGATTGGCAAGAAGCATTGGAAGGTGTGTTACACGGGGTTACCAACTGGTCGCAGCAGGGCATTGGGGGGGCGGCACAAGGGCATTAATATGCCAGTGCCGGTGGCGGGATCCCGGAGGTTTCCGGGGCCCGGAGCCGTTTGGTCATACTTGGGCGGGGGTGGGGTGCCCCCGACCCGGATAAGCCCTGCTGGCCTTTGCTAGTCATATGGCGAGGTCGGGGAAAGGGCGGTAGGAAATGGGCCGGTGGTCAGACACGGCCGGAGCGGATGCGACCCCACTTTGCTAATTATGGCTGGGGGGTATCATTCCGCTGGTGGGAGATTGTTTACAGAACTGTTGATATTGTAAAGTTAATTGTTTGAATTATAATAAAGCTGCGACCGGTTGGTACTTCCAATAAGAAAAATTGTGTCTGTGAAATTTTGTAAGGTGGGGGAAGGGGTGGGGGATGGGGTGAGAAGAAGAAGGAGGAGGTGGGGTGATTAAGGATGGGTGTTGGGCACCGGATGCAGCCTGCCACAGTTAATGGGAGTCCGAGCGCGGAGTCGCGAAGGACGGTGGTAACCGGGCGGCTTGCTCGGTCCCGGCCCGTCCTTACAGCTTCGGAAGAAGAAGGAGGGGGGGGGGAGAGAAGGGTGAAGGAGCAGGCGGGGGGCGGATGACGCCGGCAGCAAGTTTGAATGGATTGGCTCCGCAGAGGGAGAGAGCGGAGCCAATCAGAGCTGCCGGCGCTAAGGGGGTTTTTAAGGAAGGAGTCGTTTATGCTCCCCCCTGTTTGTCCGGCGGCGGTTGGGAGACGGTAAGGCTTCCCGCCCTCCCTCCCTTCATTTTTGGTATGTGGGGTGGGGGTGTTTTTCGGGGTGTCGCAGCGGGGTGGTGGTGCCAAGGCGGGATCCCGGAGGTTTCCGGGGCCCGGAGCCGTTTGGTCATACTTGGGCGGGGGTGGGGTGCCCCCGACCCGGATAAGCCCTGCTGGCCTTTGCTAGTCATATGGCGAGGTCGGGGAAAGGGCGGTAGGAAATGGGCCGGTGGTCAGACACGGCCGGAGCGGATGCGACCCCACTTTGCTAATTATGGCTGGGGGGGTATCATTCCGCTGGTGGGAGATTGTTTACAGAACTGTTGATATTGTAAAGTTAATTGTTTGAATTATAATAAAGCTGCGACCGGTTGGTACTTCCAATAAGAAAAATTGTGTCTGTGAAATTTTGTAAGGTGGGGGAAGGGGTGGGGGATGGGGTGAGAAGAAGGAGGAGGTGGGGTGATTAAGGATGGGTGTTGGGCACCGGATGCAGCCTGCCACGGTTACTACTTTTAGGAGTGACCTAATTTTATAAAATGCCTTTTATGCAGATAAATCAGTATTTTCCACATGAAATATTTTATTAAATTACCTCTTATACATATAAGTGCCAACGTTTCCACAAAATTGCCTCTTCAGTATGTAACAAGAGTTGCAAAATTGCTGTTTCCATGCCAGTACTTATGCGTGGAGGCTGTCAAATCGAAGCACATGTAAATTTGTAAAATGACTGCTCTTATTGTTTGTACCAACAAATGCTGTCCACATCCTCAGGCATTCTCAATGCCTGTAATAGGCTTAAGTTTCAGAGGTCCCAAATCATGTTTCTGGGGTCCCTAAACAGGTCAGTGGCAGTTTGCACATTAATATTTGCAAACCCTTGTATGTGGAATCTGCCTTCCTTCATTAATCTAACTGCTGCTGATGAAAAGAAATTGGCATATGTGGAACATTACAAGGTTGTCACTAGATAGTACAGATTATATATTACTGAAATGTCTCCATTATAATGCAGATTCTAAACTGAATAAACTTTCTAGAACAGTGGTTCCCAAACATGTCCTGAGAGGTCCCATGCCAGTAGAGTTTCAGGATATCCACAATGAATATGCATGAGATAAATGTGCATTCAGTGGAGGCAGTGCATGCAGATCTACTGCATCACATGAATATTCATTGCAGATATCCTGCAAATCTGGCTTGCTGGAGGTCCCTAGGATGGGTTCCCTTTGTATACCCTATTTAAATATTGCTTTTGTGTTATCTGCTAATGATCTATTACTTCTATCCTTTTCTATATTTTTATGGCGTTCTTTTCTATTTCTCATAGCGTAGACATGTTTTACTTATTGTAAACCACCCTAATGTCTCGACAAGGGCGGCATATAAAGTGCAAAATAAATATAAAGATAAAAGATGTGATAAATCTGCATGCACTACCTCCACTGACTACACATTTATCTCACGCATAGTCAGGTAGGTTCACAATTGGAGTATAAGGGCTTGATTAAATTGTAAGCTCTGATGAGTAGGGCCATCTTTTACATGTCTCTGTATAGTGCTGCATAAGCCTTAGTGCTATGCAAACGATCATTAGTAGTAGTCATTGATTGTAGTACTGACTTCATAATGCAAGTATGCCTTGTGTTGCTTAATACAATATGCCTTGTGATGCATAATTAGGTTCTGGCACATCATAATGAGGTAGCTAAACTGAGTTCTCCCCTAATGCCCAATTATTTGTTCATGATCATCCTATCCATCACTATTCAGTCTCTCAAGCAATCTTTGTTCAAGATTTACATCATAAGCACTTATTCATTTGCATATTTAAGGGACCAGGACCTTAACACTATTAGTAATACACATAGGTTTGACTTTTACATCTTTTAGTGGTTAGTGATATTTAAATTAGAGTGTACTCGAAATTGAAAATGCCATTTACATTCATTATTTAATCACCCTTAATTTTTTGACATGTATACCAGCTAGCACTTAGAAAAAACATTAACATAGAAACCAAGTATTGCATAAACAGAACCAAGTGCTTTCATATTTCTATGAATCACATCTCCCTCGTTTGAGAGATACATGAATATTATGTTACTATAGACACACAGGAGGCAATATTTAGTGGTGGCAGTCAGCATTTTAACTTTAAATACCAGCAGTTTGGGCCTGCAATTTAGGAGGCTCAAACTAAGAGGGTCTGTTTACTAAAAGGCGGGGTGGGACCACTCCTTTTCTCTCTATATACTCAATCCCTTGGTACGCTCATCTCTTCCCATGGCTTTCAGCACCACCTTTATGCTGATGACTCCCAGATCTACCTCTCTATCTGACATTGCTACTTGGATGTCTCACCGCCGTTTGAAATTGAACATGGCCAAAACCAAACCTCTTTGCTACAAGATTTTGATGAGGAGGTATTACACCCCCATGCGACTGCATAAGATGTTTCCAGTGGTGTCCTCTGCCTGCTGGCAGGATTGTGGGGAGGTTGTAGGTTCAAACAATATGAAACCCTGGCCAGTAAGAGATAGGATATAATTGCAGTGGCAGTCCCAGGCCCAATTACAGAAAGAAATGAACATTGGAGCTAGTAGCCAAGATGATTGAAACTGTTCAGAAACAAAAACATGCACATAGCCTAAATGATTGCCGTCATTAAAATTTTGGATATTATGGGTCCCGATTGAATCTCACCCCCCTTTAGTCATGGCGTATTATTTGCCTACAAGGAAAAAAGTGGAGGGTGGTGGGGTTATCCCCGGAGTAGATATGGCTGACTCTTTAGATGTTACTACTATGTTAGAAGTTTCTTAGACCAAAACAGTTACTCCCGCTACATTAATTGTTACTTTCGCATTGAACTCAGATAGGGACTGGTTTCTTAAAATGCATTTCCGTAAACGGGATATTCCTTTTCTTGGTTTAATGGTCCGGGTTTTCCCTGATTTTTCACGGGAAACCCAGAAACGTAGGAAGGAGTTTCTACTTCTGCGCCCAGCTATTTTATTGTTGGGGGGTCAGTTTTTTCTGAAATTTCCTTCTAAATGTTTGGTTAAAGTGAGTTCAGTATCCTATGTTTTCTTTGAGCCTTCACAGTTGCTTGCCTTCATAAATGCCCGCCGCCCCTCCGAGGAAGTGTAGGAACCACTGCATAGATTTGTATGCCTGACTGTCTCCCTTTAACTATTTCCTTCAAATTTGGTTATATTATATATTTACTTGGAAGTCCTTCCTTTTGTGGACTGTAAAAGGAGCGGATAATGTTTTTCTTTATTACTTCAATTGTTTTCCTAACTATGGTTGCTGTAAACACTCCAACTTGTTTTCATTCTGTCTCTTTATTTCCATTCAAGTTATTGTTGCTTTAATTTGTTTGTAAAATCTATAAATAAACAATAAAAAAAAAAATTTGGATATTAGTTCTCAGCTAAGTGGATCCCTGAATGTTGTAAGGGAAAATAAAGATTTAACTTGGGGTAGTATCAGGGACATGTAGGGGCCCAGGATAGAAACTGCTGAGGGGACCCCAAAGCCCACTTTCAGCTTGAGGCAGGCTCGGGGGCCCTCTTGCATAGGGGCCTAGGACAATTGCCCTGTTTGCCATTTTGTAATGCCAGCCCTGGTTAGGATTTGTTCACAACCACGCTGGCTACATGTGCTCTTTGATGAAAGAAACCATTCAGAACCCTGCTTGCTGTGAATCCTTATTGGTCAGGCTAGTCCTCAGAACTGCTCTGGCTTCCCAGTTCAGCTCACACGCTTCTCTCAGTCATTGAATAAAATCTCTGCTGTTTACCTCTGGTATCTGTAGGAATTTTTCCCGTTGGTGTTCCATATGTCTAGCCTTGGAACTGGATCTGTTTCCATAGGAGCCTTTGTCTGCTGTGAAGGCAAATACCATTTTTTTAACTATTGAAGCTCTCTGGCAGTCCAACTACCTTTTATTTTGGAAATTCTCCTGATTGTTTTAGTTTCAGGCAATCAGGGACTCCATGGCTGTTGAATGCCGGCTTCCCACACCCTCTCTGGTCAACATCTGTTCTCTCTCTTTCTCACACTAGCTGCATGAAAGGCATCTCCTAGTTTTAACAGCATATGGGGGTTATCCCTGTCACTGCTGGCTGGTGCTGAGTGAATCAATGCAGCTTCTTGTGAGTTCCACTGGCATTTGACTAAATGAATCCTGTCCAGGTTTTGCCAGTAGCTGCCTACTGGATCTACTTTAGCCTATACCAACAGTATTGCCTCTATTTCTGGTTTTACTCCAAGCTGGAAACGAAAACTCCAGAACTTGGTAAGTTTAAAACTCAATTCTTTGTAAGCTCAGGAGAATGGAAACATCCTTTATTGGGGCCCCTCAGATCATCATTTCATAATTACAATTAAACATGCAAAGACACATTTTAGAACTAATGTCCAGGTGCAATCTGGAATGTCCAAATTGTATTTTATTTTTTAACCAGTTTTCTATACCACCTTATCCTTCAATCAAAGCATTTATATTAGTAATCACTGCACAGGTACTGGCTACATTCCCTTATCCTCAAAGGGCTCACAATCTATGTGTACCTGAGGTAACGGAGGGTTAAGTGTCTTGCCCAAGGCCACAAGGAGTGCCTACAGGACTAGAAACCCCAGTCCCTCCAGCCTGAGATTGGTGTCCCCATGTGGGACTTGGATTCCCAGTCCTCCGGCCTGAGGTACCTTGTCCTAACCACTAGCCTACTCGATTTCAGAAACATGGACATATTCAATATGGAAATCATCGGAGAAGGCTAAATAGACATCCCCACAATGGTATTCCAGACAGGGGATGTGTCCCATCCAGCCATTCTGCTAGTAGAGATGGTCAGCAGCGCGATAACCACAAAGCAGGTTTCCCCAATACAGTACTGGGATTATTAGTGTCCCATCTCCTCTAGACCCTCCAGATGTTTTACTGGAAAAACGAGCACTAAAAATGACATCTTGTAAAAATGACAATTTTGCTTCTAAAAAGTCTCTTGATTTGGATTAGTTTAAAATGAGCACAAAAAAGACATTTTTAGGGCTGATTTGGAAATTACACGGATCTTTCTTCCTAAAAGCAAAGATGGTGCTCTGGATGTACAAGAATCTGTTGATAACAATTCAAAGCAAATTTCTATAATTCCCAATATTATTACTGTTAATCACGATCTAGATTTGCATGGCGGATCTGTAAATATGATCTTACAGCCATTTGCAAGGTTAAAGCAGGTAGTCTCAGCCAAGGCTGTACTTCAATATAAGGCAAGTTGTACAATTTGAGACCAGAGTGCGAAGTTGTGAAAAGTAGCTGGATAAGTGTCAAGAAGATGCAGTTATAGCAAATATGAGTGATCAGTTAAGAGAGGCTAAATCTGTCACAGACTTTGGCAAGATCTTATCCTGTATTGCCTCAAAAACTGCAATCTACGGAAAATATTTTAAAGAGAGGTAATATCAGACTTGTTAATTTTCCCGAGATGTCTAATGTTTCAGTAATTCGAGAGAGAAACCTAAGGATTCTAACTCTATGAGCAAGAATTCTTCGCCCATGTCTCCTTCCACTTCAGTTGATTTATC